>CM076581.1:719241354-719841354 GCA_034641835.2 Pinus albicaulis
TCAATCTCTTTTTTTGGATTAGGAAAATTAGTAGAATTGCCAGATATTATCTTTTATTTTTTCTTTTTCTTTTATTTTTCAATACCATGGTGAATTTGTAACTTCTTAAGAGTAATTTAGGCAAGGCCCAAGATCAAACCTAACCACTGCCACTATAATACCAAGAGTATATCCAAGACTCCACAAGGGTGGGGGAGTCTAATCCTTGAGCCTTATTATAATAGGCCAACAATATCCCTATTGGCCTTAAAACCAAGTGGAAGCATCCCATTGTGCCAATTGCTCAATTGCTCTCCTAGGAGATAGACTTGCTACATATCATAGAGGAAGGTCGAGTCGAAGTGATTGCCCCTATACTAATGCAATCACCCACAAACCACGCTAAACCAGCCTAGATCCATCTTATCTACGGATCTATCAAGCGCCGAGAGGGATCAAATCTCTAGAGGTGCAAACCTCTTTTTTGAGTGCAAAACTTGAGGAAAGGTTTGTACCTCGAGAGATTTGATCCCTCTTGGCGCTTGACAGATCCGTAGTTAAGATGGATCTAGGCTGGTTTCAGTCGTGTGCGACCAAGGAAAATCTATCGATAGTATGAAGAACATATGATTAATTTTATCTTTTATTTTTTCTTTTTCTTTTATTTTTCAATACCATGGTGAATTTGTAACTTCTTAAGAGTAATTTAGGCAAGGCCCAAGATCAAACCTAACCACTGCCACTATAATACCAAGAGTATATCCAAGACTCCACAAGGGTGGGGGAGTCTAATCCTTGAGCCTTATTATAATAGGCCAACAATATCCCTATTGGCCTTAAAACCAAGTGGAAGCATCCCATTGTGCCAATTGCTCAATTGCTCTCCTAGGAGATAGACTTGCTACATATCATAGAGGAAGGTCGAGTCGAAGTGATTGCCCCTATACTAATGCAATCACCCACAAACCACGCTAAACCAGCCTAGATCCATCTTATCTACGGATCTATCAAGCGCCGAGAGGGATCAAATCTCTAGAGGTGCAAACCTCTTTTTTGAGTGCAAAACTTGAGGAAAGGTTTGTACCTCGAGAGATTTGATCCCTCTTGGCGCTTGACAGATCCGTAGTTAAGATGGATCTAGGCTGGTTTCAGTCGTGTGCGACCAAGGAAAATCTATCGATAGTATGAAGAACATATGATTAATTTTATCAATAATATGTAAATACATCTAATATCAAAATAATCATTTTAAATATGCGAAATATGTTTGAGATTTATCGAGTCATTTTGATTTTAAATTTTCTTAGTTACCTCAGTTTGTTGGGATGATAAATATTGTAAAATATATTTAATGATAAAAAATGATGAAATAATTTTTTTGAATGCAAAGTGACAATGTAATAATATGTAATAATATTGAATGATAGAAAATATGAATAATAAGAATGTAGTCAATTAAAAATAACCTTCATTGTGATCAATCTCAAACTATTTTCTTCTACTATTCTTATTGTCACCCTTGTTGGTTTTGTGATCTTTCCATATCGATTATATGAAAAATACAGTAGAAATCATAAATCATAAACCATTTAAATATTTAGCTTGAGTTGTTGTAGTAAACATCATACCTTGTCTCTCTTGCTCTCCAATATTATTACGTTTAATTACTATAACACAACAATTGTTCTACATTGTCAATAATTTTTTGTGCTTACACTGAAATCAGTGCACACTATTAATCCAATGACTTTAAAACTAATGTACCATCATACATCCAATTACATGAAATCAGAAATCAACATATACACTGAAATCGTTGCATCTAACGCGAGAAATCAAATAAGATTAGAAAACAACATCTACACAAAAATCAATGCATTTAATGCAAGTGATCAAATAGGATTTGAAATCAACATCTAAACTCAAATCAATACATCTAGTGCAAGTAAGAAAATAGGCTTAGAAACCAACATATACACTAAAATCAATGCATCTAGTGAAAGCAATCAAATAGGATTAGAAATCACCATCTACACTGAAACCAATGCATTTAGTGCAAGCAATCAAATAGGATCAGAAACAATTTATACTGAAATAAATGCCTATAGTGTGAGAAACCAAATATAATTATAAATTAACATCTACATTGAAATTAATGCATCTAGTGCAAGTAATAAAATAGGATTAGAAATCACCATCTACACTGAAATCAATCCATTTAGTGCAAGAAATAAAATAGAATTATATATCATCTACATTGAAATCAGTGCATCTAGTGCAAGTAATAAAATATCATTATAAATCAAAATCTAAACTAAAATCAATGCATCTAGTGCAAGCAATCAAATAGGATTAGAAATCACCATCTACACTGAAATCAATGCATCTATTGTAAGAAATATTCTTCCCTCTCTTACCCCTCCATATATATGTGTGTGTGTGTGTGTGTGTGTGTGTATGTGTGTGTGTGTGTCCCTCCATTTTTCCTTCTTTGTCTCTTTATCTCACCCCCAAAAATGCGCAGACACTCACTCCATATTTATCAATCTCCTTGTCCCTCCCTCCCTGTCTCCATTTATCTCTTCTTTCTCTTCACCTTCTATCTATATCTCTGTCTGCCTTTATCTCTCTATATCAACCCCAAAACATACACTCTATTTCTCAAATCTATCTATATTTCACTCATCTCACTCCCTCTCTCTCTCTTCCCCTTCCCTCCCTCTCCATCGCTTCTATCTCTCTTCCCTCCTGCTATCCTCTCTCGTTCTCCCTCCATACTCCTTATCACTCCTCTCTCTCTCTCTCTCTCTCTCTCTCTCTCTCTCTCTCTCTCTCTCTCGCTAACTTTTACTCTCTATGTATTTCTTCTTACCTCCCTCTCTCTCCCCCCGCATCTCCATCTCTCTTTCCCTACCTCTCTCCACTCCTTCTCTTCCTTTCTCTCGCACCCCCCCCCCCCTCTCTCTCTCTCTTCACCTTCTAACTTTGTCAGTATATGCCTCTCTCTCTCATTCTCTCCCCCATTCTCTCAATCTCTTCTTCTTTGTCTCTTTATCTCACCCCAAACATACACACTCTCTCTCCATCTCTCCCTTGTCACTCCCACACTCTCTCCACTTGTTACTCTCTATGTCTTTCTTCTTCCCTCCCTCTCTCCCCATGCAACTCCATCTCTCTATCCATCCCTCTCACCCACTCCACCTCCATCTCTCTATCTCTCCCTCTCTCCCCATTCAGCTCCATCTCTCTCTCCCTACAAATCCATCTCTCTCTCTCTCTCTCTCTCTCTCTCTCTATATATATATATATATATATATATATATATATATATATATCTCCTTTTATCACCTCCCTCCCTCTATCTTCACCCCCCCCCCTCTCTCTGTCCTCAAATCCTCTCTCTTCCCCCATCACTCTATCTCTCTCTCCAAATATGTTACTATATCCCTCCCTTTATTCTTCTCTCTCTTTCTCTCCCCCGTTGTCTCCATCACTCCTTCTATATATCTTTATCTCAACCCTAAAAATACATACTCTCTCTCCATCTCTCCCTTGTCACTCCCTCTCTCTCCACTTCTCACTCTCTATGTATTTCTTCTTCTCTCCCCCTCCAACTTCGTCTCTATATCCCTCCCTCTATCCTCCTCTCATCCTTCCTCTCTCTCCCTTTCTCTCCTACCTCCCTCTCTCTTCCCGTGTCTCTCTCCTTCTCTCTCCCCCCTCCAATGCTTTCTCCTTCTCCCTCCCTCTCTCCTTCTCTCTCTCTCCCACCTCCATATTTATGTCTCCCTCGCCCTCTCTTCCCCTCTCACTCCTCTCCCTCTCTCTCTCTTCATTCCTTCTCTCCCCTCTCCTTCAGTTTATCTCAATCTCTCCCTTCTCACTCCCTCTATTTCTCCACCTCTATCATGTCTTTGTTCTTTCCTCCCATATATATCTAGAGTTTATATATATATATATATATATATATATATATATATATATATATATATATATATATAACAAATTTAATATTGTATTAATACAAAGTTATTCGATTTAATAATTTTTATATTATAATATATTAATATCAATATTAGATTTAGTAATAATAATAACAATAATAATATTAATATTTTAATATTAATGTTAGGGTTAATATATTTTTTTGTATGATATTATTATTAATTTGTTCCATGGTATTTGGTCCATAGGCTTCAAATATAATTAGATGTAGATTTCTACTCATATTTAATAAATTTTTATTTATTTACCTTACCTTTTTATACCTATTTTATAAATATGGTATTTGGTCCATGGTATTCGGCCCATGGTATTAATAAGAATTTGTCCCATAGGTTTCACCTAAATAAAACTTCTTCTTAAGTTTTTGTAAATATAAAGAGCTTTATGGAGTAAATATAAAATTGGTTTTATTTATTTACCATACTTCTAGTTTATTTATATTTATAATTATTTACCATACCTCTAGTTTATTTATATTTTTATTTACCATATCTCTTTATTGAGTGTGTTTATTTATATTTATAATTATTTACCATACCTCTAGTTTATTTATATTTTTATTTACCATATCTCTTTATTGAGTGTTTGTAAAACTCTTCATATTTTAAATTTATTTTTAATTGTTTATTTATATGGTTATGTAAGTTATTTTTAAAGCTGACATTATTCATATTTTATTTTAAAAAAATAGTTCTTTTTTTTTTTTGGCTTCCGACATACTTACACATCGGGGTCATACTTGCTATAGAATGAGCCTCTTGGCATAATAACCACTTAAATAACCATTGTGCAATTCATGAATTAAATTCACTCTTAGTAAATTTTTTGGTAGGCATAATTATTTAAATTCTTGAACAAAAGACCCTCCTAAATGAAGTAGTCCAAATGTGTTGTTATGATATTCTCTTTGTGACTACTCACATGCTCTACATGCCATTGCAAATCTTGCAATAATTACATATAGCTCTTTCATACTCTCTAATACATCAACCTCAACAAACATGGTCAACAACAATGTTGATTTTCTACTCAATGCATTTGCTACATGGTTAGACTTTTATGATCTATGTTTCAATCCAAAATAACTTGCAAAATTCTACCAAATGCATATGTCACTGGATCAATTTTCCTTGATTGTTTATCAACTATAATGCCTAGTGAAATGTGTACAAATAAACTCTTTATGAAATTAACGATGTCACCACTTGAAATCATATTTTTCTTGGCCATAAATATAATGTTTTTTCTTAGCCTCATTCAACTTTCACTAAATAAAGCCATTGTTTAACTTCTTGACTGAAGATCACTCCTATCGTTGAAGCACTTGCATCAAAATCAACTTGAAAAACTTTATCAAAAATTGGTAATGCCAAAAAAACAATGTACCTTACTTTTGTCTTCAAAATATCAAAACTCCTTTCGATCATAGTTGTTCACTGAAATCTTGCCGTTTCTCATGTGTGCACATATACCATTGAAATTCATAAAAGAATTGGTAAAATTGCATTAAACCATGGAAAAATCTTACTTTGTAAAATGATTTTGGAAACTCGCCATTGAATAATCGCCTTCACCTTGTTTGAATACTTGTTCAAGCCATCTTTGGAAATTAAAAACCCAAGTAAATCAACTCTTCTTTTATAAACAAACAATTCTTGAGATTAATTATGAACATCTTCTTACGTAACGGTTTTGACACTTTTGTCACATGCATGATATGCAAGATAAACAACTATAATATTTGTAAATGCATTCATTAGTCTTGAGAATATGCTAAGTGCATTTGACAGTGCAAATGGCATAACCAACCACTCATATAGTCGTTATTTTGTCTTGAAATATGTTTTCCAATTGTCACCTTCATGAATCCTTGTCTCGTGGTATCTACTTTTCATATCTGTCTTCAAAAAATTCCAACAATCCGTCATGTCATCCATACAATTAAGGTAAAGGAAACTTGTACGTTATTGTTATTTTTCTTATGGCTCTATAGTCCATGTACATCCTCCATTTTTTTCAACACAAGTAAAACATAGACTACACGAGTTTAAACTCTTTCTAATCAAACATTTGCCTCACAACTCCTAAAGTTGTTGATTAGTATCATCACTTTTGTGAGTGCTAATAGATGAGGTGCTTTGTTCGATAGGGACAGTCCCTCTAAGTCAACCCCGTGCCTCCTCAGTCATAGATGGAAGGTCTATCAATTTTACTTATAAATAAATAAATATTTTTAGGTTACTCCAAAAGTATTTACACCGGTACTTCATGAGATTGCCTAAGATGGATTTTACATGAGAGATGGTCTATGATGGATGGATATGCACACTTGAGATAGCTTTCTTAATGGATGCTTGACCTTAGTTGATTGTATGTTCAATGTTCTTCCCTTATGTGTTGGAGATCTCTTGGAAATTTAATGGATGCCCTTCATTGGGGCCTCTTGAACGACCCATTTATTTAGAGAGTGCCCTTCAAGATATGTGGAACATTGTGCATCATGGAGAAGGGCTTCAAGCCCTATTTTTCATGTGGCAACTTGGTTTCATGTTTGGAGGATTAGGTACGACATGGGATATCTAGGGATTCAAGAATGTTCTTATATGGGCTAGCTAACCCAATGAGAACGTTGCTTTAGAGGATACATGGAGTCTATGGAGGCTTGTAATGAAGCAGTGTGGACTTACCTAATGCACAACATAGTCATTGGAGAATGTGTAATATAGTACTCTCAAACATGATTTTCAAAAAATCAGGCAGAATGTTTTAGAAATCCATATTACAGCTATCAAGCTTAAAGATTTTGGGTGCCCGAGGGTTCTTGATGGTGTTGAATCCATTTCCACCATCAAAAAAATGATTCAAACACTCCTAATATCAGATTTTTTTTACCATCTCTATAAGATTGTAACCTGACAATACTTATTATAATTATAATGATTACTAATTATTACTATATTATAATTAGATATTAAATAATAATATTTAGGTAATAATACTTATAATTATTATAAAGTCTTATAATGATAAGTCGTGTCATTATCAAAATATATGACCTATCACCAAATTCATAGATTATATACATCTATGATTTTAAAACTTTGAGAGAAATAATATTTTGAACAATGATATATTTTTTAGATTCACTGTTTTCCGAAAGATGAAATATAAGAAAAACACTTTTCCCAACTATTTTCTTAAAAATAGTTTGAAAGTATTCTGTTCAATTTTTCTCTTCTCCATTAATAGACCATTCGAGAGTTTTTTAAGGCCCAGAAAAGGTTTATACTCAATTTAAAATTCCTTGTGTAGGTTGATGAGAATACTTCGTTGAATTTGGTAAATCTGTTGTATTTTTCTTCTGTAATTTTTTGAATTATGCCCAATATTATTCAATATGAAGCAGAGCATTCTTGTTTAGTTTTCTGAATTTGGTGTAATAATTTGGGAGAAGATTATGATGCGGTGTCATGTAATTCAAATCCTATTTTGAATATATAACTGAATTTAGTTTATTGAAAATTTTCAGGATGTTTAAATTCAAAAATTTGTAATTTCATGAGGCATGTATAGATATATAAATAGATTTAATTTCTGAAAAATCTCCAAAGCATTAAAATTGTATTAATTTCTGAAAAATCTCTCTCTGGGGTATTGAAATTGTATTAATAATGCTGAGATCTGCCTCAAACCGTTAAATTTTTCTGAGAACAAGAGATATCATCATTCTTTGAAGATTTGGGATAAAACACTTAGGATCATTCAAGACTCTTTTTGAGAAAGCCACGAAACAAAAAAAATTGTTCTCATTTTAATAAAACATTTTTTCAAATAACCCTTAAAATCCAATTGCATTTGCATCTTATTTTCAACTTAGTTTCATTTTAGCTTGGATTGGCTTTTTGTTACTTAGTTTCATTTTAGCTTTCTGGTTATCTTTAAAGAGTTACTTTTCATTTTTTTCCAACTTGGATCTAACCAAAGTTTTTCTAGAGAATTTGTCTTATCACTGTTCTTTGATTGGTCTCTACTAACATTTTTTTTCAGACAAAAAAAAAATCTGGCATATATTATGCGCCAGTTCATACTTAATAACATGAGAAACCACAATAGTCATTGTCTAGAAAACATTGAGTTACATGAAATCCTTCTCCATCTTCGAGAAAACAAAAACTGATAACAAGAATTGATAAGCCTATACTCCGCACGGGCCTTACATCCACACACGCCCAGGTATTCCTATCGGAACAAAAAGAAACCCAAAATTACCAGTAGCAGAAAGCAAAAAAACACTATTATGTGTGCAGTCACCTAAAAAGCATACTATATTAGTGTAATTACAAAAACATATACCCAGCTCGATAAGAAGACGGTCATAGTCAGAAAAGTCTGGACTGATCACAATGAGAAGCATAGTTCAGATGAAATCAACCGAGCCGAGAGCTCCATGCCCATCACTGTCCATCATCTCATAATTCATAGTCCCAAAAATTCCTTGCAGTACCATTTTTGAAAGTCTATCCACCTGTGAGTTTTTTCCCTGTAGATGTGTTGTAGTTTTAGTCCATTGAAAGATCTCATCACCATCTTTATGCGCTCCATCCATGAAGTCAAATGTCCTAGGGAGAAAATTGTTTCCTTGTTTAGGTGGTCGATCAATACCTTCGAGCCCCCATACACCCAAAGGTCTTCAATACAAAGCATAGAAGCAAACCAAAGTAGTCCCCACAATGCAATGACTTCTTCCCTTGTGTTCGTCCCATCTCCCCCATTCCAAAAAATCTTGTAGTGGCATTGAAGCAAAATCCTCAACCAAACTCCGCACCTGCATCTGGAGTGTTGAGAAGCGCCATCAAAAAAACCAGTAGGATAATGCATTTCTACCGGTCTCATGCGTCTGGAGAGGTCATCTGGAGTCTTTTGTGCACTCTTAATCATGTCCCATGAATTAATGATTTGTTTGGTAGTCTCCTCAGGACTACTTCTTATCTCTTCGAAGATCCAGCGATTCTGGTTTGTCCAAATGAACCAATGAAACAAGACTGGAATGCTTCTCAAGTTTTTATTTCTCTTAAGACCCTAGCTGATGAAATCTGAAGTGTTTTCCAGTCGGGGGAAGTCAGTTCTAAAAAAAATACAAATTCCTTGAATAACATTCTTGGCAAAAGAGCATTTGTAGAAAAGATGTTGGTTATCTTCACCCGCCTTCATACATAGTCTACACACTCCAGGGCATATTTTCCCTCTTCTCCTCAAATTGTCCCATGTTAAGTTTATATCCTTTAGCACAAGCCATAAGAACAGTTTCATTTTCAACTGTGCATTATTCTCCCAAATTCCCATATAAACTCTGCTCTCATGTTCCTGTGTTGAATTGGAAACAAGTTTTTCATAAATATCTTCAACAATCATCATGCCATTTTTCATTGGACCATTCCAGATCACCCTGTCTCCTCCTTGATTACGCATGAGTCCTCTTCTCCTCAGATCCAGAGTGTAATCATTCCAATCTTGGACCAAATGATCCGAAAGCTGTAAGGCCTCCACAGTACTCTAGCGTGGGATGCCATTGATCATATCTTCAACAATTTGACACATGAAGAAAATTCCCTTTGCGTTAAGGAAATCAATCAGCTGCACACCACAAGGTTCCGACCCTCCCCAAAGATTTGGTTGACCAATGAGGATCTTCCCCCCATCCCCGAATTTCCATGATAGGAAAACATTTAAGTTTGGCCAAATCTATTTAAAACCATTCCAGATGATGGACGCACCCTTATGATTGTTCTAACCTAGCATCAGCAGTTCTTCCAAACCATTCTCCTTTAAATACTTAAACCTTATGATCTCACTCCAAATTCCGTTAAACATGATACCCCTCTAGAGTGACTTAATCAAGAGTGCTTTCCCGAAATCAACTACATCTTTCAAACCCCAGCCTCCAAAATTCTTGGGCTTCATGATCGATGACCAACTAGTCAAATGATACTTTCCTTTCGAATCATTTTCGGTCCATAAAAAATTCATCATAACTCTTCTGATATTGTGCAAGATCTTCTTTGGAATAATGAAGATATGAGCCCAATAGACCATAAGCTGTTGAAGTACTGCCTGAATCAGAATGATTCTGCCACCTTTGGATAACCATTTGATGGACCATCCCCTTATCCTTTTTTCTGTTTTTTCAACCATCCATTGCTAGTCCTTAGCTGAATAATTGTTTGGTTTTAGCATGAAGCCCAGGTATTTAAACCCCTATCCCAATGGCGCATTTTGAAAATTGAAAACTTCACAAATCTCCTTGACCAGTTCTGAGACCTCATTATCCCCTTCTTTCTCATAGTAGATGCACGATTTAGTGTAGTTTTCCATTATACCCGTGGCCGCATAGAGCTTGTTAAATAAATCATGGAATGCAATCCATACAGCCCTGTGAATCATGCCAAAAAGCAATATGTCATCAACAAACAGATTGTGACTGATTTCCCTTACCTTAGATATCGTAATGCCTCTAAATTGACCCAGGACAACATCATGTCTAATTCTCGTACTAAGAGAGTCCATGACTAGAATGAACAATAAAGGTGACAGAGCACAGCCCTGTCTTAGGCCGCGCCCATGTTTGAAAAACCAAGAAGCCACCCCATTGATGATCACTGCCATAGAAGAATTTGTCGAGCATCCCATAATCCAATTGACCGTTGCCCTATTTAGACTGATCTTGTATAGCAGCAACCTCAGGAATCCCTAATCAATATGGTCATAGGCCAGGCTCAAATCAATCTTTATGACCAGAGATTTTAACCGCTTGGAATTTATGGAATGGATAACTTCTTGTGCCGAAGCCACAGCGTCATGAATGCATCGTCCTTTTAGAAACCCTGACTGTTTAGGCGAGATAGAGTCAGCCAACACTCCTTTAAGTCTCTCTGCAATGGTCTTAGTGATAAATTTATACAGCGTGTCACAGAGAGAAGTCGGTCTATAATCCTTAAGCGATTTAGGTCCAAATGTTTTGGGAATGAGCATAAAAAACGTAGAATTTAAAGTTCCACTGATCAAACCAGTCCTCCTAGCATTATTCGCCATCTCCGAAATTATGGGCACAAAAAATTCAGCAAAATGCAGAAAAAAAATCCGGGGTCTAGCCATCTAGCCCCAGACTTTTGTCAACTACAAGGGATTTCATCACAGAGAAAATCTCAGCTTCAGATATATGCCTAAAAAACGCTTTCAGCCTGTTATCATCAAACATCACGGGAATCTTGTCCAGCGCCCACAGCTGATCTTGGAAGTGATCTCCCCCCTTTCCTTAAATAAGCCTTCAAAATATCGAACAGCAGCCTCCTGTATGTATTCAATGGAGTGTAACGACATACCAACCTCCTATATGTATTCAATGGAGTGTAACGACATACCAGCCTCCTCAATCTGCCAAATGGCGTTGGAGCTTTTCCGCCCATTCGCAAAAGCATGAAAGAACTTAGAGTACTTACCCCCCTCCCTGTGCCAAACCGCCATGCTCTTCAATCTTCAAAATTTTTCTTCAAGAAGGAGGATGTCTCGTTTCTCTCTTTCCAACCTCTTAAGGTTATCCCAAATATCAGCATCAGGAATGTCTTCTTCTAGACACTTCATCAGTCAAGCAGATTCCACCTCCAGATTTACTAATTTTTCTTTAAGAAAAGTCTTCTTCCTGTGTTCCCAACTCTTAACCTTTTTCTTAAGCCCTCTCATCAGACCCATAATGTAGCTCATCGCCGAAGAGTGTTCAGTCATGGGGTTCGAACTCAAATGTTCGTGAACCAAACTTATAAAATCCGGGTCCTTTAACCAGGTCCGGCTGAACTTGAAGGGTACCCCTCCGATAGCCTTAGAAAAGTTCCAACTCAGGATAATGGGACTGTGATCAGAAAAAATAACATCCCCAATCGATGCCTTCCAATTCCCCATCTGAGGTAACAGTTGAGAGTTCACCACAAACCTGTCAATTTGTTTACAAATATATTCTCTACCCTGCCTACCGTTGAACCAAGTAGGGCCCTTCACCTCCATCTTAAGGTCACAGAGATTTTCTGATTTCAAAAAGTCTATCAGCATATCCTTCAATGGGTCAGAGCACCCATAACATCCCCAGATCTCCCCATCGTTCATAGTCACATTGAAATCACCAGCCACTATCAAATTTTCAAGAGACAAGATGCCACAGGAAGCCATCTTATTCCAAAAAATTTCTATGTCCTGATACGGAGCATACAAATTAATAATGTGAAGTCTGTGCTTGAACCCTCTAAAGTGTCCAGAAAGAATGATTCCCCCACAAAACCCGAAAGCTTTAAAAGAGCCCACGTTTGGGTTCCATAGGATCACCTCCCCTCTAGAACGACCAGAAGCAGCCCGAGCCGTAATGTGCCAGTCTTAGAACATTTTCCAAAAACAAGCAATAGCCTTGTCAGCTTCAATCATATATTCTTGTATGCAAATGATGTTAGGATTACACTTAATAAAAGTCCTTCATGGACTGAAATTTGGCCCTGCCCCCCAACCCCCTGATATTAACAGAAATTAAAAGGATCACGAATCAGGCTTCGAGGGCTCAAGTGCTCTAAGAACCCTGTTGAGTGCCATGGTAACCGAGACGTCTATGAAATTTCCCCCCTCCAAATCAATGACAGCAACTTGTGATGAAAAATATTGTTTCTTAACCCTCGGGCAACCCTTCCCACGCTGAATGGTGACATTAGAAAGATCAGCTGGACTGATGAGGATGGGAGGAGTAGGAGGCCTCCCCTTGTCCACAGTCAGACGTTGTAATTGAGCCTCAGGCCCAAGAAAAGAAAGATCGATGTCACTGCCCAGCGAATTCCAAGGTGACTGGGCATGACCATCAAGGATCGGCGAGCAGGGAAACATCTCCGAGGAACAGGCCACCTTCGCATCCTTAACCCGGGGTGGTGACAGATCACAAGCGGTAGTTACCGGATGAAAATGTTCATGGTTAACAGAAACCGGGGGATTGGAAACGTTTAGGGAATAGAATAGCGCCTCACTAGACCCCCCCCCCCCCCATCCCATTAAAATTACCATGATCATCCGACCGAGATCCCCACAATTACCACCCCCCACAAGAACCGCCCCATCATGACTCGAGGCTTGATTAAACTTCACTCCAGCATCACAAGGGCCCGGCATAGACACCGGCTTCAATTGATCATGGATAACAGAAACCGGGGGAATGGAGACGATATGGGATGAGATTGGCGTCTCAGTAAACCCCCCCGACACATTAAATTGACCAGGAGCGTCCGACCCGAATTCCCCAAAATTACCACTCCCCACTAAAACCACCCCATCATGACTCGACACATCAGAATTCAAAACAAAGTCAATAGTGAGCTTACTCGGAAAAGGAGCGAGCGGATCATGCTACACCTTGTTCTTGGAAAGTGCACGATGCGAGGCTTGATTTTTCTTTGCTCTGTCTCGCGACGATCTTGCACAAGACCTCATCAAGTGCCCAGTTTCCTTGCAAAGGTGGCACCGGAACGGCATGTTCCAATAATCCAATTTTTGCCTATGAACAACACCGCCACACTCCAAATCAATATCCTCAGGGAGGCCTCCAGCGAAAGAGATTTCAACTAACACCCAAGCCATTCTTTTGTTGAAAATGCCAAAAACTTTAGGGTCGAAGCTGCCATGATCCACCCCTGTAGATCCTCAGAACTCTGACTGGCGAAATTCCACTTACCAACCACTGCCCGCTTTAATAGGCTATCCGCCCTTTCCCAGAGGACGTCACTCCCAAAACTTAAAAGCCTTTGTGAACCAGCTGGTTTAAATGGCTTCTGTACTCGTGATTTCTCCAGGACCCTGGGCAGTTTAACCGCATCCCCCTTAACTGACCCATCCCCCACCTCCTTCGAGCCTCCAAGATCCCCATCATTTACGGTTGTCCGATGGCCAAGTGGCGGATGCGATTTCAGTGAAACCTTCGGCTGTCGATGCAAAACCTTAGCGCTATAAGAGGAATCGAGAGCTTCAGCTTCTGCCCTTTCAATAGCTTTGACAAACTCATAGTCCAGCAAGACAACATTGGGCTCAGATTGAATGTCAGTCGTCGCTATAATCCCGTGACATGGATTCCAAAACAATCCCAGCACCCGCTAGCACCTATGCTATAAATGGATAGGACGTAAATAAAAGAGGACTTAAGAAAAAAGTTATGGGGATGAGTCCCAAAAAAGACCTTAACCCACCCCGGAGTCGATCGCATTCAACCACCACCTCAAAAGTACTAGCTTAACAACCACCACCTACCAGTGCCTTAAATGATGGTAGCCCAAATACGAAAAAGACGGCAGCAACGGGACTATGGGAGTGGTCCCATACCCATCCCGCGACCCCTCCGGACGCCCATCACCTTCTTCCGCCGCGATTCAAAAGGAAAAACAATGTCGAAAGTACGTTGCTAATACACTGCCATCAAGTGTCTCAATCACTCCACTACATCGACGCCACCCAACTCCCCCAGAAAAATTTAAGATGGACTGACCCGAAAGCTGTCCCGAAAAAGACAAGAAACCAACACCCAGAAAAACCAGAGAGAACCTCCAGATGAAGCCAAAGACAAAATCTCACAGAGAAGACAAAGACTGAAACCTCAATTTCGAGCACAGCAACAGCGGCATAAGAAACCAAGATTCCACCATTTGTCCCATAATTGAACTTTTAAGCTACGGAAAGGCCTATACATCGACCAAGGGAAAACATAACTATCCCGACTAGTGTCGTTAGTCTCCGCAGGTTCCTCCCCCCATCACAGAAACTGAGCTTCAAAACATTCATAAGTTCAAAGAGCACCAAGGGAACCTCGGTAATCACGAGGAAACATGAATAAAAAACAGTCCAGCCCGAAATACTCTCTCTACTAACATATTCACTCTTTGGAACCAGAAAAAGCTCAGCTGCATCCACCCAAGGAAGGAACTTTTTCAATCTTATTTCATAGAGGGGCATCCTCAAAGAGATGGACATAGATATACTCTTGCCCTTGTCCATATTTGGATGCTTAACATCAGGAGCCTTTTTTCCAAGAGATTTCACCGAAGAAGCACTTGCGGAAGCATTTGATTTACTATATTTAACTGTGATGTCGGAAACCTCCACATTGCTACTTATCTTTGATTGATTTGCTACTGAAATTTTTAAATCATTTTGCAAATTTTCCTTTTTGTGAGGAGCTGGAGGGGGGTCCAGATTATATAATTCCCCCTCAAAATTAGCGTCCTCCCATCATCGTGGTTTTTGACTAATTTTCTTTGTTTATTCTTTCTAGCTTTGGAACTAGATTTGAGGGAATTCCCAGTCTCATAGTAGGCTATTGTAAAAAGAAATATTTTTGTAGTCTAGTTTTTACATCCATAAATATCCAATACCTGTTAACTAAATTTCAGGAAAATTTCTTCACTTGAATCCATTACCACACATATCTTAAGTATATGTAGGCTTCAAGTAGAATTCTGTATTTTCACAGGGAAATTAATTTTGCCTAAAACATTACCAATTGTTATCAAAGTAGCAAGATTTCACATATGCAAAGGAATGTTGAACAACCTTAACCAAACCTGAGCAATAGAAATTGATGTCGAAAAAAGGTCAAAGAAGGGAAACCAAGGTCACATAGAGAGCGTTGTGTTACCACAGGACCACTGCCAGAAGACCACTTCCCGAAATTAGAACTAGAAATTAGAGCTTTGTCCTCAAATTTGTCAAAAGCTGCAATAAAAAAATCTTGCCAACAGATAGATGTTCAATTCATCATAAATTAATGGCTTCCACTGCTCATAAATCCAAGAGTGGAGGGCTTCTGAAAAAAAATTAGTTTCACATAGAGCCTCAGCCACTAGCCGAACCTCAATCATATGAGCTTCAAGAACATGAATCCCTAAAGAGAGGGTTCCATAAGCAAGGCTCAAAAAATCGCGACCGGGTGAAGAAACTGACCCCGGAGACAGACAGTCGGAAGTGGATTTCACAATGTTGCAGAACGTCATAGTAGTCGCCGCAATGTTCATATCACCAAACATTGTAACAGAGGCAATGTTCAGCTTGAGCTTGAGGATTCAAGGGCCATGAGGGCTTGAAAAATGTCCATATGCAAAATATTGGAAGGGAAGGAAGAAGCACCCACTTAGGGATTAACCATCTCATCAGAGAAGAGAGTTATATGTCCATAACATTTTTTTGTATTTATTTACAATTTAATTATCAATAATTTATTTATTAAGTAAATGGTAGAAATTTAATTTTCAAAATATTTGGGAGACACCAAATTTATATATAAAACATTTTCTTTTATAAAACAAAAAACTTATTTTCTTTTATAAAACAAAAAACTTATAAATATTAAATCTAGAAAACATACATACTCTACTCTATTTAATTTATTTAACAGTGTTATTTGATAATTAATTAAGATCTTGGAAATCTTATTTTAAAATTAAACTAATTAAAATATTATTTTAAAAATATATTTAAATATATTTAAATTTACAAGTATAAATGTTTTTAAAAGCTTTCAAAACACTCATGATTTACGTTTTGAGAATTCCCAATGGCATGCTAATATATTATATTGTAGGTATATTATCATTATGTGGTTTTCCTAAAACTCTAAAAAAACTTACAATACTTCAATGGGAAGTTACACAACTAAGATGATATATGGGATTGCCAACCTTTTTAACTTAGAATTTCAAATTAACTTTGTTCTTTTAAATAAATATTAAAATTAATTTATTAGAATCCAATTACTTTATCACCCTTTAACAAAATACTTCATTATTGTTTCTAAATAGACTTCTTGTTAATTGTGGCTTGCAGTGAAAGGATGCCCTCATTCCCAGAGTTTGCTCTTCTTAACACCGAAAAAATGTTAGGTCAAAATCAAAAGAAATTCCTGGGAAATATAAATTAGAAAATTGCGTTGTATGACCATATTGTTTGACCATATATTTTATATGAATACCTCTGAGCTTTGGAATCCAGGGACAAATATTATAGATGCGATCTCATCTTAAAGCTTTGTTGGATGTGTTGTTATAATAATTGTGTTAATGATAGTTGTGGGTTAAATTATGTTTTTAAGATTTTGAAAAATATATTTTATAATTTTCTAATGATTATTGAAAATTTTATTTTCTCGAATAAAATTTGAACTTGTAATCTAGTGGAGACTAAACTTCATCTTATGGGTAAAATAATGATTATATAAAAACAATTTCACATTCAAAAATATTCTAAGTGTTTGAGTAAATTTAGGAAATCATATTATTATTGGTGAAATAACATGTATATTATTATGGATATTATTAATTTGTAAATAGGTTGTGTTCCAATATGATGGCTTATCAATACCATACCCCTAAAAAGACATAACTATTTTCATATAACATTTGTTCCTATAATATTTTTTTAATTTAAAATCAATTAAATTAAAGAATGGAAATAACACAACTACTTTTAAGATAAATTTCAACCTTTGATTTATACTACTACTGTGAATATTCTAAAATATTTAGCTGAGATTAAATCTATACCATCCTTCTTATAATAATTGATAATTAAATTAAAAGTATGCCAACCTTATTCCAAAATGGACATGTCTTTCAACTTAATTAATTATTTTTATAATTAATAATAATTATTATCATAAATAAAGGAGTAGTAGTTGTTGTTGTTGTTGTTGTTATTATTATTATTATTATTATTAATCTTTGCAATGTGAGATGCATCATGAGATAAGTGTTTTGATGCTCGCATTTAATTTATATGGCTATGCCATTTGAAGTGAAAAGCAAAAAGGGCATAACTACCTTTGAAATAAATCTCAATCCTCTACTCCTACTACTATTAACTAGCAATTGCACCAGATGTTGCAAAGAAAACGCCGTAAGGAATTAGAGAAGAATCATGACATATACAAGATCACGTGCTATGCGAACTTTTGTGGAAATCAATAAAATTATAATTTAAAGGATTAATAATAATTATTCTAACTGTTTAGATGGACTTGGATAGAGAGTGACCAAGTTTCAATTCTTCTTGCAAAGGAAACGTCATAAGGAATTAGAGAAGAATCATGACATATACAAGATCACGTGCTATGCGAACTTTTGTGGAAATCAATAAAATTATAATTTAATAATAATTATTCTAACTGTTTAGATGGACTTGGATAGAGAGTGACCAAGTTTCAATTCTTCTCCCTCATCTAACTGATATATTAGACATGTTGAAGACGTAGACATTTTCATTTTCATTTGATTTTTCAAAAATTTAATAATAACTTTTAAAACAAATTATCCATTATTTAAATAGACCTTTAAATTCTAACATAGTTCAGCAAAAAAAATTATCCATTATTTAAAGACCTCTAAATTCTAATAGAGTTCAGTAGAGCTCTGAATACTAACATAGTTCAGGACAATTTTTGTGAAAGAAGAACAACAATATGAGTCACACTTAAACTGGACATATAGATAGTTGCCAGCAACAGGAGGCACACTTGCCTCAAGAATTGGACGATGTTTCAAGAAAGGTGATAATATTGTTTAATTATTTTATATTTTGGAGTTTTTGGTTAGAATACAAAATTGTTTTTTATTAGATTATTATTAAAATATCTTTTTAAATGTATAGATGAGTTAGTATTTTTTTTCGAAATACTTAAATTATGTAGTTCATAGTTCAAACTTGTAATTTTTCATTCAAACTTGTAATTTAAGCCAATTCCATTTCAGATAACCAATGCCATTTTGGCCAAATTCATTTCAGATAAGTGACTTATAATTTCAACAAATCACATAAATTGTGCAAAGGTCAAAGCTCAAAATTTCAGATAACCAATGCCATTTTGGCCAAATTCATTTCAGATAAGTGACTTATAATTTCAACAAATCACATAAATTGTGCAAAGGTCAAAGCTCAAAATTTCAGATAACCAATGCCATTTTGGCCAAATCCATTTCAGATAAGTGACTTGTAATTTCAACAAACCACATAAATTGTGCAGAGTTCACAACTCAAAATTGTTAATCAATTTCAGATAACCAATGCCATTTTGGCCAAATCCATTTCAGATAAATGACTTATAATTTCAACAAATGACATAAATTATGCAGAATTCCGAGCTCAAAATTGTAATTTTAATCAATGCCAGATCAGACAAATCTCATTTAGAATAAGTAACTTGTGATTTCAACCAATCTCATTTTACAAATCAAACTAGTAATTTCAACCAATCCCATTTTCTACATTTTAAGAAAAAATATTTAAAAAAACACAAACCAGTTAAACTAATGAAATTCAGATGATTTAGTATTCGAAATGTTGAGTAATATTAACTTGGGAATAACCTCTGGTTCTTTTTCTAAGTTTGGCTACCCAATATTTTACTATGTTTATGATTTTAGAAGAGATGTTATAGTTAGGAGTTTCTTTTACTGATGCAACAAAATAGCATAGCTTGAATGGTAAGTAGTTGGAGTGTTTGAATTGTTTTTTTCTTTTCTTTTTTGTGAAAATAGATATCATTAAAATCAGTTATGACACCTAAAGTTCATCAAAATTTGTTAAGGCACCCAAAGTCCTGAAGTTTGACACCCAAACCCAGATTTTCAAAAATTCTTGTCTAAAATTTTCATAATTTTTCCAGACTTTCTAAATTATTTTGTAAGTTTTCAAAATTAGGCCTAGTTTGTATTGCTGCTTTGCTTGTACGTTAAGCTTTGGGTTTTTGGTCCCTATGGACATTTATTTGGTAACTTCTATCTCCCACATGTGATAATACCATAGCGTACAATTATATAACCTATAACAAGGACATTGTTGGTTGTTGGACTTGCATTCGCAACTCCACTATAATTAAGCATAATTCAAAGTTTCTTCCAAAAAAATACCTTATTTTTCCAACTGACTATACCCCACCTTTCATCTGGTATCTTCAATGCTATTGTCTTGTCTAAATTGAAATCCAACTTAGTATACATTGTAAATACCTAGATAAAATAAAGCGGGAATCAAACCCTCCTACTAATCGACGTGCATAAATACGCATAAACCCATTGACTAGGAAATTGCATCACATTGATCTCAGAAAACGTTTTCAAAAATTGAAATCCTAAAGATGCAAGAAACCAGTGATCACTCATGGGCTCAATGGGGCCTTTGCAAATTGGGGTAAACCTGTAAAAGTTACAGAAATACATTCTGGCAGACCCCTTATACCTTTAGAAAAGTTTGCCCAGTTACTGAACCTGCAAGCAACCAAACCCTGTTTAGAACCCGAGGGTATAATTTCAATAAAATTATAATTTTTCATTATTCAAATATATTTTTAAATTTATTAAAATTTGAATACTTTAATTTTAAATTTTAAGGATTAATAATTATTATTCTAACTGTTTTGATGGACTTGGATAGAGGGTGATCAGGTTTCAATTCTTTTCTCCCATCTAACTGATATATTAGACATGTTGAAGATGTAGGAATCACTCATACTTGAGTATCTATATTAGTTCGACCGTGCCTTTTCAAATTTGATTTGGGGTAAACCTGTAAAAGTAAGAACCTCTGCCGGTTACAGAAATAAGCTCTCACAGAATATGTGAGAAAGCAATAGAGACAGACGGTTTTTACCTGTAGAAAAAGCTGCCCAGTCACTAAACCTGCTAATAGCCTAACCCTATTTTGATCCTGCCAGTAACCAAACCGGCTGCCCAGTTACTCAACCTGCCAATAGCCAAACCCTATTTTGATCCTCCCAGTAACGAAACCGTGTTTAGAGCCCGGGGTATCATAAAAAGAAAAACCAAGCAAGAAATAGAGGCAAATGGCTTTTACCTGTAGAAAAGGCTACCCAATTACCCAATTACTGAACCTGCCAATAGCCAAACCCTATTTTGACCCTGCCAGTAACCAAACCGGCTGCCCAGTTACTCAACCTACCAATAGCCAAACCCTAGTAAAAGTTACAGAAATACATTCTGGCAGAATATGCGAGAAAGTAATACAGGCAGACCCCTTATACCTGAACCTGCAAGCAACCAAACCTTTTTTTGAACCAAACCCTGTTTAGAACCGGAGGGTATCATAGAAACAAAATGTGCATGGATAAATTAAAGCAAGGAGAAAAAATAAAAGAGAACTGTTACACCAGTTGCGCTGAGGCAAGAAGAGAGCAATTGCATCGCAAAAATAATTTAAGTCAGAAAACGTTTTAAAAAATGGAAATCCTAAAAATGAAAGACTGCAGGCATCACTCATACCTGAGTATATATAGTAGCTCGACCATGTCTTAGAAAATTTGGGGTAAACCTGTAAAATTAAGAACCTCTTAGGGTTACAGAAATAAGCTCTCACAGAATATGTGAGCAAGCAATAGAGACAGACGGTTTTTACCTATAGAAAAGGCTGCCCAGTCACTGAACTTGCTAATAGCCTAACCCTATTTTGATCCTGCCAGTAACCAAACCGGCTGCCCAGTTACTCAACCTGCCAATATCCAAACCCTATTTTGATCCTCCCAGTAACGAAACTATGTTTAGAACCCGTGGTATCATAAAAACAAAAACAAGTAAGAAATAGAGGTAACTGAAGAGAACAAGCAGGCAGTGGTTCTCGTTGAGGTAGGTTCCACTACATGTGAGCGAGGCCACAGGACTGTGCTGAGCAGCTCCAGCTTCTGGAAAATTACAAAGTGGAAAGTGTTCTCAGGATTGTGTCGAGCAGCTCCAGCTTCTGGAAAATTACAAAGTGGACAGTGTTGCCAAAGCTCGAGAGATGATGAGATTCTACTTCCGCGTGCAATGACCAGGTAGTTATCTTGTTGAGTTAGTTAGTGATCTGAATGGAAAATGGCATCAACCCATGGTATTCATTTACCCATATTATCCATCCACCCATGGAATTTACCCATGGTATTGTAAATGGCATCAACCCATGGTATTCATCCACCCATGATATTTATTCGCCCATGGTATTATAAGGGACCCATGGTATGTATCCACCCATGGTATTCATCCACACATGGGATTTACCCATGGTATTGTAAGTGGTATCTACTCATGGTATTGGCCTATGGTATCTACAAATGGTATTGTAACTCAAAAAAGGCTATAAATAACAAGCCTCAATTTTTAAAAGGACAGATTGTCCACCACAATGTAGCTTCTACAGTTATTCTTTGTTTTAATAAAACAAGTTTCTTTGTGGTTTTATTTTCTTTGTGTTTTTTTTTTTTTTTTTCTGGCATTCTAATTTTGCAGATCTGGTCAGATCCATTTCAACTTTTTAGATCTTGGGGGCCTCCCCCCCAAGATCCGGATTAGTGGTATCAGATTCAGGTTACGCCTCCATGCGAATGAGGGTTTGAAACATATTTCAGTTTCAATGTTTTGCAGCAATCTTCCGCAAAATCCATTAATGTTTTTGGGCGGCGAGTTTTCAGATCAGATCTGAAACTTTTGGTGAAAAATTTGCAAAAACAAAGACCAGATCTGGATTCCTTGTGAAAAAATACTCAAATTCAAAAAAAAAAATCGGCCAAATTGGAGTTCAGATGAGGAAGATATCGCTGATTCAAAATCAGCAATATTGAAGCAATTTTTCTGACGACAATTCATGGATAGCGGCTCTTCTGTCATTTTTCACAATTTTTAGTGCAAAATTTTAGAAGGATGGACATAGATCTGAACTCCTCTTGAAAAATCACCCAAGTTCAAAAAAAAAAATTGGTCGAATCGGAGTCCGGATGTGGGAGTTATCGTTGATTTAAAATCAACTATTTTTTCAGAAATTTTGTGACGGCGAGACAGTTCCAGCGCGAATATGAGAGTCTACAGTCTCCAAATAGTGGTTTCGAACACATGGGAAGATGCAGAATGATCATTCCATTTCCAAAAATAGGTTATAATAAATATTTTGAGTTATATTGACCGAGTTATGCTCATTTTAAATCTGGAGCAGCATTCGAAGCGGGATCCCTTTGGAGACGTGCCCTCCCACCCCGCTTTAGTAGGCACTGCTCATCATAGCAAATTGCTCGACTTTGCTATTTGGAGACGTGCCCTCCCCACCCTGCATTGTAGGCACCCGCTACTTCATCAACAATCAAAGATTTGCGCGAGTGGTCAACCGTGACAAAATATTTCATCGAAGTCCATTCTCAGGGCCGCATAATCGTTAGTCACACGCTGGTCACAAGCATTGCTGTGGTATCTCATCCTCTGATCTTCGTTCATCACCGTTATAGGTTAACCACACAAAATCCTTATCTTCAATGGCTCTTCATATTCAAAAGGTTTGAGAGGAACTCACGCAATGGGGACCATCGCTTCTTAAGGAGGGAGGAATGATGTGAATGGGAAAATGGCATCGACCCATGGTATTCATCCACCCATGATATTTATTCACCCATGGTATTGTAAGGGACCCATGGTATGTATCCACCCATGGTATTCATCCACACATGGGATTTACCCATGGTATTGTAAGTGGTATCTACCCATGGTATTGGCCTATGGTATCTACACATGGTATTGTAACTCAAAAAAAGGCTATAAATAACAAGCCTCAGTTTGTAAAAGGACAGATGGTCCGCCACAATGTAGCTTCTACAGTTATTCTCTGTTTTAATAAAACAAGTTTCTTTGTGGTTTTATTTTCTTTGTGTTCTCTCTTTTTTTCTGGCATTGTAATTTTGCAGATCTTGTCAGATCTATTTCAACTTTTTAGATCTTGGGGGCCTCCCTCCAAGATCCGGATTAGTGGTATCAGATTCAGGTTACGCCTCCATGGGAATGAGGGTTTGAAACATATTTTAGTTTCAATGTTTTGCAGCAATCTTCAGCAAAATCCATGAATGTTTCTGGGCGGCGAGTTTTCAGATCAGATCTGAAAATTTCGGTGAAAAATTTGCAAAAACAAAGACCAGATCTGGATTCCTTGCGAAAAGATACTCAAATTCAAAAAAAAATGGCCAAATTGGAGTTCGAATGAGGGAGATCTCGCTGATTCAAAATCAGCAATGTTGAAGAATTTTTTCTGACGACAATTCATGGACGGCGGCTCTCCTGTCACTTTATGCAAATTTTAATACAAAATTTTAGATAAATGGAGATAGATCTGAGCTCCTCTTGAAAAATCACCCAAGTTCAAAAAAAAAATCGGTCGAATCGGAGGCCGGATGTGGGAGTTATCGTTGATTTAAAATCAACTATTTTTTCAGAAATTTTGTGACAGCGTGACAGTTCCAGCGCAAATCTGAGAGTCTAGAGTCTCCAGATAGTGGTTTCAAACACAAAGGATGATGCAGAATCTTGTCAGATCTATTTCAAATTTTTTGATCTTGGGGGCCTCCCCCCCAAGATCTGGATCAGTGGTATCAGAGCCAGGTTACGCCTCCATGGGAATGAGGGTTTGAAACATATTTCAGTTTCAATGTTTTGCAGCAATCTTCAGCAAAATCCATGAATTTTTTTGGGCGGTGAGTTTTCAGCTCAGATCTGAAACTTCTGGTGAAAAAATTACAAAAAAAAAATACCAGATCTGGATTCCTTGCGAAAAAATACTCAAATTCAAAAAAAAAATCGGTCAAATTGGAGTTCGGATGAGGGAGATATCGTTGATTCAAAATCAGCAATGTTGAAGCAATTTTTCTGACGACAATTAATGGACGGCGACTCTCCTGTCATTTTTCACAATTTTTAGTGCAAAATTTCAAAAGAATGGATATAGATCTGAGCTCCTCTTGAAAAATCACCCGAGTTCAAAAAAAAAAATCGGTCGAATCGGAGTCCGTATGTGAGAGTTATCGTTGATTTAAAATCAACTATTTTTTCAGAAATTTTGTGACGGTGAGACAGTTCCAGCGCGAATCTAAGAGTCCAGAGTCTTCAGATAGTAGTTTCAAATACATGAGAAGATGCAGAATGATCATTCCATTTCCAAAAACAGGTTATAATCAATATTCTAAGTTATATTGACCGAGTTATGCTCATTTTAAATCTGGAGCAGCATTCGGAGCGGGTTCCCTTTGGAGACGTGCCCTCTCACCCCGTTTTAGTAGGCACCTGCTTCACATTCATCAGTTTCATCACAGCAGCATTCGGCTTGGGTTATTTGGAGACGTGCCCTCCCACCCCAAGCTATGTAGGCACCTGCTACTTCATCAACAATCAACATCACTTTTGCTTATGGGGTTTTCACCATATACAAAACATTTTTTCATCGTAGTCCATTTGCCGCGACACTGCTAGTCACACAGCTTGTGAAGCTATCTTACAGGTAGCTTCCTAGCCCTTCTGACTCTCATTTGTCATGGTTTTAATTCATCCATTAAATCCCACATTTCATCTAAGTCCATTTTGTTAGCCGCACGGGCCAATATCATTGCTTGTCACAGCATACAGGGTGTCTCTATTCTCGATCTCGCTCATCACTACTATGGCCAACTAATAAAATCCTCTTTCAAGGCATTTCATATTAACAGCTTCTCGTGGAATCCAATGGGGACTATTTAAGGAGGGAGGAATGATCCAAATGGAAAATGGCATCAACCCATGGTATTCATCTACCTATGTTATCCATCCACCCATGGAATTTACCCATGGTATTGTAAATGACATCGACCCATGGTATTCATCCACCCATGATATTTATTCGCCCATGGTATTGTAAGTGACCCATGGTATGTATCCACCCATGGTATTCATCCACACATGGGATTTACCCATGGTATTGTAAGTGGTATCTACTAATGGTATCGGCCTATGGTATCTACACATGGTATTGTGACTCAAAAAAGGCTATAAATAACAAGTCTTAGTTTGTAAAAGGACAGATTGTCCGCCACAATGTAGCTTCTACAATTATTCTCTGTTTTAATAAAACAAGTTTCTTTGTGGTTTTGTTTTCTTTGTGTTCTCTCTTATTTTCTGGCATTCTAATTTTGCAGATCTTGTCAGATCCATTTCAACTTTTTTTATCTTGGGGGCCTCCCCCCCAAGATTCAGATCAGACCACTGATCCCGATCTTGGAGGGAGGCCCCCAAGATCTAAAAAGTTGAAATAGATCTGACAAGATCTGCAAAATTACAATGCCAGAAAAAAAGAGAGAACACAAAGAAAATAAAACCACAAAGAAACTTGTTTTATTAAAACAAAGAATAACTGTAGAAGCTACATTGTGGCGGACAATCTATCCTTTTACAAAGTGAGGCTTGTTATTTATAGCCTTTTTTGAGATATAATACCATAGGTGGATACCATGGGTAGATACCACTTACAATACCATGGGTAAATCTCATGTGTGGATGAATACCATGGGTGGATACATACCATGGGTCACTTACAATACCATGGGCGAATAAATATCATGGGTGGATGAATACCATGAGTCGATGCCATTTACAATACCATGGGTAAATTCCATGGGTAGATGGATAATATGGGTAGATGAATAACATGAGTTGATGCCATTTTCCATTCGGATCATTCCTCCCTCCTTAAGAAGCAATGGTCTCCATTGCGTGAATTTCCCTCCTAAGAATCCTTTGTTGAATATGAAGAACCACTGAAGAGAAGGGTTTTGTGTAGTTAACCCATAACCATGATGAACGAAGATCCGAGGATAGAGATACCCTTTAATGCTTGTGACCAACTGTGATATTGACAGTGTGTGGCCTAGCAAATGGACTTCGATGAAGTGTGGGTTTGTGGATGAACCAAAATCATGACAAACGAAGATCCGAGGATAGAGATACCCTGTAATGCTTGTGACCAACTGTGTGACTAACAGTGTGCGGCCTAGCAAATGGACTTCGATGAAAATGATTTTGTGCAGTTGACCCATAACTGTGATGCTGATTGTTGATGAAGTAGCAGGTGCCTACATAGCTTGGGGTGGGAGGGCACATCTCCAAATAACCCAAGCCGAACGCTGCTATGATCAAACTGATGAATGTGAAGCAGGTGCCTACTAAAGCGGGGTGGGAGGGCACGTCTCCAAAGGGAACCCGCTCCGAATGCTGCTCCAGATTTAAAATGAGCATAACTCGGTCAATATAACTCAGAATATTTATTATAACCTGTTTTTGGAAATGGAATGATCATTCTGCATCTTCTCATGTGTTTGAAACCACTATCTGGAGATGCTAGACTCTCAGATTCGCGCTGGAACTGTCTCGCCGTCACAAAATTTATGAAAAAATAGTTGAATTTAAATCAACGATAACTCCCACATCCGGATTCCGATTCGATCGATTTTTTTTTTGAAATTGGGTGATTTTTCAAGAGGAGCTCAGATCTATATCCATTTCTCTGAAATTTTGTATTTAAAAGTGTGAAAAATGACAGGAGAGCCGCCGTCCATGAATTGTCGTCAGAAAAATTGCTTCAACATTGCTGATTTTGAATCAGCGATATCTCCCTCATCTGAACTCCAATTTGGCTGATTTTTTTTTTGAATTTGAGTATTTTTTCGAAAGGAATCCAGATCTGGTCTTTGATTTTGTAAATTTGTCACCAAAATTTTCAGATCTGATCTGCAAAATCGCCACCAAAAAAATATTTTCATGGATTTTACTGAAGATTGCTGCGAAACATTGAAACTGAAATATGTTTCAAACCTTCAGTCCCATGGAGGCGTAACCTGAATCTGATACCACTGATCCAGATCTTGGGGGGGAGGCCTCCAAGATCTAAAAAAAAAATGAAATGGATGTGACCAGATCTGCAAAATTAGAATGCCTGAAAAAAAAACCAAAAACATTAATGGATTTTGCGGAAGATTGCTGCAAAACATTGAAACTGAAATATGTTTCAAACCCTCATTCCCATGGAGGCGTAACCTGGCTCTGATACCACTGATCCGGATCTTGGGGGGGAGGCCCCCAAGATCTAAAAAGTTGAAATAGATCTGACAAGATCTGCAAAATTATAATGCCAGAAAAAAAAAAAAGAGAGAACACAAAGAAAATAAAACCACAAAGAAACTTGTTTTATTAAAACAGAGAATAACTGTAGAAGCTACATTGTGGCGGACAATCTGTCCTTTTACAAAGTGAGGCTTGTTATTTATAGTCTTTTTTGAGATACAATACCATAGGTGTAGATACTATATGCCAATACCATGGGTAGATACCACTTACAATACCATGGGTAAATCCCATGTGTGGATGAATACCATGGGTGGATACATACCATGGGTCACTTACAATACCATGGGTGAATAAATATCATGGGTGGATGAATACCATGGGTCAATGCCATTTACAATACCATGGGTAAATTCCATGGGTAGATGGATAATATGGGTAGATGAATAACATGAGTTGATGCCATTTTCCATTCGGATCATTCCTCCCTCCTTAAGAAGCAATGGTCTCCATTGCGTGTAGTTCCCTCCTGATAATCCTTTGTTGAATATGAAGAACCACTGAAGAGAAGGGTTTTGTGTAGTTAACCCATAACCGTGATGAACGAAGATCCGAGGATAGAGATACCCTGTAATGCTTGTGACCAACTGTGATATTGACAGTGTGCGGCCTAGCAAATGGACTTCGATGAAGTGTGGGTTTGTGGATGAACGAAAATCATGACAAACAAAGATCCGAGGATAGAGATACCCTGTAATGCTTGTGACCAACTGTGTGACTAACAGTGTGCGGCCTAGCAAATGAACTTCGATGAAAATGATTTTGTGTAGTTGACCCATAACTGTGATGTTGATTGTTGATGAAGTAGCAGGTGCCTACATAGATTGGGGTGGGAGGGCACGTCTCCAAATAACCCAAGCCGAACGCTGCTATGATCAAACTGATGAATGTGAAGCAGGTGCCTACTAAAGCGGGGTGGGAGGGCACGTCTCCAAAGGGAACCCGCTCCGAATGCTGCTCCAGATTTAAAATGAGCATAACTCGGTCAATATAACTCAGAATATTTATTATAACCTGTTTTTGGAAATGGAATGATCATTCTGCATCATCTCATGTGTTTGAAACCACTATCTGGAGACTCTAGACTCTCAGATTTGCGCTAGAACTGTCACGCCGTCACAAAATTTCTGAAAAATAATTGATTTTAAATCAACGATAACTCCCACATCCGGACTCCGATTCGACCGATTTTTTTTTTGAACTTGGGTGATTTTTCAAGAGGAGCTCAGATCTATCTCCATTTCTCTGAAATTTTGTACTAAAAGTGGCGAAAAATGACAGGAGAGCCGCCGTCCATGAATTGTCGTCAGAAAAATTGCTTCAACATTGCTGATTTTGAATCAGCGATATCTCCCTCATCTGAACTCCAATTTGGCCGATTTTTTTTTTTAATTTGAGTATTTTTTCGCAAGGAATCCAGATCTGGTCTTTGTTTTTGCAAATTTTTTACCAAAATTTTCAGATCTGATCTGAAAACTCGCCGCCCAAAAACATTCATGGATTTTGCTGAAGATTGTTGCCAAACATTGAAACTGAAATATGTTTCAAACCCTCATTCCCATGGAGGCGTAACCTGAATCTGATACCACTGATCCGGATCTTAGGGGGAGGCCCCCAAGATCTAAGAAAATTGAAATGGATCTGACAAGATCTGCAAAATTATAATGCCAGAAAAAAAAAGAGAACACAAAGAAAATAAAACCACAAAGAAACTTGTTTTATTAAAACAGAGAATAACTGTAGAAGCTACATTGTGGTGGACAATCTGTCATTTTACAAAGTGAGGCTTGTTATTTATAGCCTTTTTTGAATGGCCAAAAACATTGTGGTGGACAATCTGTCATTTTACAAAGTGAGGCTTGTTATTTATAGTTAACATCTAATGGCCAAAAACATTTTAATCGTCTAACAATTAATCCAATGGCCCAAATAGAGACACAGTGGCACTCAGCCAAGTTGTTTTCAAATAAACACGCCTTACGGCGTAAAAATATTCCATTGATATTAAGTATAGGTTAAAGCCTTACAATCCATTTATTAGTTATTGTCAATTAGACATATTCAAGTTATTCTAATGGCTACATTCATTTATTTTTATTGTTAAATATCAATGGATTCAAAGTTAAGAGAACTATTAAGATAACAATAATCTAATTTTAAGGTCATAATCAAGCCAAACATCAAATTGGTGTATGAGACCTCCCTCTTTGTGGGATAAGGAACCCAACTCCCTTCAACAATTTGATTGCTAAAGTTTAAAAAAGTTTACTTACTCCCATCCACTATATTTCAATTTGAAGGGACATGCTTGACCCATTGTAATAAGACTAGAAGGGCAGACAACCATTAGAATAGATCCCACTTTGGTGGAGGAGTTGTTGAATATACTCTTGATGTTATAGTAGAAGCTAAAAGGTTTTATCCTGTCCAAATTTCTCAAACTAGTTATTGAATCATTATAGACTATTTTTTTTTTTTTTTACAGAAATACACATACTCTACTTCTTTAAATATATACTTATAACCTCTTATACTGATACACTAAATTTTCACAAAACAATAACATTCTTCTTTAAAAATTAGAAAGATTAAATCTCGTGTTCTATTAAATATAGAATTTTATGGAAGGAAAAAACCAATTTTAATGAAGTATATAAACTTTGATTTATGGAATAATTCATTATAATTTTTTTAATTGAATTTTGATTAATGTGTAAGATAAAAATTTAACAAAATTTTAATTTTCTAAATATATATTTTTGGTTTTGGTTAAATTTATTGTAACTAGGGTGATAAGTGTATAAGATTGTTTTTTATTAGGGAGAAAATTAAGTAAATTTTTTTGAATGGGTCTAAACTAGCATAGATTTATTTTAACTCTATATTTATTAAGTATTTAAGAGGGATTAAATCTCTCAAAATACAAACTTCTTTTTTAATGCAAAAGTTGAGGAAAGTTTTGCAATTCTAGATATTTGATTTCTCTCAATGCTTGGTAAATGCAAAGTTTAAATTGATCTATCTTCATTTTTAATAATACTATTTATATTTATATAAATTTCATATCTTTCTCTATATATTTTTTTGTTGATTTGACCCACAAGGATTTAAACTTTGAATCTCATGGTTTACACAATACTTCATAACAAGGTGATCCCAAATGAATTGCCCCAGTGGTCAATATATGCTCACATCTCTATATACCTACCTAGATCCATCTTAACAGGATTTAAACTTTGAATCTCATGGTTTACACAATACTTCATAACAAGGTGATCACAAATGAGTTGCCCCAGTGGTCAATATATGCTCACATCTTTATATACCTGCCTAGATCCATCTTAACTCTTGATCTACCAAGTGCCTAGAGGGATCAAATTTCACTTTAAAAGAGATTTGCATCTCAAGGGATTTGATCCCTCTTAGCCCTTGGTAAATCCAAAATTAAGATTAATCTAGTTTTATTATTAATTAGAATTATAAATATATTAATTTTTTATTTTTTATTTTATTTTAGTTTTAGTTTTATGTAATTTGATCCACTCAAAATATTTTATTGATAATTATAATTTTTTTTTTTTTTTACTAAATCAAAATATTTAAGGGACATTACAACATCTCACTTTAAAAAAATGTAATAAAATAAAATAAAAATAAAACAGTTATAAATAGTTATAAATTTATGGTTTTTAGGCATGTGGTATTAATAAGCCATGGTATTATAACAAAGTTTGTTTACAAGTTAATAATATACATGGTAAAATGGGGGTGAATATACATGGTTAATAATTTTGTTATATGGTAAGTTTATGGTATGTATTAAGTTTGTATGTGGTTATTAATTAAATTTAAATATGGTTATGGATTCGTTATTTTACACCAATACATCTCCCCATAACCTTTTTGCTTTTAGATTTAATTTTAAAAATGTTATAAATTAAATTAAAATATATATATTTTTTTTTAAATAGCTAAAAAATGTTGACATACAATCTTTCTTACATTAAGCCAAACACATGTAAAGTGCCTTTTGGCCAAAAAAATATTATTATTTTTAATTGTATTAAAATAACAATAATATATGGGGTGGCAGGAGGGGGAGGGATTCTCATTAATCCCGAAGGAATCATAGAATATAGATTTTCATGGGGACTAGGGAAAAAAAAAACCAAGTTGAGGCTTATGGATTACTCTTTGGGCTATCCTTGACTCAGAAAAAAGGAATAAAGGAGATGTTCATCCTAGGGGACTCTCTGGTGTTGATAAAGCATATGGTTAACAATAATTCGGCACAAAACTACAAATTGAATCAAATTATCAAGAGAAGTCAGAGAATGAAGTCCTTATTTGATCAGGTTCAGTTTTTTCATATCCTTAGAGGCCAGAATAAGGAAGCAGATAAGCAAGAAAATCAAGTTTTCTTAATGATAGAGGAAAGTGGTAACGTGAATGGACTTATGGGAATGCATTTGATCCCATAGCAAAGTTGAAATGAATACAAAAAAAAAAAAAAAAAAATCTATGGTGTATAATGGAAAGGAAAAAAGAATAAAAAGGTTCAAAGTGTTTTTGTTGGTTGAGCTATCTAAAAATGGAGTTCTCCCCCTCCCCCTTCATTTTTTTTCCCCTTCCCCGTCCCTTGTTTTTCCCTTCCATGTTCCTTGTTTTTCCCCTTCCCCCTCCCTTGCTCCTTGTCCTACACTTCCCTGTCTCCTTTCCCTCCTTCTCTAAGTCTCTCTACCCTCTCCCTCGCCCTCCATTCATCTGTTGCGTCCTTGCCCCATGGGCCCTCTCCATCCCTGTCCCATCTAGTCCCTTTTCCGATGCCCTTCCCTTGTGCCTCATGGCACCTCTTCCCTAGGCGTGTTCATAGTGTTATGTCGTGTGCCGACTATTTTTTCCCATGTAAACCACTTGCTATCAGATTAAATTCGAGCAGGGGTTTTGATGTCTTTCAGTTCCAAATTGAGTTTGGATGTCGACGCATTCATGGTTCAAGCATGCGAAAATTGCAAGTTCGAGAGGGACATTTAATGTCTGTGTGCTGGGATATTCAGTTCACGCAGGGGAATCCTCAGATCGACAAGCCAGAGGTTGAGTCAGTGTACAAAGAAATAATGGGAGTTCGTTGGGAGGCTGATGGCACAAACTTGTCGCAGGTTGAAGGCAAAATTGGCAGTATTTCACTCTATATATACACATGATGCAGTATGTATTATTCTTAGAATTTGAGGAAGGTCTTTGTCCATGGGGTTGGATGGAGTTTTCCTCGATGGTTGAATCTGTCTAGGTCTGGTGGGTAGGGGAAGGTCTTGTTATGTGTTAGTTTTCTAGTGTTTCAGGATGTTGGCATTGTGGAGTATAAGGGAGTTAGTCTAGGCGGTTTCTGGAAGGAGTTGTGGCTCGGGGTGGCAAAGGTGAAGGTGGTGGCTGAGGGTGGTAAATTGAAAAATGAGAGACTAGCGAGGGTGTTGGAGGCCTGTGTGGCTGCACTGGAGGTATTTTATGGGCTTTGGGATTTATTTGGGGGCCTCGGTTGTTGTTGTTTCTTGGAGAAGTTATTCCGTTGTTTGGGAGTCAGGGTCTAGCTAGAAATGTAGAGCCAGTCTGAGGTTGGTAGCTAAGCATCTAGGTCCTGGGGTTGTCATAGACCGAGTTTGGGTTGAATATCGGGGAGAGGGATAAAGGAACAGGGAAAGGTGCATGTAGACTGTGCCATTCCTCTAAAGACAATGAAGAGATCAAAAATATTCTGGCAATTATTCAGAGGAGAATACATCAGCAACAGAATGGGACTTTGGAGATGCAAGAACAACATATTGTCAAAAACGAAAGAATTCAGTAAATGGATGATGAAATAGATGCTCTCAGGTGATAGATAGAGGACCTTCAATTCAATCTAGAAGACCAGAGCTTCAAGATGGAAGACCAAAGCCCCAAAATTGATCTCAACATTCTAGTTGCAATGGAGGAGTAACTAGCTGCATAGAAGATCTTGTTTTGTTTTTATTTCGATGTTTTTATATGTTAAAATACAAATGTAAGCTTCCGTTGAAGCAGTTTTGTAGGATGTAGAGCGGCAGGCTTGTAATAAGGGATAATTTTGTAATTTTGAGTAAAAAGGGTTGGATTTTGTTTGGTGACCTTTGATGGCTTTGAAATTCTCCTGTAAATCTCCCGATTTTTTGCATACATGTGCCTTCGACATTTTGTTGACATGTTTTATAATTATTTTAATTTAGTTTTTTAATGTGATAAGCATAACATTGATAAATAAAAATAAAAATTATTGTAAGTATTAATTTTTTATATGTTTATTAATTAAATTTAAACATGACGTTTTGAAATATCATGGTCGTGAATATGAATCATCATTATTTTAATTTATATAATAACATGGATTTTAATTTATACTTGCTCTTTTTAGGAAGTAAATTTTGTCAAGAACTGGAAAGGATCGCAACCCTCACAATGTACATGAAAAAAATATGAAAAAATATATGAAATTTTGAATACCACGCTTACAAATATGGTTCATGGTTAATTAATTTTCTTTTAATGTCATATGCATATCATGATTTTTTAAGATATTTTTTTTGTAATTTTATAAATAAAAACAAAACTACAATATAACAAATTGAATTGAACTGAATTATTATTTTTATTATTTTTTATCTTTTATTAATTTTTTAATTGAGTTTATTATTTTTATATTTTATTAATTTTTTAATTGAGTTGAAATTATCATCTCGTCTAACGTGTGAGTATAACATTTTCCCTATATTAGACTATAAAGTACCTCTTAGTGAGGGGAGGCCTTCTCTATAGCAAGGACTAGGGAATATTGATAAAATTTATATCAAAAGACTTATTATAATTGGAGATTTGACATTAATAACCTACTTAATACTTAGAGTTTCCTCACCAACTAAAAGAAAGCCTTGTAAAAACTATAAGAGAATAAGAAAAGAAGATGGTAGGTTTGAAAATATTGGATATTTTCATGTGTGAAAGGAGCTCCATCAAAAAGAAAACCATTTTGACCAACAAGAATGCTCAACTAAACCATAGAATTTAAGAACAAAAAGTGGGATTTTATTATTCCCTGTATCTTAAGTTTTATCCCAAAATCATGAAATGAACTTGCATGAGAAACAAATGACATATTAATCAACATGGTTGGGTGATCTGAATGGAGATGTATTAGTAAATTCTTTGCTAAGTTCCCCTTCATAATATAAGCATGCTTGCTTCTTATGTGCATGTTACACTAAAAAATGTCACTTTGACATTCTGTTGACTGTATGAGCTCATTAAACACTCATACATGCCTCCTCTCCAAGTCTTACAACCTTTGTTCCTCATTCCAAGCCCTGAAACTGGAGGGAAAACCCTTAAAACTCAAAAAAGCCTTGGGTACGCAGGTAACATGAAGCCTGCATGCGTTTTTAGCTAGGGTACGCAGGTAAGGTGAAGAGAAACTGCGTTCTAGAACGCATTTGTCCAGTGTAATGCCTGCGGTACCCCTGTAAAGTCAAAAAAGCGCGAAATTTAACTGAAAAAGTTGAATTTTGGTCAATTCTAGAAGGTTCTGGATGAGATTTTTTGGGGATGAGTACGCTTTAGTAAGGTGCATGTATCCCACACCTTAAGGAACTAATCCCTTGATGTGAGGAGCCTATCCCTTTGAAGGAGGGTTCTATCCCTTTAAAGGTGGAATCCTAACCTCCTCATCTGCTCTATAAAAGGAGGCATTGGGTAGCCTCAAAGGGTTAAGTTTTAAGAAGTTTTGATTGAGATTTTGGAGATTGAAGATTAGAGTTCAATCTTTATGTGTGATTGAGGTGAAGTGCTATTGAGATTTAGACTTCTTTCTGCTGAGCTTTTGAGAGGAAAGATCACATACCTTTTTATGCTTCTGGAGGAAGAGTGCAAGACTTATCAGAGTAGAGGAGACTCCTGCTTCGAACCCCGGGAAGGCCTTTCGAACATCAAGGCTAAGGTTGTAAGGTTCTTCTGTATATTTTAAGATTAATACAATCAAGTTCTGTTTTTCTCAATAAATTTTCGTTCGATTGTTTATTTCAATAAGTTGTCGTTTGATCGTTTATTTCATAGATTCCTTGATCACTATGATAGGTATGTTTTATGATTATTTTTTATACAGGTGCTATTGATATTTTCTTGTTTGTGATTGCAGATCAACGAAAGATAATACTTTCTTGTGACAAAAGGGCCCTTGTTGCGACGAAGGATTATTGATGCAATGGAAGCACTGCGACCGCAAATAAGCATTTGGATCTAAGGTAGGATCGACACCTTCATAGCATTTATTTGTAAAATGAATATACTTAGAGAAAGACAAACTTAGTTGTTCGTTTGTTGCTAGATTGTCTTCTGACACTAGGGAGATCGGTCTTGTCCACAAGAACGATTTATCCGGCCAACAAATTGGAGAATCCACTGGGGATCGAACCCAGAATCTCTGGTTTCACAAACTCCGCTGGGGAAAGAACTTGTTGTTTTTGGTTCTCTTTTATTTTGATATTGAGGAAAAGTTTTTCCTGTTTTTGATTGATGGATATCCGCCTGGGTAGCTTAGGTTTTCTTTGTTTTTGAAAATTTTGAAATCTTTTATGTTTTTCTTGAAGTTTTCAGGGGACCGCACTTTGTCTTCACACACAGTGCGGGCATCTCCGCACTTTCATTAAGTAACTAGTGCGGAACCGCACCTGTTACTTCTGGGACCTGCGGACCTTGCTAAAGTATTGAAAAACTTAGATTTCTTCTTTTAGTTTAGTTTAGATTTAATTTAGGATTCTTAGCATCTACCCAGATCTGTATTTTTTTTGTCAAAAATTCTTGTTTCTGAATTTCTTTCAGCAAATTCTTCATCTCATCAATCTCCATTAAGTTAATTGGGTGTTTTGAGTCTCTTTTTTAAGAAATTATTAATTTGATTTCCTTTGGTCATTACTTGGAGGTTTGTCTCAGTCTTTTCACAATTTTCCATCTTTTTGCTTCTATTTTTGCAAAAAGATTCTGTATGAGTGTTAATCGCCTTTGAGTGTTTTTTGATCTTTGGAACTCTCACCCGATTTTCTTGACTTCCACTTGATTGGTTCTTAGATTACATTAGAATCATCTTGTGTTTGAGAATTCTCTTGCATAGATCACATTTGCATAATTAGAATTCTCATTTTCAGAATATGAATGAAAATGTGCATAGATTACATTTGCATACTTTTCAAGTGGATTGTGCATAGATTACAACTGCATAGTTTACATTCTGAAAAATCAATCGTAGATTTAGATCAGTTTTATTTGATTTGAATTTAGATGTTTTTATGCTTGTTTTAAAAACACAAAAATAAAAAATTGTTTTGGGATTGATTTGCATTAGTTTTTCTTGATAAAATTAGTGCATTAGAGAATTTGTTATATTTTCTCTTATTTATCAATCTTTGCATTGTTGGAAGCAAATGGAAACTCTCTCCTTACTTTAGTTAGGATTCATCGAATTGAAAAGATTACATTATCATATTCGATTGCATTCAGTTTTGGTTCGGGTCATAACACCATTGGTTTCATATCCATTTACCCTTTTCAGTAATAACAGCCTAAATAACACAGCGCTTAATTAAAATTCATCTAGTAATTTTTACATTTTTAGGGCTCTTTCCACCAACATAGCTTAGGCTAGTGTCTTGGAATAGGTTTTAGTTAACTCTCCAAGACAGTAAAAACAAACAAGTAGTCGATCTTGCGGTAGGAAAAATTCCAATTGTTGCATCTATGCTCTGGGAAGCTCCTCCTAAAGGAGTCAAGCACGAGATCATATCTGAACCAGTGAGGTAATCAATCCTTCCTCATTGGGAACGATAGAAGATATACACGTATTAACAACGATAAACCTCGGATAGACCATTGTCGAGGAGCCTGGGGTCACTTTTCGGTAAACCTTGGATTATCTCAAGGAGCCTTCAAGGGGATTGAGCTTTGTTACTCTGCCCTTGCGTGTGTATCGGATCGTAGACTGTTCCCCCAGGTATATTTGTTTCTGTTGGTAACCTTAGTGGCCATAAACTATAGGGTTCTTTCCTAAGGTGATGGTGGAGGGAAGATCCCACTGTACCTAGAACAGACGTCGACTAGACTCACTTGGACTCTCTGGGGGGTTCTCTTCACACGAGATGGTTTTGTGAAGAAACTTGTGCCAGTCTGTTTGATTAAGAAGGTTGTCGGGGTAACTGTTCCAACCGCCCTTTCTGTATTAAATTATACGATGTTGGATTTCATCACCAACTAGTGTTTTTAGTACGGGAAGTTACTGTTTCTGTGTGGTTTGACTCCTAGATTTGATAGCACGTGTTAATTTGTTTGTTTTTACTTTTAGAGACCATAGGTGTGAATTATGAATTTTGATTGTTAGGTGTGATTTGCTAATTGTTAATTTTAGATTTTAATTTGTTAATAAAATTCACTGAAGTTGAATATAATGGCAACTGTTCCGGAATTTACCAACCAAGGAATCCCTCTTAGTGAGAATCCTTGTACTTTTCCTTGCTTTGGAAATGTTGGTCCTCCTTATATGGCTACATTGTCATTACCTGGATTTACAATAGGTTTACCGATATGGTTATTTTCAACTTCGTTGGCCCTGAATACTCCAATTGTTTCACCTCAACCGAATGCTTCACCTAAGCAGAGTTCACCATCTCAACATCACCAAACTTCTGTTGACCCTTTACCTTCTTCGTCTAATATTTCTTCCTCCATTTCTTCCTCTTCGCCTGGTAAAAGCCTTGACGCTAGTAACCAGGTGGCGAAGAAGAAGAAAGGGAAGAAGAAGAAGAAGAAGAAGCAAGATAAGAAAGAAGTCAACCAACCAACCATGGCTGTAAATGTTAGTTGTGTTGAGGAAACTTCCAACAGGTTGTAGAAATAGGTAGTTTCCGAGGAAATTTCCTTTTACTGTGTCAACCTCATTAAAAAATGAATCAGTGAGTCTGAGGATAGTTCCTTGTACTGTGTCAACCTCGTTAAAAAATGAATCAATGAGTGAGGAGAATTCCTTGTACTGTGTCAACCTCGTTAAAAAATGAATCAGTGGGTCTGAGGATAGTTCCTTTTACTGTGTCAACCTCATTAAAAAATGAAACATTTAGCAGAGGATAGTTCTTTTCCTGTGTCAACCTTGTTTAAAAAATGAATCAGTTGGTCAGAGGATAGGTCCTTTTACTGTGTCAACCTCGTTAAAAAATGAATCAGTCGGCGATGAGGACAGTTCTTTTCTTGTGTCAACCTCATTAAAAAATGAATCAGTAGGTAGATTGTAGAGTAGATTAATAGATTAGATATAAGAAGTTTATGAGGACAGTTCTTTTCCTGTGTCAACCTCGTTAAAAAATGAATCAGTTGGTCTGAGGATAGTTCCTTTTACTGAGTCAACCTCATTAAAAAATGAATTAGGTCTGAGGAGAGTTCTTTTTCTGTGTCAACCTCGTTAAAAAATGAATCAGTTGGTCAGAGGATAGTTCATGTTACTGAGTCAACCTCATTAAAAAATGAATTAGGTATGAGGACAGTTCTTTTCCTGTGTCAACCTCATTAAAAAATGAATCAGTAGGTTATGTAGGTAGATTAGAAATAAGTAGTTTCAGAGGACAGTTCCTTTTACTGTGTCAACCTCGTTAAAAAATGAAACACGTTTCCATGAGCATAGTTATTTTCCTGTGTCGAGCTCGTTAAAAAATGAAACAAATCCTCCCCTAATTGAGTCGAGTCTTTGAATAGATCTCGTAGATGTTAAGTAATATATTTAGGTTAGTTTTTGCATAATTTTCTTATAGTTTTAGGTCGGGTCTTTCATATGATCTCGTAAATGAACCTTCATTCCATCCAGCTATTTATTACTAGTATACTTAGTTGAATGCAATGAAGCTTGGGGGGCATGCGCTCTAGCAGTTACGCTTAGGGGGCATCAAGCACAGTTTTCTCTCTGTTTCAAGCTTGTATAAAAATGAAACCACTCTGAAGCATAGTTTTTCTCTGTTTCAAGCTTCTGTAAAAATGAAACCTATCTTGAGTCAATTTCGGTTATTTTCAAGACTCGTTAAACTCATGAAAATCTCGAGATTATTTTGCTATTTTTCATTCTCGTAAAACACATGAAAATGTCGAGTTCTTTCCGTCTTTTCCTGCTCGTAAATTAAATTGAAAGTCGGCCACAGGAGTACATTTTTATCCCTTTTTCGAACTCGTTAAAACTTACGAAAAAGTGAAAACCATGAGTACATTTTTATCCCTTTTTCGAACTCGTTAAAACTTACCGAAAAAGCGAAACCTTGGAGTTCTCTTTTAAGCCCTTTTCAGACTCTCTAAATATGAAAAGATTGCCGAGTACTTGACTATTCGAACTCGTTAAAGTAAATGAACAGTCGTCCCTTCAGTATAAGTTTACCCCTTTTACGGACTGAAATGGACTATTTACGAAAAAGGTATACGTTGACCAATTACAGTCAATAGAGTTCTCTCCCGCATTATTTTATCCTTTTTCGGGCTCGAGAGACTAAATTTACGAAAAAGAACACCCATGGAGTTTTCTTAAGTTTTTCTTTTGACTCCCTAAAACTGAAAAACACCGAGTTTCTCCTATACTGGACTCGTTAAAACTTAACAGTAAAGGACCTGTTTAATTTTCAACAGAAACGAACCACTCCTTCTTAGGGTTCGAATTTTAAACTAAGATGGACTCATCCGAAGGATGAGCTTATAACCAAGCAAATGTTATCCTCCTCAAGCTTGTCAAAAATAAAGAGGTACTTGCCAGAAATGGTGGGGGAAAAGAGAGAAAAACGAACCTGTTTGTTACATTTTGATTATTCGGAAAACCGTTAACCACTCTTGAACACGACACTTTTGTCCACCTGGGTTGGGAAATCCTTTGCCTAACAGTTAATCAAACCATATTGAAAGTCTTCAGCCGGTTTCTGGGTATTAGCTTTGGGTCAATTGTCACCAAGCCATCTGCAGTGTCGTTATGTGTTCAAGAGGACAATTCAAATAAACCATTCATCTGCAAAATATCTGTCATCCATTTTGACCATCCCTGAGTCAGTCCTTGCCGATATATTTTCAAAACTTGATCTATGATTTCGTGTTGTGGGCTTGCCTACGACGGATTACTTTCTATCGACGACAGCTCATTATCTAGGAAGTTGATCCAGAAATCGTCAGTACCTTGAAATCTGCATGCCTCAATGGCAGGTTTCTCGCCTTCGACGACAGGTTGCATCATTGACCTTCGATCGAATGATTCCGTGAGATGTTCGACTTCAGCTCATTCATTCACATTTCATGGATTGTACTGAGTACTTTGAGAGCCATTGACATTACTGGTGGTTTCTCTCACACTTGTTATCAGTTCACATCATTGACTGGTAATCAAGTGGTTTCTACCATGTTCGACTTCAACACATTTATTCACATGGATAGAATCGTACTAGTTCGAGATGCGGAAATCAAGACCCTAGATCTAGTTTCTACCATCCAGGCTGCGAGGAATTTTGTTATCATTCATACAATAGACTATTTATAAACAGATGGTTGCGTCCATGCTGTGTCGACATATGTCTATACTGTGATGTATTCAAAATCATTCCTGTATCAGAACAATTTAGAGGTAGTTGTTAGTTAGTTTTGATCTGAGTATGGGAATGCCTACCTCAGTGATGATATGATTACATATATATATTTTGCATTGAATGTTTTTACAGGTTCCGACTGGGGTGTCCACAGGATGATCCTTGAAATGATAAAGTACTTCACTCTTCATATATGACAAACTTCATCTTCATCTATTTCAGACTTCGCACTTTAGGGGGCAATCTGTTACACTAAAAAATGTCACCCTGACATTCTGCTGACTGTATGAGCTCATTGACACTCATACTTACCTCCTCTGCAAGTCTTACAACCTTTGTTCCTCATTCCAAGCCTCAGAACTGGAAGAAAAACCCTAAAAATCTCTGAAACTCAGGGTACGCAGGTAACATGAAGCCTGCATGCGTTTTTAGCTAGGGTACGCAGGTAAAGTGAAGATAAACTGCGTTCTAGAACGCACTTTTCCAGTGTAATGCCTGCGGTACCCCTGTAAAGTCAAAAAAGCGCGAAATTAAACCAAAAAAGTTGAATTTTGGTCAATTCTAGAAGGTTCTGGATGAGATTTTTTTGGGATGAGTACGCTTTAGTAAGGTGCATGTATCCCACACCTTAAGGAACTAATCCCTTGATGTGAGGAGCCTATCCCTTTGAAGGAGGGTTCTATCCCTTTAAAGGTGGAATCCTAACCTCCTCATCTGCTCTATAAAAGGAGGCATTGGGTAGCCTCAAAGGGTTAAGTTTTAAGAAGTTTTGATTGAGATTTTGGAGATTGAATATTAGAGTTCAATCTTTATGTGTGATTGAGCTGAAGTGTTGTTGAGATTTAGACTTCTTTCTGCTGAGCTTTTGAGAGGAAAGATCACATACCTTTTTATGCTTCTGGAGGAAGAGTGCAAGACTTATCAGAGTAGAGGAGACTCCTGCTTCGGACCCCGGGAAGGCCTTTCGAACATCAAGGCTAAGGTTGTAAGGTTCTTCTGTATATTTTAAGATTAATACAATCAAGTTCTATTTTTCTCAATAAATTGTCGTTCGATTGTTTATTTCAATAAGTTGTCGTTTGATCGTTTATTTCATAGATTCCTTGATCACTATGATAGGTATGTTTTATAATTATTTGTTATACATGTGCTATTGATATTTTCTTGTTTGTGATTGCAGATCAACGAAAGATGATACTTTCTTGTGACAAAAGGGCCCTTGTTGCAACGAAGGATTATTGATGCAACGGAAGCACTGCGACCGCAAATAAGCATTTGGATCTAAGGTAGGATCGACACCTTCATAGCATTTATTTGTAAAATGAATATACTTAGAGAAAGACAAACTTAGTTGTTCATTTGTTGCTAGATTGTCTTCTGACACTAGGGAGATCGGTCTTGTCCGCAAGAACGATTTAATTTTTTAATTGAGTTTATTATTTTTATATTTTATTAATTTTTTAATTGAGTTGAAATTATCATCTCGTCTAACGTGTGAGTATAACATTTTCCCTATATTAGACTATAAAGTACCTCTTAGTGAGGGGAGGCCTTCTCTATAGCAAGGACTAGGGAATATTGATAAAATTTATATCAAAAGACTTATTATAATTGGAGATTTGACATTAATAACCTACTTAATACTTAGAGTTTCCTCACCAACTAAAAGAAAGCCTTGTAAAAACTATAAGAGAATAAGAAAAGAAGATGGTAGGTTTGAAAATATTGGATATTTTCATGTGTGAAAGGAGCTCCATCAAAAAGAAAACCATTTTGACCAACAAGAATGCTCAACTAAACCATAGAATTTAAGAACAAAAAGTGGGATTTTATTATTCCCTGTATCTTAAGTTTTATCCCAAAATCATGAAATGAACTTGCATAAGAAACAAATGACATATTAATCAACATGGTTGGGTGATCTGAATTGAGATGTATTAGTAAATTCTTTGCTAAGTTCCCCTTCATAATATAAGCATGATTGCTTCTTATGTGCATCAGATTTGAACTGAACATCAGGTTTTTCCAAGAGTCTCTTTTAAGTGTCTTTCTTATGGTAATTCCATGAACAAATTTTAAAACATGAAATCATCAAACATTGAATGGAAAGATGCGTCAAAAAACAATACAAAATCTATTATTGAAGGAGTTCACGCCTCCTGGGATACATCTCCTTGAATCAGCTTTGAAGGCATAATTCATTCTCATTATACTCAAAGTTTCAACATGAAGAGTACATCAAAGTGCTGAATTGAAATGGTAAGTTTCTCCTACAAAGAAACAACTCCTACAAAGTTTCTTTTACCTTGCACTTGCTGACCTATAGTCAAGCATGCAACTATCAACAACACATGGGAATCTTGCATCAAGATCCCTTACTCCTATTTGAAAAAGCATCAACGTGTACTAAAACACTCCAAGTACATAAGCAGTTTTTTTCTCTAAAACACATAAAGAGGAAAGATGAGAAATAGATACAGCACTATTGCAAAGGCTGCTGTTGCAAACATATGGAGGCTGGAAGACCCCTGCAAGATCATCTCCATCTCAAAATCCTCCAAGAACTGGTTCAACACGCTAGTTTTAGATAGCACCCACAGGCTTCACTTTGATAGAAACCCATTCAGAAGTGCTCAAATGGTTCTGAAACTTGTTCCAATGAACTCATAATGGCCAAGAATGGATGACTAGCCTCTTATTTCTCTTCAATTGGTCTCCAGGTGAAGCAGATATGGCCTAACCCTCTAGTGAAACTAGGCATCCTTAAAATTCAAGCTGGAAAAATCCCATATAGAAGTGCTCCATTTCTTCTAAAACTTGCACCATTGAGTCCATAATGGCCAAGAATTGTTATCTAGCATCTTCCTTCTCTTCAATTGGTCTCCGAGTGAATCAGATATGGCCTAACCCTCTTGTGGCCCTAGGCATCCTTAACTTCAATCTAGAAAAATCCCATCTAAAAGTGCTCCATTTCTTCTGAAACCTACACCATTGAGTCCAAAATGGCCAATAATGGTCATCTAGCCTCTTCTTTCTCTTCAATTGGTCTCTAGGTGAAGCAGATATGGCCTAACCCTCTAGTGGGCATCCTTGAATTTTCAACCTCAAAAAATCCCATCTATAAGTGCTCCATTGCTTCTAAAACCTGCACAAATGAGTCCAGAAGACCTAAAAATGGTCATCTAGCCTCTTTCTGCACCTGATTTGGTCGAAAATTGCCTTATTTATGACTACTGCCACTTTCACCTAGAAAAACGCCACCAAATCTGGAAAATTGCACTTAGCTGGAGTTAAATTAGTAGTTCTGCCTTTTTCGTCAGACTCCACCAACGTTAATCTAGTTTAAATATTAATTAAGCGCACTAGTTCTAATTAACCGCAGTTAGGGCTTAAAACCCGAGCTTAGCCCTTAACTCGGTGTTCAGTGTGCTAATCCAGTTTAGTCATAATAATGCGGGTTAGTGTTAAATTAAACATGGTTTAATTCTTAAACTTTCACGCTTATCCGTTGGCTCTGTCGGTGGTTATGTAATGAGCCACATGGATCAGGGGCTGGCCCACACTTTCCCTCGTCATTACACATTCGAAACCTTAAATAGATGTGGACCACCATTAAATGTTAAGAACCAATGTGCGGGTGGAATGATAAGGTGTGGCGCTAGCTAGTGGGAGGTCGCGAGGTCGAACCCTAGTGCCTCCACCCAGAATTAACCACAAATTTTACTCCACATTATAACCAATGGAGGGGCACGTGGCAGCCTTCGGGCTTGCCACATGTCGTGACTTCATTTGTCCATCTCAATGCCAACAAAAAATAAGATGCCTCCACTTGTCATCTGCTGAATGGTCCACCTATGGGAATATTTCTAGAATATTCCAAGGAATATTACTTGGAATATTCATTTTTGTTGACTAGACTATACGAATGCCTAGTCAACATCCATGTCATCCCTACATAAAATTTGCTTGTTTAGCAAAGCGAACAGATCGTGTTTTTGGGAGCATACGCAGTCCATTTTTCGCGAAACGAAGTGCACTGGATTTAGAATGATGAGCACTATACAGTCGTTCAGGTTTCACATCATTCTGAGGAATTTTATTTTTGAGCTATAACTTGAGCTCTTGATCATACCTCCCCACTGAAATCTTTTGGTCTCCAAAAGAACACTTTAAGTTATCAAATTGAAGAAGTCAGAACTCAGAAATATCCCAAAACTCAATTACAATGTAAAAATTTCAGTGGGTGCCCTTCAAGCCCCAATCAAGGCACTTCACTTATCTTCCTCATGAAGACCTATTGTCCTGTTAAGAATTGAGCCATAATTCTTATCGTTGTTGCAGAACAAACACTGACGAGTGGAATCTGAATATTCTCTTAAAACTCATCTTTACATGGCTCCAAAAAACACTTCATCTTGAATATTCTCTCTTGAAGACAAACTTAACCCCGTCCTGGAGATTAGAAACAAATAAACTTGCTTTGGCATCTTCAAAATGAGCTTGTACATATAAGTACTTTGCTGCAAAAAAAAATCATGATGTTTGGATTTGCCTACAAAACATAGTTATCTTTAAACAATCTTAACAACAAGATTCATTCACACAAGTTTCAACTCGAATACTCGTATTGGTGAATATGATAAAACTAATAGACAATTTATGAATGACAATTTATACATTCACAAAGTCCATAAACATGTGGGCTATTAAGCCAAAAAAAATTACATCAAAGAAAAAAACATCTACTTGTTAAACATAGTGACAATAATGTTCACTTTACAAAAGTACCTTCGAAAGGTAATGAGTAATTACAAAACTTTCAAAACAACTCTACAAGAAGGCTACCCAATATTGCCTCTCCTAGGCTTGTGGGTTCTCTTTTTGCACCATCTTGTCTTGAGGAGGTCACTTAGGATTGTGAAGAACCATTTTTTCTACCTTTTGTCTCCCTTGAATCATGTTACATAACCCTTTTACCTTTCCTTGAACGAAGTTCTGGATGCAGCTTCCAACAACATTCAATATCATGTCCATGCACTTGGCAATGAACACAGGAAAACTTCTTCTTGTTCACAGACATAGAAGTTCTCTCTTGTGAAAGGGAGTTCTTGATGCCCAAAATTTGGTCCATCCTCTTAACCATTACCATGTGTTGCTCACACATAGCCACACAATGGTCAAAATATTCACAAAAAGTACATGGAATTTGCTCCAACAAATAATCAAAATCACCATGCTTTGCATAAGCCTCTTGAGATTTATACCTGTCTTTAGCGCTATTGCTACGACGATCTTCTCCTAGTGATGAAATCTCCTTCTTGGAGGTCTAGATCTTTCACCTTGCAGTTGTGAGTTCCTCTCTTCATAGAGGACATTCACCATTCCTGATGTGTAGTCCCTCACATGTCCCAGAAATCCTTTCTGAAGCTTTCATCTTTTGTCAGTCTTGTAGACTCTCCTCATAGAGACATGCTTACTGAAGCCTCAAGAATCTCTGGAGGTGAAACTTGAGGTGGATATTGTTGCAACTTTGGCCTCCTTCTCCTTGTTCCAACTTGGGAATCTACACCAATAAGTTTTCCTTCTCCTCTCCGGAGTTTCAACCTTGCAAGCATTTTCACCTTGCAAATAGTCAAACCCTCTTTGCACAAAGCAACACAAGCTAACAATAAACTTGTAGCTCTAATACAAACTGATCTGAATGGAGGTGTATTATTAAATGCTCTGATAATTTTCCCTCTAGAATATAAACATGCTTTCTTCTTACGTTCATAATATTTGAACTAAACAACAGGTTATTCCAAGAGTCTCTTTTAAGTGTCTTTCTTATGGTAATTCCATGAACAAATTTTAAAACATGAAATCATCAAACAATGAATGGAAAGATGCATCAAACAACAATACACAATCCATTGTTGAAGGAGTTCACCCCTCCTAGGCTACATCTTCTTGAATCAGCTCTGAAGGCATAATTCATTCTCATTATGCTCAAAGTTTCAACATGAAGAGTACATCAAAGTGTTGAACTGAAATGGTAAGTTTCTCCTACAAAGAAAAGAATCCTAAAATGTTTCTTTTACCTTTCACTTGCTGATCTACAGTCAAGCATGCAACTATCAACAACACATGGGCATCTTGTGTCAAGATCCCTTACTCCAATTTGAAAATACATCAACATGTACTAAAACACTCCAAGTACATAAACAATGTTTTCTCTAAAAACACATAAAGAGAAAAGATTAGAAATAGCTACAACATTGTTGCAAAGGCTGTTGCTGCAAACATATGGAGGCTGGAAGACCCCTGCAAGATCATCTCCATCTCAAAATCCTCCAAGAATTGGTTCAACACACTGGTTTTCCATAGCACCCATACGCTTCACTTTGCTAGAAACCCATCCAGAAGTGCTCAAATGGTTCTTAAACCTATTCCAATGAACTCATAATAGCCAAGAATTGCTATCTAGCCTCTTCTTGCTCTTCAATTGGTCTCCAGGTGAAGCAGATATGGCCTAACCCTCTAGTGGCCCTAGGCATCCTTAAACTTCCAGCAAGAAAAATCCCATCTAGAAGTGCTTCATTTCTTCTCAAACCTACACTATTGAGTCCAGAATGGCCAAGGATGGCTATCTAGCCTCTTCCTTCTCTTCAATTGGTCTCCAAGTGCAGAAGATATGGCCTAACCCTCTGGTGGCCTTGGGCATCCTTAAACTTCAAGCTGGAAAAATCCCATCTAGAAGTGCTCTTTTGCTTCTGAAACCTACACCATTGAGTCTAGAATGGCCAAGAATGGTCATCTAGCCTCTTCTTGCTCTTCAATTGGTCTCCAGGTGAAGTAGATATGGCCTAACCCTCTGGTGGCCCTAGGCATCCTTAAACTTCAAGCTAGAAAAATCCCATATAGAAGTGATCCATTGCTTCTAAAACCTACACCAATGAGTCCAGAAGGCCCAAAAATGGTCATCTAGCCTCTTTCTACACCTGATTTGGTCGAAAATTGCCTTAGTTATGACTTCTGTCAGTTTCACCTAGAAAAACTCCACCAAATCAGGAAACTGCACTTAACTAGAGTTAAACTAGCAGTTCCGCCTTTTTCGTTGGACTCTGCCAACATTAATCTGGTTTAAATATTAATTAAGCACATTAGCACTAATTAACTGCAGTTAGCGCTTAAAACCCGTGTTTAGCCCAACTCGACACTTAGTGTGCTAATCTAGTTTAGTCATAATAATGTGGGTTAGTGTTTAATTAAACATGGTTTAATTCTTAAACTCCCGCACTTATCTTTTGGCTCCACTGGTGGTTATGCAATGAGCCACATGGATCAAGGGTTGGCCCCCACTTTCCCCTGTCATTACACATTCGAAACCTTAAAATAGATGTGGCCACCATTGAATGTTAAGAACCAACGTGAGAGCGGAACGGTAAGATGTGGCGATGCCTAGTGGGAGGTCACGGGGTCGAACCCTGACACCTCCACCAAAAATTAACCACAAATTTTACTCCACATTACAACCAAGGGAGGGGCAACCACCCAAACTTAACGTTTATTTTGGGGTGTATTTAAATACATATGCATGGAGTGTATTTAAATACATATGCAAGGTTTCGATAGCATTTTACAATGGTGCAAAAATGCATGTGCAGGGGAGAGGTCGGGGTTCAAGTTCGTGACCTCCCCCATGTCACTACCACCGTATATCAACAAGCCATGAACTCAAAACTTGAAAAAGATGCGGCAGATTTTTTTATTTAAATGCACAGATGTCTGATGGCGGAGGAGCAGATGGGGCCAACCCGCCTCCCACATGACCCTCTCATGTAACCCAGATTTAAGCGCCCAGTTAAGTGCAGTTAGCCTTACTTAATCTCCAATTAAGTTGGCGGAGATTCTGGCAGCACCTCCAAATCTGGCGCCACTTCCAAAGTTGTCAGGGTTATCTGGGAACTTTTCATGATTAGAGGCAGAATCTAGGGAAAACTTTAATGACGCCTATCTTGGTCAATTTTTGACCATTTTTTGCTCAAGGATAGTCATTCCTAACATATTGGCATGCTCTGAATCCATTGGAACATCTTTCAGAGGAAATGGAGCAAATCTACAAGTGTTTTTGGTCACTTGAATAATTTTGAAGCCTAGGGCCACCAGGAGGGAAGGCCATTCCTAGATCAGGTGAAGGCCAACTGGAGTGAATGAATAGTCAATTTTTGATGTATTTGATGCTCTAAACATAGTGGTACAGTTTATAGAGGTGTTGGGGCACATCGGAAGTGATTTTGTCACTTTGGAGATTAAACACGCCCATGGGCACCAGTGTGGGAGGTCAAGCCTAGAGGAGCTGGTAGCCAAATTCAGAGATTGAATAGTCATTTTTGGGGTTTTCATGTCTTCTGAAGCCAATGAAGTAGTCAGAAAATCCATTTGAGCATCACAGATTCTTGTAATTAGACTTTTGACTCATAATCCCAAGAGGGCCTAGCTAGTTAAAGTAGGTCCATGGAGATGTAGACCAGAAGGGGTGAACTCCATCATCATCCATTGTGTTATGTGATTGATGTGAGTTATGTTTATGTATTTCTTTTGTTGTTCATGAGTTTTAATAAGCTAATTAACTCATAATTTGATCATCAAAGACACATGAAACTACGCACATAAACCCCTTCACAAATGGTTAATTGAGCCGATCCTTAAACACATTTTTAATACTGATGAGGTAGCTTTCATAGCAATAACAAGTTTTCCCATATTCAATTCATGTAAAAGCTACAAGACGTCTTCTACAAACAACACCATCACTCTTTACGCAACCCCTCGCACTGGCCAATGTAAGCAAACCCTCAGTAATGTGGGTTAAATTTGGCTTTTGACCCCATAAGATCACGCAAGGAGTGGGGGAGTGGCTTCATCCTATGACCCTCACTTAGAACTAGAGATCTGCATAGAGCCTCGACTGTCCTCCACAACCGCCTAGGCAACCCTAGCACCACGACCCCTACAACAATATACACTGCCAGCCAACTGGCTACCACCACAGTACCAATGCTCCATGCCCTTGCCAAGAGAGGTGAAATCACACCACCATTCTATTCACCTCCAGCCTAATTCACCTCGAAATGGCTACAGACCTTGTCCAAAACTGCCTGACAACCTATCACCAAAATAACCCAACGGAGAACCAAACAACTATCCACAAGACAAACACCACACTCCAACTCCCAGAAGCCGAAGTAGCGCCAGAGCCACCGACTACCTCAATAATAATTATGCGCCTAACAACACCCAGACAGGAAAACCAGGCAAAACCAATGACAACGAACTCAATTCTGGCCAACTCCAAATACCTGAGTCGAGTGCATTTACCACATATAGGACACAAAGTACCGTTGGCCATAATATCATCCACAACACACATAAGGTCGCCATAAAACCACCCAGATTGTCGATATACAGAACAACCCAGACCCAGAACACAATTTACCAAAACCAACCAATTCTCCACCCAACCAACCAGTAGATCAAATCATGGAAAGGAAAATTTTACCCAAAGCGGTAAGGTTGCAATTGTTACCTTAAATAACCCACAAAAGAAGGAGCAGTGAATGGAGGCATGCCACCATACACGCATGACTCATATGATTAGATCCGCAGATCGATTCCAAACCCATTGAAAGCCGAACTATAATATTAATGTTGCATAACCCACACTAAATAACCGCTAAAATACGGGTGCCATGGATCTCTGAAATCCTTGTCACACAGCTGAGGAGTGATAGTTCACACGAGCAAAAGAAGAAACATTAACCATTGCGTTATGGGAAGGCAGTATGTCTACCCTCCACCACCTTTGCCTTATGCCAAGAGTCATGCGACGACCGCCAGTGGGTGACAGTTGTTCACCACACCATCGGGGAAATATACTTGTCAATATTAAAATTACTCTATAATTCAAGATATGGTCATTCGTACTAATAATATAAATAAAATAAAATATTTTTCATCTATTTGAAAAATATATATTTTTAAAAGAAATTATAAATTTCTTCCATAAATCTATATTCGATAATTCAAAAAGCAAAACAGATTATTTCTAATTCCTAAAAATTCAAGAAAAAAATTATTAAATTAATTTAAAACAAGGTTTACATAGTAGCTAGTATATGTCTTAGCTTAATTATAGCTTAATTAATCTAAAAAACAATAGATATAAAAATTTCATTCCTAAAAATAAAACAACTAATAAAATATTGTATGGTTAAATGTAACCACCAAAAACTAAAAAATATACTAATATTGATTATATTAACATATACACTTTACTATATATATTTATTGTGTGTGTTTTATTTTTTATTAATATATATAATTTTTTATAATTAAATTTATAAAATATAAAAATAAAAATAAAACAAAATAGAAAAGTTGAATAAAAAGGAAAAAAAACTAATAATAACTAATACATATGGAAGTTACTAAATAGTCTATAATAAGACTTCAACCAATCAAATTACAAATAAATAAATTTAAATAATAATAATAAATAACAAAAATTAAATTCCATGACAAATTTTTTAGTCAAAAACAAACCATTGAAAAAAAAACAAAAATAATTGTGTTCCTACTTTTCAACTCCCTCCACTGCTTTTGGTATCATTTTCACCCATTGATAAGACCAAAATTTTGGAAGTCATCAACTTTCCTAATTTTCCACTTTTAATTTGCTCCATTTCTTTTGTTCTCTTTTTGACCCATTGATTACGCCAAAATATTTGCCCCTTATCTTGGCCCCATTTTGGAAGATCGAGCCATTTGGGAGCTTGTACGAATCTAGAGTAGAACAAACAAAACAAAGTTTGAGGAGTTCGACATCGTTTTTGGGTAATTCTCAATTCAATTATAGGTATTAGAATAATTTCAAAAATTAATAGATTTGAATGAAGTTAATGGTTTGACATCTCCAATAAAAAATTAATAGATTTGAATCAAGAAAAATAATAAATTTGAATGAAGTTATTTGTTTGATTGAAAATTTTAAAATATTCTAAAATCTCTAATTTAATTAGACTTGAAATCTATCAAAAATTTCTAAAAGTTGCATGATTATATATATAGCAAAACAATAGCCATATATTATATTTAATGATTGTTAACTTAAATCAAAATCAACTATATTATATTTAATGATTGTTAAGGTAAATCAAAATTAATTATATTATATGGAATTGTTTACGGACATAATAGAATAATTTGAATGATAGTTTTTTGTTTCAAAAAAAATTAAAAAATTAGGTAGTTAGAGTGTTTGAATTGTATTTTTGATAGTGGAAATGGGTTCAGCGCCATAAAAAACTTTTAAGGTGCCAAAAATACTAAAGTTTGACCATTGTAACCGAGATTTTCAAAATAATTGCCTGAATCTTACCGGAATTTCTGAGTTATTCTGTGGGTTTTTTTTAGACTAAGACATATATTGTTAACTTCAATCAAAGTCAACTATTGTTAACTAAATATAACTAAAGTAAATCTACAATCAACCATAGTTACTCATTATGATCTTTACTCAACCAAATTCAATCACTCAACTCAACCATATTCATTTTTACTTAACATTATTTATTTTTTCATGCTCAAATACGTTTAAATGTAGTTAAACTCACCCAGCCTAGATCCATCTTAACTCTAGTTGTGGCAAGTGAAAAATGGATCAAATTTCACTTTAAAATAGGTTTGCATCTTTTATTATTAATTATAATTATAAATATAATTATTATGTTTAAATTTTTTTTTAAATGTTATTTTGACCAAGTCAATTGATAAGCCATGGTATTGGCTCATGGTATTTTAACAAAGCCTATTTACAAGTTAATAATATCCATAGTAAAATAGGGGTGAATATACATGGTTAATAATCTTGTTATATGGTATGCTTATTGTAAGTATTAAGTTTCTATATGGTTATTAATTTAATTTAAATATGATTAGGGAATCATTATTTTACACCACTACATCTCCCAGTACCTTTTTTCTTTTAGATTTAATTTAAAAATGCTATAAATTAAATTAAATTAAAATATTTAAAAAATGTTTACATACCATGTTTCTTACATTGGGCTTAGCACCTACACATCTCTCCCATATTGGGTTGTAGTGCGCCTCTTAGAGCAATAAACCATAATCAATTATAATCAACTACAATTAAGCAAAGATAATTGTACTCAACCTACAAGCAACCACAATTAAGCTTTAAGAGTTAGAATGAACCAAAGTCAACTATTTTGATATAAGACTTATGCATCCATCACTTCATGTTTTTTAGTAGATGTTTCAAGCCAACCACACATTCTGTTTTTGAGTCAACTAATGTGGTTGGCTAGAAAAGTCGACTCAAAAACAGAATGTGATGGATCCAAAAGTCTTATATCAAAATTACTCATCTCACAAAATCCTAAACTCTGAAAGTCAACTATTGTCAACAATAATTAGCCACAGTCAAACAAAAAAATAGCCAACCATAATCAATGATCAACTTTGTGAACATGGTCTACTATAGTTAACCATACTCGTCCATTTTTAAGCCTACAAGCAACCATAGTTAATCATTATGATCTCTAGTTGACAAAATTCAACTATCATATTTGAGTCACATGGTCTACTAAAGTCAACCATAGCCTACCATTGCGGGACATAGTTAACCATCATCAACCACAATCAAATATGATCATCAATAGTCAATTATTATTAACCAAATTCAACATATAATCAACCATAGTTGTTCATTATGATCTCTAGTCAACCAAATTTATCCCATCATAATTTACCATAGTCACTTATGAGCCATACTGAAACATCGACTCATTTCTCAAAAAAAATTGATGGATCGAAAGTCTTATATCAAAATTAATCATCTCACAAAAGTCTAAACTTTGAAATTAAACTATTGTCAACAATAATCAACCATAGCAAAAAAATAATAATAGCCAACCATAGTCAACGATAAGCTCTGTGAACATGGTCTACTATAGTTAACCATACTCAACCATTGTTAAACCTACAATAACCATATTTAACCATTATGATCTCTAGTTGACTAAATTAAATCATCATACTCTACCATAGTTATTTTTAGTTAACAATAGCTGTTGGGGACAGTCTCGAGGATGCAGACTTCAATGTTATTTAAGATAATACGGTTAACTTAACATAACAGTTGTAATGTTATTAACTAAATTTAATTCTCACTTGCATTTACTCCTCCTGAGGTGACTTCTCGCATATTATCGTGGTTAAGACCATAGGCTTATTACTCCGTTTAAAACAATACGTTTTTTTATCCACTTGGTTATTTGTCATTTTTTATTTGTCGCAATTTTCTGAGGGGGAGATTTTTCAAGGGTTTCGAACCCTGGTCTCTGGTAGTTGGTATGACTTCGTTATATGTGTGAAATGGTCCACTTCTCTGAGTGTGAGACCTTTATTCTCACAGAACGTGCTGGTACATCTACTCTGTGACTGTTGTAAACTCGTGAAGCTTCTATGTCTTTGCAAGGTAATCTTGGCTCCTTTCTATGGCGATGTTTTTTGTCCTTTTGAGTTACATTCTTGGTAAACTGCTCGCTATCTTTTATCTTTCGATTTTGGCTTAGTCTTTCTCAATTCTATGGGTGACAGGTTGTAATGCCTTTCTGCTTGTCGAAAATCTCTTGGCTTCACTCCTGGAAACACGAGTTCTTCATACACTAGTAAGCTCTTGTTCTAGTTATACTTTATAGTTTTTATTGTTCATTCTACTGACCTCCTCCTTCGTGAGCAGGTGAAATTCTTCAAGAACCTAACTGTAACAATGCTCTGTTCTCGCTTATAATTTTTTCCTTTCTTTCTGGTTTGGCTCCTGGTAAGCATTAATACGAAACTTCTCTTAAATTCTCTTCAAGTTTATTCATCTGACGCTTCTTCACATCAATTTCTAAGTCGTTGTTTTGTTGTGGTTGCTAGTTTGGTACTAGAAGGCTTCGGCTGTCAATGAACCCACAATTTATTTTGTGTAAAAAAAATAGGTAGGGTCTTTTCCCTTTGCGGCTATCACCTTTGATTTTTGTTAGGTCCTGAAAACCCTAGGAGGGTTTCACCGTTTTGTAATTTGATATAATAATTTGTAACCCTTTTGCGCTATTCGAATGTGCTTCAGTCTTGAAGACAGGGTAAAACCATGGTCATGTATCAATATGTATGTAATTGTTTCATAACCCTACGGGGTTTGTCGTTCTATTGTTATTTGGAAAATGATTTCAATGTCATTCTATTATTCTCCGTAAACTAAATTGATTTATAAAGTTTATTTGCTAAAAAATTATAAATGTTGTACCTGGGACCTCTCCTTGTATGCTTTCCTCGTACGGTGTATCTTTGCTGTAAGTCTTTTTTGAAGAACATTGTTCTTGTCTGGTTCTTATTTGGAAATGAAAGTTTCAATGGTTGTCTCTCTTTTTCAACTCGAATGGCTTTAGTTGTTTGCTCTGTCTTTCCGCACTGTAGATTTATTTTCAAGTAGAGCTCAGACTGTTAAATTTGAAAATAATAATGGTACACATGATTACATGAAATTTACGAAATGAAATGGAACATTTCACACACAGTTCATTAAATTATTTAACTTCTGATTGTTCTTTCAGTTGATGGCAGCCCCCACAATGCGGGTCTGGTTTGGCTTTTAAGCCTTTCCTGGACTTTCCACATTGTTGAGAAACTATCATTTTAGTTATTGAACAGTTTCTTGAAAACAAGTTCTTGGTATTTAACTAATCCTATTTTACTGTACTTTTAATTTTAAATGAAAATTATTGTGTCAACCCAAATTTAAATAAAAAACAAAAATAAAATTCACAAAACTCTTCTTCCAGTCGTCGCCTTTCAATTGGATGCTCCTCCATCAGACTCCTGGGGTAAATTAAATTCATGACTCTTGTCCATGAGCTCCTCAATAGAATACCCAATGCTTTGAATCTGACTAGCGTCCAACCAAGAACTATCCTCAATAGGACGGTTGATCCAAATGGAAAATGGCATCAACCCATGGTATTCATCTACCCATGTTATCCATCCACCCATGGAATCTACCCATGGTATTGTAAATGGCATCGACCCATGGTATTCATCCACCCATGATATTTATTCGCCCATGGTATTGTAAGTGACCCATGGTATGTATCCACCCATGGTATTCATCCACACATGGGATTTACCCATGGTATTGTAAATGGTATCTACCCATGGTATTGGCCTATGGTATCTACACATGGTATTGTAACTCAAAAAAGGCTATAAATAACAAGCCTCAGTTTGTAAAAGGACAGAGTGCCCGCTACAATGTAGCTTCTACAGTTGTTCTCTGTTTTAATAAAACAAGTTTCTTTGTGGTTTTATTTTCTTTGTGTTCTCTCTTTTTTTTTGGCATTCTAATTTTGCAAATCTTGTCAGATTCATTTCAAATTTTTAGATCTTGGGGGTTTCCCCCCAAGATCTGGATTAATGGTCCTTCCATTTGACCAGGTATTGTAAATATTCCTTCTTCCGAGTCCGTCTGGCCACCTGTGTGTCTAGGATCTGTTCGATCTCTAAAGGCTTTGCTGGTGGCATTTGTCGAATCCATGATCCTTCCTCCTCTTGGGTGTCCCGTGTTTGTCTCTCCGTATTGTATTCTTCTGTAGCAGTAATGTAAGGGTACAGATTTGCCACATTAAAAATGGGCAAGATTCCTATATCTGAAGGTAACTGCAACTCATAAGCGTTCGCAGAAAACTTTCGAAGGATTCTGCAAGGCCCAATTTTTTTCATTTTTAGTTTGTTGTACTCAACTTTCGAAAACCTCTCCTTGCGCAAGTGTGCTAGTACCAGGTCTCCTACTTCAGACTATACCTCCTGCCTTTTCAAATCTTCCTTCTGCTTGTAATTTTGGCTGCTATCTTATAGCTTTAATTTTACTTTTTCAAGTAGATCATTGATTGCCTTCGTAAAATCCTCACCATCAACACTTCTGCAATCCAACTGACCCAAATCCCACAATTCATATACCCCACGTGGATGCATTCCATATAGGATTTGGAAAGGGATTCTTCCCGTGATTTTTTTGGGCGAATCATTATAAGCAAACTTTGCTTATGCAAGCACATGATCCAACTGTCTTGAATTTTAACCAATCAGACTCCTCAACAGATTTCCTAGACTTCGGTTGACAACTTCGATCTGTCCATTGGTCTGTGGGTGATAAGTTAAGCTGAAGTTCATTTTTGTGTCTAACTTCTTCCACAAGGTTTGCCAGAAATGGCTTGTAAACTTTACATCCCTGTCTGAGATGATGGACTTTGGCAAGCCATGTAATCTAACTATCTATGTGAAGAAAAAGTGTGCTACATGTGTGGCATCACTGGTTTTTCTGCATGGAATGAAATGTGCCATCTTGGTGAATCGATCCACCACCACCATGATGGAATCGAATCCACGTTGTGTCTTCAACAGACCTAAGACAAAGTCTAAACTAACTGAGTCCCATGGTTTGTTCAGAATGGGTAAGGGTGTATACAGCCCTGCGTTCTGGCTGCGTCCCTTTGCATGTTGACACACTTTGCATCTACTCACGAACCTCTATATATCTCTACTGATCCAAAGTTTTGTCTATGCCAAAATGTTCGGCTAAGCCTCCACTGTGCTTTTCCTGGATCAAATTATCTCTCATAGAACACTCTGGAATACACAATTGTCCTCCTTTGAACACCAATCCTTCCTTCATATTATAATCCAACTAGGGGCTATTATCCCTCAACGGTGGATTTTGGCATGCTTCATAGGCTTCCTTAAAATCTACATCCATTTCATATAAGTCTTTAAGATGTTCAAATCCTAATACTTGTATTGTACTTTCCTATAGGATCAAATTTCTCCTGCTCAATGCATCTGCCACTTTGTTGGCTTGACCGCTGATATGTTTCAAAACAAAAGTAAAACTTTGCAAGTACTCCACCCACTTCGCATGTTTATGGTTCAGCTTATGCTGCTGCATGATATATTGCAACGCAGAATTGTCTGAAAACAAGACAAATTCATTAGCCAATAAATAATGTCTCCAATGCTTCAGTGCTTGGACGACTGCATAAAATTCCTTGTCATAAGACGTGTACTTCTGCCTACTTTCATTTAACTTCTCGTTGAAATAGGCTATTGACTTATCCTCTTGCTGAGTACTGCACCAATGGCTATCCCACTAGCATCACAACGAACTTGAAAAAGTTTGTTAAAGTCTGGTAATCTTAGAATTGGTCTTTCAGTTATCTTCTTTTTCAGTAGCTGAAAACTCCTTTCAGCCGACTCTGTCCAATGAAAAGGTTGGTTTTCCTTTTTGATGGTGTCCACCATAGGTGCACAAATTCCACTGAAATTTGTAATAAATTTTCGATAGAAACTTGCCAATCCATGAAAACTTCTTACTTCAAACAAACTCTTGGGAGATGGCCAGGTAACTATGGCTGCAACCTTCTCCGGATCCATATTTAACTCATTCTCAGAGATCACAAATCCCACATAAATTAATTCATTCTTAAAAAAAGAACTTTTTTCAAATTTATCAGCAATCTATTATGTTGCAATTTTTCTAAGACATACCTGACATGCCAACAATGTTCTTCTTTCGTTTTGTTGAATATAAGTATATCATCCAAATATACAATCACAAATTTTCCAATAAAATCCTTCAGCATCTCATTCATCAACCACATAAATGTACTGGGAGCATTACTCAGTCCAAATGACATGACTAGTCATCCATATAAGCCTTCATTGGTCTTGAAATTTATTTTCCAATCGTCACCTTCCCGAATTATGATGTGGTGGCATCCGCTCTTCAAATCTATCTTTGAATTATGATGTGGTGGCATCCGCTCTTCAAATCTATCTTTGAAAAGTATGTTGCACCACTCAGACAATCCATCATGTCATCCATCTGTGGTAAAGGAAACCTGTACCTGATAGTGATCTTGTTTATCGCCCGTGAGTCACTCGCCTCATTTCTTGGGAGCTAAGACACTTGTAATAGCACAAGGACTTAAACTTTCCCGAATCAGCCCTTTGTCCAACAACTCTGCACCTGCTTCTTGATTTCCTCATTGTCTTTTAGACTCATCTGGTAATAAGCTTTGTTCGATAAACTGGCTGCCGGGATGAAATCAATCTGGTGAATAATGCTCTGCTATGGTGGCAATTTTTCTAGTAGATCATCTACCACAATATCATTAAACTCCTGCAGCATGTCATGTATCTCTTCAGGAAAATCAGTAATTTCAATATGTATCAATACTGTTCTTGGCCTTCGCACCACTACATAGTTTACCTCATTATCTCCACCATTAGGATCTTTGCGCCTTCCTGCCTCCATTGTTGCCAAACGTGCAGATAATGTTCTAATATCTTCCCATAGCCCTTCATCTACTACTCCCCTGTTGGATGTGCCTCGACCTCTTCTTCCTACTTCCATCCTTACTAGAAAGAGAAACTTGTACTGATACCAAAATTTGGTGGGGATAGTCTCGAGGACGCAAACTTCAATGTTATTTAAGATAATACGGTTAACTTAGCACAACAACTATAATGTTATTAACTCAATTTAATTCTCACCTGCATTTACTCCTCCTGAGGTGACTTCTCGCATATGATCGTGGTTAAGACCATAGGCTTATTACTCCGTTTAAAACAATACTTTTTTTTTTATCCGCTTGGTTATTTGTCATTTGTTGTTTGTCTCAATTTTCTGAGTGGGAGATTTTTCAAGGGTTTCGAACCCTAGTCTCTGGTAGTTGGTATGAATTCATTGTATGTGTGAAATGGTCCACTTCTCTGAGTGTGAGACCTTTATTCTCACGGAACGCACTGGTACATCTACTTTGTGACTATTGTAAACTCGTGAAGCTTTTATGTCTCTGCAAGGTAATCTTGGCTCCTTTCTATGGCGAGGTTTTCTATCCTTTTGAGTTACATTCGTTGGTAAACTGCTCATTGTCTTTTATCTTTTGATTTTGGCTTAGCCTTTCTCAATTCTACGAGTAACTAGTTGTAATGGCTTTTTGCTTGTCGACAGTCTCTTGGCTTCGCTCCTGGCAACACGGGTTCTTCATATACTGGTAAGCTCTTGTTCTAGTTATACTTTACAATTTTTTTTGTTCATTCTACTGACCTCTTGGCTCCTTCGTGAGCAGGTGAAATTCTTCAAGAACCTAACTATAACAGTGCTTTGTTCTCACTTATAATTTCCACCTTTTTTTCTGGTCCAACTCCTGGTAAGTATTAATATGAAACTTCTCTTAAATTCTCTTTAGTGTTATTCATCTGACGCTTCTTCATAGAAATTTCTAAGTTGTTGTTTTGTTGTGGTTGCAGGTCTGGTACTGGGAGCCTTCAGCTATCAACGAACCCACAATTTCTTTTGTGTAAAAAAAATGGGTAGGGTCTTTTCCCTTTTCTGCTATCACCTTTGATTTTCGTTAGGTCCTGAAAACCCTAAGAGGGTTTCACCGTTCTGTAATTTGATATAAGAATTTGTAACCCTTTTGCGCTATTCAAATGTGCTTCATTCTTGAAGACAAGGTAAAACCCTAGTCATGTATCAATATGTATGTAACTGTTTCATAACCCTATGGGGTTTGTCGTTCTATTGTTATTTGGAAAATGATTTTAATGTCATTCTATTATTCTTCGTAAACAAAATTGATTTGTAAATTTTATTTGCTAAAAATTTATAAATGTTGTACCTGGTACCTCTCCTTGTATGCTTTCCTTGTACGGTGTATCTTTGTTGTAATTTTGTTTCAAAGAATGTTGTTCTTGTCTGGTTCTTATTTGGAAATGAAAGTTTGAATGGTTGTCTCTCTTTGTCAACTCGAATGGCTTTAGTTGTTTGTTCTGTCTTTCCGCACTGTAGATTTATTTTCAGATAGAGCTCAGACTGTTAAATTTGAAAATAATAATGGTACACATGATTACAGGAAATTTACGAAAGGAAATGGAACATTTCACACATAGTTCATTAAATTATTTAACTTCTGATTGTTCTTCTTTCAGTCAATGGCAACCCCCGCAATGTGGGTCTAGTTTGGCTTTTAAGGCTTTCCTAGACTTTCCACATGGTTGAGAAACTGTCATTTTAGTTATTGAACAGTTTCTTGAAAACAAGTTCCTGTTATTTAACTAATCCTATTTTACTGTACTTTTAATTTTAAATGACAATTGTTGTGTCAGCCCAAATTTAAATAAAAAACAAAAATAAAATTCACAAAACTCTTCTTCCAGCTATCGCCTTTCAGTTGGATGCTCCTGCATCAATAGCTAATATTTGACATGCTCAAACACATTTAACCATAGTCTAACACTACCAACCATAATCAATTAGAATCTGCCACAAGTAAATAAAGATAACTATATTCAAAATCAAAGTTAACGGTAGAGTCTTATAATGAACCAAAATAAACTATTGAATTAGTAAACAATTTTTAATCTTTGATACACTTGAACATGCTTAACCAGCCATTGTATTTAACAATAGAATCTCTGACATAGTGTGATATGTTATAGCCAAAGGTATTTTAGGTGTGATATGTGATATCTTATCAAAGTCAACCATCATATTCAATCATATCCACTTTTACTTTACAATACTTAATCTTTAACACCACTCAAACACGTTTAACCATAGTTATACACTATCAATTGTAATCAATCACAATCAATCATAGATAACCATTAAGAACCATAATGAACCATAATCAACTATTGTTAGCAATAATTAGCCATCAAACAAAATCAATCGTGATTAGCCATAGTCAACAATGACCAACCCTGTCAATATGGTCTACCATAGTAAATCATTATTAACCAAAGTCAACCTATAATAATCATAGTTAACCATTATGATCTCTACTTGACTAAATTCAACAATCATACTCAATCATAACCACTTTTCGGTACAATAGTTAATCTTTGACACATTCGAACATGCTTAACCAACCAAGACATTTAACAATGGAATCTTTGACACAATGCAATATGTCATAATTAAAGGAGTTTCAGGTGCACTATATCTTAGTGATGGAAGTTTTGAGAAAATGTGGTTCTTTGCATAGAAAGAAAATTTGACGTGATGTGATATGTTGCCACAAAATTAAAATTTGGAGTGATGTGATATGTTGAATCCAAAGAAGGTTTGTTTGCTACATCAAAGAAAGCATGTTATTTTGGAGGATAAGAAAAGCAATTTTCAAGTAATGTGATATGGCATGTTGCATTGTGTCACAAAAATAGATAATTTGAGGAGATGTGATTTATTGCAAAGGAAGGAAACATTACACTTGATAATATGTTGTGAAACTTTGGATAGATGTGATATGTCATGGCCAAAAGAATTTTTGGTGCACTCCACGCGCTTAACTTTCTATGTCCCCTTTGAAAAATGTTATATTCTTTATGTATCACATGACATAATACTTTTGTATAGTGCACTATGTCCCAGAAGTTTGAGGACATTAGATATATCACAAGGTAGTTTTTTTAGAAATTTTCCCTTTATAATCATGAAGAATGTTTGAGACAACATGATGTGTTGCATAGTAGAAATGAAACAATGAAATATGACATGTTGTAAAAAAGGAAAGTTTTGAGTGATGTGCTATGTTGTGATGTTGCATGAAAGACAAAATTTAAGCAATGCAATATGTCACATGAAATAAAACTTTACATGACCTGACATGTAACAACTAGACAAAGTTTACATCCATGTAAAAGGTCATAGAAAGAGAAAGTTTACTTAGATGTGCAACATTTGGCATGAAAACAAATACACATCACACCAAAACTTTGGATACACAAAGACACATAAAAAAAAGGTTTCATTATGAACATAAAACAAAATATTGTCGAATCAACATGTAGCACCCAAGTCTAAAAGAAGTTCTATACACATGAGACCAAATTTTTTTTTTTGTGTGTGATGTGCATAAACCAAATTTTTCTTTAACAAAATTGCATGCAAGATAAAACTTTTTTTAAATGATAGATATAAGTCAAAGACTTTACACCAAATTCTTTTCTAAAGTAATACACAACTTAACACATTTTTAGTTACTTTGGTCATGACATAGCTTTTCACACTCAAAATTAGTTTAGCCATGACAAATCTTGTCACATCCTATTATGAGGCATCACAGTCCCCCAACATTTTTTCATCAATATAAAGGAAACATTTAGAAACTTTCTATCAAACTTTCCTTCTCAATGTTAGAGTATTCTTAGTTTACCTTAACCAATTTCAAAAATAAAACATTTCCACCTTCTCACTTTATAACAATGCATTTTTTTTGCAATTACTAATTAGAAATTTTGAAAGCCTTGAAAACAATTATTAATTAGAAACTTTGAAAGCCTTTTGATAAATCATTAATAAATAATTTCATTTAACCTTTTTTTAATTCCATACCAAACTTAATAAGCATAAATTAGACAGTGTAAATTGGAATCACTCCTAGTCAAACTCAAAACTCTTTTTGCTTTGCATTTGTACTTGTAACTTACATGCTACAAATTGTAGAGTAGTAGTTAAAAGATTTACAACTTATATTTATGAGCTGTTAGATAATACACAATTACTGAAACCACTCAAGGCTATACTCCAAGATCATTTTATTGCATAGCTTTGTGTTTATAGTTTTAATCTTATTGTTACATGTTATTCAGAAGTATTTAAAAGAATTACGATTTGCATTTATAGTCTTAATCTTACAGTTATATCAACATGTTTCAAAGTATTTAGAAGATTTCCGATATATATATTTATAGATATAAGTTGTTAGAAAGCTTCTTCTCTATCCCTACATTTTAGAGCAATCTTTGCATTTCTTTTGTGAGTTGTAGATAATGAACCGATGATAAATATCGGTTTGTAATGCCTATCATGTTTTGTTATCTAACTTGAACAGTGCCCTGTTTCAAACCAATTCAAATGATAAACAATGTGATGGGCTGGGCTAGGAAGAGGCTGTGTGGCACAGCAGACATACCCTCCAAATAACAGGAAATCTACTTACCTCAGGTTTGGTTTTGTTTTTTTGTTTTTTTTTTTAATGGTAGATTGGGTAGGTTTATTTTAATTATAAAAGAGTCGTTCTATCAAATACAAGAAATCTGCAAATACATGAAATCTGCAATCAGATATGATATTGCTTAAAACAAGAACCTGGAAGAAGATTCAATTGTAATAAGTGATACATAGCATAAATTTGGAGAAGTCCGTCATCACAACAGCGAGCAGCATGGTTATGGAACCGAATGGAATGTTGTGCTGTTATGGCGAGGGGAACAATTTTATTTTATTTTATTTTTTTTGGGTAAATTTGATAGTGTTTCTTTATTCATTCATATAAGCAAAATAGTAGGTTACATTATCAGATTCTATGTTTGGTAGCTTCAACCTGCGCTAAGGAAACCAGGTCTATTGGTCACCTCAAAGAGTTAAAAACAAATCAAAATTGGAACAATTTAATCCTGTCTCTAAATGCCTTATAAAGTATACTATCTAATACTATCCACTCTTTTCATATTTCAACAAAAAACAATAGGCCTCTAGAGTCATTTATCTGAGGATTCAATAAGTCTCGGATCCTTGACATTTGATCCAGACATATCAATGTGTCGGATCTTTGACACTTGATCCAAGCATATCAACTTGATATATATTTTAGAGTTGATATTTCATTCAACCTAAACTTACATTCTGATGATGTAACTAAAATTGTATTGCCTAAATATCTCTATACATATCAGAGTACTAGTTTTTTTTTTATAGAAATGTTTAGATTAGTGAGTATGTTATATTAAATCATTTTTTCAAAATATGGTCAACGGTTACGTTGGATTCTGTCTCTGTTTAAACCTAAAACAAGATTATGCTTGCCTGAGAACTATTCTGGACACATTTCTTCAATTTATAATTTATATATATATATATATATATATATACTTTATTAAATCTGTTGTATTTTTCTTCTGTCATTTTTTAATTACGCCCAATATTATTCAATCTGAAGCATAGCATTCCTCTCTCGTTTATTCTTTCCTTAGTTTGATATAGGTTGTAGCAGGATTGTGATAACAAATGAAAATTACAGCAAGATTGAATTCCACGAAAAAGCTAAGTTAAATGTGAAGCTCAGATCGGAAAATCACAGCGCTGTTAGACATCATTTAATTTCTGGAATATGTGAAACCAGAAATAATTTCTGGAATATGTGAAACCAGAAATTAGGGATGAAAGATTTTGGAATCTTTTGAAAATGGTGTTTTGAAGTTTTGGTGTGTTTTTTTTTGGAATTGTATTAAAATTTAATTTTGAGTAAGATTGTGATTTTTGTTGTTTGAAATGTATTTTTCAATATAAATTTAATATAATGAAAAACTTGTTATTTTAACAAATTGCAGTGGGTTTTCAACAAAATTAATCTAAAAATATATCTGAAAAAATCAAAACTTAGAAGAGTTAGATTACAACATGATGATGAAGATTTTTTGAAAATTGTGTGTTTTAATTGAGTTGTCCAACTTTTTGGTGAACAGTTAAGCGTTGTCTATAAGTTAGACTTTTTTAAAAAAATTCCTGTTTATTTTCAGATCTAATTTGTCTAGAATCCAGTAGGGATTCATTGAAATCACAAGTTTGACGAGTGAACTGATTCATTGAAATCACAAGTTTGACTAGTGAACTCTTCACAATTAAAGGGCACAAGTGGTTTTTGAAGGCGTTGAATCCATATATGAAATGAAAAAACCAGTTTAAACAACAAAAATCAAGATAAATCAAGATTTCACCACAAATTTTATTGCAAGACCATAAATCCTTGGAAACTCTAAAAAATCTCACATATAGACAACTCCAGTTTTATTTATCTTCATTTCCTTTTCGCTATCCTAAAGGTCATATTTTTCCCAGTTGTCTTTAATAAGAATTTTTGAAAACTTTTTAGATTCATTTTTCCAATCTAATCTGTCCAAATTCCGGAAAGAATTCATTGAAATAACAAGCTTGAGGGGTAAACTTTGCACAATCTAAGTGTCTTAGGGGTTTTTTAGGGTCCTTAATCCATATATGTAGTCAAAAAACAAGTTTAAATAACACAAATCAAGGTTTCACCTCAAATTTTTCCGCCAATCTAGTGGAAACTCCAAAATGTCACATTAAAGACAACTCCATATTTTTCTTCCATCGTGTATTCCTAATGGTCATATCTTTTCTCTATTTATTCATGGTATGGGAATCTTCCCATCATAAAAACTAAGTTTTTTGTTCTTTAAGATGGTGAAGTGTATGGAGTTGTCTATATGTGAGACTTTTTTAAGTTTCCAATGGATTAATGAGAATAATAAATTTATTTTAATTAGGTCAAAATGTTATTAATGTTTTTTTGTCCCCAGAAAAATCCTTATTTTATTCAATCTTCATCAGGCAACCTTTCCACTAATGCACAAAAGTAAAAACATTGAAAGAAAAAATTATAGAAAATACATAATTTTGTCAGTGGCTAATCACTTAGCTTCCCTTTTTTGCATTTGTTTCTCTAAACATTTTTCCAAACCTGATGGTTTGGATCAACTCCTACTATTGCCAATCTGCACAATGATTTCTTTGTATGAATTTGAACTTTTAGATATATGGATTCTCTTTATACCCCCAATCCCTTTTCAATGAGCGTATCCTATTTGTGTTGCTCTCTTACTATGATTTTTGTTAATTCTAAACCCTTCTAGTTATGGGTCATGATTCCTAACTAGTCCCCATTTCCTTCTTTACTTGGTTGTCATGTTATGCCTGAGCATCCATATTTGGATAAGTTTCCATGAGATATTCTTCTTCATCCTTTGAATCGTCAGGTACCTACCATCCTTTTGGATTAGGGGCCTATCACTTTTTTTCTTTTTTTGGGATCTTTTTTTCTTATGGGCGCGAGTGATGTAGGTGTCATGTTTGAAAGCATATTTGACATCTAAATGTTGTATTCTCATAATCAAGAATCAGGGTCCATTAAAAAAAAATTGTTTTAGAAGGATACGATAAGTAGACCTTACTAAGGTGTATCTCCACATAAATTCTGACAAATGTAAAGAAACATTTTTTATGTTCTGTTAGTGTTTATGTTTTTGAATTTTCCAAGAGTATTCTCAATATCTTCCAAGACTTGATGGTGCTAAAAAGGTAGAGGGAGATTTGGTAATCTCACCAGACCAAGATTGTCGTGACCACCATGCTTGTAGCATCAAATTCTGGGAACCATGGGGTAATAAAAAACCTAATTCTACCCCAAAACCATGGCCCATTATTTAGGACTTGCTCCCTAGCTTTCCCTATGTCAAATTGGACTATGGAAAACCACTTAGAACATAATTAAAGCTCACAATTACGTGTCCAACAAGAATATACTCACTGATATAAATCTTCAATTCTCAACCAAAATCCATTAAACCTGCATATTAATGTCGTCTATTATCGATCAACGAAAATCAATTTTACCTTTGGGGATTTAACGTCCATGGTTGGTGTTTTTTCCACTGGTTCAACTGTGTAAGGACCTGACATATTATGGATCCAGTTATCAAGAGTTGCAACCTTCCCTTTCACTACATCCTTGAAAGAGACAAGTCCATTGTCATTTATGATACTTGAAGCTCCACCCCTTAGCCTCAGATTTAATATTATAGCGGAGTTCCTTTCAATGCCATAAACCTTCATCTGAATGGAATCTTGCAACAATTTCCCCTAAAAAAACAAACTTTGTAAAACCACTGGTACCTAAGTTATTATGAATGACTTGCTTCAATTTTTCCACCAGATCCGAGCCTTGAACCCCTAAGACGACTGATTTCCCAATCAGGGTTTTGATAAAAACCTAGAAAACCTCCTCCAGGTCCAATTTTGCATTCTGAGGGTTTTCAATTTGGGGAAGATCAAAATTATCCCTATCCAAATCTGAAGGAGAGAATACATATGGCCTCCTCTTCTCCATGCATGCCATACATATGGGAATACCACAGTCTATGAACCGTTTGTTGGATGGAAGATCTAAGGATCTAATCTCCAATTTTAAAATAGAGAGTGTAGTCCCCACAGACCATCATACCCATAGAGCCACATACATTTGCAGGATCAGAGGATCATTAATGTGTGGGCCAAATTATGGCACCACAGGACTTGGTTGTCGCACCCCCCATAAAGGCTCTAAACATTGACCATTGTAGCCTATAACCATTGGCTCTTATCGATTCCATGCAGAATGGATGGCGACTATGCCTCGAAAACTTGTAACCTCATAAGCCTCGAATGAAAATCCCAATGAAGATGACCTTTCTACCATGGGAAAAAACATTATTGAATATCTATTCTCATGCGAAAGATTGTTAAGGTTCAAGGTCTGCAACTCCAAACCATGGCGTCCCCACAAAATAGATCTCCAATCCATGGCTCATGACGACAAATGGAGAGAACATACAACAAAAAAACCTAGAAATCATTGCAGACTCCATTCTCCTCCAACATTGAGTTACATTGTAATGTTTCATTATTTAAATTTTAGTTTTAAATGTATAAATCAATTCAACTCTATGCAAATCATTATAGTTTTCCAATTCTGCATTAAATTTCAAAATTTTATTAATGTTATAGAGAGAAAGACTAAATATTTATATTGGATTAGAATTAATTCATTAAATAGATTACAACTATGCAGTTGTCTATGAGGCGACAATTTCACCTATATGGAAAACTTCTCGTCATAATTAGGTGATTTTTTTTTCAAGAAATCCAATCATGGGAGTGTGTGAATCATTTTTTTTAATGGTGGAAACATATTCAACACCAACAATAACCCCCATGGCACCCAAAATCCTGAAGCTTGATAGTTGTAACTTGGATTTCCAAAAAAAATTCTTCGAATTTCGTCAAAATCATGCCAAAATTTCCATTATTTTCTAACTAAAAACATCTCCTCCTTAAACTACTCTTTACCAGAATTATCATCACACTTGAAGTCCTCAAAACATACATCATGAGTGATTTGAAATTTTTTAAAAGCATTTATAAACTTCAACGGATTTCATAAATTTGACATTAAGTCAAACACTTATCCTCATGTCTATCAAATTAAAAAAATAAAGTTATATTCTACCTGCTTTATGATTTCACTCATTTTTACATATATTTCTTAATCAATTTTATCTAAAAAAATTTAAATTTTTTATTAAAATTTAAAAATATATTATCATGTCTATGAAGTTTTGGATAGATTATATATATAGATGATGATAGATGTATTGTTAAAATACTCTTACATGTTAAGTCACTGGTTCAATTCTCCGCCCTATTCAAATGTTATTCTTAAATATAATCATAATATAGTCTCCCTATTACTAAACTTTATATATATATATATATATATATATATATATATATATATATATATATATATATATATATATATATATATATATAATTTTTTCCCAAAAACTTGAAAAAAAAAAAGTTAAACGAGTCAGCTAATTGTAGTGCAAACCTTTTCTATTTAGCATTACAAATTAATTTTTCTTTCTTTAATAATACATTTTGTATAATATCTATAAGCTTCAAGCTTGCTTGCACATCTTTCTCATTCAGACATATTTACTAGCAGTATCTTTCTATCAGTATTTTTAGTTGGGCAACAATATGAGAGAGGATAACAATCCTCTATGGCTAAGAGAGTATGAAGAACACCCTTGGAAGATGATATCACAAGATGGGAAAGGGAAGGTTTCTCACTTTGGAGCATAACTATTAGGCCTTTGTAGCCTAAATGACATGGTTATATGTAATGGCATGAAAATTTGACCGAGATCCAATAGTATCACTTGTAAAACATACAACGGAGAAAGCACAGCAGACTGTGTTATATTCTCTCAAAGGTCTATTCGCAAGTTGTTGAACTTTAGCATTGAGTGTTGCCCTATAGAGCTAGACTATGACCATTTACCTCTTCTTATTAAGCTTGGTATAGATACACAAGGTCAAAAGGGAGAACATACCCAACATTAATGCAAGAAAGTTCATGATCAGGGAAGAATTATCTTAAATCAAGAAAATCAAGGGCTCTTTAAGGCAGCTCTTAACGAACACCTTAAGTTGGCCAAAAACAACAATAGGGGTCACGTGGATAATGGAAGAGATAAAATATATATTTGCAGTAGTATGTTGATTCCCTTCGTATACAAAGCTTTAAATGTATACAAGAGATCTAGGTTTGTGAAGAGGATCTCAAATACCTTCCCAGCTAATCCTTGGTATGAAAAGGAGTGCAAGGATGTGAAAAGATCCCTCAAAGAAAAGTAAAGAAAACCAAACAAGATTATATATAAGAAACTGATTAAAAAAAAAATGTATGTGATTGCAAGAAGGAAATAATTGATTTATTTGGGAAAACATAATCCCAAAGGTTTCTCGAAGGAACTACAACAAAAGAAAAAACAAATAGAAAACAATATAACAAATGCCTAGTGGTTAGACTATGCAAAACTTCTTTATGAACGGACAAATGGGAAAAGTAAGCCTCCCATAATTGTCTCCTCAACAAAGCTATTTTCGGTTGCGGATATTGAGCAAGGTATAAAAAACTGGAAAATGGTAAAGCGAAAGACATCAAAAGTCTACAGGAAGAATTTTTAAAATGGGGTGTGAAGCTTCTATCTCCACACATCAAGGAGCTCTTTAATAGATTCAGTCAAGGTAGCTTTTCGGTTGAATGAACAACCAGTGTTGTTGTACCTCTTCACAAAATCGGAGACACCAATAACCCATCTAACTATCGTACTGTTATGATCAACCCTCTTCTTGGAAAACTTTTAGGGAGAATGCTAGAGTGAAGAATCAGTGAATGGGCAAAAAAAGAGGGAAAAGGAGAAAAGGGGCAAGTTGACTTCAGGCCTAAACATTCTACCATTGATCATTGCATCACTCTAATACATCTCATCGAAAAAAGTTGGGAAGCCAAGGTGGGGAAGCATTTTTTTGCTTTGTTAACTTCAAAAAAGCCTTTGATATTGTCCATAGAAATAAGCTATGGCACATAATGGAAGAACTAGGGGTCCCAAAGGAATATAGAGTGAATGTTCATAAGCTTTATGAGGCGTTAGAGAAAATTCATAACGAAGGAAGGCATGCCTGAATGCTTTTCCAGTGACATAGGAGTCAAACATGGATGTCCTCTTTCTCCCACATTGTTTGGTCTATGTATTGATAAGCTTGAAGGGTGGATACGCAATACCAAAGGAGAAGGCATCCAATTAGAAAAATAGGTGGTGAAACTTCTTTTATACGCTGGTGACCTTATTCTTATTGCTAAATCTACAATAGGTTTGAGAAAACACTCGAAAGCTCTAGAACTCTTTTTTCAAGAGGTGGGAATGCAAGTAAATACCAACAAAAATAGAGTCATGATTTTCTCTTTGAAAAGAAAGAAACAACAAGTTACTTTTCTCTTTGAGGGAAGCCCCTTGGAGGTTGTAGATGAGTACCAGTATTTAGGAATCGATTTCCACTATAGGCTCAGTTGGGAGACATGTAGATCAAAGAGAATCCAAGGAGGGTGAAAAGCTTCATACCTTCTTCAGAACAGATGTAGAAAAGCAGAACTATGGGATTGGAAGACTAAGAAAACCATATTTGGTTTATTAATGGTGTCGGTTCTCCTCTATGGGTGCAGGATATGGGGGAGCAACAAGTAAAGCCACAAATGGAAACAAATAGAAAGAATCCAAAAGCATCTAATAACAAGCAAACTCAAAGTCAATTCAACGATCCCATATGATATCCTTTTAGCGGAGGTTGGTATGTTTCCAATTGAGGCTTCAACAATCATTCATTTTCTAAGTTACCTAAAAAAGGTTGAAAATATGGATAAACGTTGATGGCCCAAATTAGTTGTCAAATAAGAGCTAAATCACCGAAAAAAGACATGGATGAAGAAAAATAAAAAATGGTTGGGAAAATGGGACATAAATTTGCATAATTGTCCTCACGTTAAAGAGGAGATAAAAGGATGGGTGTTAGAAAATTTCAGGACTACCATGTGGACAAAACCGATAGGCAAAAAAAAAGCATATTATGCCAAAGAATTTAACCCTACGTGGAAACATGATGATAAAGAATATTTGAGTTCCTTAATCAAGGGAAAAGCTAAAATTTTAATTGCACCACTAAGGACTAGCTCCCATCATCTAAGATGTGAAACTGGTAGATGGGTGATTCCTAAAGAAGATTGGGAAGAACCAACTTGCATTTTTTGTAGCATAGGGTGGTAGAAACATAATGGAATTTTGTCAAAGAGTATGCAATGTATGAAGGTATTCATCGTCAGTTTGATAACAATATGAAGGTGAACAGTCTCAGTGAGATTTTTGAGGAGGAATGCCTTCACAAAATAGTGAATTTCTTACTCCATATCCATAGCAACAGAATCAACATGGAAAATAATGTGAATATGGTTTAAGTGTTAGTTGGTGGTCCCTTAGACTGTGAGGTCTCGTGGACGTCATTAAAAAACCATTCATTCATTCACTGGTCAATAAACCTATCCCCTCCCCTCCACGTTAAAGGCAAAATTCTCTCTCCCCTATATTTGAAAGGGCTTTTTCTTTGAGGTAAGTGTATTTTATTATTTGTCAAGTGTATTATACTATGAGCTTCTACTTGTCTTAGCCACCTCTCGTTGATTTTTCTAGCTAACGAGGACTATTATGAATTTGAATAACCTTCTTTTTGTCCTTATTGTTACACCATTTTTTGGTCATCTAACCTATTATAACCCAAGTACACCATGTAAGACCAATTTTACCCTAAGTAAAATTGCTTTCACTATGTGAAATAACTTAGTAAAACACCTTTATTAAGTTCAAAATTCAAAATTATTAATCAAAATTCAATAAAATAAATTTCAAACATTATCTTCTAAAATTTTAAAGACAAAATAAACAATAATATTATCACTTAAGAATTAAACATATTAAGTTTCATATTGTATTAAAAATATATTTATATTATAATTTTATGGAAAAAACCTCAAATTTAATGAAGCATATGAACCCTAATTTATGAAATAATTCATTATATGCTTTTAATTAATTTTGACTAACTTGTCGAATAAAGACTATATATATATATGGGGTTTCGTTTAAATTTATTGCAGGTTGGAGTGTGTATAGGATTGTTTTTATTTTAGAGAAATTAAGAAAATTCTTTTCACTCATGTTTAAAAAGATGTTAAGTGGTGTTTAAATAAAACATCAAATAATGATGTTAGGTGTTTGCATTATTTTAAAGTATGAGAATTATTGATAATATTATATAGAAATATTTATTATAATTGGAGATTTATATTAATTTAATGTTTAGAGTTTTTTTAAAGTTTTATACAAACTATTAAGAGAATAGAAAGGAAGTTGTTAGGCTTAAAAGTGCTGGATACTATATGTGAAAGAAGTTCAATAAAAAAAAACCATAACACTAAACTATATCATGAAATGTTACAAACAAAAATTGTGGTTTCCTCATAATCTTAATTTTTATCCCAAAGTCATAAAATGAAGGTGCATGAAAGATAAATGTCAAGTTAATCTATATGGGTGGGCTAACCTTGTAGGCAATGACTAAATGTCATGTTAATCTGCATGGGTGGGCTAACCTTGTAAAGCAATGACTAAGGAGAAATTCACTTGTGACACAGTTATCAATTGTTTTGAAATTGAATTTGATTGTAAGTGGGATAATGAATTTAGTTTCAATCATCTAGGGATTTCTAATAGTTTATAGTCTTGTGGTTCCTTAATATCTTCCATAATGGTTTGAAATTGGGTTTTGAATTTGATTTCGGTTATTCCTTATGGGTTTTTGGATTGCATTCATGGAACCCTAGCTCTAGTTCTTTTGGCTTTGGTTCACCTAGCTTTACTTGGCAATTTTGTGGGTCTCATCCACTCAAGCCCGTTTGGTTCTTTGGTTATGGTGAAGGTTAAGAATGATTTGGTAACCTAGAACTTATCTACTTCTTCTAAAGCCCTTTGGTCCTTGGTTGGTAATCCATTCCAAAGTTTTCTTCTTTGTAAATTTCTTGAGAAGATGTTAGAAAGTGGACAATCTCTTGGTTATCCTAGTTAGAAATGGGTAGTGGTAAGGGGTTTTCACAAGTTTTATGTATTATTATTAGTATTGACCACTAACATCATAAGATATGCCCATTGTGTGAGACCATTGACATTCATTAGGCTTTAAGATGGTAGAAAACTATATTACTAATAATAGGAATCCAATTTTCTCTATTACTAGAAAGAAACATTCCTTGGAAGAAGCCAAAAGCTCTAATTGAATGTGTTGCTCTTGGATTTTCAAATTGAGTGTGTTGTTCTTGTGTCCCTTGTTGTGAGTTTAGTGAGAAATTCAACTTCAACTAATTCAAAAAAAAAATGTAAAACAGTTATGCAATAGAGTAAATAAAAAAAGATAAAACGTTACAACAACAACAACAACAAAAAGGTGAAAATATTGAATGTGAATTTCAAGTTATTAAAAAAAAAAAACAAAAAACTACACCCATTCCACTAAATTTAAAAATAAAAATAAATATAAAATATAAAAAATTAATTAAAAATATTTTTAAAATATCATTTAAATAAATTTATTTAAAAAAAAATAAAAAAAATCATTCAACTGAATTAATGACAATAACTAAATTATTAAAAAAATATATGAAATGAATTAATGGCAATAACTAATAATGAAAGTTTATTTTGAAAAACTAAACTTAACAAACATATTTTAAAAGAAAGTATGAAATGAATTAATGGCCATAACTAATAATGAAAGTTTATTTTGAAAAACTAAACTTACCAAACATATTTTTTAAAATGGTAAAAAAAAAATTGCGTTCCCACTTCCAACTCCCCCTCCTTTCTTTGGGCTTCATTTTAAAACATTGACAAGGACAAAATATTGGCCAGTTATGAGCTTTTGGCGATTATTTTGACCCATTGATTACGCCAAAATATTTGGCGGTTATCGTGGCGTCATTTTGGAAGTGCCAGTTCGTACGAATGCAGAGAACTCACACAAAACCCGGCTTAAACAGCTGCACACATGTTTATTGAGTTATTTTTCTATCAATTGTAAATCCAAAAATATTTTAAAAATCTGATAGATATAAACAACATGAGCTATTATTTATAGTAGGTGTGTTTTTTTAATTTGAATTTGACTACAAAAGATCATAAATTTAAGTGATTTAAAATATATATTTGAGTGTATAAATACATTCAGCATCTTAAAAAAATTATTTAACCATTTGATTTTTGTAAATTAAATCACTGAAACTTACAATTACAAAAATTCCATGGAAAAATTACTGAAGGAAAAAACAAAAATATCTAACAATTAAACTATTGCTGAATTACCATTAAACTATTTCTAAACTGTTCCAACCAGCGCTTTAAAGTTTTAAAACTGATTCAATTAGATTTGAAATTTAGTATAAAACTGTACATTAATTGAACAAATAAGAATCAAACTACATTGCACAACTAGAGAATACTGCATCTTTCTAGAATGTCGATCTTAATGGAATCCAGCTCCGGATCCAAATCTATACAAAGAATAAATGCCATTTTTTTTTGCTTCAAAGAATAAAATTACCATTATCAGTACATAATAGAATAATCTTCACCAAACTTGGACAAAGCTGTACCATATACACAGTAGCCATCTTTGTAGTTATCTGATGGTTTCTTGAGAATCACAATCACTCACTGCTCTGAGCAATGAACAATCTTTATTTTTTTCAGAGGCTCTCAGTCCTCCATTGCAATCTTTGGATGAATGTAGTTTTTAAAAAATGCATATAACCTAAATAAAATTTATATGTAAATTTAGAGATTAAGAGGATTGCTTTTCTTTTTACGAATTATTATTGAGATAATTTAGAGTGGGTTTCTTAAATAATGATGACAAGTCAACCTGCATTCACAACAGCCGATGATAATTATCTTCACTATTGATTAACAGCCGATGATAATTATCCTCACTATTGATTTGGCAATTGAGTTATGATAGATTTTTCCCATTATTTAAAAAAAATAAAAAATTTATAATACTATCTTATAAAATTAAAGTTGATAAAATGTCCTATCCATTTTTCCTCTAAGTCAAAACACCATCTTGTAAAAAAATAAATGTTAATAAGATGTTCTATTCATTTTTCACTTTTAAAATTGAGCAAATTACAATGATTATACTTATTTATTCTTATTGTTAAATGATAAATGGTTTCAAAGTTAAGAGAATTATCTAGGTGATATAATTTGATTTTTAGATTATCAATAAGTTGGACACTAAATTGGTGTATGAGTTTCCTTTGTTTCTTTTGCTTTGTTAAGAATTGCACATATTAAGTTGTATGTTATGTTAAAAATGAGTTTTTTGGGTTGGCTTGACCCACCATGGATTTGAACATTGAATCTATGTTAAGTTCCATGTTATATTAAAAATGTTTTTTTTTTTTGCTTGACCACTAGGGATTTGAAGATTTGAACATTGAATCTCTTAAGTTTACAGCATACTTCAAACACAACCATCACCAATTGAGCTGCCCATTGTGGGAAAAAAAACACAATTTTAATTAAGCATATAAACTTTGATTTATGGAATAAATTGATTATAAACATTTAATTAAATTTTGATTATATAGAACATTAAGACTCTAAAATTGTGTTTTTTGAAATATACATGTGGTTTTTAAATTTATTGTAGCTAGGGGTGGTAAGTGTCTTTGATTTTGGAGAAAATTAAAAAAACTCTTTTGAATTGTCTCTAAATAAAATATCAAATAATGAGATGAGGCATTGGCTCTATTCCAAGGATTTAGGATTATTGATCAAATTTACATCAAAATACTTATTATAATTGTAGACTTGACATTAATTACTAACTTAATGATTAAAGTTTTCTTACCTAGTGATAACAAGATTTGTAAAAATTTGTGTTGGCGTGTTTTTCGAACCGGCCGATTGTGGTTCATCATCATGATGAACCACATTGAGCTAAGTTAAAGCTTTCTTAAATGTTCCTAAATTTGCTCAATGTGATTTTTACGAGAAAGATTTGATACATAATTTATGGATCACAAAGTCAAATTCTTAAGATTTGTAAAACTGATCAAGAGAATAAAAAACTAAGTTGTTAGGTTTGAAAGTGTTGGATACTTCCATATGTCAAGGAAGCTCAATACATAAATAATAATAATAATAATAAATAAATAAATAAATAAAACCATATGACCAAAAATATCACTCAACTAGACCATGGCATATTATGAATAAAAAGTAGGGTTTTACCCATATCTTAAGTTTTATACCAAAGTCATGAATTGAACAAGTGTCATGTTAATCTCCACGGGTGGGCTAACCTTGTAACATAATGAGTAAGGAGCAATTCACTTGCAACAACTTTTAATGTGGGAGTAGGCTTATCAATTGTTTCAAATTTGAATTTTATTACAATTGGAATAACAAATTTGGTTTCAATCATCTAGGGTTTTCTAATGGTTTATATTCTTTTGGTTCCTTGCTTTCAATCTTGGTCTAAATTAGGGCTTTGAATTTTATTCTAGTTCTTCCTTGTAGACCTTTGGATTGCATTCATGGAACCTTGGCTTTGGTTCTCCTAGTTTTGATTGGCAATTTTGTGGATTGAGTCCACTCAATTCAATTTAATTCTTTGGTTTTGGTGAGGGCCAATTGATTTGGTGGCCAATAACTCATTTACTCCTCTTAAAACCCTCTACTACTACTGAAGCCCTTGGTCCCTTTGGGAACTACCAAAGTTTAGTAACTCATTTTCAAGTCTTATGCTTTATTGTAAATTTCTTAAGGAAACATTAGAAAGGGGAAAATCTCTTGGTCCCTTTGGGAACAACCAAAGTTTAGTAATCCATTTTCAAGTCTTATGCTTTATTGTAAATTTCTTAAGGAAACATTAGAAAGGGGAAAATCTCTTGGTTATGTGTAGTAGTAAGATGTTTTCATTAATGTTATGTAATTTAATTGAATTTTATAGTTTGTTTTAATTTTAACAATGTGACATGTATTTTGTAATAAATGTTTTGATGGTTATTATGGATTGATGCTTATCAATGTTTATGGGCCATTTAACTTATATGGTTGCCCTAGGTATATTATTATGCTCACTAATATATATTTTTTTGTAAGTTTGACAAAATTACATCTTTATTATGTCTAATATATCACCCAGACAAGGAGTGCCTTAACATAACACCCTATCACCATCTATCCAAGACCATGTGGACACTATATTCACTACTATTAATGCAACCATTTTTTAATGTAAAATATGTCAATTTTCAATATAAAAAATAAATAAATTAATATTTAAAAAAAAAATTAACCACAATATATTTGAAATTAATAAACTCTAATTTTAATTATATTACAAATTAACATTAACCCTACCTTTATAATAATTAAAAATAATTAAATTATTTTTAAAAATTCCGATCAACACATTTTAAACATAAATAAATTAAAATGAAATTTTACCTTTTTAAATAAAATTAACGTATATTTAAGAAATGAAAATTTGCCTACTTTTAACTCCCTCCCTTCTCCCTTAAAATAAGAAATTTTACCTTTTAAAATAAAATTACCGCATATTTAAGAAGTGAAAATTTGCCTACTTTTAACCCCCTCCCCTATACCTTTGCTTTTGTCATCATTTTGAGCCATTGACAAGGACAAGATTTTGGACAGTAACCAGCTTTCCTACTTTTAACTCGTTCCAATTCTTCACTTTGACCCATTGATTACGCCAAAATTTTCCAGTTATCGTGGCGTCATTTTGGAAGTGGGAGCTCGTACGAATCTAGTTGAGAACACACATAAAACCAGGCTTAAACAGCTGGACATGTTTACTGTGACATTGCAATTTTTGGAATACTCTGAAAATTAACTGTTATTTGAACTTTATTATATGTGTTATGATCCATCACATAATTTGTTTTTAGATGTTTAGAATCAGTTAATGTAACAGATTAAATAAAATAAATTGTATTAATGGTATTAGCTGGTTTCAAATTAGTTGGCAATAAAAAAAAATTATGTGATAGATCTGAGAGACAGAATAACTTTACTCCCAAAAACTTCCATTCAAATACTTTATTATATTTTTTAAATATTTCAAAAGTTATAATATAAATTTTGCAACAAAACTGTAAAATATGACACATCATTGTCTCACAACTAATTTATGGCCTATAAACTTATAGTGACAAGCTGTTCTGTTAAGACACTCCATAGTGTAAAAGTTACTAGTTTCACTAGTTTGAAATTACTTGAGAAAAAATCCAACCATATTAACAGCTGATGTGACCAATACAAAGTGCAATCCAGTGATTCTAGTAATTTTAAAGTCTTGAATACCTCTAAATCTCCACTATCTCACATAAACTAACAAACTAAAAAAAACTAAAAATCCATTTCACTTTGGATCTAACAAAAATAAAAATCCAAAAACAAAAATTTGCTAAATGTAAGAAGAGCTCGCTAAATTAGATCCAAATTTAATATAGATTTATACTAGTACTTCAAAACAGATCCAATCAGATCTGAAATTTAAGCTAAATTAAATGTAAGAAGAGCTCGCTAAATTAGATCCAAGTTTAATATGGATTTATACTAGTACTTCAAAACAGATCCAATCAGATCTGAAATTTAGAATTAAACTGTACATTAATTAAACAAACAAACAAATAAGAATCAAACACACAACTACTGAATACCGCATCTTGCTAAAATCTCCATTTTAATGAAATCCAACTCTGGTTTAAAACTGATCCAATCAGATCTGAAATTTAGAATTACACTGTATATTAATTGAACAAACAAGAATCAAACTACATTGCGCAACTTGAGGATACCGCATCTTGCTAAAATCTCGATCTTAATGGAATCCAGCTCCGGATCCAAATCTATACAAAGAATAAATGCCATTTTTTTTTGCTTCAAAGAATAAAATTACCATAATCAGTACATAATAGAATAATCTTCACCAAACTTGGACAAGCTGTACCATATACACAGTAGCCATCTTTGCAGTCATCTGCTGGTTTCTGAGGGTCACCATGACTCACTGCTCTGAGCAGTGAACAATCTTTATTTTTTTTCAGAGGTTCCTCAGTCCTTCCTAGCAATCCTTAGATGAGCCTTCAATGTAATCCTTAAAAAAATGCATTAACCCAAATGAAATTTATATGTAGATTTAGAGACTAAGAGGATAACTTGCCAGGGGGATCTGACCCTTTCTTGCTCTGGGGCTGAGCTTCTTGATCTTGCCATCCCCCATCATCGAAATTCTGGGCATAGCTCAGAGCATCATACCTGAATTTCAATTTCTGGGTCACGGCCGATGCAGGCCCTTTGTCCACCATTTTCCTCAGATTTGCCCTCAGCTTCCGGAATGAATGTCTCCAGCTGGAAGTATCGTACCCCAAAACCAGATCCCCTTCCCGAGCATTCGCCATTTTTCTGCAAATTGTTTTCTTTGCAGAGGAGATCCATCCCCAGCTCCAGTCCAACCATTTCCAGAACGAGGTCTCTCTGTTGCCTTCCTCCATTGATCTGCTGCGGCGAAAGGACCATGAACCAGCCGATGAGTCCCAAGATCGAGTCCCCTCAGCTCCTGATCTGTAGCTGAAGGATGAGGAAATCCTCTTCCTCAGGCCCCCTCCTTGCGCTAATTTTTCTCCATCGCTGGAACTAATGGGCAGAAACTCCTTTCCTCCCGCCGTATCGTCCCCTCGCTTCCACATTCTCTTGGTGGGCAATACCTCACACAGTGCGCTCATTGCCCTGCTCGCCATTGATATAAAGAAGCTCAATTCTGCAGAGAAAATAACAGAGTTCCTACCTACAAATTTGTTTGGTAAAGAAGCAGGGTGAGGGCGAAATCCAACCACCCGACGATGGCCAGATCTATAAAAAAAACAAGAAACAAAATCTCTAATTGTGGAAGAGAAAGAAGTATTGGCAACAGCTATATAGAAATATAGAGAGAATTCTGTGTACATTTATTCTTCAGAATTTTTTGGAGCTGGCAGAGCATCTTCACAGCCTGGTTCATGAGGTGGACATATAAACTACTGGACCCTTCACCGACACCAAGTGTCTTCTACTGAAATTCACTGTTATTGACTAACATTCAAGATCACCAAAATAAATAAATACTAAAGGTTTATGTTTTAATAATTACAAAATTTTAAAGAAATTTTATTAAAAAAAAATAAATACATTTTATCGAAATAATTTTAAATATATGTAAAAGCAATATTAAAATTAAGATGTTTTTGGGATACAAAATAAGAGCAATATTAAAATTGAGATGTTTTTCGGATACAAAATAAGACATTAACATAATTAAAATGTAAAATAAGATATTATAAATGTAAAATTTATTGATTTAAATTTTTATGAATTTAATTTGAATCTAGAGGACCAAAAAAATTCAGTCATGGAATGAGTTGAGTTGTGGCTTGACGAGTTGAGTTGGTGTGGCTTGACATTAATACATTTAGATATTTTTAAGTTTGAGAGTCGAGATTTTCACAATTGTTTATATTGTCAAAAAAAACTTTTGAAAAAAATTGTGTAGATGTTTATTTTTTTGGAGATATCAAGTGAACACTTCACTCATTATAGAGATTAAAAAATATTTCTAATTTATAATTTCTTACTTAAAAGCTAAACTCACAAGTCATAAAAACATTGACAAATTAAAAAAATTATTTAAAATTAATATAAAATCACTCTTTAAAATATTAAATTTATTTTTTTTAATTAAAAGAAATTGATTTGTAATTTGTAATTTCTTACCTAAAAAGCTAAACCCACACGTCATAAACACATTGACAAATTAAAAAAAATTATTTAAAATTAATATAAAATCACCTTTTGAAAATATTAGATTCATTTTTTTTTAATTAAAGGAAATTGAGTTTATTTTAAGTAGTTGGAAATAATGATTATTTTTTATTTCTAAATTCAATACCTACTAATAACATATAACATATAGTTAATAATAATAATAATTTAATTATAATTAAAAAAAATTGGAAAATATCAAACATGTTTCTTGTGACATATAAAAAATTTATCTATTATTAAAAATATGAAATTAAGTTCTTTCTATTAAAAATTAATCCAACAATTCCAAATTAAAAATGAATCCAACAATTCCAAAATTGTTCTATATACTTGAAAATGTACATTAATTTTGTTTTTCGAAGTTAGGCACTTTGCATTACATCGAACGAAGATTACATAGACCAATATTATTATCTACTATGGTTTGCTCGAAGGTAAATCGTACTAGTAGCATAGGTTCATAGGTTCGAGGTTACTAAGACCTCATCTAAATAGAGCATCTTGTAAACAAAAACTGACATAAACAGTCTAGTTGTGCCACACATTTACATGTTGCAATATGTCTAAACAAAAATGATTGTCGGAGATGTAAACAAAAAATCAGTAAATCATAACAACTAGTGTTCAAAGCCTCCAAGCATTTGCAGCTGTTAGTCACAATCCTCATTCAAGGAAAATGATATATTACCTGATCTCCTAACCAGAATAGTCAATTTGTGACCAATACAGTTGATTCTTTCCTCCAACTCTGTCAATTTGATTGCATTCTCTTATTGAGTGTTTGCTCGATCAGTGAGTACTTGCCCCATAAGAATTTTGGTATGTCAATAAACATTGACTACTTGTATGTACCAAGAAAATGTTGACCAAGTGGAGGTCCTTGTATCAGGGATCTAGTGACAAGTAGTTGCATTAACATGTGGATTTGGAATAAAGCACCAATCATGGTGTACTTCAACTTCCACTCATTTTGTTCCTTGTCGAACCAATTATGGATTAATTTCTTGGTATTAAGCCATGGATTCACGATTCGGGGCTTGAGCACAGAGCTAGGAGGTGGAGGAAACATGGTGATCCATCTGGGAAAAGACAAATGAACACCCCCACCTACCCCTCTATGTCCATTTATTGGTCTGCCATGAGGCATTGTTGTAAGTAGGGTAAAGGAAAAAAAATATGGGAACAAACAACACAAATCATAGGGTGCACAGGGGATGACTAGGTGGAAGAAGAGCTAAAATGACATGCATACATCTTAGAGGGAGAAACCGTAAATACTGAAGGAGAGTGATGTGGAAAGCGTAATAGGGGAAAATGGTTGGAGGTTTGTATAGAGTGGCAAGAGATGGCCCAGATAGAGGTCCAGGTAAGCTTGAGAAAGATGAAATCTAAGGTGGAAAGGGAGAGGCAGATAATACAAAATAAAGAAAAGAGGACATTAATGTAGAGTTTAGATTAAGTGAAGGTAAGATTCAACAGAAGAATGTAGGATACAAAAAATGGAGCCTTGCTATAATACCGAGGAAAGAGATGTGAACTTGAAATCCAACGAGCCCATAATTGCATAAACTTGTATGAAAAGAAATATAGATGAAACAAATCTGAATAAAGAGAATTGCTACCAGATGTAGAGAGACATCCACGAAGAAGTCGAGTATGAGTGCTCTAATGGAGGCTGACAAAGAGAAGCTTGTATATATAAGCATAGCTCTAGCAATTAACTTTGAGAGCAATGCATGCTTTGGACTGTAGATTATTGCTAATGCCAAGAAGCTAAACATCAACAAGCCAATAATTTGGAGACTAAAAGAAATAATTACACTTATTAGAGAGATGCTAAAATGAAAATTGGAGCTTGAAATTCAAGGAGAGTTGAACTTTGCATGAACACTGAGAGCAATTTAACTATCCAATGGAAGTTCCCATGGTGGCTTATTGTGTGTACCATGAATCCAAAGCAAATTCAATCCCAATTATGGTTCGAGTATGGATAGAAGTCACTTTGATCACCAACTGATCTCCTATACTCTCTTGTACTTCCCATAGTGCTCGAATGACATCTCCCTCACAACCGGCTTCTTGCCATCACTAGTGACATGACTAGAGCACATGCATTGTGTAAATTAGGATGAGAGTCGTAACCCCCTTTGAATTGTGTTGTTATCATTTCAAGTCGGGGAGAAAACGGTTGCTCCTCAACACCCTCCTTAGGAGGAAAATATATAACATTATCTTTGTTAAGTTTTTTAAATATTATATATTTTATACTATTAGAAATACTAGATTTTTATTTTGCTTTATTTATATTATAACTTTCAATCAAATATAAATAAAAGTTATTAAAAAAATAAAGTTAAATATATTTAATATTTTTATTCCAAATGGTTCTTTCAAATCTAGGTATGTTGTAATGTAATTGTAATTGTAATTGACTAAACCAAAATAAAGTAAGTATAAAGGAATCAATTTTTTTTTTCATATTTTAGATCTCAAAAAACTTAATGGATTTGATGGATTTAAAATTAACCTAAAAAATATAAATATGATGTAAATAAAATTAATAATATTATCGTAATTTAAAATTTCTAAAATTAAATTATAAATATATATTTTTATTTATGAATTTCTACAAATAATGTTGTTCGGCCTCCTCCTTTGTTTTATGATTTTTATAAATTAGTTTTTTACTTGTTTACGTGTAAATTGAATAAGTAAAACGATACTCCTATGGATGATGAGTTGCCTTTAAATTAGCAAAAGAACAAACACTAAATTTCAACTTCAAGCCACGAGATTATTAAATTTAATATAAAAATTTATATATGTATTCTCTAACTAAATTTTTTTTTGTCAGTTAGTAAGTTATTTATTATCAAAAATAAAAAGTTTAAACATTTATAGAGCATACTAATTTGATAGTCAAGTTGTCTCGAGAGATACTACTTTTTAAATGGGTAAATCAATTCGGGGAAGCTTTCTTATTAGGAAATCAAGTAGTCTAAAATATTATTAGTTCAACTCTAAGGCATATACATTTATTTAAAGGGGGTCATCTGGTCTAAAGAAGAAAGTAAGACCTTAGTAATCTTTAACTTAATATATTGACATAAATTAGAAAAATAAAAGATTAGACCTAATGCAAATTAGTTATATTATTTGAGTACTAAATTTGTGGAAGAGTGGAGCAACTTGGAGTATCAACAAAGAGGTTGATGGGTTGTCTTGTGTGCTAGGCCTTACCTTGACTGTGGGGATGCCACTATGCATTTCTTACCATCCATTTGCAAAGAGATAAAAGAATGGAGCCTTGCTTCTCCACACTAGCCAGTCACTCTGTCATATTTTCCCTTTTTACCTCCTTACTCGTGAAATCATGGGCCACCATCAGCTTCATGTGCTGGTAGAGCTCAAGATTTCTAAATATTTAGTATAATGAGCACTACTCATTCCAGTGTTTAGAAGGAACTTTATCACCTTGACCCTCAATTCCTAACTACCTGAGAACCACATTCATTTTAGAACTTGGCCTTGACAAGCTTTAATTTCTTCTTCACCACTAGGGAGGCTATTGATTTGTGGAAGAGTTGAGTAGCCTCTCTTGCAAAAAATTTGGTGTGAGTGTAGCAAGTGGGAAGGCAGCCATGGCAGACAAAGTGTGGAGCCATTAAAACTATTGAACACTAATATTTGGAGAGAAGGGCATGCAATAGAATGAGATTGTTAGAGTAGTGAAGGAATGAGACATTTAGGACCTGAGCCAACATAAGCCGAGGAAAGTTCGAAGCCATTATTTGATGCTGAGGGGCTAGACCTGCCACACACTACACCCTCTCCTTTGCATTAATGCCTAAGGATCATTATTAACCAATCAGTGAACTAGATCATGCATAGCTAAGAAACCAACTCGGCGGATGTTACTATGGTAACCATATCCATGTTTGCATGAGTGTTGGGCAAAGGATGTCTCACATCCTCTAGAAGAGTTGAACCAACAGGATCCCCCATGCCTTGTCTAATCACACTCTGAGCCACCTGATCTAGGCATGCATTCTCTAATAATTCAATTAACTAGCAGATATCTAATTCTCATTTATTAAGTATTGTGAAATACTAAAATATACATTAAGTTATGGATTTTTATAACATAAAAAATAGCCCCAAATGGTTAGCTCAAGTGATCATGATCAAAACATAAAAGCTCTCTCATGTTAGCTAAATGATCACGATCTAAACATAGATGTCTCTCTCTCTCCCCCCCTTCCCCCCTCAAAGTTATGGAGGTCGTGGTCTTTGATCCCCTAAAGGTGAGATTTTGTAATTAGGGCTAATGGTTTAACCTTACCTTGTTTACCATGCATGGATCCTTGGGAATTAATTTAAGATTTACCATTTATGAATTATAGAAAGTACTTAAAATGTTTATATATATATATATATATATATATATAATCTTAAAAATTAAAAATCCATGTCGTGGATCAGGCGACAATGATGTACAATCCATTGTGGAGAGCACAATCCTTTCCCCATCCTAACCTTAGTAGCCAAATGGTAATAGACAAGGACACCTTCCACATGCAAGCAATTATGATTTGGATTGAGATGTAGGTGTGATGTTGTTTCATTATGGTTGTAGTTATCATGGCTCCTTACCTCTATTCAACTGGTCTCTAGAATGTTTCACTTGCAAATTAAAGAGGTGGACCATATAGTCGTTGCATAAAGATCCAAAGCTATAGACATGTAGCCCTCGACATCCATTGCGACTTATGTCTACAATACTGATTTGGAAGATATTACTATTTAATTTCTATCATGTTTTAGTTACATGGCCTTTTTGTTAGTTTTATTTAATAAGAAACATTCCTTACCCATTTGTTAGCTATATGTCTATAGATGATTTAGGTTCACAAATTGATATCTCTAGTTTTATGTTCTCATGTTAAATTTTAGAATGATAATGTCTCTCAAACATCCTAAAAAGAATCACTACTTTTTATTACTAATCTAGTTTCCATAAATACAAACCAACAACCATATATTTATGTACTTTCCAATTCTTCTTAATTAATATAAATATACAACTAAGTTATAAAAAAGCATAATATAAAAATAAAACAATTTATTATATAAAAACATATGAACTTATGTAGTTTTTAAAATATATAAAATTGTTTGATTTAATATGCTTTCTATTTTAGGAATTTGGCTTTTGTGATCCATAAAATGTATATAAAATTTTTCGGTGATCATCACATCAAAGAGTATATTGCCGACTTGTTTCAAACTAGCCAGTGTAGTTCATCATCAGGACAAGATGAGAAATTTGATCAATGAACCTATTTAAATAGATAAAGGGAGGCTCCAACTACTGTTGTAAATAATGGCTAGTTTGACTCGAATAAGAAAATTAGAATGAATTAATTAATAAATAAGATGAGAAATTTGATCAATGAACCTCTTCAAATAGATAAAGGGAGGCTCCAACTACAGTTGTAAATAACGACTAGTTTGAATCGAATAAAAAAATTAAAATGAATTAATTAATAATTGATTTTTTATTATTCTTATTTATTATTTATTAATTTTTTTAATAGTTTGACTAAAGTAAGGAATTTAAGGAATTTAATTAATTTAAAATTGAATAGATAATAGTTTCATATAATATTTATTATTATTATTATTATTATTTTTAACAATGTCGGGTGCTAGTTTATATTCCAAAAAGAAGAGGAAAATTTCCCGTTTTACATGCAAGTGCTTCTAAGGAGCAACAGAGTAGGTAGCTACAACAAAATGCTACACCTTCTTTATTTCTAATGTTCAAAAGATACTGAAATATAGATAATGAGTAGAATCGAACAAACTAAGAGAGAAGAAAAGCAAACTTAAAAGCCATATTAAGAAGAGGAGATGATAGATCAGTCGATGCTTATTGGGCGCCGGTCGAAGCATCTGTGTTGAATTCATTGCCAGCATTTCTCACATTGTTGGAGCTGAGCATTTCTCAAGTATATATTTGAGGATTTGGACCAATTCTTCCACATAGGCGCATCGGTTGGAGAGTACATTAAACTGTTGCTGAAGAGAGGTAACCTGTGCAAAAAGACTTTCACATCTGCTTGCTACTTTTCGTCAAGGATTTTTTGATGAGAGCGAATCTGCTCTAACTCTGTCTAAAGATCCGCACAGTGAAAGCAGTCCTCGCTGCGGACCATAATGTGAGGATGAAGAGCTAATACTAGAGGGAAATTGAAGGGAGAGCGCAAAATAAGGGGAGAGAGGAGGCGTAGTGCAGGAGGCCATCAAGGGGAGGGGGATGGGTGGAGCAGGCACTCAGCAATGGAGTGAAAATGCGTTGCAGGGAGGAGAGTTGCGATAGGGTGAGGAAATGCATGGAGGGCGAGGGGACAAATAACATGGAGTGATAGGAGGGAGGCAGCGTGGGAGCAAGCCCAAGAAGATAAGATCACGAGAGAGAGGAGGGAGGGGGTACGGGTAGGCCTATGAAATTCAGAAAATACAGAGGGGAGAATCCAAGGAGATATATATTATTCTTCTGAGAAAGTATCATGGTAGGGGCATCATAGATAGACTATCATTTCAGGATATTTTCCTAGCTGCTCAAGCGCAAGCCTTGTTTGCAAGAGAGTCTGCGACCTTATTGTTCCTTCGGAGGATATGGTGAAAGGATATGTCTTTCGTCTCTTTTGAAATGTTGCGACATTTGCTGACAATTATGTGGAGGTCTATGTTGATGACTGGTTGATCTTGGATCATCATGTTGATGATGATAGAGGAATCCCCAAACACCATTGCATTGGAAATGTTGCTCTTTTTTAGCTGTTGAAGACCTTGAAGGAGGGCGTAAGCTTCCACTTTGTTGTTGGTGTAGTAGATCTGACAAGAAAATGTATAAAAATGAAAGATATGCCCAAGAAATAACACCATTGAAGATATAACTTCAGATCTTCATTAATATCAAAACCCTTAAGGTAGGGCAACACCATACATTCACTCCTTAAGGAAGGAGATCACTCCACAAGCCATATGCTTGCCCATACAATAATCCTTCACATCTCTCAATGGAGAGACTCTAGCCTCTATATAAGTTTCATACATGCAATACCATGGGTAGTTACCATGGGTATCTCAATACCATACATCCAATACAATGGGCATATCACTTTATTCCCTAGCTACATGTGGTCCCTTACATAATGTGGGTTAACCACTTTATTTATTAACTATGGCCCAATTATTTGTCATTCTTATATTATTACATCATATTATTCCCTTGGGTACCTCCCTCTGTACCCTATATTATCCCCCCTAGGTATACTACATTACACCCCCCTTAAACATGTTTCGTCCCCAAAACATAAGAAGAACACAAATAATAAGATCTACTCAAAAGAGTATTCCACTGGTACCATTCACGTGCATCCAGCCATCCCAGAGAAAGGTGAACACTCGATCTATTCGATGTCTTGCTCGCTTGAGATGGAAGTGGGTTCTGGTGGTTCTTCTGTGTTGATGTGTTGTGGGTGGATCGTCACACCTCTCTATGTGTCATCCAGGGGTTGTTGTCCTTGTTGCTAATTCGTTTCCACCTTCCTGGTTGTTGTCTTGCTGGGTGATGCGGGTGGTGATATGTTGAAGCTTTAACTAATGGAACATCTTTCATTAATTCCTCCATTATTGGTGATGGAGTAGTGTCAGGTTCTTTTGTTGGTACTTGCTTTGATGTCTGTGTTTGGTTGTCTACCATCAAAGGCTCATCATCTGATGTGTCTGTGTCATTAGAGATTTGTGCTTCTTCCTCCCTAGTCTCTCCATGGTTCCTAATGCAAATATCGTGCAATGTAATTTTCTTCTTTTTATACCAGAGCTTCATGAATTTCTTTTGCACATTAAAATTGACAGTACCAACGGATTCCATCCAAGGGTGTCCTAAAACAACATCCACAACATCCATATCTGAAGCATAAAAATCAGAATGCAACACATACTTATCCATAGAAATCTTCAAATCTTTATAAATTTGAACATCTTCATTATCAACCTGTGTGTTTTCAATATGCTTTGCTGGAACTTGCAATTTTTTTGCCAAATTCACATTGATACAATTATGCTTGCAACTAGGAATGATAGACACAATGATGTTCTCTTTCTGAATACTTCCATGAACCCGTAATATGGAAATATTAGTAGAAAATAAGTCTTTATGGCTCTTACTATCCTTCTTTCCGGCTTGAGAAGAAAATTCACAAGGATAAAAGGTTCACTTGCTCAAAATCTAAGCCATCTTCAATCCATGGTGCCATGAAACCTAGCCAAGCAGATTGCTGAAATTGTTGAAGAGCTTGAGGAGACAACATTTGCATTAGAACCATCAGAGATGGAAATTGGTATTGATATTATTGCACTGCTGCAGCATAGTTCTGGCAGTTGGGATGATACATCAAAACTAGAGGTTTTCCATCGGGTAGCTAATAGGTTAGGCATAATATCTCCAAAAGCTGTGGTAACAGATAGAAGAGCTCTAAAGAAGCTACTTGATAAAGCCCAGGCAGAGGAAGATCAGAAGAAGGTTTCTATTGTTGCTTATCTCTTAAATTTTCTAAGAAAGTATGCCAAGCTCAGCTATATTTCAATATATAATGGTTCTCGGAATTCAGATCCATGTTTGGAAGCAGGTAGAGAAATTGCAAGTGAAGTAAGTGTGGAAAGGAAAGATAACCAGTATGGATCCAGACATTGGTCTAAGGAAGGAGATCACTCCACAAGCCATATGCTTGCCCATACAATAATCCTTCACATCTCTCAATGGAGAGACTCTAGCCTCTATATAAGTTTAATACGTGCAATACCATGGGTATCTCAATACCATACATCCAATACAATGGGCATATCACTTTATTCCCTAGCTACATGTGGTCCCTTACATAATGTGGGTTAACCACTTTATTTATTAACTATGGCCCAATTATTTTTCATTCTTATATTATTACATCATATTATTCCCTTGGGTACCTCCCTCTGTACCCTATATTATCCCCCCTAGGTATACTACAGTTGGAAAGGGAGCCAAGGCCCCATTCGAAAGAGAGACGATTTCTGCCACTTTCATTTTTTATAATGCCTTCAGCACCAACAATGCCTGGGTTCGATTTAGATGCACCGTGGAAGAAGAGAGTGGGTCCTGAGCAACTTCCCAACCATTCTGTAAATTCCTTTTATTTTAGACGAATCTTCCAGCTGGAGGAATTTTTATGTGGTTGATTAGCTGGAGGCTTGAGGAAGCCAAAGTTTTCTAGCAGATTTCCTAAGAAGTTCCTTTCTTCCACTTGAAGGTCACTAATATTGTTTTTGCTGTTTTTTTTTGAGGTTATTGTTTCAAGAGTGAGGCTCCATGTTTTGCTACAAACCTTCCTACATGAGGGCTCTTTGTCATTGAAGATCTTTCTGTTTCTAGAGAGCCAAATATTCCATAAGAGCACGTATGGAAGGGTATCCCATACCCTTCTTGCCAAATTGCTTTTCTTTTTTCCCCATGGGTAAGTTTTCCTCCAGGTTTTAATCAAATCTGCAATGGCATTGTTGGGGTCTAAGTGAAGCTAATAGGAGGAGGTAAGGTATGTCCAACAATGAGCAGAAAATGGACACAAGACGAAGAGGTGATGCTTAGTCTCTTCTGCACATTGGCAGTTGGGGCATCTGGATGGACCACTCACACCCCTTTTTTTTAGATTTTCTAAGGTGAGGATTTTACCTTTGAGAAGCGTCCATATGAAGATCTTTATTGGCTTCCGACTTCCACACCAATTTCCAAGTTGGCCAAGGAGGAGAGGGGAAGTACTCATGGTTGAGTTGACAGTAAGCAGCTTTGATGGAGTATGCAGTGCATGTGGGATCCCAACAAAAGATATCCATGTTGTCTTTTCGCAAGGGGGTAGCGCCATGTAGCAAAGTTTGGAGATTGGATAGGTTTGCTTCCAAATGGGAAGGGACAGAGGGAAAGTGCCATCCAATCCAATATTGGGTTTGGTCATCCCACTTAGAAAAATGACTTAAGAGATTTAGGCCGAGACTTTGAAAATGGGAAATAATATGTTGGGTGCCAGTTCTGTCCAAGAGTGGAGTTTACCCCACAATTCTATCCTTCCTAATATTGATGCTGCTACCCCCAAATGGGACTTTGGAGAGGTTTTGAATTAGAAAAGGAATGGATTTCTTGCAAAGGGCCTAGATTTTGGAGCAGGGTTTGTTTGGGATTTCATGATCAAGGAGATGTTGACAGGGAGAGTTAAGATACTTGGATTCCATGACTCTTTTCCACCAAGCTTGTTGTCCGTTCATTAACCTCCACATGATCTTCCCACCAAAGGCATTGTTCAGAAGCTTGGAGAGTGAATTCCAAGTCCTCCATGTTCATAATCTTGAATGATCTACTTCCACTTAACAAGATTATATTTTTTCTTCTCATTTTTGCCACCCTGCTAGAGAAAGTGCCTTAGGATTTCTTCAAATTTGTGATGAATGCTGGCAGGGGCTTGAAGGAGAGTAAAATGGTACAAGGATAGAGATGAAAGGGCAGGTTTGAGTAAGACTACTCGCCCTGCAAGGTTTAACCAAGAAGAACCCCACTGCTGCACTTTTCTCTTCATTTTTTATATGTTAATGTTCCAGACTTCAGACTTTAAAGGGCCAGTGATGACAGGCATGCCCAAGTAATTGAAGTGATCCCTGTTCAACTTGTAGGAAACTCCAAATATTTGTGCAATGTTGTGAATGGTTTGGCTGGTTGCATTCCAACCATAGATGCATATTTTTTGAAGATTGATCAACCCTCCAGAGTAAAGCATGAATTTTTCAAGGAGGGTTTTGAACCTGTGAGCTATTATGCTGGTTGCACCACCCATCAAGCGAGTGTCATCTGCAAATTGCAAATGATTCATATTTTTGACACCGTTGCCAAATTTAATTCCAGTGATGAGGCCAATTCTTTGCATATGATCTAAGGCCCTGCTAAAGGATTCAACCATGAGGATAAAGAGGTAGGGAGAGAGGGGACAATCCTGTCTAAGGCTGCGGGAAGACTGAAATAAGGATGCAAGCCTGCCATTAATGAGGGGGGAAATCCAAGGGTTTGTGATACAATATTTAAGGGCAATGAAATTTGAGTCAAAGCCCATTTTTTGAAGGACAGAAAGAAGAAAGGAGTGCCTGACCCTATCAAAGGCATTGGCTAAGTTGAGTTTGAGAATAAAACCTTTCTCTTTGCGAGTCATACTTGAGAGGATAACTTCTTGTATAAGGAGGATTGAATCATAAAATTTCCTTTGGGAGATGAAGCCTCCTTGATTTTCCGAGACGAGGCTGTGGAGAAAGTGCTTGAGGTGCATGGAAAGGATTTTGGTGATAAGTTTGTAAGAAGAGTTGCAGAGGGAGATTGGTCTAAACCTAGAGAAGGAGGAGGGATGGTTTTCTTTGGGGATAAGGGCGAGGTAGGTTGAGTTGGTGAAGCCCCCAATTTTCTTCTTTCTTTGAACCCATTGTATCATTTTGGTCAAGTCCCTTTTTATTAAGTTCCAATAAGTCCTGTAGAAACTGATAGAAAAGCCATCTGGACCCGGTGCCTTGTCGGGATGCAAGGACCAAATGGTGCATTGAATTTCTGCCTCTTCTATATCTTTATTTAAAGTGTTGTTCATCTCCTCTTTGATCATATTTGGCAGATATCTTAAAATATTAGAGTAGTCTTCTGGCTCTTTTGTTTCAGTAAGCAGATCTCTATAGTGACCGGTGGCAGTAGCGTTAATTAGATCTTGATGTGTCTGGATTTTGCCTTTAGTGTCAATGATGGAGGCTATGTTATTTCTATTCTTGTGGACAATAGCTTGTTTGTGAAAGAAGGAGGTGTTCTTGTCACCTGCTTGAAGCCACAAACTTCTGGATTTTATTCTCCACTCCTCCTCTTCTTTTCCATTGATTATGTATAATTGCCAATAAAGATCTTTTTCATGATTGGAATTTTCCTGATTTTCCCCTTGGGAATCAATGGTGTTATGGACAACATCCAACTTTGATTTGATTTCAATTTTGATCTTGTCTGGTTCCTTATAATGCAGTTTGGCCCAATCCTTCAAAGCCATTTTAGTCTTCTTCAGTTTGGTTTCCCAAATGAAAGAAGGGGATCCTTTTATGTGCTGAAGCCATATTTTGTGAACCAGTTGCCTTGCTTTCGGAATGTCATTCCATAGAGGTCTATATTTTAAGGGGAGGGGGCCGAGGGAGTGATGATCACCAAGAGAGAGGGTGATGGGGTAGTGATCAGAGGCTAAGGAGGAGAGGATGTTGGAGGAGGTGATGAAGTAAAAAGAAAGGAGAGGGACATCAACGAGAAATGTGTCAAGACGCTCCATGATATTTCCTTTTCCTATCCTTCGATTGCTCCAAGTATATCTGCGATTTTTTGGGGCAATATCAACCAGGTCGTGGTCTTGCATGATGATTTCTAACTGATTTCTAGAGGGATCCGAGTTACAATAACCAACCCTTTTTTCATTTGCGTGGAGGATTAAGTTGAAGTCACCTCCAATGACAATATTGTTGTTGCCTTCATTATCTATGTCTGTTTTAAGAGTGCTCTAATAGATCTCTTTGTCCCTATAATGGTTGGCTCCATAGATATTGTAAATGATGATCTCAATGCTCTCTTTTATGTTCTATAGCACCACTTCGATCCAATTTTGCGTTTTTGTTGAGTTTTTCTACTCCCAATTGCTTTGATTCCATATAATGGCAAGTCCACCTGAGGCACCCCTAGATTCAGATTGGGTGCCCACATAATTCTTCATTCTATTTATTATTGTTTCCATGTCAAGATCTCCCTGCTTTGTTTCCTGCAGTAGAATAATATCCAACTTTTCCTGATTTATTAGATCTCTTAGGGCTGCAGTTTTTGAGGGCTGCCCTAAACCCTTATAGTTCCATGAGAGGGCTTTCATCATTTTAGAAAAGCAGAGCGAGAACCTGCCTTCCCTCCTTTCTCCTTTTGTCCTGAATATTTACTATTTTTCCCTAGGATATAGGTTTCAATAGGATTCTGAGTCCCAAGGGCTATACCTTTTTGAGTAGTTTCATCTCTATGTTGCTTTGATGATTTCCTTCCAAGGCTAGTTTTCTTTGAATTTTCCAAGGATACACCATGTTCTTTCATTGAGTTCCTTGTGATTCGGGTTGAGGAGGGGTCTGAAGAGGAGGATGGGGGATCAGGATTGATGGGGGAGGGGCGAGGGAAGGCAAGCTGAGAGGGGATAGAAAGAAGGGGAGGAACATCTTCAGAAGGGGCAAGGGAGGAGAAGGGATTGGTGGAGGCTAGAGAGGCATTGGATGGAGGGATAGGGGGATCAACAAGTTGATGGGTGGAGTCAGAGGGTTGTGAAGAGGAGGAGGTGGGCAGGGAGGGGCTAGTTTTGGGAGGGGACGCATATATGATGGTGCTTCTAGGGTTAGAAGAGGTCTTCTTTTTTTGACAGTTTCCCATTGCGTGTTTGACTCCGAGCTTTCAATATCAATAATTTTAGAACATCTGTTAGCAAAGTGGCCATATTCATGACATACCTTGCATTTAAATGGGATTTTCTCGTAGTCAAGCTGCTGGATGTGTGTCCATTCATCAACTTTTAGCTTGATCGCCTCCGGGAGGCCTTTATCTAGATCCACCTCAAACGCAGATCCTGGCACAGGCTTGCATGTTGTCTTTTGGTTCGCTTCGATATATAAACTTTCCTACAACGTTTCCAATAGCTCAAACAGAGTCATCCCCCAGCGGTGCAAAGGAAGATGAGGAAGGTGCACCCATACTAGGATGACGCTTGGCACATTGAGTTCAGGGTCGAAATCCAGCATCCATTTGTTGAGATACAGACCTCTAGTGTCCATAAAGTAAGGCCCATTCCTGAAGATCAAATCCTTGTCCTCTTTTGTTTCAAAGTGAAATGTGAAGTAGCCTTTGCCACAAAAACAAATAGAGTTTTTGCCATTGATTTTGTCTGACTAGTTACGCTCAACACATTTTTGTATAGTCTTCTAAGAGGGCCATAACCTAGTAAATTGACATATGAGACCCTTCTCGGCTAGAGAGAGGGTAGCCATGCGTGAAATAGTTGGAGGAAGGGTGACCTCCTAAATTCCATCGAGCTTCTTAACAAATTTCGAGATTGTCGGCCTGGGGCAAGGAGGAGCTAATGAGCCGATCAGAGCCGAGAAGGCTTGGGCCTGATCCAGAGGAGAGGTCACCTCTGGGGAGGACTTCAAAGGGGCCATGCGTGCAACAAGCAACAGAAGAGCAACAACTAGGGCGGCTGTGACTGCAGAGTGCGGGCTAGCAGCAACGAAAAAAAAAAAATCCTTAATATATATTATTATTATTAATATTTAGAAATTAATTAACAAAGCTTATATGCTATATAATTTACTATACTTATTAAGAAAATTTAATATTTTAAATCATAATTTAATAGTTAACAGACAAGAGAGATAACAAGGTGGGAAGAAAAACAACAGCTAAGAGTAAAGAGCAAGCCCCCTTGCCTTCTATAAAGGATCTATAGGGTGAGCTTGCCGAACTCTCGACTTCAGGCCCGGTAGGGACTCACTATTCATATGGTGAGGAGAGGAAGCGAAAGCTGGCTCGACCAACGGGAGAGGTACTCACTATTCATATGGTGAGGGATTTCTCGCTCGACCGACAGAGTAGGTCGAGGGATTTATCGCTCACCTTCCCTAAAAAGATGAGGGCCGCCATCGATAAGCCACTTCCTCCCTCGTGAGAGAGATCTTTGTATACGATATTCTGAGATTAGGGATCGATTATTCAACATCTGCTAACACTTCACCTTTCATCTCTATTAAAATAAAAGATATATATATATATATATATATATATATATATATATATATATATATATATAATTAAATAAAAATAAATTTCAATTTATTAAAATTAAGATAAGTTATAATGTAAACCCATATAAAGTGGAAGTTTAATGTAACCCACACTTTTAGATTCGGAAGAGTTCCTTATTCTATAAATGAAAATAGAAAGTATTTTAAACTACAAAAATCCTCTATACCAATTTCAAGGGATTATATAAAATTAAGAATGATATTGAATTTTTCAATATTCAATTTTAGGATTTTTAAATATTTTTTAAAAATTTTAAAATACGATGATGATGATGATGGTTAACATGCACTGCGACTAATCTTTGGTCTATCGGACCTAAAGAAAAGAGTCTTTTAATTTGATTTAAGATTTTATTTCTATGCTCAAAAAGCTTGGAGAGAAGCCTCCCCAGCTCATTATAATTTTGACATCTTAAAAGGCTAGGAAGGTCAGTATTGCAACAAAGATTATGAAATTGAGCTCTAATGTGGTTGTACGAGGCCCTTTAAGAGGAAGCGATTTTCATCCTCGATGTTCATATTCTCATAGAGATGGCAGATCCTTTCCATCCATGGTGTTTTAGGAACTGTCCAACGACCTGTTTCACTATGGAGCTCATGAGAGTTCATTTTAATCTTGGCTATATTAATTTTCTTCTTTGAGCTAGTTAAAACAAAGAGATACTTTTGATCTTCTAAGGTGGGGTTGATGACCTCCTTATAATACTAAAGTAATATATTTTTTAATAATTAAATTAAGTTCATAATGAAAATGATTTAAAAAAAAATATAGTTTGATTAAGTTTAATGATCAAGAGCATGTAATTTATTTTTAAAAGGATTATAAGTTCAAAACCAGAAAGATAGAATATATATGCTTTTATAGATTTAATAGTTAATTAAATCACTACACTATAATGAGTCTCTTATTCCACAAACAAAAAATTTCATACACCAATTTAATATCTAATTTAAATATAACCTTAAAATTAAATAATAATAATAATTTTTATTACCGATCTAAATTAACAATAAAAATAAAACCTTTTAAAAATTCTTATTATTGTGTTTTTTTTTCTTGCTGAAGTGAAAATTTCCAGCGCATTGCTATCTTTATAACGCGTACACAAATCGTTTCCCACGATTGAAGTGCCGATGAATGAAGAGAGCAATCCTTTCACAATTAAGGGTCCCATCATTTGGACCGACACCACGTTCACAGAAATCGTGACAGCACATATTCTTAGGATCCCTGGTTGAACAACCAAAACACCATACCATGGTTGGCAAAATGCATTACCAAGCTAGTTGTTTCACCATTTTTTTTTTGCTTTTTTTGGAATTTGGTAAAAATATTAAAATATGGTTTGAGTTTTTTTTTATGGTTGAGATAAATTTAGCATTATACAAAAATGTTTAGACACCTAAAATCTTGAAGTTTGAAAATTATAACTTAAATTTCCAAAATTTTTAATCAATTTTTACCATAATCTTATCGAATTTTTAATTTTTTTATTATTTTAGAGACTAATTTATAAATATTTAGACTACGCGCTTTTTTTCTATGATAAATGATAATCGCATGTAAATCTAAAGGATATAATTATTTTCATTAGGACATCACTATTTTGAAGGATTATAATAAGTAGGAAAACTATAATTTTATTTCGAAAGTCAATAATGGAAAGGAGTGCATTCCACTACGGTTATGAGTAACCATTTTTAAGCATGATCTTTTAGTCAAATTAGTGGTTAATGTAGATTAAGGCTGGTGGGGCTCACCAACTCTGTAGACTTGCAACCTTATTAAAAGGATATGGGAAAATTTAAAATGCCATCATTGCTTAATAATAATGTCCAGAATGAAATATATAGCTTTGAATGCTGGATATTAATATTTTTGGGGCCGTTTTAAAGTGTTAGATTTGACTGATTAACAATAATTTGTTTTTTTTTTAATTGATCATAGAGTTGGGATTTTTCCTTTTAAACGGCATTCCATAAAGATAATATTCCATTTCATAATTAATTTAACTTATTATATTAAAAAAATACCAAAAGAAAAACAAAAATTTTCAAAAATTATTAAATTAATAAATTTATTTTAAAAATTTATTTAAATTTTTAAAATTATTTAATAAAATAATATATATTTTTAAAGTTTATAATATTTTTAATTATCAATACATAATTAATAATATTAATATATTTGTTAAGAGTAAGTTGTATCACAATATTAATTTAGAAATATAAATTTTTGATAGAGTTGTTCTAGTAAATTTGACTTAGTCAAGTTATCATTGGATTATACTTATAGTTTTGCCCATGGTATTTGTCTATGATATAGTTTATTTCTAGGCCAAAAACTCAATGATTATTTGTTGTTGTTGGCTAATAAGATTACACAATAATATTTCTTGACACTACCACTTTTCTAGCTACTTTGTGATCTTAATAATTTTATTTATCATATATATATTTATAATTATAATTACAATCATAATCACTCAATCAATTAAAATAAAGTTCATCTTTAATATGACAAATTACCCCAAATGCAGGTGACAGTAGCAGTACGAATGACAATTGCCTCCCCCACGCCCATGAGGACGAAGATCAGTAGCGTAGGTCCTCACCCGATGTGGAACCTCAAGCTAGTAATCATCTGCACGAGATGAATGAGATAATGTATGATGAAGACACACTTGGACATCGTCACCCCCTCCAGGGTACCTCTCTGCAACAATCGTTCTAATTGATTACCTGGATTGACATGCTGATCGGCCATAACTCTTCACTCGAGCCCACTCATGAAAACAGTTATGGCACGCAGCTACATGCGAGGCACAATCATGTTCTACCCCTTCGCATGTGTCACAGGCCTTTTAAAAGGAAGGTCCCTCAGCAAAAAGGGACACACAATAAGCTCCTTCAGTTTTATTTGTTGTTACTGTTCTCGCCCTCCTGCACGCCTAATCCGCTGCGCAGCCCTCCTCCTAGAGCTGCGTTGCGCAAAAAACCCTGGGTTGCGATTCCTCCAGCTTGCGCATCTTATCCCAGCTCCATCTATCCTGTCAGTCTCATAAGTCTGCGCTCACCCATTACCCCGCGCCCTTTGACGCGCTTTCCCCCTTAGCATTCCCCCCTATCCTCTTGCACTCCTCCCTTGCTTTGCACCTCCCCACCTATTGAGCATTCCCCTAGCTCCGTCACTCCTCTGCTTCAGCTGACCATGGCACCTGGGTTGCGCCAAAGAACTATCCGTGGAGGTCAGAGAGGGGCGCTCCCTGGTCGTTACCACCGTGGGACGAATAATCTCTTGGAGTCTGTTGAAGGCTCCTCCTGAGGCAGTTACGTTGGACAGAGCCCTGAACCTAATTAGGAGGAGGACGCCCCCGTGCAGGCTTCGCAGAGAGGCAGAAGTGGACCTCAGAACTCCACCATTGCACACCAGGCGCATCTCCTGCCTCGCAAGATCGAGCCTCTTCCGACTCAGGAAGATGTGGGTGATGATACAAATGTTTGGATTATGCATTCTGAAGGTACTTGGACGCGCGTCCCTGACATAGAATACCCAGTGGCTCCCATCCTCTGCGCACCGGTCCCTAAGCCTTTGCGTCCACCCACTGATACAAAGGAAGCGGCTACGCAGGCGTACGTCTGCCCCATAGAGGAGGAAGAGCCAGACAACGATGATGAAGTCGAAGACTAAGGACAACGAAGTTGCTCAGTTCTTCCTTGTTTTTTGTCATGCTTGCTATCACCACGAAATTTCTAGTTATACTTATGCTTCTGCATATTTTGTAATTTCTAGTTACACCAGTGCTTCTGTGCATTTTGTAATTTCCTGTTTCAAGTATTTTCCGGGTTGGTTTTCTCCACGGAGGCAGCCCCTTATCCGCGCAACAAAGGCTGGAATTGGTTAAGCACAACTTACCAACCCAACCTATAGCATATATATTATTTCTATTTTCAAATTAATATAAATTAGCCTCAATCACCAAAAGAAAAAAAAAAAATTAATTTTTATTTATTTTTAATTTACTATAAATATTATTAAGTTCATATTTCTTACTATTTATTATTAGTTGGTTTATTGTCATTGTCAATATAGCTTTAGAAGAAAGTCATCATTTGGTTCTTAAGTCATTATCAAAATGATATTAGAAAAAGATAATTACAAAAATAGATAATAAACCATTAAAAAAAAAATATAAATAAAATTCAAATTTCATATTTTTAAAAATTTTCACTTGTCATTTTATTAAAAATAATAATGTTATTATACATATAAACAATTTTAAAATTTTAAAATGTTTTATTTATTTTGTCTTTTCATTCACAAAATAAAAATAAAAGAAAAAAATTAATTTTTTTCTTTATTCTCTACCAACATATAGAAACATACCTTCTATGAAAATTAACATTTATATCCATGAACCTTGTCTTAATACTTTTACTATAAAAGCCTAAACATTTTTGGAAAAAAGGAAATCTTCAAAGTCCAATGGATCCTAAATGGTTTGGTTACTCATAGATAATAGAACGCCCTGAATAAGATATAATAGATGTTCCCATAACCCCCACACGTGCATCTATGTATCATGATTGGGGAACTTGTTTCTGGAGAATAATATATTTCGAAGAAATGAAGTAAATTTCAGTAGTTTTAGATATATGTTCTGATTTAAGATTATGCACATACATAAAAACCAAAACATAAGGGAATTTTTTGTTGCATTTTCCAATTTTTTTTTCTTTATTATATACATTTCTTTTAATTCACCATTAATATTTTTTATTTAATTAATAAAATTATAAATTAATTTAATTTTATTAATATTTTGAAAATTTAGATATGATAAAATACTAATATATTAACAAAATATTATTATTTTTTAAATAATTTTTTTATTATAAAATAAAATATTAATTTTTAAAAACAAATCACAACTATGAACTTATTCAATAAGCACTACTTACTAGCCCCTCCCCATTTAAAGCATGTTTATAAAATTAATTCTAATTTTGAACTGAAATTGAAATTTTAATTTGTTAAAATACATATTAACACAATAAATTGGGAAAATGATTAAGATTTTTTAGTATATTTTTCTTTATAATATTATGATAGAATATAAATTTGATGATATCCATAAACTTCCAATCCATTTACCTTGGATTATAATATAACAATAATTCTTTAATTGAAACTACAATAATATGGGCTAAACCACCAAGCACCACAAAACTACTAAAACCAAAATCATTGTGCTAAAAACCACGAAAAACAAACACAAAAATCTACTCAATTTTTTTTTCTAGGGATGTTGTCCCCAAACCCCTGCGTAAGGGGGCTTCTTCCCCCTTGTAACCCCTCCATTGCACCCAACGCAACATACAACATGTGGATGTAGTCATGAAAAAAATATAACACATACCCAACATTCTCCTACTTTTTTTCTTTACACATAGGAGCTTGCAAGAGTACATGGTCAACAATTTAGGGTAGTAGTTCCCATTGTTTCTCTACAGAAGAGAACTTCTTAGTTCTCACATATTTTGTTACTGAATATACAACATTATTAAAAAATGTCCACCTTTTGAAGTAGCACCTTCTTGTCTTCAATCATATCCCTCACAAGGTGATACTAAACATTGATATGCTTTGCCTTAGAATGATGAGTTGGGTTCTCTGCCAACAAAATCACATTATTTATTATCACAATATATCCTCACAACTCGTTGTACCAACCCAATACTCGAACATAATCTGTGTAACCATAATACTTCCTTTTTTGCATAAGAGGCTGCCATATATTTAGCTTCTTTAGTTGAGAGTTCCATTATAGGCTATCTCTTTCTCATCCAATTTATTGCTCCTCCAAATAGGTTAAATACATACCCACTTGTAGATCTTTTATGATCCAAATATCCTGCTCTATTTGCATCAAAAAATCCATGTATGCCCAACATTATGTCCAATCTTGGTCTTCATTGGTAGCACAATCCATAACTAGTAGTGTAATATGCCTTCTTTCACTACCCCTACATTTTTATCGACGTAAGAGTCAAGGTTGGATGGAACAACTAGACTGTATCCTCAAGAATTAAATCTAAACATTAATTTCCTGGCTAAGGAGAGCATGTCACATATCCATGGTTTTAAGGGAAGAGGCAACTTGCTTTTCTGAAAAGCCACAAAATTTCCTTAAAAGTTATGACTAGAGTTAGTTCTAAACTAATGGGCTACTGCCACATGAAAATAGTTATGAGATTGGACATGAGTGGTGAGGGGGTAGAACGGTGCCCATCTCCCTCGAAGATTGAGGAAAGATGATACAAATCTTCAAAAAAAAAGCATCAAGAAAATGAAGGAACACAAACCAAGGGGAAGGAGAACACAGTAGAGTTGCATCTTAGAAACCAACGAGATTACACCTTTTTTGAAAATGAAGGGTTGTAGAGGAAAAGATCATTATGAAAAATAGATAAGTGTGAGAGGTTATGCTTCTAGATTGAGTTCGCCTTCTACATCTTCTGATTTGGTTAGTTGCCGCTCTTGAAAGTGTCTAAGACTAGAGCGAATGGCATGAAGTTAGAGAACATGAGAGAAGTAAGCCAAGGAAATCGTGGATGAACTATTGAACCTTGTGCTATGTGGATTTTGGGTGTCATCCCCTATGCTTTGTCTTAGGCCACTAGAATGTGTGTCTATTCCTGTGAGGTTAGTGGCAGGCTTAGTGGATGACCAAATCACTATGGTGCTTGTTGTATAGATGATAAACCACTTGGATAGGGAAATTTGAGTCATTATGGTGCTTGATAGAGAGTTGTTAAACACCTGGATAGTGGAATTCAAACCCTTATGGTTCTTGCTATGAAAAGACAATTGATAATCCACCTAGACATTAGATTCAATCTCTTGGACAGAGAAGTACCCCATGTGGACCCTAGGTGAAACCCTGTGAATGGACTCAATAGAGTAAGTGAGTTATTGTGGTGCTTACTCTCAAAGGATAGTTGATAAAAAAAATGGACAATGAACTCCATATCTGAGTGCTTATTTAAACCATTGGTGTGAAGTTCCATGAGTAAGCATTCCCTCATATTGTGGAACCAGATTGGGGTTGATCAATTGCAAGAAAGGTTATAATTTAGTTGGTCTATTGTTGGGTGGAGAGTTGAAGTCCCTACCTCAGTTTCTAACCATCTTTAAACACACATATAAGTGTAAATTACGCATTGAATTATGGACTATGATGTTCCTTGTTTTGTTGTGAATGGTGCAAGATATTGTGTGTTAATGAATGTAAACGAATGTTTGAGATGTGCATCTCATTGTTGTACTTATTATTGGGATGATATCTTGCATGTTCCTGAATCTAATGCATGCCTAGATTGTGTTTTCCATTACTATGTTCATGATGAAGATGAGGGATTGGGTATTTATGTCCACATAGTTTATCTCTAAATCTCGTGAATGAATATACAACTCAACTTCTTCCCTATACTAGTTATCATGCTAAAATTGAGGGTTTGGATAAGGCCCTTGAGTCATAACCCTTAAGTAGTTGGCAAAGGGAGGCCGCCTTTCTTGTTCATAATCCTATATATATATATATATATATATATATATATATATATATATATATATATATATATATATTGGAGCGGGGTACACTTTTTGGTATCTTTTTGTACAAGTTTTGTATATGCACGTTGCGTGAATGAGTCAAAGGGCTTTGGGGCGGGTCAAAGTCCCTATTTTGATGTAAAAGGGTTTAAGGGTAAACTATGGGCCTCAAACAATGGTTTAAGACCATAATATCTGCGCGTTAGAATGATATAAATAGATAGAACGAATCTAAGTGAAAGGTAGTTCAAGATAGACTATTGTGATGATCTGAATGCTTATGCGTCTGTAATAATTTTGTAAGGATTTGTTTGGGTTGGGTAGAAAGGCTCCTGTTGGCTGTGTGCACAGAGACCTAGTCCTAGATGTGTGTGGACTCCGCTGGTTGTGTGCGTGGAAGGGTAATGTGTAAGGGTAAATTCTAATGTATTGAATTGACATGAAGCTAATATAAGGACAGATTTTGGTGAAAGCATTGTGTATTGATTTTAGTTATCTATCTAATGCTTCTGTCTTTAGATCAAATTGCTCTGTGTTGATTATTTGTATCTACGCAATTACCTCTCATATTTATGCATGAAGTTACATTGATGATAGAATACATGAATGAATATGCTTAAGTGATTATGCATTGTTTAGATCTTGATCTGGTTATGTTATGATACATCTGCGATGAAGTGATCTATAATTATGTCTGATAAGTATTATTATATATTTCACACATCTGTTTATGATCGATACAAGTCTGCAATAAATCTGCTTAGGGCCACTTCATTATTTTCTTCCTCAGGGTGTGGAAACTTGGTTCTAGCACCCCCCCAAATTGCTTCGGGTGAGACTTTGATCTGCGCAAGCAGGTCACTATCAAAAGGGCCAGTAGTTGGAGGGTTTGTTGGTTGCACGATAAACTATGAACCTGGGTCAGGACCCCTTAAGCCAACAAATGGTTATGTTTATAGAGCACAAGTAATCCACACGCAACCATTGGATATAGCATTACCAACAATAGGGGATGCTCGTCTTATGCAAATCCCCTCACCATCCATCCATGTGGACGCTAGTCAACACGCTCAATTCTGCGGTGCAAGTAATATTAATATTAACTTTTCTGTTTTACCTACAGGAAAGCTGCACCTAATGCACACCATGATCTCTAACGAAATTTAGCTCCGTGAGGTTGTTTCTCACAGATCTGCAGTCGAGTCAAAGAAGCAGGCTGCAGATGCACAACAGAAACAACAAGTTGTCGAAGTACCGTGCCGCACAGTCGAAGCCCAGCGCATTGCACTCGAAGCTAAAATTCACCAAGTCTACATCGATGTTCCAATAGTCCTGGCCACATCTGCCTAGAATAAAAATTGGACGGATTGGATGCCCCCTTGAAAGCATCGCGCGCTGAAGTGCATATCGTCCGTGCAAAGTTCGAGCATCAAATCGATGATATGCAAATGAAGTTGCAGCTTGAGACCCCCCCTGAAGTTCCCGCAAAAAGGGCAGCCGAAGTAAAAAAAGATAATGATAGTATTGCAACCACAGTCACACAATGTGACAATCTTTTGGATGAAGCTATGGGTGTATGGACGTCTATTTAGAATTATCCTGTCGTACTGTAGCTACGCAACGAGCTGCACCAGAAAGAGCAACAATTTGATGAATTCTGGACAATGGCACCCACTCTGGTTCTTCCACAACGCCTCGCCCACCTACAGGAGGGCCGAATCATTCAAACATAGATCAAATACATGCGTTGTAAAGAGCAGCTGCTAGAGGCACGCAGGAAACCATGGGCTGAGGAGGATCTTCAGCTTTCACAGTCTCTGGACACTACATTGAAGGCAATTCAACTGACATAGTGAAGTATCGAGATGGCCACTAAAGGGCCTACCACTAAGAAGTTGGTTCTGCAAGCAAAAGGAGCTGTTGCGCAAAGTTTGGAAATGGTGCTCCCTCTTAAATCTTCTGTCAGCGTGCTCCAAGCCAAGATAAAGGAGAAGAAACCTCAGTGACTCGGGACAAGTCACATGTTTGTGTTGGGGGCCTGTTGGAGTGAGGTCCCTTAGGGTACACTTTTTGGTATCTTTTTGTACAAGTTTTGTATATGCGCATTGCGCGAATGAGTCAAAGGGATTTGGGGTGGGTCAAAGTCCCTATTTTGATGTAAAATAGTTTAAGGGTAAACTGGGGGCCTCAAACCATGGTTTGAGACCATAGTATCTGTGCAGTAGAATGATATAAACAGATAGATCGAGTCTAAGTGAAAGGTAGTTCAAGATAGACTATTTTGATAATCTAAATGTTTATGCATCTATAATACTTTTGTAAGGGTTTGTCTGGGTTGGGTAGAAAGGCTCCTATTGGCTGTGTGCGCAAATACCTAGTCCTGGTTGTGTGTGTAGAAGGGTAATGTGTAAAGGTAAATTTTGATGTATTGAATTGACCTGAAGCTAATATAATGAAAATTTTTGGTGAAAGAATTGTGTATTGATCAGAGTTATCTATCTACTGCTTCTGTATTTAAATCGCATTTCTTTGTGTTGATTATTTGTATATATGCAATTACCTCTGGTATTAATGTATGAAGTTACATTGATGATAGAATACATGAATGAATCTGCTTAAGTGATTACACATTGTTTAAATATGGATCTGGTTCTGTTATGATAAATCTGCGACGAAGTGATCCGTAATTTGTTCTTATAAGTATTATTCTATATTGCGCATATAAGTTTGCAATCAATATTCTTAGGGCCACTTCATTATTTTCTTCCTCAGGGTGTGAAAACCTGGTTCCAACACCCCCCCATATTGCTTCGAGTGAGACTTTGATATGTGCAAGCAAGTCATTGCCGAAAGGGCCAGTAGTTGGAGGGTTTGTTGGTTGCGTGATAAACTCTGAACTTGGGTCAGGACCCCTCAAGCCAACAATACACACACACACACACACACACACACACACACACATATATTTTCGGGACCTTGGGCGACATAAAAACTTACATGTGTGTGAGCGGAGTCGACATAAAAGTATGTATAAATTACAATGTATATTTGCAACTGCTCTTGAAGTTTTAATCAAAATCACAGGACACAAACCTACTTTACTGCTCTGCAGACATTAACTCACAATTTAGAACAAAAATTTTAGACATGCAATAAGAAATCACACGCATACAAAAAGTATATTTCTCTGGGCAAAGAAATCTGCTAAAAACCCAATGCTTACTTGCATTAATCAAATGAATAGAGATGCATTACAAGTAATTTTCTCAATTGAGCACAACCTGCAAGTGCATAACCTATCTGTCTCTTCACTGAGAAGCTCTAACCCAAACTTAGTCAATTTATGCCTCTGCTTTAGCTCCTATTTCCTTGTGTTGTTCCTTGAGAAATTAGGCCCCCATTATTTAGTAAATTCCTCAAATTGAATTGTGCAATTCCTTAGGGTGATCACCTGACTGCATGCAACACTTGTACACTCAATACCAATGTACAAATGATGTTACAATGTCTTGGAATCTCCACCGAGCCTGGGGAACTCGAATTCTCTGCATGCACTAGATATTTTGGACTAATTGATCAACTAACTAGATGATCATTGAGTTTGACTGAAGTACCATTGCTTAACTGACCCTCCACTAGTTCCTTCAACAGTTAGAATCAGATTAACTGAAAAAAACCTGAGATAACTGACCTTGATTGCTACAAATTAGCAATCACACATGCTTAACCAAGCTGTAACTCCTCCAACTCGAATTTACTATGTAAACTGGGTGACAAAATCCATGTCATACAAGTTAACATAAATCCAAGTTTCCTGCTAATGTGGAAATTCAAATTTTCTTAATTTAATTAAGGAAAAATAAAATTGATAATTTCTTGTTGCATTTTTCAACACTCTTTTAACAAGAAAGTGATTATCAACCACGCCTATCCTGTACCTGTGGAACTCAAACTTCCCTCTTGACAAGCCCTTTGTCAAAATTTCAGCATCTTGTTCCTCTGTTGGAATATACTACAACAACATGATCCACCTTTACACAAAAACCCACAAATGGTGATATTGGATATCTATATGCTTGGATCAATTGTGAAAAATAGGATTCTCAGAGAGCTTAATGCAACTCTGATTTGTAGAAATTATACAACATGAATGTATATCATGGATTCAATCTGATCTAACAATGTACTAAAGTTAAATACTGAATCGATTCTACAAATCAATTGCGGAATTAAAAACACAATCACCAATCAATTGAAGTAAAGAAGAATCAATCAAGCCACAACACAGATAATTTCCCGAGGAAAGCATGCTGCTCAAAACCCCACTATCTTCTATTGTGTATTCAACATGGATACATGAAACAATTACATACAACTCTTATCACAAGAGCCCTCATGTACTCAGCTAATTGTCTCACACTGTCTCAGATAAAACTGACCAATACTAAGCCAATTTATTGCCTCCAGACAGCTTTCTTTGCTTGCGCAATCCCTGATGAATGCAATCCCTATTATTTAGGAATTTTTTCCTTCCTTGACTGCGCAAGTATCATGGGCACTCCAATCTCTGTTTGGTTGCATGGGTGCAACCCAATAATCCTACACCCTTTCACCTAGATCTCAACTGGGTCTCCACTGGAACTGACATGCATGCAGTTAATAATAGTAAATCCTCAGTTGCATGTGAGATTACTGATTGTGAATTAATTAATATTTAATTCACTTGATCTCTCACTAGTATATCAAACAGTTACAACTAGCACAACTATGTTTAACTCACTTATCTGAGTTAAACTTGTAGAAATTATACAACATGCATGTATATCATGAATTCAATTTGATCTAACAATGTACTAAAGTTAAATACTGAATCGCTTCTACAAATAAATTACGGAAATAAAAACACAATCGCCAATCACATGAAGCAAAGAATAATCAATCAAGCCATAACACAGATAATTTCCCAGGGAAAGCTTGCTGCTCAAAACCCCACTATCTTCTATTGTATATTCAGCATGGAATCATGAAATGATTACATACAACTCTTCTCACAAGAGCCCTCCTGTACTTAGCTAATTGTCTCACATTGTCACACATAAAAATGACCAATACTTAGCCAATTTACTGCCTCCAGATAGCCTGCCTTGCTTGCGCAATTCCTAGTGAATGCAATCCATAAAGAATAGGAATTTTGGCCTTGCTTGACTATGCAAGTATCATGGGCGCTCCAATGGTTGTTTGGTTGCATGGGTGCAACCCAATAATCCTACAACTGATAGTCAATTTCCACTTCACCTAGATCTCAACTGGGTCTCCATTGGATCTGACATGCATGCAACTAATAATAGTAAATCCTCAGTTGCATGTGATATCACAGATTGTGAATTAATTAATGTTTAATTCACTTGATCTCACACTACTGTATCAAATATTTACAACTAGCACAACTGAGTTTAACTCACTTAACTGAGTTAAACTGATTAAAACCTACATAAATTAATGCACCACTGCACTTCGAACTCTGTTACAACTAGAATTACTCTGCATGCCTCACCAACTACCTCTAACTCTAAATTCATGATATAACTAAGTTTATCACACTCAGTTAACTATTACAAGTTATTTTTAGATTATATTACATTTTATTGTCCATCTTAATTAAGGGATAACTAAAATATACATGCACCAAATTTAGCCCTGTGGGCCCTAACCTAGTGTAGGTGTTTAATGCCCTAGGTGTGGGTGCTGAAATTTTCTTGTTGAATTTCAACACTCCCTCTCAACAAGAAAGGGATTATCCTTCACCCTGATCCTGCCTCTATGGTATTTGAATTATCTCCTAGTGAGCACCTTCGTCAGAATATCTGCATCCTGATCTTCCGTGGGAATGTACTGAAGCAACATTATTCTCCTCTACACACAATTTCTAAGATGATGGTACCAGATATCTATGTTCTTGGACCTATCATGAAACACAAGATTAATTGAGAGTTTAATGCAACTCTTATTATCACAATGTATCACTGTCGGATCCATCTGAGAACCAAACAATCCAACCAAGATATTTTTCATCTAGATAGCCTCACATGTAGCTTGACTTGCTGCCATGTACTCTGCTTCCATTGAACTGAGTGCTAGAGATCACTGCTTCCTCCAAAACTTTTGTCGATCCTATGCTAAAAATCCCTCCTGATGTGCTCTTTTTGTCTAATGGACTGCCTGCTCAATCTGCATCCGTGAAGCCTTGAAGCTTCAATTCCTCTGTCCATATGTACCATAGACCATAATTTGATGCACCCCTCAGGTATCTGAAGACATGCTTCCCCGCCTTCCAAAAGATCTTAGTAGGCTTAACCATAGCTTGAATTAGCTGGTTAACTGCATAGCAAATGTCTGGTCTGGTGTTCACTAGATACATCAATGAACCAACTAACTGTGTGTAGATAGTAGCATCCAATACCTCTCCAGAAGTAGCATCTTCTTTCCTCCAATTTCCTGGAAGAGGAGTATCCATGGGTTTGCAGCTCTCCATGTGAAACTTACCCAGTATCTCCTTGGCGTACTTTCCTTGAGACACAAAAATTTCACCATCCCGCTGCCATATTTCTAAGCCAAGAAAATAATGAAGGAGTCCCATGTCCTTCATTTCAAACTCCCTTTCAAGATCCTCCTTGCATGAGTGTATCAACTGCTCATCACTAGTCAAAATTAGATCATCAACATAAAGAACAATAATCAATAGCTTACCCTCAACCACAATTTGGTACAAGTTTTCATCTGCTTCACTTTTGATGAAGCCCATTCTGGTGAAATAGTTTTCTATCCGAGTGTACCAAGCACGAGGTGCTTGCTTCAACCCATACAATGCTCTCTTGAGTCAGAACACATGCGACTCACTGTTGAAGATCTCGAAACCTTCAAGCTGCTCTATGTACACTTCTTCCTCAATGATCCAATTGAGAAACACGGTTTTCACATCGATCTGATGAATGTGCTAGCCCATCTGCACTGAGAGTGCAAGGATGGATCTAATGGAAGAGTACCTTGAAACAGGTTAAAAATTTTCATCATAATCGATCCCCTTGATCTGTGAGAATCCCCGAGCCACAAATCTGGCCTTGTATTTCTACACACTCCCATCAGCAGCTTGATTTACCTTGTAGATACATCTAGATCCAACCACTAATTTTTTTACCGGTCTTGGGACAATCTCCCATGCATTGTTCTTAACAATGGAGTCATACTCCTCCACCATTGCATCAACCCAATTAGGTTGCTACACTACTTCGTGAAAGGAAGATGGTTCAATCACAATACATTTTCTCATAAGATCCATGTATCTAGTAAACCTGTTTGGAGACTGTCTTTGTCTGTGATGTGAAGTAGGGGCTCCCACATTCTCTACAACATCAAGTATCAATCTATCATCTTATGTGGTGAGCCTTCTGCCATTTCTGATGGATGGCTCTACATGAGTGTTTTCTGCCACTCCATGAAACTCCTCATGTGATTTCTCCACATATTGAGGCTTATCCTCAGGAACCAATAGTTCCTCCTCTGCATGCAAGTCCAAATCCCTCTCAAGGGACAACCGCATGGCTTTCTCCTCATCAAATTTTATATCCCATCGCACAAAAATCATTCTGCTGTTTGGAAAATACACTTGATAGTTGTGGGGTGTTTCAATGTACCCCACACAAATCCTGATCTCAGCTGTCGGTGCCAGCTTCTTCCTGCCATCCTTGGTCACATGCACATAAATAGATGAGCCGAAAATATGAAAGTGTGAAACATCAGGTTTCTTACCAGTGAAAGCCTCTTCATGTGTACCCATGCAAAGTATCCTATGAGGACAACGATTCTGCACAAATACCACACTATTGCATGCTTCCACCCACAGATGCATCGGTAGGCCTTGATGATGCAACATTGCTCTTGCTGCACCCACAATCATTCTGTTCTTTCTTTCAGTGACCCCATTCTGTTTTGGGTTATGAGGCACTATCAATTCTCTTCTAATTCCTTCTTTGCTGCAGAAGTTCTTGAATTCATTAGAGATGTATTCTCCACCATTATCGCTCCTAAGAGCCTTCAGTTTCTTCCCCAACTCTATCTCTACCAGTGCTTTAAACTCAAGAAACTTAGAGAATGTATGATCTTTCTTCTCCATGAAGAAGATCCAGCACTTACGAGAAAATTCATCAACAAATATAACATAGTACTTATGTTTTGTTGTCGAAGCAACAGAGAATGGTCCACACATGTCTGTGTGAACTCTCTCAAGAATCCCCGAAGCTCGGTTCTCCTTCTCATGAAAGGTGTCCTTTACATATTTTCCCATTGTACATCCATTACATGTGTATGACTGCGTAAGTGTTATACCAATTTTTGGTCATCTAACCTGTTACTATTAGATGGACTAAAGTATGCCATGTAAGACTAATTTTACCATAGTAAAATTGCTTTCACTATGAAAAATAACTTAATAATCCATAATTTATTAAGTTGTTTCTGTTCTAAACAGGAAACCCCATGAGGAATAATTGAATAAATCCTTATTTGTTTGATTTTCCTCAAAGGATAATTAACTAAACCACCGTTTAATTAATATTCCTAGTCATATTTAACCCAAAACAAGAAAATTAATTAGATAAATCATTATTTATCTTATTATTTTCTAGGAATAATTATTTAAAACATTATTAAATTAATATTCCTTGTTAAATTTGACTAAATCATTTATAAATAATTAAATAAATAATTATTTTTTTAATTATTACTCAACCACATTCTTAAAATAAAAAATAAAAAATTTATAAATAATTGAATAAATCACTATTTTTTTTTTTTAATTATTACTCAACCACATTCTTAAAATAATAGATAAATAATTTATTTATTTATTATTTCTAAATAAAGGGATTTGACCAAATTCAATTTTTTTTCCCTCCAACAAAAAATAATAAAATATTCCATAAAAGTTGGATCTAGATTTGGTTAATAATATTTTAATTATGCACCAATATCTAGACTAACTCAATATTTTGTTATAAATAGAAGGGTTTGTCCATTCATTCACTACCTTTTGTTGCCTAGAGATCCTCTGGATCTATATTTTTGGTTTGACTTTGATCCTCCATCATTGTCATATTTTTCTACTTTTTTCTTGTGAGCTCCCTTTGAGTTCCTTTTTTTCCAGGTTTTCTACACCATCAAGAGAGATATATCTTAGATCTGAAGCACTTAAGACATACAAGAACCAATCCCATTGAGGGGGATTGGTAACATCTTTCTATGTTCCCTTCCCATGTGTCATAATACAAAAAATTATTTAAAAATTATCGTCTTGTTCATTGGATGTATGGAGCAACTCTTTCTTATTATTTGTTGTTTAATGTCTTTAACTGCATAGATCTAGATTTATGTAGCATTTATTCTGATCCCTAACTATAGATCTAAGGAAATTGGCAGCCATGTTTGATGTTAGGGTTGTTTTTTATGCACAGCTAAAGTGAGCTTTTTTCGTACGCTTGCGATTAGAATTCACACTAACAACTAGCGACTCCACAAGGGTTTATAATTATGACCGTTGTTGTTTTTCAGATCCCTACATGACCAGCTACTTCAACCCCCAGGTTTTTCTTTAGCTTCTTATTTTTGATTTCTTGATGTTGTTTTTAACCTTTAAAACCCTAAAACAGTAAAAATTCTAACTTCTGTGTGTTTCTGGGCCCTTTGCACAGGTAACATGTATGAGCCGTAGTAGAGATGACAAAGTTTTTCTGAAATCTCCTCCTGAAAGAGCTGGAAGTGAAAATCGTACTTTTTGGCCCAAAAATTGTGACCTCAACTCTCAAGTAGCGGAAAACAACCTGAAAAATGCGACCTGAGCGGAAAACAAGTCAGAAAACTGCGACCTGTACTTTTTGCGGGAAATTTTCTATGATTTTTCTGGGTTTGTCTGGGCCATTGTTCAGGGTTTTTTGACCTCCCTCTTCACCCATCTTGGACATGTACTTGCTTATTTTTACTCGTCGAAGTAGGAACCAATCCCCTTAGGGCTTCAGTACACTTTCATCATTTTAGGAGGAGTTTAGCTGAAGCAGGTCCTCTGAGATTTCAGTGTTTTCAGCCATTTTTTTCAGATCTGAACCTGCACTTTCAGATCCATTTCAGATTGGTTATTTATCCATCCAAAACACCTATTTTCATTTTTTTTTGTCCTCCTTTAGGGTTCACCTCGTTTCCTTTCAGGTTGTAGCATTTTGCCACCTTTTTTGCAACATTTTTCCCTCTAGTTTTTTGTTGTTTTCTGCCCCTCTTTCTAGCAGACCTGACCTTTAGATCTCTATCCCTCCCGACTTTAGATCCATTGGCCATTTTGTGTGTTTTGACTAGATTTCTCCCACCCATAGAGTAGTTGTTGGGAAGCCCTCCTCCTTGGGTTTAAATTGATGCATCTTTAGCTCTTTATTTTACTGTCACATTTAGTTTCCTTTAATGTCATTTTCAGATTTATTTACAATTATACATCATATTTTTTCTTTTTTTTCTCTACACACGTCCGGGCTTAATTAAAATTAACACACTTATCACATACACGTACACCCTAAGTGAAGAGTGCCTGGTTTACATCGCCAGGCCAAGACTTAAACATTGTAATCAATTGATCCTACACCTCCATGCCCTTGTTTAAACATTGTAGTCAATTGATCCTACACCTACCTGTCCTTGTTTACCTCTCTTCCTTTTTGTGTTCTGTGTCTCTTTACCATCATTATGCCCCCAAGGCATTTATCCTAGAGAATCCAAGGCTGTCATCCTAAATTTCCATTAGGAAGACTTACCCCACCACGTAGGGTTCGTGTTCGTCCTCCACCAAGTCCCCATTCTGACTCTGCTTCTGGTTCATCGGGTTCCCCTTCTGGTTCCATCCCCGACTCTCCTTCACCTTTCACCTTCACCATGTCTGGTTCAAGACCTACTACTGGTGGTAGCCTCGGCCCCAATGCCGGGGATGCTACTAGTGGTGCCGCTACAGGAACTATTCCGGCTGCTCCCTTGCTTCCTTATATGATAGGCCTAAGCCTCCCTGATTTTAGCCAGTTGATCTATGACCCCATACACCATGATCTTGGTTGGCTTGCTATGCCAACCAAGCTTCCTTCAGACATCCCCAAGTTTGAAGGAAATATTGGAGAGGATCCTACCAACCATGTTCATTCTTTCCACATGTGTTGTTCATCTAATTCCATCACTGATGATTTTGTCTGTCTTTGGTTATTCCAGTGTACCCTTACTGGAGAAGCTTCCAAGTGGTATGTCAACTAGGCCTCCTCCTCTCATACTAATTTTGTGACCCTTGCCAAGGCTTTTTTGTCTTACTTCCAGCTTCCCCTTCGTTATGACACCGGTACTGAACTGTTGACCTCTTTCCGTCAAACTTTTGCTACCCGCCTATCTGACCATATTCAAGAATGGCATAGAAGGAAGATCCTATGTCGAGCCCCTACTTTCGAAGACCGTGTCTACATGGACTGGTTTCTCAGATCCCTTTTTCCTTCTATTGGAAAATATGTCGCATCTCACTTCCCTTAGACCGAGGAAGCTTCCCTCCAGATTGCATTGAAATATGCTTGATCTACGCACAATTTGGCTATGTTTATACCGTCTTACCTAATATCCCTAAACCCAGTGGTGCCAACACACCGGGGGCATCCCATGCCACCGACGGTATTGTTGGAGTCCTTTTAGATTCGTACACTCATCCTCCCATGGGTTATGGTTCCCCTCACGGAGGGGCCAACTCCTCCAGCACTTTCCCCCCTCCCGACAACATGTATCCAAGATACGACATGCCTCCTCCATTTTCCTAACCTATTTACCCCAATTTTTCCCAACCTCCTTATTATCCGTATCCACAGCCTGGTGCTCCAGCTCCTCCAAAACTAGCACCTCATCCTCCCTTGCCTTCTCAAACTCCGCAATAGTAGCGCCCCCCCCCCCCCCCCCCTCCCTCTTAGGGGTAGGTGTACGCACAGGAGAGTGCTACTAATCCTCCTACTTCAAAAAAGAAGAGGAAAAGAAACCAAAACCAATCTGCCCCAGGTAATCTAGGAAATAATCCCCAAGGGAATACATCTAACACTAAAACCCAACAATAGGGCACTCAACCCAAGCATGACAAGCCTATTCGCACGAATAAGCCTTGTTCTTATTGCGGTGTTTATGGTCACTATACAGATGATTGTCCTCTTTTACCTCAGATGCATCAAATGTGGGAAGCTCAAGCAACATCCCGAGGACAACAAGCCTCCCCTTTGGTTCCTCCTAATGTTGCCCCTACTCAATCGGTTGTGTTTACCAATCCTTTCCCCCAACAAGGATATGTGGCTGCCCAACCCCCTGAAATTCAGGCGGCCACTCAACCTCCTCCATCTGGTACCTCTGATTACCAGATCCTCATGATGAACTCTAACCAAACCAATACCGTTGACCTCAACCTTCAGACTCGGCCCTGTCAGTACAACAATCCCCTTCGGTAAGTCTACTACCAAGCCCCCATCTTCCGATCCCATAGAGCCTCTTTCGACACCCAATGGTCCTTTATTGATCCCTTAGCCTAAGGCATAGGTTCATACCAAGATCCCCAAGGGACCATTACGTCAAAATGTTGCTTCCGATAAAGTTTCCCACTCCTAAAGTATAATAGATTACTTGGTGCAATCCCCTTCTGCCATGTCAATGCTGGAAGTCCTCCAGTCGTTCCCTTCACAACGAAAAAGCTATACTAATTTCTATGGGTGTTGTGGATCCTTCAGATGATCATTTTATTGTCTTCGACATTGACAAGTCAGAGCATCCCCCACTTCCTGCATCCGTTGCCTTCCAAATCCCTGACAAGATCCGGAATGCCAACGTCTCCCACTGTATCATTGACGAGGGGGAATCCACCTGTGTGATGTCTGCTTATGTTTGGAAGAAACCCCTGAGTTAGCCCCTTCCACTATGACCCTCCATGCGTGGGATGGCCACTCTTCCTAGCCCCTTGGCATGTTCTGTAATTGTCCTATTACTCTCGCGGGTAAGATTGTTTGTGTTGACGTTGAAGTCATTGATGCCCCCTTAGACTACAACATTCTATTGGGTCGCACCTACACTTATGCGATGTCTGATGTCAAATCTGTGGTTCACCATAAGATGTGCTTTCCTCATAATGAAAATATTGTCACGATTGATTAGTTGACATATTACGAACCAAAGTCCCAAACTTCTCCAGAGTCCATTATCTATTTGGTGGCCAATAAACAAGCAGTTGAACCTCCAACCAGTGTCTCACCCAGAGTCTATAAACATTCCTCTTTTCTTGGTTCATTCCTTGGTCTCCCCACTCCTACCTCTGACCCTAGCTCGTTGAATGTTTGCATGATGCAATCGTCTCGGTCCGACCTCAAGCGGACGGGTTCAAATAGCCAGTAGCCCCGCCCTCCGCAACCGGCTCCTAGTACTTCGACTCAACCTTCAGGACCCCCTCCTTAAGGACCCTCATCTGTATCTGGTGTCCATGATCCTATCTATCATACTGGAATGGTTCCCTCTGGCCTTAACCATCTCAGAGCTGTCCCGCCTAGTCATTACCCCTCCGGTCAGATACAGTTTCTTGCTCCCCCTCCTAGAGTATTTTCGGTACTTGTTATGGCTACCTTGTCTCTTCCTAACATGGCCCTAGGGATCCCAGTCTGGTACATTGATCCCCTAGCCAATATCCCGCATGGTCAGCCCAAACCTTACACTGATTTGAACCCGTCCCAACTGGTTTCCATGAACCCTCCCTTCGCTTTTGTGCCTCAGCCACCTCAACAGGAACGTACTCCTGTTGCGAAAGCCTCGGGTGAGGGGGTCAAAGCCCGAAAGAAGGCAGCTAAGGACAAGGCTGCCCAGACAACCCCTACTCCTTCTCAACCTCCAAAGCATGCCCCTTCGTGTGCTTTGTGTGATGTTGTCGGTTATGCCACCCATGCCTGTCTTGAATTTCCTCGTCTCAAGCCCATGGTCAACAAAGCGTTTCCTGAGTCTGATATCCCATATTTCCATGTCACTTTACCCAATTCATCCCCGAAACTCAAGTATTTGTGCACAAATTATCCTTATGCTTTTTGTGATTTCCATGGCCACTATACTCACCTCTGTCCCCGCCTTGAAGACTACCGCACCTCTTTGGAAGCGGTCCGCCAATTCGAGGCCAAGCGCAACAAGTCCATGTCTCCCTTATTTTCGCGTTTTTCTTCGACAGAACCAGAGGACACATCTACTCCGATTGACATTCCCCCTCTCGATGTCGAGATGACAGAGCCTTCAGCCACTATCCTCTACGTATCATCATCTATGAGATCCACGGTGGAAGACCCCTCTCATGCTTTCCCTTCTGTTTTGCTTGACCTCCCTTCAACAGTCACCCTTGGCTCAACATCGGTGGATCCTTCATCTTATTTTTTTTTCGGTCACCCTTCGTGAAGATGCGCATGTGAACCTCATTTCTCATGATGAGTTAGGTAGCTTCGCCACGTCAGGTGGTCTTTCTTCCACCAGTTACCCCATCTTCTATTGTGATGACAACATTATCGAAGCAATCACCACCCTTGACTTTATCTATCCCCCCTTACATCAAACCCATGCATTTGAACCACATACACCTTGCGGCCATTACAATGACACCTAATGTTTGGGTAAGGGGGCACCCATATTTGAGAGTCCAGGAGAAGCAATTCTCCACAACTCTCCTAGTGCATCTCATCGTGTCGAATCTAGTACCATTATTATTCCCCATTTAGAAGAACCTCTAGAGTCCCATAACACTTCAGATCACTCTAGGGATGACCACCCTCATCATTCCTTCATCTTACATCAACAATCCAGTCCCTTAGACATTGTTGTTGACCAACATGTGTGTTTTATAGGTGAGCACCAGTTCATTATATCCAAATCCACTCTTTGGGACAGTGACACCATGTATGCGAACACATAAATTTAGTCCATTTGCTTCATATATGTAGTATGAAAAGAGATTGGTAATCCTCCATTCCCTTTCTCGAATCGCATCTATCCATTCTTCCCTTGGAAGATAACCGTAACGTAAACAAATGGTGAACCACATCATAAAAATGTGTTTAGATTCCACTTTTCTAAATACATTTGCCATGACCATAACATGCTTGGGGGAACCTATGCCCCTCAACCATAAAAAACCCAGCTCTCAGCCAAAAACAGCACTGAAACCCCCATTCTCTGACAGGTCGCACTTTTCAGGTCATTTCCTAGGATAGGTTGTAGTTTTTTGCCCAGTACTTGCTACCCAGGTCACAAAACAGATCCCAAGCGACCCAGCCTGTTCTTGATCTCTGGGTGCCTAATTTGAAACTTTACTCCATTGAATTGAAAGAGTATGGTTAGGCTTCTTACCTACAACTGATGGATCTCAATTCAAACGATTGGTTTGTCTGCTATGATCACCACAAGATTTAGGGTCTTTTCTCCTCTCTACATTCACCACAAATACACTTGCAAATGAATCAAATTGGAGGGAAAATGCCTTATTGAAAGAGAAACCTGAGATTTTTATTTCGCCAGCTGTGACCAAACCGTAGCTCAGTTTGAAAAACCATTAGCACTGTTGGAAAGCTCTCATCGAGCTCTCAAATGGATATCCTTTCATTTTTGGTGATTTGATACTTCACCTGGACACATTTTTTCCAAGATGGGTCACTTCACCGCTTCTCAAAATTGAATTTCTTCACTTGAAACACTTGTACTTAGGGCACCGCCTTACTTTCATACTTGTCCATGCTCGTGTCAATTTTCGTTGTGAGTTAACATCTTGTACTTATGTTTTTTTCGTCCCCACCGGGCCTGTTCTGCGTGGTAGCATCATCGAGTTGCCCTTATTTAGAGCATCCAAGTTGAGTCATCATCACATCCATGAACTCTGTCCTGAGTCCCTTTGTATCCCGCCACAGTCCTCCATCCTTCATTACTTTATTCCTCTCTCGTATCACACATTTTGGCCTTCATTCATACTGTCCCCTATCCCCTCCAGAGTCGAGTCAGTAGCTTCCAGGTCATCCATGCCCTTTATGCTCTAACAAGGGAAGTCGTCAGCCCGCTACTTAATACCCCCCATTCCACCATCATCCCTAGTGTCAGTCTATCAGTCGCTCTACTATTATCTCTCGTGCATTAGTTGAGGATGCCTTATTGCCTCACCTATGACGGATCTCTTTCTATCAACATCCGCTTATTCATTCCATAAGACATGTCTAGAGGGCGGTGTACCATGGTTCCAACTTCCACTCTTGTTTAGTGCCTTGAATCAGGAAAATGGACCCTTTATTTCCCTTTGACTTGATTGTTTCTCAGCTCCAGCTACTTATGGAATGATCGAGATCCATATACTTGATGGTTCATTGATGCAGTAGATGGTACCAGTGATTCCCGAGTGTGTGTGAGATTTTTCAGACCTCATGAGGGGGTTCCCTTTAGGTAGCCCCCCACATGCTCGGATGTCCTCTCTACTACAACCATGGATGCAGCTCCATAGATTTTATGGTTCTGGCCTCTTGCAACGCCTTTTAGTTTGCATGTATCATTCATATTTTTAGCCCTTTCCTATTTTACAGGGCCTCTTTGGTTGTACTTATATCTCATGTACTCAGATATTATTGTATAAGTCTTGGCTCTTGTCCTAGACACAATATGTATGTGGGATCCATTATCATGTTTTCTATCTAGCCCATGTTTATGCCAGCATGTACTATATAGTTCAGTCCCTTGTTTGCTGGACACATCATTATTCTTTGTACTTTGTTATCTTGGCGAGCATAGGTATGCCTCCCCTGCCTCATGTAGAAGAAGTACTCACTCATAAAAGAGACTTGTCACACCTGTAAGTCTCGCCTCCTCATGGTATTTTCCTCTCGCGCTTTAGTCTACCTCATATTTCACTCTCTTTGACTCCCCTTTGGTGTCTAGTGTTTGAGTTCTTACAATGTACTTCAGTTATACGATTAGCTCCTAACGCTCACACGTTGGGAGGCAATCTGTTACACCAATTTTTTGTCATTTAACCTGTTACTATTAGATGGACTAAAGTACACCATGTAAGACCAATTTTACCATAGTAAAATTGCTTTCGCTCTGAAAAATAACTTACTAATCGATACTTTATTAAGTTGTTTATGGTCTAAATAGGAAACCCCATGAGGAATAATTGAATAAATCCTTATTTGTTTGATTTTCCTCAAGGGATAATTAATTAAACCACTGTTTAATTAATATTCCTGGTCATATTTAACACAAAACAGGAAAATTAATTAGATAAATCATTATTTATCTTATTATTTTCTAGGAATAATTATTTAAAACATTATTTAAATAATATCCCTTGTTAAATTTGACTAAATCATTTATAAATAATTGAATAAATCACTATTTTTTTAATTATTACTCAACCACATTATTAAAATAATAGATAAATCATTGATTTATTATTTCTAAATAAAGGGATTTGACCAAATTCAAATTCTTTTTCTCTCCAACAAAAATAATAAAATATTCCATAAAAGTTGGATCTAGATTTGGTTAATAATATTTTAACTATGCGCCAATATCTAGACTAACTCAATATTTTGTTATAAATAGAAGGTTTTTTCCATTTATTCACTACCTTTTGTTTCCTAGAGATCACTCTGGATCTATACTTTTTGTTTGACTTTGATTCTCCATCATTGTCATATTTTTCTACATTTTTCTTGTGAGCTCCCTTTGAGTTCTATTTTTGTCTGGGTTTTCTGCACCATCAAGAGAGAGAGATCTTAGATCTAAAGCGCTGAGGACATACAAGAACCCATCCCATTGAGGAGGAATGGTAACATCTTTCTATGTTCCCTTCCCAGGTGTCATAATACAAAAATGTCTTTAAAATTTATTGTCTTGTTCATTGGATGCATGGAGCAACTCTTGCTTATTATTTTTTGTTTAATGTCTTTAACTGCATAGATTTGGATTTCTGTAGAATTTATTCTGATCACTAACTGCAAATATAAGGAAATTGGCAGCCATATTTGATGTTAGGGTTGTTTGTTATGCACAGCTAAAGTGATTTTTTTTCGTATGCTTGTGATTAGAATTCACACTAACAACAAGTGCACCCCTGGGAAGACCAGTAGAAATCCGCTGCATGACTTTCAAGGCTCCATGGTGAAGATGGCCCAATCTCCTGTGCTATAATTCACTCTCATCCCGGCTCACCACTTTGTCTGCCTTGCCCATCAATGCTGCGCAACCATCTACGTCCAGCTTGTAGAGATTCTTAACTCGAATCCCTATCTTCTTTGCTTGTTCTATTGTTTTGTGTCACAGGAAAGATTTTTCTTCACTAAAAACAACATCATAGCCTATATCCTCCACCATTGCAACTGAGACTAAATTTTTCTTCAAACCTGATACACACATTACATCTTTTAATTAAAAGGGTTTACCTGAATGCCTCTGGAAGTTAATGGTAGCAATCCCAGTCGCACTGTACCACCCGTCATCACCCATTTCAATATGCATCTGGAGATCCTTCTCCTCCAAGCTACTGAAAAGTTCCTTGTCTCCCGTCATGTGAAAGGAAGTGCCACTATCCAAATACCACACAGATCCCAATGCACTTGACACCATGCATGCAATCAATGAGAAGTCAAGCTCAAATTGCGAGGCCAAAGCCTCAACAGCTGCAGATCTTCCAACCTTCTTGTTCTTCTTCTTTTGTGGATAGTTAGTAGCATAATGCCCATGCTCGTTATAGTGAAAACACTTCACCCTGGACATATCCCGCTTCTTGCCATCTTTGGACTCGAATTTGGAATGGAATTTCTTCCCCTTCCCCTTCTTCACCTTGGTAGCCAAAGCACAATCTTATTCATCTTCATTCTTAGATGAAGATCCATCTCTGGTGTTCCGTATGAACTCCTCCTGCACCAAATCCTACCACAGTCGTTCCCAATCTGGCAGCTTTTCCCTTCCATTGATAAAGTCTTGATAACTGTGCCAACTCTTGGGAAGTCCTAGGAGAGCCAAGCTCACCAAATCATCATCAGTGATAGTTATGCCAACGCTCCCCATTTCATCTCGACATTGGACAAACTTTGTTAAATATTTTGGCATGGAGTTTCCCTTCTCCATCTTGATCTTCCCGAGTTTATCTTTGAGTGCTAATTTCCTATGGTCGTTACTGCTCTAAAATAGATCTGTCAAAGCCTTGCACATTGCATATGGTGTGGCTTTCCCATGGAGGCTTGAGAAAATGTGGTCTCATACCCCCTCCAATAGGGGCCTTCTCGCCTTTGCCACTTTCTTTTTCCATGCATCAAGATTTGCAACATCTGTCACAACGGGTTTAGGAGCATCAATGTCAATGAATTCCTTCAAGCCATTGTCTTAGAGTACTGCCTCCATCCTGTCCTTCCAAGAAATATAGTTTGAGTTTCCCTCGAGTGCATGCTCCAACCTCAATCCATTGAAAGCCATTTTGATCCTGAATCAACTATAGCACCAAGAAAGTCTTTTTGCAAATTCAATTTCTATCCAGTCACAAACTCAACTCCTTTACAATTGTGATTTATTGTGCTCTGATACCATGTAGAAATTATACAACATGCATGTATATCGTGGATTCAATATGATCTAACAATTTAATAAAGTTAAATACTGAATCGCTTCTACAAATTAATTGTAGAATTAAAAACAAAATCACCAATCACATGAAGCAAAGAAGAATCAATCAAGCCACAACATAGATAATTTCCCGGGGAAAGCTTGTTGCTCAAAACCCCACTATCTTCTATTGTATATTTAGCATGTAATCATGAAAAAATTGCATACAACTCTTCTCACAAGAGCCCTCCTGCACTCAACTAATTGTCTCACACTGTCACACATAAAACTGACCAATACTAACTAGCCAATTTACTGCCTCCAGAGAGCCTGCCTTGCTTACGCAATCCCTAAAGAATAAGAATTTTGGTCTTTCTTGACTGTGCAAGTATCATGGGCACTCCAATGGATGTTTGGTTTCATGGGTACAACCCAATAATCCTACAAATAATAGTCAATTTCCCTTTCACCTTGATCTCAAATGGGTCTCCACTAGATTTGACATGCATGTAGCTAATAATAGTGAATCCTCAGTTGCAAGTGAGATCACTGATTGTGAATTAATTAATATATAATTCACTTGATCTCTCACTAGTGTATCTAATAGTCACAACTAACACAACTGAGTTTAAAACACTTAACTGAGTTAAATTGATTACAACCTGCATTAACTGGTGCACAACTGCACTTCGAACTCTGTTACAACTAGAATTACTCTGCATGCCTCACCGACTACCTCTAACTTGAAATTCATGAGCTAACTGAGTTTATCACACTCAGTTAACTATTACAAGTTATTTTGAGATTAGATTACATTTTATTGTCCATCTTAATTAAGGGATAACTAAAATAGACATGCACCAAATTTAGCCCTATGGGCCACACCGTAGTGTAGGTGCTTAATGCACTAGTCATGGGTGCTGAAATTTTCTTGTTGAAGTTCAACAAAACTGATTACAAGCTGCATTATTTAATGCACCACTTCACTTCAAAATATGTTACAACTAGAATTACTCAGCATGCCTCACCAACTACCTCTAACTCGAAATTCAGATGCTAACTGAGTTTATCACACTTAGTTAAATATTACAAGTTATTTTGAGATTAGATTACATTTTATTGTCCATCTTAATTAAGGGATAATTAAAATAGACATGCACCAAATTTAGCCCACACCAGTGTATATGTTTCTAACACCCGTGGTCCCACACTAGTGTAGGTGTTAAGTCCCTATATTAATAGTGTAGTCCCTTATTATGTTAGTGTAGCCCCCCTTATTGTTATTGTTGTACCCCTGTAACCCCCATATTGTTATTACTGTGCCCTTACATTATTATTTTTAGGTTGGCTAGGATTACATTGTGGCTCCACTAGGATTACATTTTGGCCCCATGGACTCCTATATATAGAAAGGAGGTTTTATAATTTGTATTATCCAAGAATTGTTCATTCATGTAATGTATTGGAGGTTTCCCCCTCAAAGTGGCTTATTTCTAAGGCGTTGATATCTCTTTTCTTCTATTTTTGGAGCTGGTTTCACAACATTTGGTATCAGAGCTTTGAGATTTTAGGGTTTCACTGCTCCAAACAGGTCATCTTGGAATTTTTGCTATAATATTTTTTCTACAAAGGTTCAGAATTTGGATTTTTTAGAGTGTGAATCCAAAATCCTAATGAACATCATCAAAAAAATTTATAGCTTGGTTCATAATATTTTCAGAGATATGATCTGTGCAAGTTAGGTCATTTTGCAGGCTCCTGAATTTAACCTAAACAAGGCATCGTGGTATTTTCATAATAAATTTTTTTCTACGAAGGTTCAGAAGCTGAAATTTTTAGAGTGCAAAGTCACAATGTTGAAGAACATCGTCAAAAAATTTCAGATATTTTTTCGCAATATTTTCGGAGATATGATCTGTGGAAGTTAGGGCTCTTTGAGGCTTCTAAATTTCATCTCAAAGACGTGATCGTGGGAAAATATTCATAGCTCTCTCTCGAAGCATCAGATTGGAATGATGTAAAAAGAGCCCACAAGTACACAGATTTTAGTTTTTGATCTATCAATTTCAGAGCCAAAGGAGGAAACAGTGACATGTGGCAAGTCGTACAAGTTCGCTCTACTGAACCAGTCCAAAATTGGGTCATTGTGGGAGATTGGACATAACTTTGTCTTGAAGAATCCAAATCAGATCAGGCCTATGGCATTTGAAAGAAGCTTCAGAGGGCTACTATAGGGCTAAATTTCAGATATTTAGGATCCACAATTATAGATATAATTCAATTTCAATATCTAGCTCCTCAAAAGCAAGTAAAAGGTGTGTATTTCTTTTCCGAATTGCATAAGTCTTGTTTGAAGAATCAAGTTGAATTGATTCCAAGGGCATATTGTAGAATAGATATCAGTATTGGATTCTAAAATGGCCCCTAAAAGGAATTAAACACCCATTAAGCCTTTAGAAATCTCTACTATGACTCATGAAGACAAATAATGGCAACATGACATATCAAAATTACAAGAGCAAGTGCAACAAATTTCGCTCTTGCAAAGAGCAACAAAAAATGACATGGAAGTTTTCAAGAAAGGCGTGGAAACTAAGATGGATGGTTTGAAGAAAGGCGTGGAAAATAAGATGGATGGTTTGAAGAATGGCATGGACTCTAATATGGATGGTTTGAAGAATGGCATGGAATCTAAGATAGATGGAATGGAATCTAAGATAGATGGCATGGAAGCTGGCATGGAATCTAAGATGGATGACATGGAAGCTAAGATCGATGAGAAAAGGGAAAACATGAAGAATGATCTAAAGGAAGACATGGAAGGTTTGACAAAGTTGATACAATAAATGTTTCCTAATGGTGAAAAGATAGTAGAGGAAACTCATGATGAGAACAAAATAAATGTTAATCGTGATTTCATAAATCCTAATGTTGGCGAGAAGAACCACCATATTCCAGAAATGGATATGAGGAAGTTTGATGGAAAGGATCCTATAACATGGATACTACAGATGGAGCAATATTTTGATCTCCATAATGTGCAAAACACACAAAAGGTACGCATTGCAACTTTACATTTAGAACAAAATACATTTGTATGGTATCGATGGCTTTGCTCCCGTAAATTTTTTTTCACTTGGTCAATTTTTACAGAGGAAATGATAGCACATTATGAGGATACAAAGAGAAACACCTTCTTTAGCCAATTGATAAATCTCAAACAAAAGGGTTTAGTGGGGCAGCACATTGAGGACTTCCAAAAATTGAATATAAGGGTAACTGATATTCCAGAGGAACATAGGATTGATCTCTTCATAGGCACTCTAAAGGATAACATCCAACATGAAGTTCGTGTTTTGGAACCTGATTCATTGGAGAAGGTATTCAGGTTGGCAAGAAAAGTTGAATGTAAAATTATGGCGACAAGGAAGCCTACCACTCAATTCTATAAAGAAGGAAGTGTTGCTACGCCTAGATTTCCACAACCTACAAGGTCGACACCACAACAATTGGAAGAAAAAAGAGCAAAAGGGCTTTGCTACAGTTGTGATAGAAAATACACTAAAGGTCATAAGTGTGCTGAGAAGAAATTATTTTACATAGATTGTGAAGAGTAAGAAGAAAATGAACAAGAAGAGGATATACACCAGGAACCAGCCCCAGAAGAGGAAGAAATGAATCCAACCATATCGTGTAATGCACTGGCAGGAATTACCACTCCTCAAACTCTCAAGATAAAAGGACAAATCAAGAAAAGAAAGGTAATAGTGTTGATTGATTCAGGTAGCACCCATAATTTTATTCATTGTAAGGTAGCCAAGGAATTAAATTGTTTCCTATACCCAGCACCAGAATGTCAAGTGATGGTTGCAAATGGAGGAACTATAAATTGCTCTGGAAAATGCCATAATATCAAGCTAACCATGGGGGAACATGTATTGAATAGTCCAATGCTTTCCATTCCTATGGGAGGTGCTGATGTTGTACTAGGAGTACAATGGTTACAATCTTTGGGGACGGTAGCTTTTAATTTTCAAGAAATTTTCTTGAAATTTTTTTCAGAAGGAAAGGAAGTTGAATTACAGGGTATTGCAGGGAAGCCAGGAAAGATAATAAGCTCTAATGTCATGAAAAAGCTTCTAAATAAAGAACAACGAGGCATACTTTCACAATTATGCTCACTAGAAGTTCCAACATCAAAATCATCTATTTCTGTAGATCTCTAAAAAGTCTTGGACAATCATTCCAAGGTTTTTGAAACTCCAAAAGGAATCCCACCTATTCGTGATCATGATCATGCTATTCATTTAATTCTAGGAAGTGTTCTCCAAACATCAGGCCTTATAGATATCCTTATGTCCAAAAGAGCGAAATTGAACGTATGATTGCAGAAATGTTAGAGGCGGGTATAATTCAACCTAGTCAAAGTTCTTTCTCTGCTCCCGTAGTATTGGTACACAAGAAGGATGGATCATGGCGAATGTGTCTGGATTATAGGGAGCTCAATAAGCTCACCATTAAAGATAAATTTCCCATTCCTGTGATTGATGAATTATTGGATGAATGACATGGAGAAATTTATTTTACCAAGTTGGATCTTCGTTCAGGATATCATCAAATTAGAATGAAGACTGAAGATATTCCAAAAACAACATTTCGAACTCACGAGGGTCATTATGAATTTTTGGTCATGCCTTTTGGCCTTACCAATGCACCTTCTACATTTCAAGGGTTGATGAATTCCATTTTCAAACCCTTCCTTAGAAAATTTGTGCCAGCATTTTTTGATGATATACTAATCTACAGCAGGTCTTGGAAGGATCATGTTGAACATGTTGACAGGGTGCTCAAACTATTGCAGGAGAAACAATTATATGCAAAAACATCCAAATGTTTCTTTGGAGTACAAGAGGTGGAATACCTGGGTCATATTGTATCTCACGAGGGTGTTAAAGTAGACCCTAACAAAATTAAAGCCATTAAGGAATGGAAAGTCCCCACAACCATAAAGCAGTTGCGAGGATTTCTTGGGTTAACAGGGTATTATCGCAAGTTTGTTAAGAATTATGGGAGAATAGTAACACCTCTAACAACATTATTGAATAAATATGCATTTTCATGGACTCTTGAAGCAACTAAGGCATTTGAACATCTTAAAGAGGCAATGTGCCTAGCACCGGTCTTAGCTATGCCAGACTTCACAAAAACCTTTATTGTGGAATGTGATGCCTCATGAAATGGAATTGGTGCTGTTTTAATGCAGGAAGGAAGACCCATTGCTTTTGAAAGTCGTCCAATCAAAGGAAAGTATTTACAGAAACCTATTTATGAGAAGGAAATGTTAGCAATACCGCATGCACTAAAGAAATGGCGAACTTACCTAATGGGAAGACACTTCAAGGTACAAACTGATCATGATAGTCTTAAACACTTTTTGGAACAAAGACTATCTTCAGAAGAGCAGCAAAAATGGGTCACAAAGATGTTGGGTTATGACTTTGAAATAATATACAAAAAGGGAAGCTAAATGTTGTTGCAAATGCACTCTCAAGAAAGAATGAAGAGGTGGAAGCATTGCTTTGTGCCATTTCTATTATCCAACCAGATTGGATAACCGAAGCAAGAGATGAATGGAAGAAGGACGAAGATGTGTGGACACTCATTCAAAAGTTGCAGCAAGATCCTAGTACATCTGATACATTTAGTTGGAAAAATGATTCCTTATGGTACAAAGATCGCTTATATCTTTGTAAGAATTCCTAACTAAAACAAAAGATTCTTCTGGAATTGCACACTTCTCCTTTAGGAGGACACTCAGGATTTTTAAAAACTTACCACAGGGTGAAGAAAGAATTTTTTTGGGATGGCCTTAAATCTGATATTCAAAAGTTTGTGATGGAATGTTTGGTTTTCCAGCAGAATAAAGTTGAGACAATTAAGACCCCAGGACTTCTACAACCTTTATCCATTCCAAGTCAACGTTGGGAGGAGATTTCAATGGATTTTATCACAGGTTTACCTAAGTCCGAAGGAAAGAGTGTCATCATGGTGGTAGTTGATAGACTTACTAAGTATGCACACTTTTGTGCTTTATCTCATCCATTTAAAGCAAGTACAGTTGCTACTACATTTATGGATAGAATTCAAAAGCTACATGGAAGCCCAAGGGTTATTGTGAGCGACAGAGATCCCATTTTTACTGGAAATTTTTGGACGGAGTTATTTTCTTGTTTGGGTACTCAATTAGCTCATAGCTTATCTTATCATCCTCAATCTGATGGTCAAACTGAGATAGTAAATAAATGTTTGGAAGGATATCTTCGTTGTTTTGTATCTGATAAACAAACACAATGGGTCAAGTGGTTACCTCTCGCTGAATGGTGGTATAACACTTCCTTCCATATTGCAGCAAAAATGACCCCCTTTATGGCACTTTATGGATATCATCCACCATCCATCACATCATCTTTAAGGGAAAATTCGAAGGTTCAAGCAGTGGAAGATCACATCGAGCATCAGCAAGAAGTTCTCCAACTCTTAAAGGATAACCTGAATTTGGCACAAAATCGAATTAAACAACAGGCAGATCAACATCGCAGCGAGAGAAGTTTTGATGTAGGAGATTGGGTATTTTTACGGCTACAACCATACAAACAAATGTCCCTCAAGCAAACTAAGAAGGATAATAAATTATCGCCAAAGTACTATGGTCCTTACAAGGTGTTGCAAAAGATTGGTACTATGGCATACAAATTGGAGCTTCCCGCTTCTTCACGAGTGCATCCAATTTTCCATGTTTCATGCTTAAAGAAGGTTATAGGTGAAAATCTTCCAGTTCAAACAATATTTCCAGAACTTGATGAGGAAGGAAAAATCATATTGGAACCTGAATCGGTCACGGAAACAAGAACTCTATAGCTACGAAATCGATCAATTTTAGAGTATCTCATCAAGTGGAAGAACTTACCCACCGAAGATTCTACATGGGAGGATGAGAATTTTATACAGAAGCACCCAGAGCTACTCAAGCATTGAGGACAACACCTTTTTTGAAGGAGAGGGGCATGTTAGGTCCCTATATTACTAGTATAGTCCCTTATTTTTGTTAGTGTAACCCCCTTATTGTTATTATTGTACCCTTGTAACCCCCATATTGTTATTATTGTGCCCTTAAATTATTATTGTTAGGTCAGCTAGGATTACATTGTGGCCCCACTAGGATTACATTGTGGCCTCATGGACTCCTATATATAGAAAGGAGGTTTTGTAATTTGTATCATCCAAGAATTTTTCATTCATGTAATGTATTGGAGGTTTCCCCCTTGAAGTGGCTTATTTCTAAGGTGTTGATATCTCTTTTCTTCTATTTTTGGAGCTAGTTTCACAACAGTAGGTGCTGCTTGGACCTCTTGGTCCTACACTAGCGTGGGTGCTGAAATTTATTGTTGAACTTCAAAACTTCCTCTCAATAAGAAAGGGATTATCGTTCACCTCGATCTTGCCTCTATGGTATTCAAATTTTCTCTTGGTGAGCGCCTTCGTTAGAATATCTACATCTTGATATTTCGTGGGAATGTACTGAAGTAACATTATTCGCCTCTTCATATAATATATGAGATGGTGGTACCAAATATCTATGTGCTTGGACCTATCATGAAACACAAGATTAATTGAGAGTTTAATGCAACTTTGATTATCACAATGTATCACTGTCGGATCCATATGAGAACCAAAAAAACCAACCAAGATCTTTCTCATCCAGATAGCCTCATATGTAGCTTGACTTGCTGCCATGTACTCTGCATCCACTGAACTGAGTGCCACAGATCGCTGCTTCCTACTGTACCAAGAAACTGTTGTCTACCCTATGCTGAAGATCCTTCCTGATGTGCTCTTTCTATCTGATGGACTGCCTGCCCAATCTGCATCCATGAAGCCTTGAAGCTTCACTCCCTCTGTCTGTCTATACCATAGAACATACTCTGATGTGCACCTCAAGTATCTCAAGACAGGCTTCCCCAACTTCCAAAAGAGCTTGGTAGGCTTAACCATAACTTGAATCAGCTGGTTAACTTTGTAGCAAATGTCTGGTTGGGTGTTCACTAGATACATTAGTGAACCAAATAACTTCCTATAGACAGTAGCATCCACTACCTCTCCAGAAGTAGCATCCTCTTTCCTCCAATTTCCTGGAAGAGAAGTGTCCATGGGTTTCCATCTCTCCATGTGAAACTTAACCAGTATCTCTTTGGCATAATTTCCTTGAGAAACAAAAAGTTCACCATCCTGCTGCCATATTTCCAAACCAAGGAAATAATGAAGGAGTCCCATGTCCTTCATTTCAAAATTCCTTAAAATATCCTCCTTGCACGAGTGTATCAGCTACTCATCACCAGTCAAAATTAGATCATCAACATAAAAAATAATAATCAATAGCTTACCCTCAACCACAATTTGGTACAGGTTTGCATCAGCTTCACTCTTGGTGAAGCCAAGTCTGGTGAAATAGCTGTCTATCCGAGTGTACCAAGCACGAGGTGCTTGCTTCAGCCCATACAGTTCTCTCTTGAGTCGACACACATGCAACTCACTGTCGAAGATCTAGAAACCTTTTGGATGCTCTATGTACACTTCTTCATCAATTAATCCATTGAGAAACGAAGTTTTCACATCCATCTGATGAATGTGACAACCCATCTATGCTGAGAGTGCAAGGATGGATCTAATGGAAGAGTACCTTGCAACAGGTGCAAAAGTCTCATCATAATTGATTCCCTCAATCTGAGAGAATCCCTGGGCCACAAATCGGGCGTTGTATTTCTCCACACTCCCATCAACGACTTGATTTACCTTGTAGATCCATCTATATCCAACCTCTGATTTGTCGACCGGGCTTGGGACAATCTCCCATGCACTATTCTTGACAATGGAGTCATACTCCTCCACCATTGCATCAAACCAAGTTGGTTGTTGCACTGCCTCCTGAAAGGAAGATGGTTCAGTCACAATACATTTTCTCATAAGAGTTATGTATCCAGTAAACATGTCTGGAGACTGTCTCTGTTTGTACTATGAAGTAGGGGCTCCTACATTCTTTGCAGCATCATGTCTCAATCTATCAGCTTTTGCGGTGTGCCTTCTACCATTTATGATGGATGGTTCTGCATGAGTGTTTTCTACCACTCCATGATCCTCCTCATGTGGCTTCTCCAAATCTTGAGGCTCATCCTTGGGAACCGCATGGCTTTCTCCTGATCAAATTTATATCCTATTGTACAACAATCATTCTATTGTTTGAAAAATAAAACAGATAATTTTGGGGTGTTTTAGTGTACCCCATAAAAATCCCGATCTTAGCTGTTGGTTCCAGCTTCTTCCTGACATCTTACGTCACATGCACATAAATAGATGAGCCAAAAATCTTAAAATGTGAAACACTATGTTTCTTACTAGTGAAAGCCTCTTCAGGTGTACTCATGCCAAGTATCCTATGAGGACAACGGTTCTGCACAAATACCGTAGTGTTTCATGCTTCTGCCCACATATGAATTTGTAGGCCTTGATCATGCAACATCGCTCTTGCTGCACCCACAATCGTTCTATTCTTTCTTTCAACGAACCCATTCTGTTGTGGGTTATGAGGCACTATTAGTTATCTTAGAATTACTTCTTTGTTGCAGAAGTTCTTGAATTCATTAGAGATGTACTCACCACCATTATCGCTCTTAAGAGCCTTCACTTTCTTCCCCGTGTCTTTCTCCACCAGTGCCTTAAACTTAGGAAACTTTGAGAATGTATGATCTTTCTTCTGCATGAAGTATATCCAGCGCTTACGAGAACAATCATCAACAAATATCACATAGTACTTATGTTTTGCTGTCAAAGCAACATAGAATGGTCCACACACATCTATGTGAACTCTCTCAAGGATCCCCAAAGCTCAGTTCTCCTTCTCATGAAAGGTGGCCTTTACATATTTTCCCATAGTACATACCTTGCATGTGTCTGACTACACAAGTGTACCCTTGGGAAGACTAGTAGAAATATGCTGCATGACTTTCAAGGCTCCATGGTGAAGATGGCCCAATCTCCTGTGCCATAATTCGCCCTCATCCCGGCTCACCAATTTTTCAGCCTTGCCCATCAATGTTGTGCAACCATATACATCTAGCTTATAGAGATTCTTAATTCGAATCCCTATCTTCTTGGCTTGTACTATTTTTTTTTGTTGCAGGAAAGATTTTCCTTCACTAAAAACAACATCATAGCCTCTATCCTCCAAAATTTCAACTGAGACTAAATTTTTCTTCAAACTTGATACATGCATTACATATTTTAATTGAAAGGGTTTACCCGACTATCTTTGGAATGTAATGGTACCAATCTCGGTAGCACTATACCACCCATCATCACCCATTTCAATATGCATCTGGAGATCCTTCTCCTCCAAGCTACTGAAAAGTTCCTTGTCTCCCGTCATGTGAAAGGAAGCACCACTATCCAAATACCGGATAGATCCTAATGCACTTGACACCATGCATGCGATCAATGAGAATTCAAGCTCAAATTTCAAGGCCAAAGAATCACCAGTTGCAGATCCTCCAGCCTTATTGTTCTTATTCTTTTGTGGATAGTTAGTAGCATAATGCCGATGCTCATGATAGTGAAAACACTTCACCCTGGACATGTCCCGCTTCTTTCCATATTTGGACTCATATTTGGAATGTAATTTCTTCCCCTTCCATTTATTTTCCTTGGCAACCAAAGCACAATCTTATTCATCTTCATTATTATATGAATATCCATCTATGGTGTTCTGTTTGAACTCCTCCTGCACAAAATCCGGCCATAATTGTTCCCAATCTGGCATCTTTTCCCTTCCATTGACAGAGTCTTGATAATTGTTCCAACTCTTCGGAAGTCCTAGGAGAGATAAATTCACCAAATCATCATCAGAGACAGTTATGCCAATGCTCCCCAGTTCATCTTGACATTGGAAAAAGTTTGTTAAATATTTTGTCATGGAGTCGCCTTTCTCCATCTTGATCTTCCCGAGTTTATCTTTCAGTGCCAATTTCCTATGGTCAATGCTGCTTTGAAATAGATCCGCCAAATCCTTCCACATTGCATATGCTGTGGCTTTCCCATGGAGGCTTGAGACAATGTGGTCTCTTACTCCCTCCAATAGGATCCTCCTCTACTTTGCCACTTTATTTTTCCATGCATCAAGATTTGCAACATTTGTCACAGTGGGTTTAAGAACATCATTGTCAATGAATTCCTTCAATCCATTGTCTTCGAGTACTGCTTCCATACTGACCTTCCAAGAAATATAGTTTGAGCTTCCCTTAAGTGCATACTCCAACCTCAAGCCATTGAAAGCCATTTTTATCCTAAATCAGCTATAACACCAAGAAAGTCTTTCTGCAAATTCGAATTCTATCCAATCGCATACTCAGCTCCTCCTTCACTATTGTGATTTCCTATGCTTTGATACCATGTAGAAATTATAAAACAAGCATGTATATCATGGATTCAATTTGATCTAACAATGTACTAAAGTTAAATACTGAATCTCTTCTGAAAATCAATTGCGGAATTAAAAACACAATCACCAATCACATGAAGCAAAGAAGAATCAATCAAGCCACAAAACAGATAATTTCTCGAGGAAATATTGCTGCTCAAAACCCCACAATCTTCTATTGTGTATTTAACATGGATACATGAAACAGTTAAATACAACTCTTCTCACAAGAGCCCTCCTGTACTCAGATAATTGTCTCACACTATCTCGGATAAAACTAACCAATACTTGGCCAATTTACTGCCTCCAGATAGCCTGCCTTGCTTGCGCAATCCCTATTATTTATGAATTTTGGCCTTCCTTGACTGCGCAAGTATCATGGGAACTCCAATGGGTGTTTGGTTGCATGGGTGCACCCCAATAATCCTACAACTGATAGTCAAATCCCCTTTCACCTATATCTCAATTGGGTCTCCGTTGGATCTGACATGCATGCAGCTAATAATAGTAAATCCTTAGTTGCATGTGAGATCACTAATTGTGAATTAATTAATATTTAACTCACTTGATCTCTCACTAGTGTATCAAACAGTTACAACTAGCACAACTGAGTTTAACTCACTTAACTGAGTTAAATTAATTACAACCTGCATTAACGAATGCACCACTACACTTTAAACTTTGTTATAACTAGAACTCTGCATGTCTCACCAACTACCTATAACTTGAAATTCATGAGATAACTAAGTTTATCACACTCAATTAACTATTACAAGTTATTTTGAGATTAGATTACATTTTATTGTCCATCTTAATTAGGGGATAACTAAAATAAATATGCACCAAATTTAGCCCACACCAGTGTAGGTGTTGCTAAGACCTGTGGTCCCACACTAGTGTAGGTGCTGCTTGGACCTCTTGGTCCACACGAGCGTGGGTGCTGAAATTTCTTATTGAAATTCAACATGATTATCACAGTAGATCACATTTGGATCCATCAACTGACCAAGAAATCAACCAAGTATCTTTCTCATCTAGATCATTGCACATGTTGCTTGACTTGCAACCATGTATTCTGCTTCTACCAAGCTGAGTGCCACAAATATTTTCTTTCTATTATACCAAGTGTTAATCATCAGTATTTTCCACTATTTGTAGATGATTATAGGATGGTCCTAGATTTCTGAAAACAACATTCCTTGAACATTGTGAGTTTCAGAAATCTCACTACCTTCATTATCCTTATAGAAAAATTTTCACTATTCTATCAGCTCGCCATTCCATGGTCACCCTGTCACTCCTACAAACTCCTTATGGGCTTTTACCCATCATTTTTAGCCTCCTTCTCTGCCTATAACCTCATTGGCCTGTTTTTCCTCTGTCCATAACTTCACTTTCCCTTTAGGGTTTCCTATAGCCAACTCATTCCCATGTTCCCCAGGTCCCTCAAGAATTGATGGTATCAAAACTATGTCTATAGGCTCTTTAGATAAATCAAGTACATTGGATTTTGGATCTTCAATACAACACTGTTGACCGTACTCTGTTTTCACTTGAAGGTCTCCAAGCCAAATTTCAATCAAGATCATGTCAAAAAAACCCTCCCACTAGGTCATTAGGGTTTCACATGTTTTAAGGTCATCATTAGTGTTTCAGGCACTGTTTTTCCTTTGCTATAATCTGGCTTAGATGTAATAGAATGTCAAGACATGTTTTTTCAAGAAGGACCTAAAATATTTCCAAAGAAGACTATCTTATCAGTTTAAAGTCTGCAAGAGGTAAATGCAAAGATTTTAGCACTTCTGCAGGAGTGTTGAAGGATTTGTCAGTAGAAGGCGTTGATGAGGTAGACTATCTACTACTGAATGAAGACAACTTGCAACAAGGAAAAGAGTAAAACACTTGGTCTTGTATGAGAACTAGGGTTTATGCACTTGATGGTCCAGCAGAGTGCCAAAAGAATGATCAATTGTAGAAATGACCCAGAGGAGACACAAAAGGCCAAACATGAAGAAAGTCTAGCATAAAAGATTGATGAGATAGGGAAAAAGGTGAGGTGAACTGAACAGAAATTAATGAACTCAAAAGGGCTATAGAGAACTTAAAAGACAACACTGATGATTGTTTTAAAGCACTCCAAATACCTATGGTTTTGGGAAAATGGCCAGAGAAGGTAAAATGATGAGTTGAACTCCTTGGTGCAAGCAAAAAAGGGTTTTGAAGGTGTTGATATTTGAAATCCTCCCAAAGTTGTTTAATGAGCTTGTCATGCCTAAATGAGAAAAGATGAGTTAAACTCCATGATGGAAACTGTTAGCCACCTATATTTTTCAATAATATCAGTTGGTGGCTAAATATTCTTTGCAGCCTTCAAGAAACAAATTCAATCCTGAAACTTGTTGGTGCTTGAAGATTGTTAGTAAGATCACAAATTGCTGGTTGGTTCTTCATACTTTTCCTTCTTCCCAGCCTCTGATTCCCCAAGAAAATCCAAGTCAAGTATTGCTGCATCCTCCTCCTTTTTCCTCTCCCTTTCTTCCATTTTTCCTTCATCCTCCAATTGCCTTTTCTTCATAAAATATCCCACTGAATCATGTATTACCCCTTATTCCTCCATTAATCTCATTTCCTAAGGCTAAAAACCCACCTTTTGGCCTATCGGAACCCCTTTCCCCTTTTTCAAAAATCATTGAAAAACATATAAAAGCGCATATTTCAGCACGCCAAGCTTTAGCCCCTCGGCTAAGCCTCTGCCTTTTCTCCATTCATATGCCCCGATGCCAGAACCGTGAGCTAAATCCTACGGGCGCTTAATACTTGGAATTTATTTATTACCCGAAAACATTGAAAACCTTTGTAAAACGCAAAGTCGGGTTTATTTTATTTTTCCACCAAAGAAAGTCATATTGAAACTCAGCCGTCGATCTGTCCCACGGATCAACGGTGCGGAGTGTACCCCTCATCTGGTGGACCCCCCCATCGCCGCGCTGTTTTCCATTCCCACCGGTTTCGTGCCCGCACCACCTTTCGTCTGGGGGCGGTTTTATACCGTCGGCCAGCGATCCCACACGCTGGCCGACACGTGTTCGCCACTTCATCCCAAAACCGCCATGCCATGTCTATTGCCCGCGCGTTAAACCTCGTCCTATGGCCCCGCAGCGGGATTCACCCCCGCCGTCAGATCTGGGCCCTCCCATCCGACGGTCCCTGATCGCCTTTTTCGCTCACCCTTTAATCAACTCGCCCGTCCGTTAAATCTCCCTCGACGCGTTTGAAAGTCGGTTCCCACCGTCGATCTCCGCAGATCGACGGCTCTCTTTTGTTCTCCCGATTCCGTCGCACGGCCCATCTTTTCCTCCGTTGACTGTTCAAAACCCCCCCGACCGTTGATCGCCATACGATCAACGGCTCTGATCGCTCCTTGCTCCCGCACGCCTTCCGATGCAGTCTATCCATATAACGCAGGATTTCCTCATTTTTCTTGTTTTTTTTGCAGGTTTTTAAGGTTTTTTCTTCGTGTTCTATGAAGATCTAAAGGATGGGGTGACGATTCCAGTCCTTCCGATTAATCCAGGGAATCGATCATGCGGAGAAGAACAATAATATCAACAAATTTTCATGAGATTTGGTTGCCGCACATCCCTGTAAAGCTCTAAGAATGCCATCGATATCAGAGTAGAGAAAGAGTATCAGATTTTGAAGACAAAATGAACCAGAGCAGCAGTTTTATGAATAAATTGGCGGGGATTACGGCTAAGACGGTTATCAAAAGCCTAATCCCCGGCTCAGAACACGGATTAAAGTAAAACCTAAAAGTGTTCATCAGACAGATCGCCTCCACCGCCATACTTTGAGGCGAATTGATTCCTCAACCACCACAGTGCCACCTATTGCCTCAGAAAGCTCAATCAGAGGATGAATTTATTGAACAGGATCAGATATTATGCCTCGAACAACCAAAGAAGTTATTACTGCACCAGATTTCAACGACAGAATGTTTGCAGAGTAACCCTAACAGTACGCAGAGCCTCAAAGGTCAACACAAGCTCCCTTCGAGCTTACTTCATCAGTATAAACACATTAATGCAATGTAACACCTGTAGAATTTCTTCATCGAACCTCACGGGGTCAGGAAGACATTTATTCTGCATTGATTGTATTTGAGATCTTTTTATCAGATCTCACCTCCTCATCCTTCTATAAATACTCCAGAAAAAGATGAGTGAGGGGTTGGATTAGTTGGTTGTTAATGTAATTGCTGAAGTATCGTAGCTGTTTCTGAGTGGAAACTCTTGACTGTAAATAGTGGTTTCATGGGCCCTTGGAGCTCTGCTTGTAAAAGATAGGTTAGGTTGTGAGGAGAGGTGAATTAAAACATTGGATTTGAAGATTGTAATGCTGAAGTAACCAATATGTCGATTTATGTGGATCCTGGTTCATGGCCGATGGTGATGTTATTCTCACGAATTGTTCATTTTATTTCTGTTTTCAATTTGTTTCATTTTCCACTATAAAGAACAATTTAAACAGTGTTAGAGTGTGCTGTACATCAGTGACCTTCTCTGGCTAAAAAATCTTTATCCCAGTGTTTTCTTCTAATTGTGTTATTTAGAAATGATTTAATTCAGTCTAAGCACAGAGATGCTGGCGTTCCCTCATCTTTTCGTCACTGCTGAATGTTATTTTTAAATGTTACTTTCATTTATGTTGTGGAAAGAATGAACTGAGGAAATCAAAGGTTAGCCCTGAGTCCCTTTCTTGTTTGCTAAACTACTTGTCTGTTTCCCTTAGGATGTGTCAAAAGCTGACTAGTTTCAAAGTACTTATCAGATCTTGGGCCATTCTGTGTTATCTTGGTGATTGTCTTGGAAGCAACTAAGTAAAGAAGAACTAAGATGAGGAGAAAGGTGAGCCCTGCCCGCTAGTTTCTGCTCCAAAGGTTGCCTTTCAAGTTTCCCTTTGTTTTAATCTGTGTTCTATTAGAAGTGTATCAAAGGCTGGATAGTTTCAAAGTACTTACCAGATCCTAGTTTTCTTCTATGTTTTTCTTAAGTGCCTGGTCAAAGGCTGGCTAGTTTCAAAGTACTTACCAGATCCTGGGCTGCTCTTTGTTCTACATCTGTTAATTCCCTTTCTTTTTGTATCACCCCATTCCATAAATCAAACTTCAAAGAGATCCTTAGGCCTAGATGACTTGCCCCATAGATTACTCTTGAACTTGGATGTTTCAATTAAATTCTCTTATGACTCCATAGCCCAATGGATTGAAAACTTGCCATCATCTTTCTTTAGAATCAAAGCTTATTCTGTTCACTTGCAACTTCTCACCTTTGAAACTATTTGCATATAGATCTTTCCGTCTCAGACAGAAACTATGTTCAACCATCTGAGAAAACCAAACAAAACCCTTGGTCTTCATAACTAGCCTAATATCATCACCCTAAAATTCAAAGACAATATCCATCTTTGTACATATTGGAGAGATCCCTCTCCGGATTCAGGAGGGCTAGATCCTAGAATCCCAAAGTTGGTTGAAATGATGTTAACTCTGTGATCGGACTTTGCCAATCTTACTTGTTACAGAGACCTAACATTTCTGGGGACTCCATTGGGGACTCCTCACCCAGAATCTTTATAACATCTTGAGAGTAAAAAGCAGCCTTTTCAAGCACTACCAAGAAAATGGTAATTAAGATGAAGATCAATTGAATCAGTGACAAACTAGGTCAATCCTAGGATTCTTTTAAGTTTTTATCTAACCTTGGAAAATCAGCTAGCTTAGCCATAAGGATAGACTATCTTTGTTTCATAACCGTAGCTAAGTTTTGAGGCAAAGTTAGGACATTCTTTTAAAACCACAAATATATACAATTCGGAAAATACCAAAAACATTTCAAATTGGTAGTAAAACACTAGTTTTGATATCTTGTCTACGTCTTTGATGTGTTTTACCTTATACTCTTAGACAGAGTCTGGAAAGGGCCAGGTAGCCTCTGGATCTCATCCTCTTTGGGGGGTGACATATCTGGTGAATGCCCTCCCAGTCAATCTCTGGTTAGAGTTTGTTGTGTTTCGAGATATCCCTGAAAAGGAATGTTTCAAAAACACTGTGGTGGACAGTGTACTCCTTTGGAAACATTCTGAACCATCCACCTGGCGACTCCACCATCCTGAACAGACCTTAAGACTCCACTGGAAAGAACCCTTATCATTATAAAATCATTCAAATTCAGTTAGAGGACTGCAGGATTCGAATTGAGAAAACAGATTAGTTAACCGTCTAAAGATTGTCATATCTGGTTGAACTTTTCTTGTTTAGATTGGGTCTAAACACATAAACATTGTGGCTCCTAAAAAGATTCACACTAGAGCCCATCCTGACCCAGATCCTCCTGAAATAGTTGATAACCCAGAAAGAATTCTTAGGAAGTCTCCTAGGATACAGTCTTCAACCATTTTCAGACCACCCCTAAGAGCTAATTCAGTTCCTGAGAATCTTTCAGCTCTTCATGAATCACAAATCGGCTTATTAAACCCATTCAGAACTAGGTCATTTGGGGATTTTGATCAGTTAGATTCTGAGCCTACACTTTCATCTCCCGAAACCAGTAAGACTCTTGGGAATAGAGAATCAACACCTCCTGATTTACATTTCTTACATAATCTAGGTGTCTCTCATCCGAGATCAGCTCAGAGATCTACTGCTGTTCCATCCACTTCTGTTCATCTTTCATCCACTGTTCAAACCACTCCACTTCAACCCACACCTCCTCTTGTAAATACACCCCCACCACATATCATGGCAGCATGGTATGCTCCCTTAGTCCTTCCTGTACCATTAGTCAACCTTCCACAGGACTATCAGTCCAAAATTCCATTATATGATGCTAACAATACCATAACAGCATCTCAACATGTGGATAAGATGAATGACTACTTTGAAAGAAATGAAATCGATAATGAATCTGTCAAAATCAGATTGTTTGCTCAAAGTTTGGGGGGAGAAGTGAGAAAATGGTTTAAAGGTTTAACCCCCCACAGTATTAACGATCTCCAAACCTTGCATCAAACATTCTTAAACAAATGGGAAGTAAGGAAAAACCCTCTCCAAGTCCTTGCCGACTATAACAATCTCCATAGGAACCCTGGGGAAAGTGTACAAGCTTATTGTACCAGGTTTAACAGTGTATATAACGCACTTTCCCCCGAACTGAAACCTCCTCAGGGATCAGCCTTAAACAAATTCCCTGAAGGGTTTGATCCAGACATGACTTATTCACTCAGAGAAAGAGTCTTTGCAACCCTTGAAGATATGCAAAGAGGTGCTCTTTCTGTGGAGGTAAACCTCATGGAGAAGAGAGCAAGGATGAAAGCTGAAAAGAGAGTATCTTTCAGAGAGGAATCCACCCCTTCTACTTCGAGCTCAAAGATGGAAAGAATGATGGAAGAGATGATAAAAAAAATGAGCATTCTAGAGAGAGCACAAGCAAGTCTAAATCAAAACGCTCCTCAAAACAGAAACCAAAACCAGAATCAGAACCTTAGAAGAAATCAGCCTCCAAACAGACCCAGGGAAGATGATCAGCAGGTCATTCCTCCCTTTCATCAGAACTTTTTAAGTGAGGTTGAACAAACAGATCAAATAACAGAGGAAGATGATATAAACTTATTTGGGGTAGATGATGATGACTTTGAGGTTCATTATGATAATAAACAAGGTCTTTATACACCTTACGATGACAGAAGAGATGATAATCACAATTACTATCAAAATATGGAAAGTGCTGTCATAGATCCTCTAAGGGAATATGAACTCAGAAGTAGATCTAATCGACAAACCCCCAACGATAAAACCTCTGACAAACCTTCTCAAAACAACACTGCAACCAAGTCTAAAACAATCAAACAAAAGGACAAAGTGGTGGCTGTTAATTCTGGTAATGATAAAGAGAAAGACACTCAAAACATCGAAAAACAGAGTGCAAACATTAGTAGTACTAGCACCTCAGTTAGTACTCCTGGTAGAACAACTGTTCCAATTGTAGATAAACCAAATCAGCAAGCTGTTATTGCTGATAAAGTGGCAGTAAACAGGGCTGAAGTCAACGCTTTGAAGAATCAAAACCTTTTCAGCCTAGAACAAGAAATCTCAAAGATCAAAATCTCTGTTCCTTTGACTGAGTTGGCTGCCCAAAATGTATATAGGTCCAAAATTTTGAAGGCTTTAAACTTAGAAGATAATGAAGATACTCTCAATCTTAATGATGACCAACCAGAGCTTATTTTTGGTCCAAAGATTGAAGGAAAATTCCAGGAAGGTCCTGTCCCTCCCTTTTATGTAAGCCTAAACATTCATGACAAAATTCTGCATAATGCTATGCATGATTCAGGTGCTTCCCATAATTTAATGCCAAAAGCTGTAATGGAAAGCCTGGGTCTTGAAATTACCAGACCTTACAAAGACCTGTACACCTTTGACTCAAGTAGAGTTAAGTGTCTAGGATTGATTAAAGATCTCTGTGTTAATCTAGCCCAAATTCCAGCTAAATGTTTAGTCATGGATGTTGTTGTGGCTGATGTCCCCCCAAAGTATGGAATGCTTTTGTCACGATCTTGGGGGGCTAAGTTACAGGGGACCATGCAAATGGACATGACCTATGCAACTATCCCTGTTTTCAATCAGACTAGGAAACTTTATAGGGAATCTCACATGCAGTACACAGTAACAAGTCAGGATCGGCCCCAAAACTCCCCTCTCTATGCTATGAACACGAGCCTTGATTCTTTTATCATGTTCAATGATGAAGCACTCACAGAACAAATCGTTTCAATAGAATCGATGGTTGAAATAAAAGAGGGGGAACACAACGTTGAAATGCCGAAACGGTCTATTGTGTCTGAAGATCCTAGCAAACTTAACACAGACCTTGAGCTCCAAGTTATCAATCCTTTGAGCTTAAAACTTCACAGTCAGAAAGACAGTCCTCAACCCGATGAGAAACTTGAGGAATCAAATGATACAACGTCCATTCACCAAACTGAAAATCTGCCTCTCTGGACTATGTATTTTGATGGGTCATGCACCAAAACCAATGCTGGTGCAGGTGTCTGGATCACTAACACTGAAAATAATCATACAGAATGTATCTCATGCAAATTAAACTTTCAGTGTTCCAACAACATAGCAGAATATGAATCCCTTCTCTTAGGCTTGCATCTGTTGAAAAAATTAAGTGCCAAGAGAATCGATGTTTATGGGGATTCTGAATTAATCATTAGGCAAGTTAATGGGGAGTATAATGCAAATCACCCAAGACTTAGGGCATACAGGAATGATGTCATCGATCTTTTGAAGACATTTGAAGAGTCCTCTTTATTTTTTGTCCCAAGAAAAAGAAACATTGCAGCCCACAATTTAGCCTTTGCTGCTAGGACCTGCCCGATGCTGTATGATGACACCTCTCAGATAAAATTCAGACCAGCTATCCCAGATAACCGGAAATATTGGCAGGTATTTGATGGAGATAAACAAATATAAGACTTCATGCAATTCAGAAATGAGTTTGAACCCCATAGTTCCGATTCAGACTATGATACAGACTGCAGTGAAGAAAATTTTCTTGGTGAAGAAGAACCATCTCCACAGCTGGTAGATATAGACCTTCAGACTATCACACCTACACACCAAACAGAATTAAGTCCAAAACCTGAAATAGAAGAAATGGAAACTCTGCATTCTAAAGATGATAGTCTGCCCAAGGGCTTGGCCCCTATAGAGGAACTGTTTAATTTTGATGATGTGGCCAAAAGACCTAAACTGGAACCTGTAGAAACTGAAGTGGAGGAATGCAATATAGGCAGTGAGGAAAAACCGAAATTGATCAAGCTGTCTAAAACCTTGCCAGCTCGCATTAAACTCAAATACTTAGAGCTGTTCAAAGAGTTTTCTGATGTTTTTGCGTGGAGTTATGAAGATCTCAAATCCTATGACACTGAAATAATACAGCACAAAATCCCTCTAAAAGAAAACCAAAAACCATTCAAACAAAAACTGCGCAGAATCAACCCTGTCCAGTTGCCATTGGTTAAGAAGGAAATCATGAAGATGCACGATGCTGGTATTATTGTCCCTATTAGATATTCTGAGTGGGTATCTAATCTGGTGTCTGTTAGGAAAAAGACTGGAGAAATCATACTTTGTATAGACTTCAGGAATTTAAACAAAGCTTCATTGAAAGACAACTACCCTTTGCCCAAAATGGATCATATTTTGCAAAGGGTGGTGGGGTCTAAAAGAATTTCTTTGCTGGATGGCTATTCAGGGTATAATCAAGTCCTAGTCCACCCTGATGATCAATTAAAGACAACTTTTACTACACCATGGGGCACGTTCATGTATGTGAAAATGCCTTTTGGTTTAATGAATGCTGGAGCAACCTTTCAGAGAGCCATGGACATAGCATTCTCGGAAGAATTAGGCTTCTTCATCATTATCTATCTTGATGATGTAACTGTGTTTTCAAAAACAAATGAAGAACACTTAGAACACTTGAGGAAAGTTTTCGAGAAGTGCAGAAGGTTTGGGATATCTTTGAACCCCAAGAAGACTTTATTTGGTCTCCAAGAAGGTAAGCTCCTTGGACATATCATTTCCGAGCAGGGCATAAAGATAGATCCCATGAGGATTGAGGCCATATTGCAAATCTCTCATCCTCGAAATATCAAAGAGTTGCAGTCTTTCATAGGGAAGATTAACTTTTTGAGAAGGTTCATCCCCAACTTGGCTGAGCTCCTTAGAAATATCACAAACATGTTGAAGAAGGAGCAAGGGGTAAAATGGACCTCAGAAGCAAAGACATCCTTCGAACTGGTGAAACAAGCGTTAACCAAAACACCAGTTCTCATAAGTTTTGATTTTTCAAAGGATTTTTATATCTTCTCATTTGCATCAGAATATACTATAACTGCTGTCCTTTTACAGAAAAATCCACAAGGGCAAGAGCAGCCCATTGCATTCTTTAGCAAGGCATTGAGGGATGCCCCGTTGAGGTATAACATTATGGAAAAACAGGCTTTTGCTTTGGTAAAAGCTTTAAAAGACTTCAGGGTATACATCCTTCACTCACATATCATTGCCTTTGTCCCAAATTTAGTTGTAAAAGACATTCTAACCCAGGATCCAGATGGTAAGAGAGGTAAGTGGATTGCTGTTATTCTTGAATATGATTTAGAGATTAAACCCACTAAGCTTATCAAAGGTCAGGGTCTAGCTAGGTTAATGGCTGAATCAAATTGTGAAGTTCTTGATATTAATATGATTAATGCTTTGGATGACCAAGAAGAATTCTCAACTCCCATTGTTGAAGATTATTTTGCGAATTCTCCTTGGTATACTGATATTGTCTATGTTTTGCTAAATTTAAACACACCTCCTGGTTTATCCAAAACAAAGGAAAGATTCCTAAAGTTAAAAGTTGTAAACTATTGCATTATTGAAAAATGTCTTTATTGGAAAAATGCTAGTGGTATATTGCTTAAATGTTTGCCTGAGTTGGATGCAGAAAATATTAAGCTGGAATTCCATGAAGGAGAGTGTGGAGGCCATCTGTACTAGAAGTCAACAGCCAACAAGATTTTGAGGGCTGGTTTCTATTGGCCTACTCTTTTTCCTGATGTGCATAAACTGACAACCACTTGCCATAAATGCCAATTGTTCGAGGGCAAGAGAAAATTGTTACCCCTTCCTCTGCATCCAATTACTGTTGAAGCCCCTTTTCAACAGTGGGGACTTGACTTCATCGGAGAAATCCACCCACCATCCTCTGCCCAACATAGGTGGATCCTTACTGCCACAGACTATTTCACTAAGTGGATAGAAGCCATTCCTTGTAGACAGGCCAATGATTCAGTTATCATTAAATTCATAGAAACCAATATCCTTTCCAGATTTGGCTGTCCTACCAAGATCATTACAGATAATGCAGCAACATTTGGATCAAAGAGAATGGTAGAATTCTGTCACAAATACCAGATAGCATTGGGCCACTCCACAGCCTATTACCCTCAAGGTAATGGACTTGCAGAGTCTTCCAACAAAAGCTTAGTGAACATAATAAAGAAACTGTTGAAGGACAACAAGAAGTCTTGGCACATAAAGATGAACCATGCACTCTGGGCTGACAGATTAACATTGAAGAAATCCATTGGTATGTCACCCTTCCAGCTTGTATATGGTACAGATGCAATTTTTCCAAACAGCCTTGGTGTACCAGTTATGAAGTTAATTCAAGAGTTGCAGACTGAAGAAAATGACATAATCAGAAGAATAAATCAGACCATTCATCTTCAGCAAACCAGGGAGGAGGTGTACAATAAAGCATTACAGAAACAAGACAATATCAAAAGGATATTTGACAGAAGAACAAAGGCCAGCAATTTCAAAATTGGGGACAAGGTCTTAAAGTGGGACTCAAAGAGGGAAGACAAGGGAAAGCATGGTAAATTTGACAATCTGTGGCTTGGCCCTTACTCCATTCATTCAGTTGCTGGGAACAACGCATTTTTCTTACAAGAGCTGAATGGAGCAGAATTGTTTGGGGGTCCTGTCAATGGCAGGATGCTTAAGCATTATCTGTCCTAAATTATTTCATGTTTGAAGCCTTTTTACCTTCTTTTTTCGCTGTAAATATTCCATCCACCATTGCATTTAAGGTTATGAAAAATAAAAAAAAATATACAAAAACAAAGAAAGAAAGAAAAGAGGGCAGAAGTGAAAAACAAGAAAGACAAGGCCCCATGCCAAAAAAGAGAAATGAATCTGAAAGTGTGCAAGCTTAAATGCCACTCCTTGAAACACACTTCTAATTGGTCAAACTGTTTAATCTTGACTAATTAGCTTTCAATTTCCTGTAATAGGATAGCAAATTTGATTTGCCAAACTGTTTAATCTTGGCTTATTAGTAGATAGATTAGGGTAGAAATGAAGGTTCAAACAAACCCAAAATCTGAACCAAAGTTTCCAAAGAACTGACTCAAAACTACTCCGATTTCTGAGTCAGAGAGAAAAGACCTGGTTCTAATTCACTCAAAACCTGAACCGGAGGAAACATGAAGATAGCTCACCGAGAAGAAAAAACAGAGCTGTGAATATGAGCGAAGGCCATAATGAGAAAATTTTCAGATCTTAAGCCTTCTGTTTTGATTTAAAATTTTCTGCAAATAATAATCTATGTGCAGCTTGTTTTTATGCCATAGATCATAGCAAGTCGAACAGCTCAATCTTGACTTGACTATTTTTAAATTTCTGTTGTAGAATTTAGAGAATGAAAGTTTGTTGGACTGTTTAATCCCAAAAAACAGTAGAATAGGTAGAGGAATATTTGAGCTCAACTGTTTAATCTGAGCTCAGGGAGAAATAAGGAGTAGAAATAGATTAGATTTCCTGTTTTCAAAAGAATAAAATGTGTGTAAAGAGTTTTCCAATCCTAGTGCACTCTGATGAAGAAAAAAATGTTAGATCAGTAGGATTGGGGTAGGTAGAAGTTGTATTGATGAAATTCATCTCTCTTTCATGACTGACATTATTTTTTCCAGAAGAAAAGCAAGAGCAAGTGATGGGTCAGACACCAGACAGCATCCCAGAGAAATCAAGTCTGAATTCTTGATGCCTTCAAGAAGGCACCATCCCCAAGTGGAGCCACTGTTAGCCACCTATATTTTTCAATAATATCAGTTGGTGGCTAAATATTCTTTGCAGCCTTCAAGAAACAAATTCAATCCTGAAACTTGTTGGTGCTTGAAGACTGTTAGTAAGATCACAAACTGCTGGTTGGTTCTTCATACTTTTCCTTCTTCCCAGCCTCTGATTCCCCAAGAAAATCCAAGTCAAGTATTGCTGCATCCTCCTCCTTTTTCCTCTCCCTTTCTTCCATTTTTCCTTCATCCTCCAATTGCCTTTTCTTCATAAAATATCCCACTGAATCATGTATTACCCCTTATTCCTCCATTAATCTCATTTCCTAAGGCTAAAAACCCACCTTTTGGCCTATCGGAACCCCTTTCCCCTTTTTCAAAAATCATTGAAAAACATATAAAAGCGCATATTTCCGCGCGCCAAGCTTTAGCCCCTCGGCTAAGCCTCTTCCTTTTCTCCATTCATATGCCCCGACGCCAGAACCGTGAGCTAAATCCTACGGGCGCTTAATACTTGGAATTTATTTATTACCCGAAAACATTGAAAACCTTTGTAAAACGCAAAGTCGGGTTTATTTTATTTTTCCACCAAAGAAAGTCATATTGAAACTCAGCCATCGATCTGTCCCACGAATCAACGGTGCGGAGTGTACCCCTCATCTGGTGGACCCCCCCATCGCCGCGCTGTTTTCCATTCCCACCGGTTTCGTGCCCGCACCACCTTTTGTCCGGGGGCGGTTTTATACCGTCGGCCAGCGATCCCACACGCTGGCCGACACGTGTTCGCCACTTCATCCCAAACCTGCCGTGCCATGTCTATTGCCCGCGCGTTAAACCTCGTCCTATGGCCCCGCAGCGGGATTCACCCCCGCCGTCAAATCTGGGCCCTCCCATCCGACGGTCCCTGATCGCCTTTTTCGCTCACCCTTTAATCAACTCGCCCGTCTGTTAAATCTCCCTCGACGCGTTTGAAAGTCGGTTCCCACCGTCGATCTCCGCAGATCGACGGCTCTCTTTTGTTCTCCCGATTCCGTCGCACGGCCCATCTTTTCCTCCGTTGACTGTTCAAAACCCCCCCGACCATTGATCGCCATACGATCAACGGCTCTGATCGCTCCTTGCTCCCGCACGCCTTCCGATGCAGTCTCTCCATATAACGCAGGATTTCCTCATTTTTCTTGTATTGTGCAGGTTTTTAATGTTTTTCTTCGTATTCTATGAAAATCTAAAGGATGGGGGTGACGACTCCAGTCCTTCCGATTAATCCAGGGAATCGATCATATGGAGAAGAACAATGATATCAACAAAGTTTCATGAGCTTTGGTTGCTGCCCATCCCTGTAAAGCTCGAAGAATGCCATCGATATCAGAGCAGAGAAAGAGTATCAGATTTTGAAGACAGAGTGAACCAGAGCAGTAGTTTTATGGGTAGATTGGTGGGGATTACGGCTAAGACGGTTATCAAAAGCCTAATCCCTGGCTCAGAACACGGATTAAAGAAAAACCTAAAAGTGTTCATCATACAGGTCGCCTCCACCGCCATACTTTGAGGCGAATTGATTCCTCAACCACCACAGTGCCATCTATTGCCCCAGAATGCTCAATCAGAGGATGAATTTATTGAACAAGATTAGATATTATGCCTCGGAACAACCAAAGAAGTTATTACTGCACCAGATTTAAATGACAGAATGTTTGCAGAGTAACCCTAACAGTACGCAGAGCCTCAAAGGTCAACACAAGCTCCCTTCGAGCTTACTTCATCAGTGTAAACACATTAATGCAATGTAACACCTGTAGAATTTCTTCATCGAGCCTCACAGGGTCAGGAAGACATTAATTCTGCATTGATTGTATTTGAGATCTTTTTATCAGATCTCACCTCCTCATCCTTCTATAAATACTCCAGAAGAAGATGAGTGAGAGGTTGGATTAGTTGGTTGTCAATGTGATTGCTGAAGCGCTGTAGCTATTTCTGAGTGGAAAACTCTTGACTGTAAATAGTGGTTTCATGGGCCCTTGGAGCTCTGCTTGTAACAGATAGATTAGGTTGTGAAGAGAGGTGAATTAAAACATTGGATTTGAAGATTGTAACTGGTTTGAAGCAATCAATACAAGCTGATTTATGGGATCCTGGTCTATGCTGATGGTGATGTTATCCTCACTGTAACTTGTCATTTTATTTTATTTTTCAATTTGTTTCCATTTTCCACTATAAAGAACAGTTTAAACAGTGTTAGAGTTTGCTGTACATCAGTGACCTTCTCTGGCTGAAAAATCTTTATCCCATTTTTTTCTTCTAATTGTGTTATTTAGAAATGATTTAATTCAGTCTAAGCACAGAGATGCTGGCGTTCCCTCATCTTTTCGTCACTGCTGAATGTTATTTTTAAATGTTACTTTCATTTATGTTGTGGAAAGAATGAACTGAGGAAATCAAAGGTTAGCCCTGAGTCCCTTTCTTGTTTGCTCAACTACTTGTCTATTTCCCTTAGGATGTGTCAAAAGCTGACTAGTTTCAAAGTACTTATCAGATCTTGGGCCATTCCGTGTTATCTTGGTGATTGTCTTGGAAGCAACTAAGTAAAGAAGAACTAAGATGAGGAGAAAGGTGAGCCCTGCCCGCTATTTTCTGCTCCAAAGGTTGCCTTCAAGTTTCCCTTTGTTTTAATTTGTTTTCTATTAGAAGTGTATCAAAGGCTGGATAGTTTCAAAGTACTTACCAGATCCTAGTTTACTTCTATGTTTTCCTTAAGTGCCTGGTCAAAGGCTGGCTAGTTTCAAAGTACTTACCAGATCCTGGGTTGCTCTTTGTTCTGCATATGTTAATTCCCTTTCTTTTGTATCACCTCATTCCATAAATCAAACTTCAAAGAGACCCTTAGGCCTAGATGACTTGCCCCATAGATTACTCTTGAACCTGGTTGTTTCAATTAAATTCTCTTATGACTCCATATCCCAATGGATTGAAAACTTGCCATCATCTTTCTTTAGAATCAAAGCTTATTTTATTCACTTGCAACTTCTCACCTTTGAACCTATTTGCATATAGATCGTTTCTGCCTCAGCAAAGAATTATGTTCAATCATCCGAAAAAACCAAACAAAACCCTTGGACCTCATAACTAGCCTAATATCATCACTTTAAACTTCAAAGACAATATCCATCTTTGTACATATTGGAGAGATCCCTCTCCGGATTCAGGAGGGCTAGATCCTAGAATCCCAAAGTTGGTTGAAATGATGTTAACTCTGTGATCGGACTTTTCCAATCTTGCTTGTTACAGAGACCTAACAGAAACAAAGGAAGGTTTTGAAGGTGCTACTGTGTGCAATCACCCCAAAGTTGCCAAGGTGAATTTGTCATGCCTCAAGGAGCAAAGGGTAAAGTCAACTTCAATGTTTTCAGTCACCTACAAAGTAAAAGTGTTAATGGACATCAATAAGACAATAAAATTCAACTTTATGACTTAAGAAAACCTACAAAGAAAAAGTGTCAAAAGGGTGTTAGTAAGAAAAGGGGACTCTTAAACTTTAGAAAGTGTGTTTTAAAGATTAAATCAATATTCCATAAGCCTATAAAAGCCCATCTAACACTTCAATAAATCATTATTGTATTTTAGGTGACCAAGAGCACTCAGTAGTGAAGAATTTGGGAGTTTTCAAGTCAAAATTGGGCAAATTTGTCTAGCATTGCACGCTCAGCTTGGCGTTGCGTGCCAGGGATCAGGCACTGTGCCCTTGGAAAAATTCCTCGATAAAAATTACACTGGCACTGCGTGCTTGGAAGTGAGCGTTGCACACTGGGGAAGGTGTTGCACCCTTAACCAACAGGCCTAATGAAGAAAACCTTTGGTGCTGCGCACTCAAGACCGGCTCTGCACGTTTAGCCTCGGTGCTGCGCCCTTGGCCTTGGCATTGTGCGCTTGGGCAAGAAGGGTTCATAAACCATACAACCACTCAATTCACTCCAAATCTCTTTCAAGCTTCCTCCAAGGTCTTCCAAGGCACTGATAAATGGTAAGTGGATGCCCTAACCACATTTTCAAGCTATTTGATGATTTTTAATTGAAAGAAGTTGAAACCCTAAGAAGAAACCCTAAGTGTTTAAACTTGGAATCACCGTTTACCATTACTTCATCTGACTGTAAAGAAAATCAGTGATAGACAGAGGGATTACATTGTTTGGAGGTTTTTCATTCACCTAAGCTATCCCTACACCCATCCCATTCATAACACTCAGTCCCTTCACTTGCAAAAAGAATGACATTCCATTTCCCTCCTTCATATCAATTTGACATCAGCCCAAGAGTGTTTCAAAACATAGTTTTAAACATGTCAGCAGAGGAAGAGGATAGTGGCAGTGGTGGAGAGGCTCAAATGCCAACGAGGCATGAGAAAAAAGGTGGAAATATCAACAGATTTGAACCCCTCAACACAAGGGAACTAATGGCATCTCCCCTTACTGTTTGTTTTTTCAAGCATGTAGGATGCTATGAATTTTGTGAAAAGGTGCAACAGGTGCAAAACCACCCTGAGCTAACTAGACTATTTATCATTAACTTTCATGACAAACAAGTTAATCTTGTCGGGGTCACCTTTGAATTGTATACAGATGCCATTGCCAATGCCATAGGCATACCTAGTGTAGGTGAGAAATGGTTCAAGCAAGCTAATCTTGACATGAGTTACTTTGAGCCATATCTAAAGCCTAGGTATAAATACCACCACAAGTCCATCTTACCTTTTTCACATCTGCTTGATTGATATGCACCTATGATGAAGATCATAATGAAATATTTCACATGTGAGGGAATATTCTCCCGCCTTTACTCCTACCACATTAGGCTGCTTATGCATTTTACTAGGGTGAGGATGCTGCACATACCCTATTACCTCTACAGACGCATTGAAAAAATGGCCTATATAGTGCAAAAGAGAGATTTCCCTCAGCAAATGCAAAGCATATTCCATCACTCACTTATCAAAATGGTGGTTATGTACCAACTACAACAGAAATACATTCCATGGGAGACCTTCATTGCCAATGAGGTTTTCACCACTCCACAAGGCCATTAGCAGCAAGATGTCCCTTCATCTTCTCATCCTCCCATTCCTCCTTCACCATCACACCCCACTACTCATGCATCACCATCCACTCACATTCCTTCACATCATGATGATTCTCCTTCATCACCTTTTCACAATCCCTCACCATCATCTCATGGTACTAGTGCATCAAACAATGAAGAAGGCAGTGAGGCAGATGACACTGAGATGGTTGACATAGAGTATTTTCCTTTGACCTATCAAAGAGGCCAAAGGCAGGTGTTTTCTCCACATATTGTGGAAGGGGCCTGCCTTCATCATCAACAAAACAACTTGAAAAAGGTAAGGAAGAGTTCATTGATGAAGAGGAGGAAGATGAGCACGAAACTGAAAAAGAGTTTCAGCTAATTCAACTTGACAGTGAGAATGAGGATGAAGAGAGGATCACAAACATGCTCCTCAAAATCAAAGATGCTTTGATTAAAGAGATGCAAGCCAATCTTGGTAGGGCTAAGAATTTCATAAACTTCCTTGAGGCAGAAAATAAGCAATTGGAGACATAGAAGGCCATCAGTGAGGTCAGAGTTATCATAGCTTAGAAAGAGGCTAGGAAAGACAAGGCTAGGCTAGATGAGGACTTGGGCACTTTTGATGACAATGAGGATGAGGAATAACAACTTCCTAGGAAGAGGCCAAGGAAAATTGGATTGAAGAAAGCCTTAGCCAAAGAAAGAGAGCAAGAGACAGTATTGGCAGAGCATCTCACTCCAAGTGAGATGCATGCCATGGATATAGATTATGATAGGGTTTATTGGATAGAGAGAGAAAATTTTCACTTAGAGGTTCAACTGGCGAAGGCCAAGAGAGACATTGACCTTCAAAAGAAGATGGCAAGGCATTATGCGTTGAGGAACCGGATTGCAAGGGCCAAGCTCAAAAGAGCCTTTGCAAAGATTCAAGCCCTAAAAGAGGAAAAGGACAAAGAAAAGATTGAAATTATTTCTGATGCATCCCTACAAGCATTGGCAAACATGATCAGCAAGAAAAATCCCAATTGTGGCATATTTTTGCAAATTTTGAGTTTTTGACTATTTGGCCAGCAGAAAAAAGGGCCAAGCGCGCAACACCACTGGTGCTGCACTCTTTTTTGGGGCACCCAATTGAGGAAAATTTTAATTTTTCATGATCCTTAGGCCAAGTACATCACCCTCAAAAATTTTCAAGTCATTTGGAGCAGAACTGGTCCCTCAAAAGGGCAAAAAACAAGCAAAAAATCACCTTTCTGCCCTCTTTTCAGCATTGACGCTGCGACATAAGAAGTTTTGTGAGAATGGATTTTTGAGTAGGTATGGGGAATATATTCTAAAAAATAAAGGTATATATGTAAACTAGACAGGATAGGCTTTCTAATGAGCTATCATGGAGCTCATTTGGACACCGGGAATGCCTCCAAATATTAGCTGCAAAACAGGTGATTTTTCCAGATTTGGCACTGCACCCTTGGCCTAGTGCTGCGCCCTTGAACCTTGGCGTTGTGCCCTTTCCTGAAATTCAACAAAAGACACTTGAAGTTATTGAAAAATATGTTTTGAGGGCTTTGAAGGCAAATCACTCCAGAGTTAGCTGAGGAGTTATGTTAGAATTTATTTTTGCATTTATTAAGTTAGGATATTTGTGCCTTGGGCCTTGCATGGTCTCATAGGACAAAATGAAATTTATGTGTAATTAATGACATTTTTAAACCCTAGATAGGGTTTTCATCCTCCTTTTCAAGTTAAATACTGGATGGAGGCCTCATTTTTTTTGTTGTTTTACGGAGATGAATACATAGACTTGGAGTTCTGAAGAAATTGGCTTTGGAGCTTTGTGACTATTTTGGATTGAAAGCCATGGAGAAAACACTTTCATAGGATTCCTGAACTTTGTATAATGGTGATGTGTTTCTAATATTTTATTTGTTTCCTTATGTTTACATATTTTCCATATTTTCTCTTGCAGTAGAACATAAAGTTTAGGTTAAGACATGTTGCTTAGAGGCACCTTAAATTTGTTTGCTTTCTATTGCTCTAATTTTTTCCTCTACTAGGTTTTCTTGAAGAAATTAGGAGTTCCATGTTTCTCCATGTTCATCTAGTTTTTCTCCTTGAGATTAAATTAGTACAGTATGGCTAAATAAGTTAATGGTTTGTCCTGTCCTTTAGTTTTTCTTGAAATGTTGTTCTCAAGGCTCTCTTTGAAGTGTATTAATTAGGGTTTAGGCTAAAGAAGTTTATGGTTTGCCCTGTCTTTTAGTCTATCTTGAAAAGGTTACTTTAAAGTTCTATATAGTTTGGTTAAGGAGTTTAGGAGTTCCCTGCTCTTTAATCATTACTCATGTGCTATCTTGAATGTTTTCTTTCTCTGAAGGTAGATAACTAGAGAAGTTAGGAGTTCCTTGCTCTCTAGGGTTTGCTGGATAGTTGTTTTTAAGTTTACTTGATAAAACTAGGTCAAAGAAGTTTATGGTGCACCCTGTCCTTTGATTATTTATTATGCATAGTTCTCTTAAAGACTTTTCTTGTTATAGTATATGTTAAAGGATTCTTAACTACCCTTTAAACCTACAAAATTCACCATTTAATGTTCATTTCACTCACCTAGGCTATTAAGATCCATTTGGCTTTGTTAAAATTGCCCTATGAAACACCCTTGACCTATTGTACTGCTTTTCAAGACCTTTTGAAGACTCCATATCCAAATGTTCTAAATCTCTCTCATTCTATCTGTTCTACTTGACAAGAAACCCAACCAAACAAAACAAATAAAGAAACCCTATCATTATAACTAGCCTAAAATCAAAACCCTAAAATCAATCAAGTTACATCTTTTACACAAATATAGAGAGAGCCCTCTTTGAGTCCAAGAAGGCTAGGTCCTAGGGATCCAAAGTTGGTTTGATGTTACCCTTGTTAAATTTGGTCTTGCCAATCTGAGAATTTACTGGGCCCTAACATAATGGCGACTCCACTAGGGATATGAGTAAGTGACAACTTAAATATTCCTTAAGAACTCACAAATCTCCTGTCAAAACTTAGATAAATCAAGTGTTAGCCAAGAGTGATATCTGGTTGATTCATCATACTAACACCATGGTGACCATACTGGAGAACACTTATTGAAAAGCTTAGTGTTACATAAAGAACTTAGAAAACCCAAAAACATCCTTAGATTGGTATTTAGTTGTTTATGGTGGAAAAAAATTACATCCTCAAAACAATAAGCATTATCGACCTGGTGACTCCAATGGTCTTTAGTAGCCCTGTTGACCCCACTATTTCTCACAGACTCCCCTAGGAATTTATCAATCAGTCATAACAATGTAAAGCCTAGTTACATACTGTGTGAACTTAGTACCCTTACAGATAGGTCTGTTTTTCAAAACTCTCATAAAATTTCAACCTCTTTGTGTTTTGGGTCTGAAATCTGGCTTCACAAATAATCAACACTAGATCTCACCATAACCAAAACCCTCCTACCATAGTTGATGACCCAGAAAGAATCTTATGGAAAACTTCTAGGACTGAAGACTCAACTATTGTTAGACCCATTCCCAAAGAAATTTTTGTCCCTGAAAGCCTCACAACCTTGCAAGATACCCAATTTGACTTACACCATAGAAGAAACCTATTCAGAACTAAGTATCAAAGTGGGATAGAACAGAAAGACCTTGAGCCTACAGAATTGTAGTAGAGTCCTAGTAGAGAAGCCTCTCCTTCCACTCCTCCCGATTTTTAGCTTCTCCAACACTTTGGCTCCTTTCATTCCAAATCTGCTCAAAATCAGCTAGCTGGTCCAAGTACGTCTGCCACACTCATTCATACATCCACTGTGAAAACCACTTCACTTCATCCTCCACCTCCACTCATAAAACATCCTCTTGTAAATCCTCCTTGGATTCCATTACCTCCCATCATGGCAGCATGGTATGCCCCTCTTGTACTACCACAACCTTTACTTCCTATGCCACAGGAATACCAAAATAAAATCCCTCACTTTAATGGAACTGACCCTACAACTGCCCAACAACATGTAGACAAGATGAATGATGCTTTTGACTATCAAGAAATAGAAGAGGAGACCATAAAAATGAGAATGTTTTCCCAAAGTTTAGGAGGAGAAGCAAACAAATGGTTCAAGAACTTAACTCCTAACAACATACATGATCTCCCTTCCCTTTATCAAACATTCATAAAAAAGTGGGAGACTATGAAAAATCCTATTCAAATCCTATCAGAGTATGATAACCTTAAGAGAAATGTTGGGGAAAGTGTCCAAGAATACTGCACTAGATTCAATAGTGTTTAAAATGCACTCCCTCCTCACATGAAACCCCCACAAGGCCTAGCCCTAGTAATTTTTCTAGATGGATTTGAACCCGACGTGGTTTACCAATTGAGAGAAAGAGATCCCCTAACCTTAGAAGACATGCAAAGGGGAGCTGTAAGTGTAGAAGCCAACCTAATTGCTAAAAGGTCTAGATTAAGCGTAGAGAAGAAGGTCACATACAAAGAAGAAACTATGTGATGCTAAAATTGACAGTCTAGTTAGGATAATGGAAAGGATGATGGAGAGAATCAAGTTGAATGAGCACCCCCTAAGGAAAACCAAGCAAACCCTAAAAAGAGAAATATAAACCAAAACTTCAGAAGAGACCCTCCTCAAATCATACAAAGAGACAATGACCAACAAATCAGACCTCCTTTCCAAGAAAACTATGAAGATGAAGAAGAAAGAGAAATCGAGGAGCCAGAAGAAAATCATGTCAATCTAATAGACTCCAATACCGAGGATGATGTTTTTATCACAGAAGAAGAACAAGGTGTTGGTGTCCTGTGATTTAGCAGATTGGTAGAACAAATGCATAGGGTAACATCAGACCAGTCTTTGGAGTCCTAGGACCTAGCCTTCCTGGACTTAGAGAGGGCTCTCTCTATTATGCGAAGGATGTGAACTTGTTCGCTTTAGATGGTTGATTTTAGGCTAGTTGTTAAGTGTAGGTTTGTTGTTTGTTTTGGTTGGGGTATTATGATCAAGTAGAATAGGTGGAGTGAGAGGTTATCAAATCAATTGGGCTATGGAGTCTATGAAGTCATTGATATCTCGATGATGAATTTGGGTACATCATAGGGAAAATCTAGTGTAGTTAATGGATCCTTAAAGTTTATCTGTGAGGTGAAATGGACATTAAGTTTGGGAAACCAAGGTAGGGCAAAGGGAAGTTAAGAATCCTTTGTCAAATACCTCTGAATAGAGATATATTGCATACTGATAAGCAAAAAGATACTAGTCATGAGGTAGGGCACACCATTTACTCAATAACAATACTTTTAAACAAATACATGTTCAAGGTATACAATCCAGTGGAGAAAATGAAGTAAGACAACTTATCTAACTTCAATGATTCTAATTTCAAGATTTGAAAACATATGAGAGACAAATAAAATTAATAAATGAGGAGGGAACTCCTAAACATCATTCATTAAACTATAAAGAACTTTGAAGCAAACTGATAGGCATATACAAAGGGCAATATCGAAACAAGACCTCTATGGCTTAACCTAATCAATCAATACTTCAAAGAGAGATTTCAGACAGAGGTTAGATAGCATAAAAAAAGCAGGGCTTACCATGAATCATGTTTGTAAACTAGAATATTAATCCAATAATGAAATAGACAAGCTTAGGTGGGCCTAAGGAGCAACTAAGAATTCCTTAAACTAACCCAGCAGAAGAAAACATGAAGATAATAGCAAACAAGAGGACTGAGATGCCTCAAACAACATTTCTCATCCTATACTTTTCTGAGCTATTGCAATATAGAAATATGGACATATGAAAAACAAAAAAAACATGAACAAATAAGAGATACTTCACCATTAACTAAACTTAGGAATCCTGCAAGCAAGCCTTCATCATTATCAACCAAGGCAAATCATCCACAAGCTCCACAACACTAAATTGTTCTTCAAATTCCAAAAACCATGTATTGCTCTTAAACACATCAAAATCCCACTATTACAATGAATCCTCATGCCTTATATAATAAGAAAAGAGGAGAGAAAACCAATAGAGTATTTAGAAGTCCATTGGCTAAACAGAAGTATCCCTATTTTCCTTAAGGCCTTGCAAGGCCCAAGGCACAAAATATCCAAAATAAATATCTTTCCGACTATTTTTAGTAATTAAATTGACTTTTAGGATCTGACAAGCCTACAAAAAATTTCCAAACACACATTCTGGCTTGTCAATCACAGGAGCGTAGCACTGTGTGTCAAATTTGAATTTGCATGCCAGGAGCGTAGCACAGGAATAGAAAAAATAGGTCTTCTTACAGCCATGTTTTGAAGGCCTTTGCAATGTAGGAAAAGGATCATTGATGGATTTTTGGAAAGCCCTTGAAGTCTACTTTCCATATATATCCTTGGTTTTCTGATCTGACCTCTACAACCTATCCAAAAAGTGAAAATTCCAATATTGGTAGGAGCGCAACACATGTCCTGAAAAGAGGGCAGAATGGTGAAAATTGAGTGTTTTTGACCCCTTTGGGGGGTCAAAACAACTCCAATTGAGCTGAAAATTGGTGAGAATGATCCTCTCATGATGATGAATCCAAAAATGCAAGGATTTTCTCTTGAAGATACCCTAAAAAAGAGCATAGCACCAGGTGTGCTACGTTCCTAGCCTCAAAATTTGCAAAAAGCAAAAACTTGTTCAATTTCTCCCAAATTTGGTAGACAAGTGTCTCACGGGTCCTGGGAGACCTGTAGAGAAGCTTGAGCCAAAATACCAAGGCTATCTTGTTCCTTTTCCTCCTTTAGTGCTTGGATCTCAATTTTGGCCCCTTTGAGTTCTTGCCTTGCAAATTGGTCTCTTTGAGCATAATACTTAGCCATTTTCCTTTGTAGATCCAAGTCTTTCTTGGCCTTCTCCAGCTTGGCCTGTTAGCCCTCTCAAGCCATGATTCCCTATGATGTTTAATTTATAGTGCAAGGAGTTCTTGGAGAGAAATTTGTTCTGCTTGGGTTGATTCTTCTTCTCTCTTCTTTGCCAATGCTTTCCTAAGACGCATAGTTCTAGGTCTCCTTCTAGTTTGACCCTCCTCATCACTACTCTCCTCATAAGTTCCCATGAATTCTGCCAACTTCACTTGTGCCATTTGAGCCTCTTTTCGGTACCTGAGTGTTCTTGTTTCATGGATGGCTTGTTGGGCACTCATTTTCTTGTTTTGCATCTAATAGAAGTGAATCACATCCTTTGCTCTTTCTAATTCAACCTCCAAGTCCTTGATTTGTGCATTCCTGTCTTGGAGGAGGGAGTTTGAAATTCTTGTTTCATTCTCATCATCACTGTCTATGTGAATGAGTTCAAACTCTCTTTCTTTTTCATGATCTTCCTCTTCTTCTTTCATTTTTTGCTTACCTTTATCAAATGTTTGAGTTGAAGTATATGGCAAGGTCCCTTGCCTCTTAGAGGTAGCAAACACTTGCCTTGATCCTCTTTGGTAAGTGAGGGTACAAGTTTTAACATGTCTCACTTGAATACCTTGATCATTGGTGGTCTTAGGGCTGTTTGTCTTCTCACTGATGACTTCTGTATGTGTGTCTTCCTTACTTTGCTCTTGACTGCCTTCTTGACATGTATTTTCATTTTCTCTCATGCTAGTGTCACTGTCAAGATTTTCATGATTATCATCCTCTGTATTTGAAATAATAGAAGTGTCTTCATCATTCTTTTGTACATCTGTATCTTTATGACTGTCCTCCTCTTCATGATTTGGCCCACTATCCTCATTTTCAAATTCTGCCTCTTTATCACTGCTTGCATTTTCTGTGGGGTCACTGTTAGAGGCACTTTCATTGTTTTCTTCATCTTTTCTATGCCTACTGACTTTTCCCTCACAATTTTTTTCTTCATTATCATTACTTTGTTCATGAGCACTGTCATGATTTTCTTATTCACCATGGCTGTCATTTTCTGCCCCATTATGTGTGTCTATACCCACATTGATTTGCCCACTGTTTTTCACTTTCAAACTCTGCATTTTATTGACCGCTATCTTCACCTTCATGGTTGCTACTTTTACCATTGTCATTTTGCTCAATATTTTCTTCTTTACCTTCATTAATTTGATCATCAAAGTCTTCCACCGTCTCTTCTAAATCTGCCTTTGTACTTGGGTTGTCATTGATTTCCTCATCCTCATTTAGCTCTTTGTCTCTGCCTTCTTGTTTAGTTTTATTTTCACTGCCTTTGTCACTACTTTATTCTTCGTAAACCTCTTTTTTATCACTTTCTTCATGACTGCTATGTTCATCTTAATCACCACTTTCTTCATGACTGCCATGTTCATCTTGGTCACTGTTCTCTTCCTCTTTGTCATCACTATTTTCTTTGTTACCTTCTTCATCATTTAGCCCACCGCCTTTGTCACTATCTTCTTTACTACTTTTATCTTCCTCCTCTTCACTATCCTTGGTATCTTCTCCATCATTTTCACTTTCTTCACTTTCATTTTCCTCCTCTTCACTTTCATTTTCCTCTTCTTCATCACTTTTTTCTTCTCCTTGACTTTCATGTTCTTCCTTGTCAGTGCTTTCTTAATGTTTTGAGGATTTAGGGGAAGGTGAGAGAGGGAGGTTTGTTTAGGGAGAGGATTCGTGTGAAGAGGATGAATCATGGTTAGTGGAGGGTGATGGAGGTGTGGGAGGAGGAAGTTGAGATGATGATGGTAAAATTTACAGAGGAAAAGGCTGTGGGTTTGTGAAAACACCATGGGCGATGAAAACTTCCCATGGGATGCCTTGTTGCTCCAATTGGTGTAAGACAATCATTTTGATGAGGGAATGGTGGAAAATACTTGACATTTGTTGGGAGGGAGGCCTGTTTTGCATAATGGATGAAATTTTCTCAATACTTTTACAAAGGTAGTAGGGAAAATGGAGTAGTTTGGCTTTAGTAAAATGCATGAGTAGTCTTATGTGGTAGGAGTAGACTCTAGAAAATCTACCCTCATAGGTGAAGCATTTCATTATGATCCTCATCAAAGGAGCATATCCACCCAACAAATAAGAAAAGGGGAAAATGGTTTTGGAATCACCTTGGCAACTTGGTTTTAAGAAGAGATGATAATGGCTTAGGTCTAGATACACCTGTTTGAACCATTTCTCCCCCATGCAAGGTATTCTAGTGGCCATAGAGATTGCATTGGTAGTCAGCTCAAAATACACTCCAGCTAGATGTACATGGTGGTCAAGGAGGTTAAGGACAAAAATTTTGGTCAATTGAGGGTGACTTTGAACTCCCTGCACTTTCTCACAGAACTCATAGCATCCTACTTCTTGGAAATATGAAACTATAGTAGGAGAGGCTGTTAATTCTTTAATGTTTATAGGATCAAACCTATTTTATTTTCCACCCTTCCTCTGCTATTCTCTAGGCCTTTGACTTGCCTCACCACTATCAACACTGCCCTCTCTAGGCATTTTTCTCCTCAATGTGCTTGCAGTGTGTGGATGGATAGGTGTTTTTTTTTCAATTACCTATGTTTGAAAACAAGGGGACCTTACTTTCTTTCTTGGGTTTTGTCAAATTCCCTTTAAGATTTCCCTCCACACTTCTCTATATTTTCCCTTTAAACAATATTTTAAAAGATAGGTAAAAACATATAAATAACTCTCAATATTCTTAGCTGGAGCAAAGGGTCATAGGAGCATAGCACGGGCCAATCAGGTGCCTTCTGCATGCAAGGTCGGGCAACTCCTAAATGCATAGGAGCGTAGCAAGTCACCTCTGCACGCCTGTGGGGTCCCTCCTGGGCAAGTGCTAAACGCACAGGAGCGCAACAGGGCACCTCTGCATGCCCGTTGGGTCCCTCCTAGGCAAGTACTGAATGCACAGGAGCGCAGCAGGGATGGTTGGGTAGACCATCGTGCAGGCTTGAACGGGTCAGGCTGGCTCTGCACGGGCCAGTTGGGTCCCTTTGCACGTTTGTTGGGGGCCTCCCGGGCAGTCTTGAACGCACAAGAGCGCAACACACCTTTGCACGATATGTCGGGTCCCTCCTGGGCAGGTGATGAACGCACAGGAGCGCGGAACACCATTTCAGGAACGTAGCACGCAACAAAAATTTGCATGGAGAGTGTCTACAGGAGCGCAACGCAGCTCAACAGGAGCGTAGCGCAAAGAATTTCTACCCGAGAAATTTGTCAGAAACCTCCGGTAACCTCGAATTCTGTGCTTTAGGAGTTTTCCTCTCTTTTTGCATATGACAAAATGACTTTAAATGATAACCACAGTCTTTTATACCCTTTGGGAGAAATAATTTTGGGGTAAAACGCACTTGTCTAATGTTTTTCCTTTTAGTATTTTTACCTTTACTGACATCTCTTTTTTTCTTTTGTGTAGGAGATAACTTAAAGCAAAAAATTACCTCTGTTGGAGGTTTCCAAACACACCTTCTTTTTGTTTGGCCACTTCTGTTTATTGTAGGTGCCATAATACATTGTTTTGTTTTCTTTGTCATTCTTTGAAATTTTGGTAGTTTGAGCCACTTACTCAGCAAACTGATGATTTGTTTGGTTTCTCCATTTTGACATTTTGAACCTTTGATCTCTTTTTTTGACCATTTTGATGGAAATCGACTATACTGGAGATTTTTGTCTCCTTCACACTGATACTTTTCTCAATCTATTCTTTTTGGTGTAGTGAAACAGTGTGCCTAAATAAGACTTATAAGTTACTCTCTAACATCATTTTTAACCTTTGCCTGTAGTCACCAAGGAGGCCTTTCACTCTGATTTCTTGTTTATTGAATCTTTGATTTGTGCACAGTTGTGCTTATGTACCACTGTCTTCATTATCCTATGCATGGGTTCTTTGCTAGGTAGCACCTTACAAACAATTGGTCATGACACCACTGATGCTCTTTGTAAACTTAGGCATGTTGCATTTCTCTTACTGTGGATGCCCTTGAGGAGTTTTTGGCTTGGAATTTTCAGTCCTGCATCTTCTATGCCTTTGATTGCTTGAAGGATGAGACTGAAGAGAGGAATTTTTACCTCCTTTCCACGGACATTCTGTCATGTTTTCTCTCTGAAGCAGTGAAGACCTCTTGGTGTGAAAACCCTAGCAGTTGATATCAATAGCTCCTTTAGTCTTTATATGTGCCATCATCATGAGATACATTAGGTTTGTTTGATCTTATCAATCTTTCTGTAGGTAGCCATCTTTGACAGTCTTGCAGAAATGTCACTCATGGCTAACTATCTTTTGTAGAATATACTTTTGATAAGGATACCCTTTTTGGAGGCTTCTCTGCTTTGTTTTAAGACCAATAACATGTTTGTTCCTTGGACTTGATTCTAGCTTTCTCATTACCTAAATACAATGCTTCTTGAACACAAAGGCAAAACCTAGCACCTATAAACTCTAGTGACCTAGTGGAAGGGGTTTTTGACTCTTCTATGGATTGAATTTTTGACTTGGGGCTTTTTTAGGAAAGAGGAGGGAACTGAGTTCTTTTTGACAAGCTACATCATTTTGAATATTGAAAAACCACTAAAATTGATCTTCCTAAGGAGTTTTTAGAGGCAAATTTGGGTTTTTTGAAAGCTTTGAGGCATTAGGTCAGCATGGTGTAAAGTAGGCAGAGGCAAAATGGAGTGCCCAAACCATACGTGTAAAAAATGGGATGAGGATGAGTGACTTAGGCTTTATGAGGGACTCTTCAGGAGTGTTAGGCTGGCCAAGGCATGGTGGAGTAGTATAAGAGTGAAAAATTTCTCCTGAGGATAACGAAGGCAGTGAGACTTCTATAACTCACAAGATCCATGAATTTTGTTTCTAGAAATCTAAGACAAGTATTTAGTCATCTAAACAGGTAAAAATTACTGATGACTAACAAAAGGTATTTTTTCCTCAAACCAAACTAAAGAACATATGAGGAATTTAAAGAGTACAAACTAGGATTTGAAAATGCTATCATGGAGGTTCATAGGTAGTATGATCTCCGATGTAGGAAAACTCAAGACGCCCATAGGAAGAAAAAACCATAAATTTATGCTAAAAATACACCTGAAAATATTCTTAAAAATACAGCAGAAAACACCAACATAATGGCTAAGACTCCTAATCAGAGCAAAGACAAAACTAGCCAACATAATGGTGACCAAAGCTACCCTAGTACATGAAATAGCGGCCCTAAAAAAACTGCTTTAACTGACATTCCAAATAAAAATCAGCAAACCAAAGTTGCTGAAAAGACCATGTATGATAAAATTGACGTAAATATACCAAGAACACAAACACCATCCAGTATTGTGGGTGAGCTTTCCAAGATCAAAATAGCCATACCTCTTACTGAACTAGTGACTCAAGATGTATATAGATCCCAAGTTTTGAAAGCTTTAAACATAGGAAATGACAATGATACTCTAAATCTAACTGATGACAAGCCAGAGTTGTTGTTTGGACCCGAGGTAGAGGGAAAATATCAAGAAGGAGTTGTACCTCCATTCTATGTCAGTTTGAACATTCATGACAAAATCTTACACAATGCCATGCTAGACTCTGGTGCTTCACATAACCTCATTCCAAAGGTAGTGATGGAGAGATTAAGCCTCGAAATAACCAAAACTTACAAAGACTTATACTCTTTTGATTCAGGTAGAGTTAAATGCCTAGGTCTGATCAAAGATCTGTGTGTCATTCTGGCACAAACACCAGCTAAGAGCCTAGTTATGGACATTGTAGTGGCTGACATTCCCTTGAAGTATGGAATGCTTTTATCTAGATCATGGGGGGGAAAACTCCAAGGAAACCTCCAAATGGACATGTCCTATGCTACCATTCCAGCCTTTAACCAAACAAGAAGCCAAGATAGGCCAAACAACACCCCTCTTTATTCTATCCATTCAAATCTTGACTCATTTATCTTGTACAATGAAGATGATACTAATGAATAAGTAAATGAAAAAGAGGAAGAGATAGACCTATTAGAACAGTGAAAACAAACACCAAATGAAGAATAATTTAGTCAAAATCCTTGCAACCATGAACAACAACATAATGGCGAATCTGAACTTGAAACACTTTGGAACATGAGATTTGATGGATCTCGTGGCAAAGTTGGTTTAGGAGTAGGTGTTTGGATACAAAAAACCAATGAAGCTCACTCCTACAAACTAGATTTTCAATGTACAAAAAATATTGTAGAGTATGAGGCTCTTCTCCTAGGATTACACTTGCTAAAAAACATAGGAGCTAAGAATATTTCTGTTCAAGGAGATTCCGACCTAATCATTAGGCAAATCAAAGGAGAATATTCAACCAAGAATCCTAGGCTAAGAGAATATAGGAATTCCACCTTAGACCTCCTAAAAACATTTGAGAAATATGAACTTACCTCTATCCCAAGAGCTTAAAACAACCATTCCAATGAACTAGCCTTTACTGCCAACACTCGCCAATTACCTCATGGCAATGAACAATACATGGTAAAAGTCAAAAGAAGACCAACAATACCTGATTACATAGATCATTGGCAAGTTTTTGAAGGAGAAAAACATATTTAGAACTTCCTGCAATCCAAGAATTAATTTGAAATACCAAAACCAAGCTTAGATCATGAAGAAGATTGCTCTAATGAAGAACAAACACACAAAACAGAGCCATTTTCTACTGCTGATATAAATCTGCTAGAACACCTTCATGAGGCAGAATTTTGTAGGGATCTAGATCAAAAATACCTTGAGGTATTGCAATGCAAATATAGTCTATTTCCAAAAGGTATTTTCCCCTCAGAAGAGCTGTTTGATTTCAATGATGTTGCTAGGAAGCCAAAAATGGAATCCACCGAGACTGATGTAGAAGAATGCAACACATGCAGTGTAGAAGAACCCAAAATGATAAAGTTGTCCAAAACTCTGCCACCTCATATAAAACATAAATACATTATGCTGCTCAAAGAATTTAAGGATGTGTTTTCATGGGGTTACGAGGACTTGAAGTCCTATGATACAAACATCATTCAAAATAAGATTCCTCTTAAGGAAAACCAAAAACCATTCAAGCAGAAATTGAGAAGGTGTTGGGGTTCCCATGTTTTGGCCAGATTGGCAAGACCAAAAGATGAGACAACATCAGAACCACTTTCAGACCTTAGGATCTAGCCCTCCTAGGTCCACAGAGGGATCTCTCTATATGAGTCAAAGGTATATGTCTTTGAAGCTCTATGTTTGAGATACTAGGCTAGTTATAGGCACAAGGTTTGTTTATTTTATTTGGAGTTTGGTTGTTGGGAATCAAGAAGGAAGGGTTCAATGTAAGACAAGGGTGAGCAAGGAGGAATTTAGGCAAAGGAGAGGTAAATCAGGAAAACATCAAGGCCATTGGGAAATGGAGTCAGGAAATGATTTACTTGCTACTCAACATGCAAAATTTTAGTTGGGATAGTCATCTAAAGCCTTGGATCCTAAAAGATGTTGGTGGAATGAAACAATAAGGAAAGAAAGTGAAAGGAGGAGAGAAAATAACTTTCTGTCTATAGATCAGGTCAGAGGTCATTTAACTCCAGACTTGCTTGGACATACTCATAGACAACTCTCAAAGATGTGACTTAAGGGATCTTAGAAAGGTAACTGGAGTGAAAAATATCCTAGTGAGGAAGAGGTAGAGTTCTAAACCTCCTAGTGTTCTCAATTCATCCAATTAGTCCTAACAAGAACATCCAAGAAACGGGTTCATTAATTCATACATCAGCTAGTAGGCAATAACATCCACTACACTGGTTAAATCAATAAAAACTACTTCTTAGATAGCACATATAGCAGAAAAACGTTAAAGGCAAGGAGAGCAGAAGCATAGGGCACCTAACAAGGGTGAATCCTATACCAAATTTCTGATGCAAGCCAGTAGAACTGAAATGAAATGAAATGAAATGAAATAACACAGAGATAGAAAAACATCACCGCAGCTTTAGATCAGGATCCAAAGAAATGTGCTTGTCATATTAAGAACAATGCCAATCAAGTACAACATATCTTACAGCTTGATATTCAGCCTGATGAACCCTCCTCAGTCTATCTTACAATTTACACAGAGCAATTGTCTCAAGAGAAACAACTTGCAATTCATTGATAACCGATCAACGACCAATACAATATTTTCTCACGAGTTTTTATAGCAGAAAAATGAGCAAAGGAGGTAGGTGGAAACTAAATACAACATTAAAACTTAGACAAGAAAGGGGGCCGAAGCCCATTCTATTTTAACTCTGATAATTTAACACTGGCTGCAGGACTCTGTAGTACTTTTTATGCATAAACAAAAAGGTAAATAAATGATTGAGAGGTCCACCATACTTGTGAAACAAATGCTCTGATAGCACTAGGACTATTGTCAGGGTAGAAAACCTCCTCAAGGACACGAAATAGAATGAAAATTGCATGGGCATGTCGTCCTTCCATGGAAAGAATGCTCTGCTGATGAGAAACCCTGATATTATTATTTCCTGTGCATAGGATCTTCTGATCGATCCTCGGGGTCTTTGATTCAATGTTTTGCCTATGATTATTTGGTTAAGATTCAAAAGTCTTTGATTACGTGCCTTAAAACTCTCTGCTGCTTCCCTTACTGTCTCTGTCTGTGAAATTCGAGCTTTAATGGCACCAGAGAGGGTTTGTAGAGTTTAAACTCTGTTCTTTGATGAATTTATGGCGCAAACACCCTTCCAGATGTTTCCTGTGAAATCAAGCTCTGAATTCAGCTCCTCCTGTGCACTGTGCCTTAATAATAGCGCGTATGGACCATGGCGGGTTTCACCACCTGATAAACTTGCAAAAAATGAAAATGGTTACGAAAAACATTTGTGGGGAGGGTGGTACGGATGAATGTGACAATGGTAGCGTGGTGTGGATGAGGATGATGACCGCAGAGGCAACTATGGAGGAAAACATCGCACAATGGAGAATGCATGAAAAACTTCGAGGCAGACGTTTTAACGTAAAAACATTAAAATTTGACCTTGGAATGAATATATAACTAGGGCGAGGTGAAAAGTACGACGGAGGTACCTGGAGGTGACGTGGTGGGACCGGGCAATGGCAGAAAAGTCAACAGCGAGCAATTAAATCTGGACCGTCCGATCTCGGGAGGAGATCGATGGTGGAGGATGCGTCAGAGGGCGATGGACTGTGGGCCAGGAGTACGACTACTTCATATTATCGTGTGCGCAGCTTTGTGGAGCGACAGCTGTCGGATGGGCGATCGCAGATCGGACGGCTGACATGAATATCGCTGCGCATCCTATGCTGAACATTAACGCACGATGAGCAAGTGGTTTTGAAACCGTACCTGTGACACGTGTCGCGCGATGTATGGAATCGCTGCGAAAATGAAAATACCGCCCGCCCTCCAAAGGCGGTGCGATAGAAACCGACATGTTTGGAACAGTGCGCTACAGGGACCACCAAGTGGATAAACTCCGAACCATCGGATCTGCATGTTAATGGACGATGATGGAGCGATCGAGGGTTATAACATGGAAGACTACGGCGCTTGCGGAGTTAACGATCGCCATCCGATCAACCAAGATCAACGGTCAATGTTGTGCCCAATGAACGAATACGGCAAGCGCCTTTCGGGCTAGTGGGTGGTTCTGGTGCTGTATCACATGGAGGAAGAGGTGTGAAGGCTCAACAGGAAAGGGGCTAGGCCTATTATAATGTTAAAAAGTGGGTTTCGGCCCATTTTAATGCTTTTAAGGCCAAACAAAAGGTAATGATAGGGAACAAAGGTGAGAATTTGGCTAGACAAAGGGTAAAGGTGGGTTTTCAAGGGGAATTTGGGAAGGTTGAGAAGGATTAGGGGAGGGATTTTGCGGGTAAAAAGGGGGAGGTTAAGAAAGGGAAAAAGGGATGAAAAGGGATATTTTGCAGGGGTACAAGGGGTAAATGAAGGCTTTTTGGAGCACATTTTATCACAATCAGAGAGGCTTCTATAATGGAAATCAGTGGAGGGGATTATCAAAGGCAAAGGCACAAGAGACTTCAAGGATGATGTGTCTTCATGGGAGATGCATTCCTTGAAGGCTCAGAAACAAATTAGCCCCCTGTTTGCTTGTCAAAAATTTATAGGGGGGCTAATAGAAGGATAAAACCTATCCTAGTGCCTTTGGTTGAGAATGAAATAAAGAAGATGTATGATGCTGGAATCATAGTCCTACTCAAGTACTTAGAATGGGTTTCAAACCTTGTGTCAGTAAGAAAGAAAATAGGCGAGATTAGGCTATGCCTAGACTTTAGAAACTTAAACAAAGCCTCCCTGAAAGACAACTACCCTTTACCTAAGATGGATCATATACTGCAAAGGGTAGTAGGCTCTAAAATAATATCATTTCTTGATGGATTTTTAGGGTATAATCAGGTGCTCGTACACCTAGATGATCAGCAAAAAACTGCTTTCACAACACCTTGGGGCACCTTCATATATGTCAAAATGCCTTTTGGGTTAATGAATGCGGAGGCTACTTTTCAAAGAGCCATGGACATTGATTTTTCCAAAGACATAGGTTACTTCATTGTGATATACCTTGATGACATCACCGTCTATTCTAAAACTGATGAAGAACACCTAGTTCACCTAAGAAAGGTCTTTGAAAAGTGTAGAAAGTATGGTTTATCCTTGAATCCTAAGAAAACTCTGTTTGGCCTTCAAGAAGGGAAACTTTTAGTCCACATCATATCTGAAGAGGGAATCAAGATAGACCCAAAAATGATTGTGGGTATATTGCAGATCAGCCACCCTAGGAACATTAAAGAGCTACAATCTTTCAATGGAAAGATCAAATTCCTAAGAAGGTTCATACCAAACCTTGCAGAACTCCTAAGAAACATTACAAACATGATGAAAAGAGAAATAGGAGTCAAGTGGACCATAAAAGCCAAACAATCCTTTGAAATGGTAAAATAAGCACTTACCCAAACACCAGTTCTAGTCAGCCCTGACTTTACCAAGGATTTCTTCATCTTCTCATTTGCATCGGAACACACAATTGCTACAATATTGCTACAAATAACATCATGGGACAAGAAAAACCCATAGATTTCTTCAACAAGGCACTAAGAGATGCCCCTCTAAAATATAACATTATGGAGAAACAAGCCTTTGCTTAATCAAAGCATTAAAATATTTCAGAGTTTACATCTTGCATTCACATGTCATTACTTTTGTTCCACATACTATTGTCAAGGACATAATGAATCAAGACCCTGTTGGTAAAAGGGGTAAGTGGATTGCTGTCATCCTAGAATATGATCTAGAAATTAGGCTCACTAAACTGATCAAAGGACAAGGGCTTGCCAAACTCATGGCTGAAGCGAACTTTTAAGCACTAGACATAAACATGATACATTCCTTGGATGAACAAGAGGAAATGGTGACTCCACCCATTGAAGAAGAATTTTTGAACTCACTCTGATATGCTAATATATTATATGTTATTTTTAATCTAAATTCTCCTTCTGCTTTTTCCACAACTAAAGCTAGATTCTTGAAATTGAAGGCTGTAAATTTCTGCATTCTAGATAGATCTTTGTATTGGAAAAATTATGTTGGTATCTTGCTTAAATGTTTGCTTGAAGAAGATGTAGATAGAATCATGCATGAGTTTCATGAAGGAGAATGTGGAGGTCATCTCTATTGGAAAACCACTGCCAACAAAATCCTTAGAGCTGGTTTCTATTGGCCCACTCTTTTCCCTGATATCCACACACTAGTAGTGACTTGCCATAAATGACAAATCTTTGATGGAAAGAGAAAAATGCTGCCTTTGCCTTTGCATCCTATCAGTGTTGAAACTCCATTTCAAAAATGGGGTTTAGATTTCATTGGAGAAATCCACCTTGCCTCCTCTGCCCAACATAAGTGGATCCTCACTGCCACTGACTATTTCACCAAATGGATAGAAGACATCCCTTCAAGGAATGCCACTCACTTAGTAACCATCAAATTACTTGAAACCAATATTCTGTCCAGATTTGGTTGTCCGAGAAAGATCATCACTAATAATTCTGTTGCATTCAAGTCCAAGAGAATGGTGGACTTTTGCTACAAGTATCACATCACACTAGGGAATTCTACAGCTTATTACCCTCAAGGTAATGGGTTGGCTGAGTCCTCTAACAAAAGTTTGGTAAATATCATCAAGAAGCTGCTAGAAGAAAACAAAAATTCATGGCATAGAAAACTGGTGCATGCACTATGGGCTGACAGATTAACAAGCAAAAAATCAATTAACATGTCTCCCTATCAACTAGTGTATGGCATGGATGCAGTTTTTCCAACATCCTTGGGAGTTCCAGTGATGAAGCTCCTTCAAGAGGTACAATTAGAGGAGAATGATATACAAAGGAGGCTAAACCAAACCATTCATTTGCAGCAATCAAGGGAAGAAGTTTACAACAGAACACAAGCAGTGAAAGAGAACATCAAGAAGATCTTTGACAGAAGGACCAAGGAAAATGATTTCCATATTGGAGACAAAGTGCTGTAGTGGGATTCAAGAAGAGAGGACAAAGGCAAACATGGAAAATTTGAAAATATATGGAAGTGTCCATAAATCATTCATTCAGTAAGAGGTAACAATGCATTCTTTCTACCAGAGCTGGATGGAACAGAGTTATTTGGAGGTCCTATAAATGACAGGATGCTGAAGCATTACTTTTATTGAAAGTCCTAGTTTGAAGCTTCATTCATTTTACATAACATTGCTTGATGAAAGATCAGAAATGAAACACAAAAACAAAGAAAAGAAGAAAAAGAGGGTAGATAAAAAGAAGAGGTAAAGCCCCATACCAAAAAAGGAATATGTCTGAAAGTGTGCAAGTCTAAATACCACTGCTTTGAAGAAAAGAAAGTCTTGTTCAGTCATACAGCCTAATCATGATTGAACATGTTTTAAAATTCTACTGATAGGTTAGTGAAAGAAGATTTACCAAACCATGTAAACTTGGCTTGTCAGCAGATTAGATTAGGAAAAGATATTTGGTTTTAATGCTAAAATCTGAACCAAAAGAGAAAGAGAGGGATGAGTAACAAATTAAAAATTATAAGCCCTCAAGTTTCTTGTTTTACTTGTGCAAAAATAAAGTCTATGTGCAGCTTGTCCAAAATGCCACAGCTCATGATAAATCAAATTGCTTAACCTTGTTTTGGTCATGTTTTGAATTTCATGTTAGTAGATTAGAGAATGAAGATCTGTCAAACTACTTAACCTTGATAGATAAGTAGAGTAGGTAGAGAATAAAGGGTTCATCAGCCTAATCTGAGCTCTTGGAAGTGATAAGGGTGGACATAGGTAGTTTTCATGCTTTCAAAAGAAAATAATGTCAAGGGTTTGCCAATCCTAGTGCACTCAGAAGAAGAAAAAATGTTAGGCAAAGTATGATGGGTAGGTAGAGTTGATATTGAAGCAATCATGTTTTTTCAAAATTTGAGATCATAGCTTCAAAGAACAGGAGTAAATAAGCAAGTGAAGGAAGAGAGATCTGCCAAGTACAAGTAAGGTACTGATCTTCAAAACTTAGAGATCTGAACTCTAAGGTTCTGGACACCTCCTGAAAAGGAGCTGCCCTCCCCAAGTGGAGCCACTGTTAGTCATCAATATTTTTCACTATTTGTAGATGAATATAGGATGGTCCTAGATTTCAGAAAACAACATTCCTTGAACATTGTGAGTTTAAAAAATCTCACTGCCTTCATGATCCTTATAGAAATTTTTTCACTATTCTATCAGCTCGCCATTCCATGGTCACCCTGTCACTCCTACAAACTCCTTGTGGGATTTTTACCTATCATTTTCAGCCTCCTTCTCTGTCTATAACCTCTTTGGCCTATTTTTCCCCTATCCATAACTTCACTTTCCCTCTAGGGTTTCCTATAGCCAACTCATTCCCATGTTCCCCAAGTCCCTCAAGAAATGATGGTCTCAAAACTATCTCTGTAGGCTCTTTAGATAAATCAAGTACATTGGATTTTGGATCTTCAATACAACACTATTGACCATACTCTGTTTTCACTTGAAGGTCTCCAAACCAAATTTCAATCAAGATCAGGAAAAAAAAACCCTCCCACTAGGTAATTAGGGTTTCACATGTTTTAAGGTCATCATTGGTGTTTCAGGCACTATTTTTCCTTTGCTATAATCTAGCTCAGATGTAATAGAATTTCAAGACATGGTTTTTCAAGAAGGACCTAAAATATTTCCAAAGAAGACTACCTTATCAGTTCAAAGTCTGCAAGAGGTAAATGCAAAGAGTTTAGCACTTCTGCAAGAGTGTTGAAGGATTTGTCAGCATAAGGTGTTGATGAGGTAGACTATCTACTCCTGAACGAAGACAACTTGCAGCAAGGAAAAGAGGAAAACACTTGGTCTTGTAGGAGAACTAGGGTTTATGCACTTGATGGTCCAGCAAAGTTCCAAAACAGTGATCAATTGCAGAAATGACCTGGAGGAGACACACAAGGCAAAACATGAAGAAAGTCTAGCAGAAAATATTGATGAGATAGGGAAAAAGGTGAGGTGAACTAGACAGAAATGAATGAACTCGAAAGGGCTATAGAGAACTTAGAAGACAACACTTATGATTGTTTTAAAGCACTCCAGATACCTAGGGTTTTGGGAAAATGGCCAGAGAAGGTGAAATGAAGAGTTGAATTCCATGGTGCAAGCAAAAAAGGGTTTTGAAGGTGCTGCTTTGTGAAATCCTCCCAAAGGAGTTTAATGAGCTTGTCATGCCTAAATGAGAAAAATATGAGTTAAACTCCATGATGGAAGCAAAGGAAGGTTTTGAAGGTGCTACTATGTGCAATCACCCCAAAGTTGCCAAGGTGAATTTGTCATGCCTCAAGGAGCAAAGGGGAAAGTCAACTTCAATGTTTTCAGTCACCTACAAAGTAAAAGTGTTAAAGGACATCAATAAGACAAGAAAATTCAACTTTATGACTTAAGCAAACCTACAAAGAAAAAGTGTCAAAAGGGTGTTAGTAAGAAAAGAGAAGGACTCTTAAACTTTAGAAAGTGGGTTTTAAAGATTAAATCAATATTCCAGAAGCGTATAAAAGCCCATCTAACACTTCAATAAATCATTATTGCATTTCAAGTGATCAAGTGCACTCAATAGTGAATAATTTGGGAGTTTTCAAGTCAAAATTGGGCAAATTTGTCCGGCGGTGTGCGCTCATCTTGATGCTACGTGCCTGGGATCGGGCATTGCGCCCTTGGAAAAATTCCTCCATACAAATTACAATGGCTCTGCGCACTTGGAAGTGAGTGCTGCACACTGGGGAAGGCGTTGCGCCCTTACTTGACAGGCCCAATGAAGAAAACATTTGGCACTACGCGCTCAATACCGGCGTTGCGCGTTTAGCCTCGGCGCTACACCCTTGGCCTTGGCTCTGCACGCTTGGGCAGGAAGGGTTCCTAAAACCTAAAACCACTCAATTCACTCCAAATCTCTTTCAAGATTCCTCCAAGGTCCTCCAAGGCACCGATAAATGGTAAGTGGATTCCCTAACCACATTTTCAAGCTATTTGATGATTTGTAATTGAAAGAAGTTGAAACCCTAAGAAGAAACCCTAAGTGTTTAAACTTGGAATCAATGTTTACTATTACTTCATCTGCCTGTAAAGAAAATCAGTGATAGATAGAGGGATTACACTGTTTGGAGGTTTTTCATTCACCTAAGCTATCCCTACACCCATCCCATTCATAACACTCAGTCCCTTCACTTGCAAAAAGATTGACATTCCACTGCCCTCCTTCATCTCAATTTGACATCAGCCTAAGAGTGTTTCAAAATAGAGTTTTAAAAATGTCAACAGAGGGAGAGGAAAATGGAAGTGGTGGAGAGGATCAAATGCCAAGGAGGCATGAGCACAAAGGTGGAAAGATTAACAGATTTGAACCCCTCAACACAAGGGAGCTAATGGAATCTCCCCTTACTGTTTGTTGTTTCAAGCATGTAGGATGCTATGAATTTTGTGAAAAGGTGCAACAGGTGCAAAACCACCCTGAGCTAACTAGACTATTTATCATTAACTTGCATGAAAAACAAGTTAATCTTGTAGGGGTCACCTTTTAATTGTATACAGATGCCATTGGCATTGCCATAGGCATACCTAGTATAGGTGAGAAATGGTTCAAGAAAGCTAACCTTGACATGAGTTACTTTGAGCCATATCTAAAGCCTAGGTATAAATACCACCACAAGTCCATCTTTCCTTTTTCACATCTGATTGATAGATATGCACCTATGACGAGGATCATAATGAAATATTTCACATGTGAGGGAAGATTTTTTCGCCTTTACATCTACCACATCAGGCTGCTTATGCATTTTACTAGAGTGAGGATGCTGCACATACCCTATTACCTCTGCAAGAGCATTGAAAAAATGGCCTATATATTGCAAAAGAGAGATTTCCCTTAGCAGATGTAAAGCCTATTCCATCACTCACTTATCAAAATGGTGGTTATGCACCAACTACAGTAGAAAGGAATTCCTTGGGAGACCTTCATTTCCAATGAGGTTTTCACCACTCCACAGGGCCATCAGCAGCAAGATGTCCCTTCATCTTCTCATCCTCCCATTCCTCCTTCACCATCACACCCCACTACTCATGCATCACCATCCACTCACATTACTTCACATCATGATGATCCTCCTTCATCACCTTTTCACAATCCCTCACCATCATCTCATGGTACTAGTGCATCAAACAGTGAAGAAGGTAGTGAGGTAGATGGTAGTGAGGCAGAAAGCAATGAGGAAGACAGCAGTGAGGCAGATGGCAGTGAGGCAGATGACACTAAGATGGTTGACATAGAGCCTTTTCCTTTGACCTATCAAAGAGGCCAAAGGCAAGTTTTTTCTCCATAGATTTTAAAAGAGGCCCTGCCTTCATCATCAACAAAACATCTTGACAAAGGTAAGGAAAAGGTCATTGATGAAGAGGAGGAAGATGAGCATGAAACTGAACAAGAGTTTTAGCTAATTCACCTTGACAGTGAGAATGAGGATGAAGGGAGGATCACAAACATGCTTCTCAAAAGCAAATATTCTTAGATTAAAGAGCTACAAGTCAATCTTGGTAGGGCTAAGAATGTCATAAACTTCCTTGAGGCATAAAATAAGCAATTTGAGATAGAGAAGGCCATCAGTGAGGTTAGAGCTATCAGAGCTCGGAAAGAGGCTGGGAAATCCAAGGCTAGGCTAGATGAGGCCTTGGGCACTTTTTATGACAATTAGGATGAGGAAGAACAACTTCTTAGGAAGAGGCCAAGGACAATTGGATTGAAGAAAGCCTTAGCCAAAGAAAGAGAGCAAGAGACAACATTGGAAGAGCAACTCACTCCAAGTGAGCTACTTTCCATGGAAATAGATTATGATAGGGAATCTTGGATAGAAAGAGAAAATGTGCACTTAGAGGGTCAGCTAGAGAAGGACAAGAGAGACATTGACCTTCAGAAGAAGATGGCAAGAAATTATGCCTTGAGGAACCGGATTGCAAGGGCCAAGCTCAAAAGAGCCCTTGCAAAGATTCAAGCGCTAAATGAGACAAAGGACAAATAAAAGCTTTAAATTCTTGCTAATGCATCCCTAAAATCATCCCAAACATGATCAGAAAGACAAATCCCAATTTTGGCATCTTTTTGCAAAATTTTAGTTTTTGACTGTTTGGCCGGCAAAAAAAGGGGCCAAGCTTGCAGCGCCACTGGCGCTGTGCTCTTTTTTGGGGTACCCAATTGAGGAAAAATTTACATTTTCATGATCCTTAGGCCAAGGGCATCACCCTCAGAAATTTTCAAGTCATTTGGAGCAGAACTGGTCCCTGAAAAGGGCCAAAAACAAGCAAAAAATCACCTTTCTGCCCTCTTTTGAGCAATAGCGCTGCGCCCTGAGCAGTATTGGGAGAATGTATTTTTGAGAAGGTAAATGGACTCCATTGTAAAAAATAAAGATAGATCTGGAAACTAGATAGGACAATATTTCCAATTAGTTATCATGGAGTTCATTTGGACACTGGGAAGGCCTCCAAATATTAGCTACAAAATAGGTGATTGTTCCAGATTTGGCATTGCGCCCTTGGCCTGGCGCTGCACCCTTGAACCTTGGTACTGTGCCCTTGCTTGAAAGTCAACAAAAGACACTTGGAGTTATTGAAAAATATATTTTGAGGGCTTTTAAGGAAAATCACTCCAGAGTTGGCTGTGGAGTTATGTTAGAATTTATTTTTGCATTTATTAAGTTAGGATATTCGTGCCTTGGGGCTTGCATGGTCTCATAGGAAAAAATGACATTTATGTGTAATTAATGAAATTTTGAAACCCTAGCTAGGGTTTTGATCCTACTTTTCAAGTTAAATATTGCATGGAGGCCTCATTGTTTCTTTTGGTTGTTTTATAAAGATGAATACATAGACTTGGAGTTTTGAAGAAATTGGCTTTGGAGCTTTGTGACTGTTTTGGATTAAATGCCATGGAGAAAGCACTTTCATAGGATTCCTTAAATTTTTTGAATGGTGATGTGTTTCTAATATTGTATTTTTTTCCTTATGTTTACGTATTTTCCATCTTTTCTCTTGCAGTAGAACATAAAGTTTAGGTTAAGACATGTTGTTTAGAGGCACCTTAACTCTGTCTGCTTTCTATTGCTCTAATGTTTTCCTCTACTAGGTTTGCTTGAATAAATTAGGAGTTCCCTATTTCTCAATTTTCATCTAGTTTGTTTCCTTGAGATTAAATCAGTAGAGTATGGCTAAAGAAGTTAATGGTTTGCCCTGTCCTTTAGTTTTTCTTGAAATGTTGTTCTTAAGGCTTTCTTTGAAGTGTACTAATTAGGGTTTAGGCTAAAAAAGTTTATGGTTTGCCATGTCCTTTAGTCTATCTTGAAATGGTTATTTTAAATGTCTTTATAGTTTGATTAAGGAGTTTAGGAGTTCCCTACTCTTTAATCATTACTCATGTGCTATCTTGAATGTTTTATTTCTCTGAAGGTAGATAGCTAGAGAAGTTAGGAGTTCCATGCTCTCTAGGGTTTGCTAGATAGTTGTTTTTAAGTTTACTTGATAAAGCTAGGTCAAAGAAGTTTATGGTGCACCCTGTCCTTTGATTCTTTCTTATGCATAGTGCTCTTAAAGAATTTTCTTGCTATAGTATATGTTAAAGGATTCTTAACTGCCCTTTAAACCTACTAAATTCACCATTTAATGTCCATTTCACTCACATAAGCTATTAAGATCCATTTGGCTTTGTTAAAATTGCCCTATAAAAAACCCTTGACCTGTTGTACTACTTTTCAAGACCTTTTGTAGACTCCATAGCCCAATGGTCTGAACCTCTCTCACTCTATCTGTTCTACTTGACAAGAAACCCAAGCAAACAAAAAAAACAAACAAACCCTATCATTATAACTAGCCTAAAATCAAAACAATAAAATCAATCAAGTTACATATTTTACACAAATATAGAGAGAGCCCTCTCTGAGTCTAGGAAGACTAGGTCCTAGGGCTCCAAAGTTGGTTTGATGTTACCCTTGTTCAATTTGGTCTTGCCAATCTGACAAATTACAGGGCCCTAACACCAAGAAACAACTATGGACCCAACACTAAAAAATCTACCTAATTTAGTCTTTCAGTCTGATGGAATCCCTGCCCAATATGCATCTTTGAAGCCACACAACTTCACTCCCTTTGTCCGTATGTACCATATTCCAAATTGGGTAGTGCCTTTGAGGTACCGTAAAACATACTTAGCTGCCTTCCAAAATAATTCAGTTGGCCTAACCATAGATTGGCTCAGTTGGTTGACTGCATAACACATATCTAGTTGTGTGTTCACAAGATACATCAGTGATCCCACTAACTGCTCGTAAATAATAGCATCCAGTTCCTCACCTAAAGTGGCATCCTCCTTCCTCTTGTTGGTCACTAGAGGTGTATCCATGGGTTTGAAAATATCCATACATAACCTATATAGTATATATCTCATTTGCATACTTTCCTTGAGAGACAAACAATTCACCGTTGCCTTTCCATACTTCCAAGCCGATGAAGTAGTGCATGAGACCCATGTTCTTCATTTCAAATTTTTTTACAAGGTCCTCCTTGCAAGATATGATCAAATGTTCTTCACCATTTTAAATCAAGCTATCAACATATAAGACAATAATCAACAATTTACCTTCTACCAAGATATGATAGAGGTTTGCATCGACTTCACTTTTGGTGAATCCCAAACCAGTGAGATAACTATTGATCCTGGTGTACCAAGCACAAGGTGCATGTTTGATACTGTACAATGCTCGCTTGAGTACGCACACATAAGAATCTTGATAAAAAGTCTCAAAGCCTTCTGATTTCTCGATGTACACCTCCTCCTCAATAAATCCATTAAGGAATGTTGTTTTTACATCAATATGGTGGATCTTCCACCCCATATGTGCAACCAGAGCAAAAATTGATCTAATGGATGAGTACCTAGCTATAGGAGCAAAGGTCTCCTCATAGTCAATCCCTTCAACTTGAGAGTACTCCTTAGCCACAAATTTGTCCTTGTACTTATCTATGCTTCTGTCTATTTCTTGTTTTACCTTGAATATTCATCGCGGACCTACAACTGATTTATCTGCTAGTCTTGGGACCACTGTCCAAACATTATTATTTATTATGGATTTGTATTCCTCCACCATTGTATCAACCCATATAGGTTTATATACTTCTTCCTTGAAATATGATGGCTCAGTATTTACAAGCTTAGTCATTAGAGCCGTGTAGACAATGTACTGATTTGATGACCTTCTCTTCCTACACAAATTTGAAGGAGCACCCACATTCTCCCTCACATCCTACACAAGTCTCTTAGCTTCCCTGGTTCTTTTTTTTCCTTCTCTGGATGGTTCTACTGGAGTGGTGGTCTCCACTCCCTTCTGAATTTGTGGCTGCTCCACAACTTCTTAAGGTTCCTCCTTTGGAGATCAAAGTTGCTCCTCCGGTGGGATTTGAAGCTCCCTCTGAAGAGGGAACCACATCACTTTCTCCTTATCAAATTTTACATCTCTTCACACAACTGTCATTTTGAGGGATGATAAGTACACATGTTAGTTGTGACTAGTTTTTGTGGAACCCAAAAATACCCTCAATTTTGTAGCTTGTTCTAGGTTCTTCATTGATTCTTTGGAGACATGGAAGTATACATAGGCTCCAAAAATCCTTAAGTGTGACACATCCAAATTGTTTAAGATTGCAACAAGAAAAAATGAAGGAGGCATCTTGAAACATCATCCTTGCTCCTAGTTGGAAAATAATCACCTAAACTAGGTGGGGCCCACACGTGATTTTTTGGCGCAAAGTCTATTTTTAGGCTATGTCTATTTTTAGACATGTCGATCATATTCTATGAGTTGCAGGATGCTATTTGTGGATGGTTGGTTAAGTTGGAAAAATAGATGGACTTATATTTTTATATATACTAGGTGGAATCTATTTTTAGATTGCCATTCTAAAAATAGATATGTCGAATATTATTAGCTCTTAATAATATTTGGACTATAAACATTATCTTATTCTCTTGGAGCACTTCAGTTAAGTGCACAGATGTGGCACAACAACTGACAGAAGGAATTACGCTATTCCTGAGGGTTTACTAGAGCTAATGCATGAGAACTTTAGTTAGAACTCATGTGACAGAGTTTGGTGGAGTTATAGAAGTAGTTGGTGGAGTTGTATTCAGTTTAACTCAGTTAGACTCAGTTGAGCTAGTTGTATCTAGTCTAACTGATTGATACACCAGTGAGAGTGCTATGAATTAATTAGCTAATTAATTCACTAAATAATAACTCATTAATCAACTGAAGAATACATCAGTCAACTACAGTGCATGGCAGTTTCAGTAGAGAGCAGTGGAGAGGTAGGTGAAAGAGCAAGTGTGATTATCAGTTGTGACTATAGTGTTGCATTGTTTGCACCACACATTCATTGGAGATGCCAATGAGGATTTCACAGTAAATATAGGGTGGACTCGAGTTCATTCAGAGCCATTCTTCAGCAGGGATTGCGCAGTAGAGGCATGCTAGCAGGTGGCAGAGATCGGTGCATGGATTTGCAAGATCAGGTCTGATTAGTGTGTAGCGATTGGATTGTACTGAGAGCTTGTGATAAGATTTGTATGAGGATTTTTACATGATCTCTATGACATATTATATACAGATAGTTGGGGTTTTTAGCTTCATGCTTTCCCGTTAAATCGCTGTGTTAATGTGTGTGAATTTTTATGGTTTCATGTGTGCATTGCAATTGATTTGATTTCTTCATGTGATGATCAATGGTGGAATAGATTCTGTATTGTGCATGAAGTTAAAATAGTGTGTGATTAGGAGAATCTTGGACATATGCATGCTTAGTGCATATAATTTCTACACAACTTCCTCACCGAGAAAGCCTCCTCTGGTGTAATCATTCCCAAAATCCGATGAGGACTCTGGTTCTACAAATAGACTGTTGTGTTGCATGCTTCAGCCCACAAGTGCAGAGGTAGGTCTTGGTCATGCAAGGTCACCCTCGTTTCTCCCAAAATTCTACGGTTCTTTCTCTTAACCACCCCATTTTGTTGTGGGCTGTGGGGTTCTTTCAACTATCATTGAATTCCTTCTTTTTTCAATTTTTTTTAAAATTCATTTGACATGCACTCACCTCCATTATCGCTCCTGAGATCCTTCAACTTCTTGCTGGTTTCTTTCTCAACCAGTGCCTTGAATTCTACGAACATGTAGAATGACCCATATTTCTTCCGCATGAAGAAGAACCAACACTTCTGTGAGAAGTCATCAATAAAAATGAAAAAATATTTGTGCCTTGCAGTAGAGGTTGTCAAGAAATGTCCACAAAAATTAGAGTGGATCCTTTCTAGGATTGCATGTGCTTTGCTATCCCGATCATGGAATGTGGATTTTGTGTACTTCCCCAAAGTATATCCTTTGCATACATCCTACTACTAAAGTGCTCCTTTGATGAGGCTTGTCATTATTTAATGCATAATCTTCAGGGCATCGTGATGCAAATGTCCAAGTCTTCTATGTGAAAGTTCACCGACATCGTGGCTCCACACCTTCTCCTCCTTAGTGCTTAATGTGACACTATCTTCCACCTCTAGCATATAAATATTATTCAAATGAAACTTGATTCACTTTACCCGTCCCATGGCTATGTGTCTCAGGAATTCCTTTCCTTTGCTGAAGATAAAATTATAACCATGGTCTTCCAAAACTGCAACAGATATGAGATTTTTCTTTAGGCCCAGAACGAACACGAAATCCTTGAGCCTGAGGGGGGATCCCAAATCCATTTGAAATGTGACTATACCAACCCCGATCATGCTATACCTTCCCTTTTCCCCCATCTCAATGTGAATTTGAAATTATTTTTCTTTCAAGTCACTGAAAAAGTCTCTACACCCTGTCATGTGGAACGATGCACCTGAGTCCAAGTAGGCCACATGCTTCCCATCACTATGATTTCCATGCATGCAATGAGGGTAAATTCAGGCTCGAACTATGAAGCCAAAACTTCACCTATTGCTCCTCCTGAGGTATTCTTGCTTTCCTTTCTGTGTGGACACTTCATGGCATAATGCCAAAATTCATGACAATTGAAGAATTTAATTTTTGAAAAATATTTCTTCTTGCCCCTTGATTGGATTCCATATTGGATTGAGATTTCTTTCATTTTCCCTTCTTTTCCTTTCCAACAAATGAAAATTTTCCTTCATCCTCTCCCTTGGATGAATCCCCATCTTTGGTATTCCATATTATTAACTCCTATACCAAATTAGACCATAATTCCTCCCTTTTTTCCTGTAGAGCTATCAACTGGTTTATTCTCCTCTGAATAGCATTTGGCTCCTCCTCTAATCCTTGCAACAACTTCATAACAGGCATTCCTAAAGATGTAGGAAAAATGGCTTCAGTTCCATACACCAACTCATAAGGTGAAGTACCAATTGACCTTTTTGTACACACTCTATTAGCCCATAGAGCATATTTTAGCTTCAAATGCCATGATCTTTTATTTTCTTGCAACACCTTCTTAATAATTCTCACAATGCTTTTGTTAGAATATTCAATGAGACCATTACCTTGTGGATAATAAGTAGTAGAGTGTCCAAGTGTAATGTGATAGTGATGAAAAAAATTGATAAACCTCTTGGATTTGAAAGCTTGTGCATTGTTAGTGATGATCTTCATAGGACAAACAAACCTGGATAATATGTTATTCTCTAAAAATTGAATGATGACTGAATCATTTTCTTGCCTTATTGGGATTGCTTCAATCCACTTGGTGAAATAATCAGTTGCTGTCAGGATCCAGCGATGCTGCCCTAAAGATGATGGATGTATTTCACCAATAAAATCTAGCCCCGACTGCTGGAAAGATGCCACAACATAAATTGGCATCAAGGGTAAAGGAACAAGTTTTTTATTTCCATAAAAAATCTGACATTCATGGCAGGAAACTATCTTCTTGTAGACATCCTTGAACATGGTAGGCTAGTAATACCCTGCTCTGAGAATTTTATTTTTAGTGGCCTTCCAATAGTGATCTCCTCCACAATCTCCTTTATGAAACTTTTCAATCACTTTTTTAGGTTCCTCTTCCAGCAAACAATTCAAAAGAATGCCACTAGTATCTTTGTAGTACATATTTTTATCTATGATGCAGTACCTCAGATATTTCAGCTTCACAAATATTGCTTTAGATTTAGTCAATTCAGCAGGAGCTCTATGTTGATGGAAGACAAAAAAAATGTCTCTGTACCACTCAGACAGAATGTACTTCTCTTCAATAGGAATTAGATCTTCATCTTCATCTGATAATTCTGAAATTTCTGCAATAAAATTCATATCAACACAGTCAAAATTGGACTGTGCCATCGGCTTTGCTAGCCCCTGACCTTTCACCAATTTTGTAGGTATGATTTCTATATGATATTCCAGTAATTTAGCTATCCACTTCCCTTTCTTACCATCAGTATCAGTTTGAGTAAAGATGTCCTTCACTACAGCATTAGGCACAAATGCTATGACATGAGAATGTAGAATATAAATTCTAAAGTCTTTGATGGCTTTGACCAAAGCATATGCCTGTTTTTCTAAAATGTTATAATTCAGCTCTGAATTAGCAAGGGTTCTGCTAAATAATGAAATGGGTTGCTCTATGCCTTACTGTCCTTTCTGCAGAAAAACTCTAGCAATTGTGTTTTATGATACAAATGTAAAAACCAAAAATTCCTTTGAAAAATCTGGGCTAATAAACACTCACTACAAGGAAAAGAACCTCTAGTGGAGGTTATAAAGGAGGTTTTTAGTGTTATAAAATTGGCCAAAATTGTCAAAAAAACATTTGCTACAACATTCGTTTGTGGTTACAGAGGTTTCAGCAGAGCTTTTAACGGAAATTCAACATAACTAAAAAAAAATGGGCGGCCAGAGGTTATTACGTATTTTTTTTTTCATCGGTGCGCTACTCTGGTTTTAACACACTGGTGCGTACATGTAGAAGGTGCCCCGGGGCTGTCGAAGGAGAATGCACTGGGCCGTTAAGTTATTAAACCGCACCAGGCATAGTGTTGGTGATACAACGCATGAGGCCGTCTAATTGGTCTTGGGATTTGTGCGGTGACCATAGGTTGTATCAACGCACCGGTGCGTACACGTATAGAAACGAACCGGTTCACAGTATCATAGAAAGGAACTGAAATTTATAATTGGTATCAGTATTCATGCAGTGCTCATAGGTTGTTCAAATGCACCGGTGCTTATAGACACATAAACACCCTGGTGTGCAGTATCACACAAACGCATCGAGATTTATAATTGGTATCGGTATTCATGCAGTGCCCATAGATCGTACAATGGCACTGGTGTGTATAGACACATAAATGCATCGGTGCATCGTACCACACAAACGCATCGATATTTTTAATTGGTTTTGGTGCTTTTTCGGTGCTCTTAGGTCGTAGAAATGCACCGACACACTTCTTAATACAAATGCACCAGTGTACAGTTACTGACACACACTGGTTTTCATTTTGTATTTTTTAGAAACATCGACCTGTGACAGTGCAATTATTGTGATTGTTTTAAATTCATTATTCATCAAAATTCGACACATCTGTAATGTTCCAAATTTCTCCTTTAATAAATTGGAACATTATATTTTGATAAGTTCACTTATAAGTTGAATAATTGAGTAAGGAGGCCAAATGAAAATAAAAACATAGATAAAATCCCTCTAGTATGAAAGGGGATCAGCCTTGGAACTAGATTTCACACCCTCATGTGTGAAAGGGGACATTTTGCAAAGAGGCTTGGTTAAGTTTGACCAAGCCAAACAGCGCAGGGTATGAGGTGGAAAGCACTACATGGGACAGTGCAGAGATAGAGGAGGGAATATTCCTTGAAGGAGGAAACCCTAATAGAGTAGGGCCCATGGAGAGAGGGCTCTCATGTGTATAAAAAGAGGGCAAGGCATCCATTTTTATTCATGATTTGATTATTCATTTCTTGTCTATTCAGACATTGTGCATTCTTTTGCTGTTTAGCAAGAATTTCCCGAGAATTCCTGTTTAGGAATCCTTAACCTTCTTGAGAGGCCTCTTGAAGGTTTGTCCTTCATTCTCCACACTTCTTGGATCAAAGCCAAATCATCCTCCTCCAGGACAACGTTATTTTTGCAATAACATAATTCTGTGTTGCAAGGTGTTGCAGTGGAGACTTCACAACACCTCTTCCATCTCTTGTTTTTCAGAGGGAGAGTCTTTCTTTCCTTTGGAGGATTAGATTGGAAGACATTAGAGCTTATTGAAAATCTTCGCATTGGGCCAACTCATTCCCTTTCCCCTACAGTGCAGTTTGCCTCAGTAACTGCGTTATTTTCATGGTGCATTTGTTGTGGGGTTTTGTATTGCTGATTGGAGGGTGAGATATCAAGTGTAAGGATCAGCCTTCCACTTTGGAGATCCATTGGAGGAGGTATAATTAATATAGTTTATCATCTTCAAACATCTCCATGTATTTCTAGTTTTCAGAGTTGCAGCTGCTACCCAACAACTCCAAATTTTTTTCCATTTTGTGTATTTCAGCCAATCCTTTGGAGGATTGATGTATTATTGCTTCTAAGGGTTAGAGCTTTGATCCCCTATTGTATTTGAGCCATATCTTGTCATATATTTCTGTTATCATGTAATATGGAGTAGTACCTTTTATAAACTGTGTCCTCTTAGCCTGGGCTTATGCAGAAATAGTAGTGTTCTTGCATTTTCATGTACATGTCTTGTTGAGGCTTGCATTGCCTTTCTTGAGTGGATGTTTCCTCAAGAACTTGTACTCTCTTTGCTGCTATAAAATTATTTGTTGGCTATCCATATCTTCTTGTCTCACAGCTCATAAAATAACGCTGCTGATCTATTGCATGTTCATACAATTGTTGCAGTCCCTCATCAGGCACTTTTAGAGGACATCTAGTAGTGGGAGATCTGTTTAACCACTCTAGAAGGATTTCTTTGGATCCTCCTCTTGGATTCAGCACTTAGACACATTGTTCTAAGGGATCCAGGTCTTGGTTTCAATTCCTGTAGCTTCCATTACTGGAAAATGCGTTTTCCAGTCATGCCTAGCTTTCTGTTCCAGATTGGGAACATTACAGTGGTATCAAAGAAACTTTCTTGGCTCAACCTGTGAGTCTAAGCCCAAGAAGATCAGAATGTTGAAGAAGATGATATTTCTCTCATCCTTATTCAGATCCAGAGAGGACCTATCCAAAGAGGTCAAGAAGATTGAAGGATAAAAAGAAGAGGAAGGACCATGCACTTCCTATTCTCATCAAGAAGAAGATAAGCATGAAGGACACTTGGATTATGAGATCCTAAGTGATTACCTTGTTGAGTACAGATCTCAACCTAGAGGCTTCAAGGAGACTCTAGATTTCCCTCATTTCATCCAGTTGAAGGAAGAGAAGAGACCCTGCAGCAGAAGAGAAATCAGAGACAATAGATTTATGTTGTCTACTTTTGATGGGTTATCTACAGCAAGAACCTGGGTGAGAAAGCTAGAAACATTTTTCCTGCTACATCCTCTAGTGGAGGAAGAAGCTGTTGAAATCTCAGCACTGCACTTGGAGGGTGAAGCCTATGTTTGGTGGTGCAACCACTTGAGCCATGCAAGGGTGAAGGCTTTTGCAGAGTTCACTCAAAGGTTGATTCAAGCCTTTGATGGTGAAAGAACAAAGAAGGAAAAGCTCACACCACTTGAGGAGATTTGTCCTAACGTTGTCACACTCATGGAGGAGCAGCTACATGCATCAACAGTTTGGGAAACCAACACTTTGGAGGAAGGAAATCTTGCAGCCCTACAAGAAGTTCCAAGATATCATCAAGGTATGAAAATATTTCCACAAACTATTGTTGCAGCAATTTCTTTTAGTAATTGTGGAAATTTACTTTTGCATGACCAAGGGTCAAATACCATTTCTACTATAGAGCATCTTGGTTGCACTATGCTGTGAAACATGGAAACATTCAAGAAATAAGCAAACCATAACTCTCATGAGCCATTGTTGGATTGTACATCACAATTGAGGTTGGGGTTTGAAGACTTGATGGATGATAGTAGACATCTTGGATTGAGAAACTCTTCCTCCTTTCAAGATGACACCTTCTCAATGAACTCCTCTCAGCTCAAAGAGGAACTTCTACTTTTAGCAGATCCAAGACCTCATTGGTTTTGGAAGACTATTGTTGAGAGGGAGGTCTCAAAGAGAGATATAATTAGAGGTGCACTTCAACACACCCTGGAGTGAAATGATTTTATTCCTTTATCACAGGAGTAGATAGAAGATGGAGGACATCCTCGAATGGATAACATCTCTCATGCTTGTGTTGGACATTCCTTGAGCCATACACATCATGATGGGAGGTTTTTTCCTACCACCTATTTGGGTCCTCATAGGGTCTCATTGATCCTTGAGAATATTGCATTTCAAAATCCCATGAAGTGCAAAGACAAAAATTTGGTTTGGGAGGATGGGAGAAGGCATCCGCAAGTGGCTGAGTGGATGTGGTTGATGAAAAAGGAGCTGGGAGGCTACTTGTAGATCTATGATACCAGGTAGCAGGAGGCTTGGCTGCACTGGTTACTCTTGAAAGAGTTTGGCCATCACTTGGCATACACTCTTCCTAAGAGTAGGAGGATGGAGGAGAGATGGAAGGATGCTTGCATCATTGAGCAACATAGATTTGGGATGCATGGTGTTGATATGATACTCATATCATTCATTGTGTCTTCATCACATGAGTTGCATGATGGAAGTATGGGGAGGCAGAAAAATATTTTTTTGCTTTGCTTGTTCTTGGGAGAGCAAGAGCAGATTTGCTCTCACACTTTGCATGATGTTGCAAGAGGAGGAGATGGCATTATTTTATTATTTGGAAGCACTTCCATATTGGGAAGTATTTCATATTTGTTGCAGCATTATTAGAGGAGTCTTTGACAAGGATCATGTCAAAGAACAGAGCTTTGTATTGACAGAAGCTTATTTGCATGAGCTCACAGCGCTGTCACTTTGGAGTAGAGATTTATGGATGGAATGTTCCCAGGATCACTTCACTTTGGATACACTTGGTGGAAAAGGAGGAGGTGATGATGAGAGGATGGTGGATAGAGGCATCTATCACTATGGCATATTCTTCTTGACTTGGGTTTCCAAGCATGAGGAGGATTATCTTCTTGCAGCACATGGTTCATTCTTCTTCATAGCATGCCACAACAATATGGAGGGCTCACTCATGAATCCATGTCCCATCTTACTTCTGGCATATGGTAAGAATTTTGTTTATACATTCATTGATTTGCACACTCTTACCATTATTATATAGTGCATTGCTTCACAAGAGGGAAAGCTTGTCACGTTGCTCCATGATCATTATTAGGCCAATCTATATGATGGAGGCAGCCATCTCTTATGTGGCCTTGGGAAAATGTTTTATCATCATATGTATGTTCAGTTGTTGCACTCAAACATGTACCATATGAAGACATGCATGATTAACCATGTAAAAAGAAACATTTTGCGTTGTAATTTTCTCAAGCAGCAGCTTGTAAAATTGTGCTGTACACACCTAGGAGACTGTTGGTATCTTCGAGCACCACATGAAGCCATCAATATTTCCTTTATTTTATTGCTGATCATGAATTTATTTGCTGATATGGATCATATTTGTATGAGAAGCATGATTATGAGAGAGACACATGAGTTGGATGTGTCCTTGAGGGGAGAAAAGTCCCACATTTTCTGCACTACATGTTCTAATGGGAGCATGGGAGGAGATATGGCCACCATAGCCACCTATTTTTTTCCTTTTGAGGTGGGCCATGAGTTTGATAGCCATCCATTGTACAGCCATGGGAAAGCATTTGGTCATGTATTGTTGACACATTCAACCATTTACTATTAATTAGTAGATGTGATGATTCTTGTAGGCTACTTGCCATACTATTTTCTGGAGATGCAGTTGATGAGTCTGTGCTATTTCATTTTGAGACATTGCTTGTATCATGCAATATCATGTAAAACTTGCAGAAAAATTCTCAGTGGGATACTCTATGATGATCTTGTCCTATTCATCATGGATGAAACATTTTGGGCCAACTTATTCTTCATTGTTGGAGGAGATCTCTTTGGAGGATTGTTCTTCACCTTGCCATTTGAGGGCAATAATTCTGCAACCCAGGATCAGCACACACTATACACTTATCATAAGTGGAGAGAAGGATAGCTTGGGGTAAGCTATGATGCTTACCATGTTCAGATTTCAGCCCACCTTCATTTCCAGAGCTTGAGGTGGAAGGAGATTTTCAGGAGTTGCCTTGTTGGGAGGTGGCTCATTTTGTTTGGATGATTGCTTGGGGATGGAGGATCCACATGGGGAATATGTTCCTCATCACATGTCAGACTCCATGCCTTGAGTGGATACTTTCCAGTTCTATCCTTACAGTTGCTTGGGGACAAGCAACATTTGGGAGGGGAGGACTGTAATGTTCCAAATTTCTCCTTTAATAAATTGGAACATTAGATTTTGATAATTTCACTTATAAGTTGAATAATTGGGTAAGGAGGCCCAATGAAAATAAAAACACAGATAAAATCCCTCTAGTATGAAAGGGGATCAGCCTTGGAAATAGATTTCACACCCTCATGTGTGAAAGGGGACATTTTGCAAAGAGGCTTGGTTAAGTTTGACCAAGCCAAACAACGCAAGGTATGAGGTGGAAAGCACTACATGGGACAGTGTAGAGATAGAGGAGGGAATATTCCTTGAAGGAGGAAACCCTAATAGAGTAGGGCCCATGGAGAGAGGGCTCTCATGTGTATAAAAGGATGGAAAGTCAGCAATTGTTATTCATGCTTTGATTATTCATTTCATGTCTATTCAGACATTGTGCATTCTTTTGCTGTTTAGCAAGAATTGCCGGGGAATTTCTGTTTAGGAATCCTTCACCTTCTTGAGAGGCCTCTTGAAGGTTTGTCCTTCATTCTCCACACTTCTTGGCTCAAGGCCAAAGCATCCTCCTCCAGGACAACGTTATTGCTGCAACAACATAATTCTGTGTTGCAGGGTGTTGCAGTGGAGACTTCACAACACCTCTTCCATCTCTTGTTTTTTAGAGGGAGAGTCTTTCTTTCCTTTGGAGGATTAGATTAGAAGAAATTGGAGCTTATTGCAGATCTTGGCATTGGGCCAACTCATTCCCTTGCCCCTACAACGCAGTTTTCTTTAGTAAATACGTTATTTTCATGGTGCATTTGCTGTGGGGTTTGTATTGCTGATATGCGGGTTTCCTGATTGTATACGCGACTGTATTTCAAGAAACCCGCATATCCAATTTAATCTTCAGAATTTTAATTAGATCTGATCCTCTGCATGGCAGAGACTACTCCCAGCTTCTTTCTGAGATATTCGAACGCTTCCCTGGGCAGAGGTTTGGTAAATATATCAGCAACTTGTTCTTTGGAGGGAACATACTCCAACTTCACCTTTTGTTCAAGCACTTGTTCACGTAAGAAATGATACTTGATGGGAATGTGCTTGGTCTTGGAAGGCATAACAGGATTCTTTGAGATACTGATGGCACTTGTATTATCACACATAATGGAAATAGGAGGTGAACATTTGATTTGGAAATCTTGTAAGGTTTGCATCATCCAAAGAATTTGAGTGCAACATGATGCGGCAGCCACATACTCTGCTTCTACTGTAGATAAGGCAATAGAGCTTTGCTTCTTGCTGAACCAAGATACTAACCGGGGCCCCATATAGAATGCACCACCACTAGTGATTTTCCGATCATCAACATTTCCAGCCCAATCTGCATCAGTGTAAGCATGAAGAGTAAGATCAGCATTCTTTGGATACCATAGTCCAAAGTCTTGAGTTCCTTGTAGATATTTGAATATTCTTTTGATAGCCTAAAGGTGAGACTCTTTTGGATTAGCTTGGAATCGTCCAACAATCCCAACTGCATGCATAATGTCTGGTCTAGTCCCAGTGAGATAAAGTAGACTTCCTATCATAGATCTGTATTCTGGTTGATTCACCGTGGGAGAATCATCATGAGAATTGAGATTACATCCGGTTATCATTGGTGTACTTACAGGTTTGCACTCTTCCATGCCATACTTCTTCAGAATTTGCTTAAGGTATTTTGCTTGTGATAAGAATATACCATCTATAGTTTGATGCACTTGCAAGCCAAGAAAGAATGTTAGTTCCCCAAGTAAAGAAATTTCAAATTCTTGCTGCATGACAGAAGCAAATTTCTGACTCATAGATTCTTCATTACTTCCAAAAATGATATCATCAACATATACAACCACAATCAATAGTTTATCATTTTCAATTTTTATGTATAAGTTACTATCAGCAGACCCCTTTGAAAATCCTTGTTGATGAAGATATTTGTCAAGACGATAATACCATGCCCTTGGAGCTTGTTTGAGACCATATAGAGCCTTTTAAGTCTACAAACAAGTTTTTCATCATTTCCCAAAATGAATCCTTCTGGTTGTTCTATATAAACTTCTTCTTCTAGATCACCATTGAGAAAAGCAGATTTAACATCCATTTGATAAACTTTGATTTGTTGGAAGCTTGAAAAAGCAAGAAACATTCTTATGGTTTCAAGTCTAGCTACAGGAGAAAAAGTTTCTTCAAAGTCTATACCTTCTTGTTGAGCATACCCCTTGCAAACAAGTCTAGCTTTATTTCTTATAACATCCCCATTCTCATTTAACTTTTTTTTGAATATCCATTGTCCAACACATTTTTACATATATCCTTTAATGCACTCCCATGTGATTCTTTTCAATTTGATCAAGTTTATCCATGTTTAAATCCAACATTCTATCTTTGACATTATTGACATTTTGGGGTTCAATTGTGGATAGGAATGCCAGATAGCTAGAAGATCCCACAAGAGTCCTCCTTGTTTGTACACCTGATTCCTTGTTTCCCAAAATTTGAGATTCAGGATGATTCTTTTGAACATATCTGGATGGAGCTTTTTCTGATAGATCATCTTCAGGTTCTTCATTGGATCCACTGTCTATATCATTTCTATTTGATGTAGAAGGACATAGGTCACCATCATCTTCTTTTGTTGTTTGTTTTTCTTCTTTAGGAGCTGCAGGAGACTCATTAATAACAACATCAATACATTCAACAATCTTTCGAAGCCTTTTATTGTAACATTTGTATGCTCTGCTTGTAGATGAGTAACCAAGAAGTATCCCTTCATCTGATCTAGGTTCAAACTTGCCAAGCTTTTCATCATTATTTTTGATAAAAAATTTACTTCCAAAACTCTAAAATGCTTCACAGATAGAGAATTACCATACCAGAGTTCATATGGAGTTTTGTCACTATTTACACAAACATGTGCCTTGTTGAGAATGTTTTCTGGACAGTAATAAAGGTTTTAAATGTTTAAATGTTCAGAATCACTACATAGTTCATTATTTATGACCACCATTCATCTTCTATGCTATTTTGTTAAATATGTCATTGGCATAAGAGAACTGTCTTTTTATGCCATGTTGCTCACAAAATTCAAGGAATTAATTCATATTGGCCTCCCTCCCCACCCATCGAAGACATTTATTTTAGATCTATCTATTTTTCAACTGCAGCCTCAGATTCAAATTTCTAAAGCTCATCTTGTATTTGCCAAATCCAATCCAATACATTCTAAGAGAAATCATCAATAAATAAGATATAGTATTGTCTTACCACTGGTGACTTTTCCTTCACAACCACATATTAGTATGAATGAGTTCTGAGGTCTACTTGATGATCCTCTCCTTTTGGGAATTAAATTGCACTGGTTCTGCTAATGAATTGGCAAGATTTGCATATGATACTTTCAGGTAGAGTAATATTGGGAAGACCACAAACAGCATTAAGTCTGCTTGATTTGTTGATTTGAGAGAAGCTTAGATGCCCCAACCTTCTATGCCACAACCATTTTTCTGAAGATTTACTCAAGTAACATTGTTCTTTGCAGTTCTTCAATACATACAAGTTGCTTGGAGTTATTTTTCCTTTTATAATTGTTTTACCTGTATCAAGATCACGAACCACACATTCTTTTGAACTAAAGACAACTTTAGTTCCTTGATCACACATTTGACTTACACTTAACAGGTTATGCCTTAATACATCCACATACATGACATCATTAGCCTTCACCTTTTCTTTTAGAAATACAGACCCTTTTCCTTTAATTACAACATGAGTATCATTTCCAAATGTAACTTTATTTTCCTTTTCTAGAGCACTATCTGCCAGAAGTTTGTTTTTGTCACTTGTCATGTGTCTTGATCATCCACTATCAATGTACCATTGATTTTCTTCACCTTCTACAAATAACGCTATGCCACAATTTTCAACCTGTAATTCCTTCTTTTTCCATACTTTGGAACTTGAAGGAAAGTGCTCTTTTGGCTAAACTTTGCTCCTGCATTCAGATTCTTCATGCCCAAAGTTATTGCAATAAGCACATTCAACTTCATTTAGAAGAGGAGAAAAGTTGTTATAGGTATTCTTCTTTGTTTCAATATCAATCCTTTTCTTTCTTGGTTCTCTAGTCATGATGGTTTTATATGCAACACATTGAACAGCTTTATGACCAAAACTGTGACATGAGAAACATTGTCCATTGAAGAAGTAATTTCTGCGATCACGAAATATCCTACTTGAATTTACCAGTTGATTGGTGTTTGTTTGAGATATATTCCTGTTAGTGTTCTTTGAGTTGAGATGATCATGCTTTACCTGTAATGATTCTTTATTCCCTTGCTAAGTGGCAGAATTTTGTAAACTAGCTGTAGCTGCTTTTAGATAATTTGGTGCTGAAGCCTGAGAAGATTCTCCGGTATATCCAAGTCCTGTCTTTATAAGAGGAGAACATTGTACCTTGATAATCTCATCTAAGGTTTCAGATCCTTTAGAAAATCTAAGATTCAGAGTCTTTACTTTTTCAAAATCTTTTCTTAGACTTACCACTTCACATTCTAATTTCTCAATGTGTTTCTTTGCCTCTTCAAACTGCTTTTCCATAGTTTCTATGGTTATTTTCCTTTCTTCTAAGAGAATTTTACTTTCTTCTAAGCGTATTTTGAGTTGATTGTTTTCTTCAAGAAAATCATTGTCCTCTAGAGCATCCACAAAAGTATCCTTTTCTTCTCTAGATTCAAATGCCATGAGAAGTCTAAGATCTTGTTCACCTTCTTCCTCACTATCAGATAACGCATCACTGTCTTCATGAGTATAGTAACTTTTTCTAGTGTTAAACCGATTATTATTCCTTCTTGCTACTTCCTTCCCTTTTGCAGGTGTTTCTTTATGGGGACACTTAGCAGCATAATGACCAACTCTTCCACACTCAAAACATTTGAAAGGAAGCTTACCTCTGAACCGTCCTGTACCAAGTTGAAGTTTCTTTACAAAATTTGCCTCATCTTCTTCTGCGATATATCCTGATCCTTCTGCTTCTTGTGCTTCTTTCCCTTTTGTAGAAGCTCTGAAGACAGCCTCCTTGACTTCAGATGGTCCTCCTCTTCTCATTTCATATGCAGTTAGTATGCCATGAAGTTGTACCATAGTAAGATTTTGAAGATCCTGTTTTTCTTCAAGAGCAGAAACTTTTGACTCAAATTTTGCTGTCAGTGATCTTAAAATTTTATCAACCAAAGTAGATTCGGTTATTGTTTCTCCCAGATTTCTCATACGATTTACAACATCATCAAGACGTAAAATGAAACTAGCAATATTCTCATCACTATGCATTCTCAAATTTTCATATTCAATTCTGAGAGTTTGAAGTTTTGCACTTTTTACCTTTGCATCACCTTCATAGCTTAGAATGATTTTGTCCCATATCTCCTTTGCTGTATTCAGCTGCATAACTTTGACAAATTTTGATTCGTTAGACTTCCCGTTAGAGCATTGACTACCCTTGCATTTGTTTCATAATTCTTCTTTTCAGTTGGATCTGTTGGTATTGCAGCTGGATATTGATATCCTTGTTCAACAATGGCCCACACATCTGCTCCCATAGACTGAAGATAGGATCTCATCCTTATTTTCCAGAAGATTAAATTTCTTCCATTAAAGAGCGGAGGCTTGATAGATGCTGTTCCATCTTGATTGCTCATCTTGCTTGATCTTCCTTCTAGCGGTTAAGCCTTTTCAGAAGGTCTTGCTCTGATACCAATTGTTGGGAAAAATACTGAGAGGGGGGGGGGGTGAATTAGTGTTTAGTGCTGACAATATTTTTTTTTAATTTTTCTACTTTTAAACCCATATGCTACTTTACTGAACACAACTCGCATATACACACAGATATCCTTAAGGAAACTCGCGTATGTCCAGATATCTAATTATGCAGTTATTTCTTAACTTATATCATTACATCATTTATTCATCAGATGTTTAGTAAACACTAAACAGGTGCAGTAAGAACAGAACAGATCATCACACATAAGCAACACACATAAACACCAGGATTTAAGGTGGAAACCCAATTCGGGAGAAAACCACCGCTGCTGTCGTCTCAGTCTTCAATATTTATTATATAAAGAAAACTTCTTACAACCATGTACTGGTGCAGACTCATACCAGCACGCAGGCACCCACCTGCAGAAGGCTACAACCTTCTCTCGTTTACATGCCTCTCCTGGAAGGGAGCTACAACCCCCTGCTTCTCGTTTACCAGCCTCTCCTGGAAGGGAGCTACTACCCCCTGATATTAGCACCAACCTCTATTGGCAGAAAGCTTCCACTGTGATACTGAAGGCTTCAACCCTCAGATCCACTGTAGACCACGTTTCATCAATTTTCATACTGGATTAAACAAATTCAACACACCCTACAAACATACTTTTCCCCATTGCTTCAAACAGAACAGTGAAACCACTGTAACCAGAATATCAGAGATAACCCAGACTTCAGATGAATATGCAGAAGCACATTCAACCTTGAGCAACCATTAGTTCAGATACCATACGCGCTTTTATTTAATCAGATCCGCGTATACACGCGCATTTCATGAAACGAACCCGCATATACATCTGTGCATTTTACATAAAAACCCTAACTTTCCATACGCGCTTTTATTCAATCAGATCCGCATATATACGTGCTTTTCATGAAACAAACCCGCGTATACATTTATAAAAGATAAACTTTGCAGAAAAAACTAGATCTATGAACTTACCTATATTTCTTCAATTTCTTCAACAGATTTGCGCCAGGTCTTCATCACTTCTTTTCAGATCATCCTAGAGATTCACCATTTCTAGATCTAGAGATCTTGAACCTTCATCATATTCATAGGTGCATCATAGATTCATATCTATCAATTAAGAACAGAGTTCAACCATGCAAATATACCTTAGAGTGAAGTATTCATTAAAGCCCAGACACTTGCACACCCCTGCACTCATGATTTTCTTCTCCTTATATAGATTTAGCCTTTGTCAATACCATGAGCCAAAACCACACAACTTCTGATGGTATTCCTGGACGGGATCAAATAGATAATCAAGTGCTCAATACTTTGGGTCAATACCATGGTAATGTCCCCTGGTTTTCTAAATTTAGAGCACAAATGGGCATATGCTACTTGTTATGCACATGTCCACGTACATACGCGACTTCCCCTTTACAAAACCGCGTATGCCTTGTGACATACCTTGTTCAACATTATTCTGGCACTTTCTGAATTCCTTTCTTCTGCTACTTCTGAACTGATCTGTAGATACATCAGATTTACATCATTAACAACTCATCAAGTCAGTTTCCATCAAAGAAAACTTCATCAAGTAGGTTCCATCAAAGTACAATAGGTTGCCATCAACTTTATCAAGTCGGTTGCCATCAAGGACAACACTCTGCATCATCTTGCCAACATTTTGTTTATTGTAGGAGGTCCTCACCGATTATGTGGAGAGAATGAAATGTGGGGCGTGTGAAGATGCAATACTATAGGGCCCAAGTGGGCAATTGTGGCATGTGAACCTGTTATAATTGGAACTTAACTATTTGCAACCAATATGTTTTAGAATATAATCTGCAGATAGATGGATGGCTTACCAGTAATTAGTACATATAATCTGTAGAAGGGTAATGTTTTGGGAGCAATGATAACGAGTCCTTCATTCTCCATTTGTTAGCAGAAGAAGACTAATTTTTGACTAGACGATGCAGTTATTATATGTGGAGGCAATGGTTTCCCATAGAAAATGAATATAGGGTTGAGAAGAGGAAAGACATTGCAAAATAGGCTATTACATTAATTTTTCCAATGCAAAACCGATTTGCAGGTGGAAATATAGTAGCTGTAGGTATCTATGATTTTCTTCCCACATAAATGGTCACTGGATTTTCATTTATAATACAAGCAACATTTTTACTGGTTTCATCTACATGACCACAGATCAGACAAGTTAGAGATGCCATTCAGGTTCAATTGAAAGCCAAAGATGTGATTTTATGTGACGTCAGATTTGTCGGTAAAAGTTAATTTAAGCCAACCGAAGCTCGGACAATACTCCCAGCTGCTTTTAAATGCATTCTGGAGAATCTTTCCCTTCATGGGACCTACCAGCCTGATCAACAACATCAATTTATCTTTCTCTGCTATCCTTAAGGGAATGAGAATCCTTCTCGTCATGGTGCCTCTTGCCTTTATCAACTGCCTCCATTGATTTTTCTATGCCATCAACTCTGCTCTCCATTTTGTTAGTCATCAATATTTTTTACTTGTTGGTGATGACTAGTTGTAACAGCCAGGTTTTCCAACAGCGGATCTAACAATTTGTCAAATTTGCCAGCTGGGAAAACACCCATAAACTTTTTTTTTCCCTCTTACCTTTCAATCCGCTCATAACGAGATGAAACCTCATTATCAACCCTACCTCGCCTCAGCCATACTAGTCTGCCCATCAGCTCTAAAGAAACAATCCAAATCTGTCCAAAAAGTCTCCCCTAAGTTAGGAAGTGGCGCTTTAAGGCATTTCTCCCTTGGAAAACTATCCAAGAGCCAAAAACCTCCATATGCTATAGACCAGTCATAACAGACCTTCCTACTCTACTAATAAAGTTGGTTACAGCCCTAGGTCACGCCACTAATACACCCTCAAGTCTCAACAACACATAGACCATAAGTCAAGCTGATTTTAGGTTTTTTTATAGTGTTTTGATGGATCTTTCAAGGACAGAAACATATCAGCATCTCAGAAGACAATTTTTGGCTCCACAAGACGAGACAACTGCTTCTCAATGTGATCTTGAGCCTGGGATGCAGCTACAGAGCAAAGAGTTTCTCATCAAGCTCTTGCGACCACATTCAAAGCCTGAAAGGACAGTGAAAGAAAAAACAACACTGTCAAGAGGCTGTTGATATGACATGACTAAGAACCTCCTTCATTTATAAGCAGAGGGTTTGAAGACCAAAGAACCTCCTTCATCTATAAGCAGAGGGTTTTTGAAAGCGCCTCCTTCATCCATAAGCAGAGGGCCAGAGAAATGATCAATTCTAGAGTTTTCACTGACTGATAGACAAATTGTAAACACAATAGGAGATAGTTGAAATAGAGAAATGATGTAAAAGACAAAGAAGGAAAGCAGGGGTACCACTGTAATCCAAAAGGTTAAACTTGTCTCTTATCAAGGTTTCTTTCCAATACAGTAGTCTGGAGCCCAAATAACACAACTCTGCTGTTGGTTGAGAAATGGTTCATAACACAGGACAATGATGATGATTGTGTTTCAAAGGGAACTGATCTTCCTACTCATAAAGGAATGTCTTTCAAATTGCTTATCATAGTAGAGAAAGGAAACTTGAGTTTAGTTTTCCCAAAAAAGGCGCTGCAAATAGATACACAAGCTCACGAAGATATAAACAGGTTATGGCCTGAGTTTCAAATCTCTGGAGTAGCATTCAAAGCCAATAAGGCATGTCACCATTTGCAAATAAAGACATTCTCCTTACAAAAGGTCAAAGGTACCTTACTGCTGCACTCTGAGTAAAAGGAGAGCTTTTAGAGAAGTTCCCTGTAAATGGACAAAGATGGGCGAAGCCTGAGTGAATGAAACTAAATTTGTGCACTCACAGTCATAAGAGAGGTTCAATCATCACCTGCCAGCCAGATCAGCTTCAAAACAAGGCATCATTTCCTCCAAAGCATCTAGAGCAAAAATGTCAGTTTAGGTTGCAAAAGGGAGAAGTGAGCTCCTTCAAAATGTCAAAGAAAACCCCATGCAACACAAAATATCTTCTACAGGTGTCCTCTTTTCAAATGAAAAAGACAAGTGGGTGATGATGATATTCAAAGATGCTTCTTTTCCTTTTAGTATAAAAACCTTTTTCCACTGATCAAGAGTGACAACAGGTATGCCATACAAAGACCAGAGGTATAAAAGGGATATTGAAGTGGCAGTTAAGTTTCTTCTTCACCAAAAAGGCATTGCAAATAGGTATACAGGGTCATAAAAGTACAAGAGAGATAATAACATGTGTTTCAGGTCCTAGAACCCAGTAAGAGAAAAATATGCATGCCACTGTCACAAAGGAAAGCAGTTTCATTATGAAAAGGGTCAAAGGCACTTCACTGTTGCATTCCAAGTGAAAGCAGAGTTTTAAAAGAAATCCCCTTTTAATGGACAGAGGATGGGAAGACATGAGTAAATGAAATTGATTTGTTGCACCCATAGTCAAAGAGAGGCTCAAATATCTCATCTCAACAAATACAAAGGGATAGTAAAATTTGCATGGCTGTTGAATCATGATACCTCTGCCACAGTAAAATTAGGGTTAAGGAGCGCCCGAGCATTTTGTTTCAAAATGTGTTTCTGAACAAACGAAGATGAAATTTACAAAATTGAGAGAGGTTTTTTTCCCTCATAGGTTTAAAAAGAAAAACCTCCTTCCGTTTATACACAGGTGTCATGGTTTGTGAGAAATGTGAAAAATACAGATGTCACAGGAGAATTTCTGCACTAGGATTCATCATTTTGACCAGTGATGGGACAGTCCGATTTTTAACAACCAAATGGACTCAAAATGAAAAAATTAAGTTTTTTTGGAAAATATACTTCCATATCTTTCCGATGAGCCATCTCGGACCAAATTCTGACAACAAGAAGGCATCCAAAAGTAGCCTGCAATCAACACTATGTTTTTCTACACCAGCATTCACCATTTTTGACCAGTGACGGGATAGTCAGTTTTTGAACACCCAAATGAACACAAAATGAAACAAATAAAGAATATTTGGAAATTATACTTCCATATATTTCCAACAAGCCATCTCAGGCCCAATTCTGATACTAGGAAGGCATCCAAAAGTGGCTTACAAACAGCACTATGCATTTCTGCACCAGGATTCACCAGTTTTGACCAGTGTTGGGAGAATGAATTTTTGAACAACCAAATGGACTCCAAATGAAAAAATTCAAGTTTTTCTAGAAATTATACTTCCACAGCTTTCCAACGAGCCATCTTACACCCAATTATGACACCGGGAGGGCCTTCAAAATGGCCTGAAAAGTTGTGCGATGCGTTTGAAAAGTTGCGCGACGCGTTCAGGCAAAAAATTTCCAAAGGAATGTATTGATGTGCGGCGCGCCTGTAGTAGTGCGCGGCACGCCTGTAGCATCAGTAAAAAACTCACCAAAAAAACTTCAAAAACTCTTTCTAGAGCTGCTCCAACTCTTAAGCAAATCCTGCCACTGTTTTTTGAGGTATTTTGTCTTGCCCCCTTACAAATTTCAAACTGCTAGGTGTTGTTTGATGGCAGTGAAAGTCTTGGTGAAAATCCAGGTAATTTAAGTGAATGTTTTGAAAGAAATTTATAGTTGGTTGAGAGTAAAGGGTTGATCCTAGCTTCAAAAATCCTGTACACTGCCCTCAGAACAATGCATCAACATACACTTGCAGGTCCAAATATACACAGTAGTGAAGGGCTCTTAAAAGTGTGAAGGTAACCCTACTATGATAAAACCAAGCCAACCTCTGTCAGCCTTTGCAATAGAAAAAACCAGTGCTTAGGAGGGTTGAGAGTTTTGTTTAAAAATCAAAATTTGCTGTGTTGTTGTTTGTTAAAGGTGAAATAGTAAGAGTGGTGAGTTTTTATTGATGTATAAAGCCCATTAGACCGCCCTCAAAACAAGGGTAAGGGATGAAGGCACTGTTTTAAAGCAGAAATTTAGGGTTTAATAAATGAAATAGTTGCCCTAATTTCAACCAAAGTAATCATCCATATATTGCTTGGTCATTGTTCAAAGTTTTCCTCGGTGTGGTGAAGGGTAGAAATCAAGGCTGCCTTTTTGACCATAAACAGATTTTAGTATATGAAGTTGTAAGTTGCCATTTGGAGGTATTGACAAAATTATGGGTGAGGAGTGGTGAATACAAGGGCAGTATGTTGATTGTGAGGAGTTTCTTCTGTTAGATTCCTACAGGGCTGTTGTGCTCACACTAACACAAGGAGTTTGATGACTCCCCCTATAACACAGTGACCTTTGACTGTGTATATGCTTTTTGTTGACTGTGTGATGGTTCTTGAATATACTTATTGAGTGGCATACAAAGAAGAAAGAGCAGTGTTTTAAATTAAGAAGGTGTTTTTTTTTACTTTCTCTAAAACAAGGCTGTCCTGTGTCCTCCAAAACACTAAAAGCTGGGTGACCTTACCCTAAACTCAGAAAATCATTTGACTGTGTTGATTGTGTGCTTATTCTTGAAACTGCTTGTTGAGTGGCCTACAAAGAAGAGAGCACTGTTTTGAATGGAGAATATTGTTGTTTTTCCTTTATCCAAAAAACAAAGATGTCTTGTTGACCTCAAAACACCAAGAGCCGGGTGATCTTACCACAAACACAAAAAAAAAACTTTGATTGTATGTTCCTTTTGTTTGACTTTGTGCTCATCATTAAAGTTGTTTGTTGAGTTGCATGCAAAGGGAAAAACAATGTTTTGAGAGGAACAGGGACCTAACACCAAAGAAAGCATCTCACACAGCATTTGAAACCAACTTGCCTTGATCAAAATAGTGATATCAAAAAGAGAAGCAGTGATAGAAGGGTAATGGCTTGTTGAATGTTTATAAAGGGCTAGGAGACAGTTAAAGGGAAAGCGCACTTGTTTTTTAAAAGACTTATCATAACAGAATGTGTGTAGAGGGTATTTAACAGATCTGAAGGAGTATTTGAAAACATGATCTCAAAGAACACCATGTCCAATCAAAGCCAAAAGAAGTAGTGATCTCATAAAAGAAAGATGATGATTGGGAAGAGTGTTTTTATTAGTTTAAAGAGTGTTTTTTCCAGTCTTTTAAAATGACAGTGATTTCATAAAAGCAGTGTTTGAGGGGAAGGTTTTTGTGCTAAAAAAAGGGGACTTCTTTTCAAGAAACCACAGAAATGTCTTATTAAAAGCCTCTTGACTCAAACACAGTACTAAAAGAGATGAATTTAGTGATGATGAAGAACAAGGCAAAGAGGCTAAACATAGCAGTGATAACGAAGAGCAAAGTGATGGGCAGTAAGGCAGCGATGAAAGAAAAACAAGGCAACCCTCAAGCAAGCAATGATAAGGGCCAGAAAATACAAAACATGGATCATGAAGGGCATCCTCCAAAGCATGTGCTAGTTGCCTCTCCTAGGCAAGGGGCCATGACTTCTTCACCAAAGCTAGAATACCAAACAACAAAGAAGAAAACCAAGAAAAGCTCAAGGAAGCTAAAGGAAAGCGCCCGGCACGGAAAGTGAGAAAAGACACATCAGGACTTCCTATTTTGGCTTCTGCTTCAGAACATGTTGCTAAGAACCCTTGAGGGTCATACTCACCGATTTTGGGCACATTTTGACGTACTTTGGTTTTTTGGAATTTTTGAGTTTTTGGTCAAAACTCATGAAATTCGCCATTTCATTTTGGGGAATCGTCAAAGGAGGATAATGGTATCATTGGATGCCATAATTTCAGGAGCACAGACTCAACAATTTTTAGGACATTTGGAGATCATTTTCTCCCCCGAAGTGGTGAAAAATGCTCGCTTTTTGCACACTCTGCCCAGTCTATCAGCAGACTGTAATTTTTGGTTTTTTACACACAGGTTCAGTTTTGGAGGACTTCTAGGCATCAGATTGAGAAAATTTCACTTGTTCCAAAAATTAGACACTCATAGCTTTCCAACGAGCTATCATGAGCCTCGTTTTGACATCGAGAAGGCTTCCAAATGTTGCCGGAAAGTTAGGGGACCTTTTGCTGATGTAAATTTTGAATATTTTTGTAAAATTTGAACCTCCAAAAAATTGCTTTTTCCAAATGTGCGTTTAGCTATTTTTGCATATGAAAAATGATGTAAAGTCAATTATTTTTCCTTTTTTAGCATTTTTTAGATATTTTATGAGATATTTTGTGCCTTGGGCTTTGCAAAGCCTCAAGGACAAGATTAGATATTTTGATTAGGCCAATAGGATGGCAAGTTGAACCATGAGGTTTTCCTCACTTTTGCCTATTTATTCCAAAGGCTTACATTGTAAACAAGGCTGAAATTGATGATAGAAGCAATATATGGTCATATAAGCTTTGGAATAAATACTTGTCTCATGCTTTTGGATTGCCTCTTGGATGTTCTTGGATGAATGAAGAAGGATTGTTGTTGGATTCCATGACTTGGTAGAATGGTATAGTTTCTCTTTCTTTGTTTTTTCTTCTAGTTTTCATTTATGAATACATGTTTCTTGCTTGCTATAGATCAGTAGAGAACAAATTTGAGACATGCCCTTGGAGGCACCTCAAATTTCCTGTTTCTTCATAGCTTTCATGTTTTCTTCCTCCTTAGCCATATTAAAGAATTCTTAATTGCTCTTTAGTAACTTGAGGATATTGTTGCTTGTTTCATTCATAGTTCTATGCATTGCTAAGTATGATTTATGGTACGCCCTGCTTACCTATGGCTATCCATAGCTCCATCCATGAAATTATCTCTTTGACTGATTAGATTATCATTTTGTTGAACCAAGGAGGCCTAGTTTTGATCTAGCCCTTTGTCTAAAACTATGCAAATCTTGTTTTCAAAGTGCCCAATAACTTGAAGAACTGTGTTTAGGTGTTCCGACATAGTGTTTTGAGTTGTTTTTCTATCTTAAGTGTTTTCCCCAAAGTCTGATAGCCATTTCCCGAAGTTAGAGACTTATATATCTCTATGCATGGCTTGAATGTTTATTTCTATGTATTGATTAGCTTATAGTTACATTTTTCATGATTAATGGTTTGCCCTACCATGTTTATGTCTGCTATTAAACTAGTTATGCTTGAAATCCTTTGTTGTTCACAACCTTGATGTCCATTTACTCCATTTTTCCCAAAGATCCTTTCTACCTTGAATCAAATCGGCCCTTCAACAGCCTTGTATCACCATCTAATAGCTTTCTTGACCTTTTCGACCCCATAGCCCAGTTAATCTGACATCTTTTTACCTATCTTATGTCTTTGATCAGTTTCATCCCTCACAACCTAAAAAACCAAAACCAAAAACATATTTCATAACTAGCCTAAAATCAGAACACCATAATCAAACACATAGATATCCCTTACACATATAGAGAGAGCCCTCTCTGAGTCCAGGAAGGCTAGGTCCTTAGGCTCTAAAGACTGGTTGGATGTTACACTGTCATTTGGCTTGCCAATCAGCCAAATCACGGGACACTAACACATTTTTCCATCATGGGACCTCTTAACCCTATCTCTGGCCGCAACCGAATGCTCTTTGCTAGTATCAACCTGTACTCATTTTGTACTCTGTCGAGCTCTGTAGCCGTCTACATCCTTGTAAGCGTCTTTGTCCATATTTCTATTTGAATCACTCATTTTCTCTGCTATAAACTTCTTAGCCGAAATTCAAACTCTTGTCTTTTCAAACCCTCATCTCCTTAGAAAAATTCTTGCTCACGATTTGAACCCTCCGCTGCACCAATATTGCACTTTACATAATAACCCTGTTCCGGTGCACATTGTTTTATATGCGCACCGAGGCGGTTTGTAAGATCGAGGTTTTTGTTTTGGTGCTGTGTTTTATGATGCACCGGTGCGGAAGAGTTCTGAAGCACCGGTTCGTGTTATGATGATAAGCGCATCAGACTATATAAAGTTCTTTTTTTGTATGTAAGATCATAATAAAATAATGATAATTCTAAAGTACATGAATTTATTTGCATTATTTTCTAAACTTTATTATGTTACAAAAATTCATATTATTCTAGATTTATTATTTTACAATTATTTACAAATTGACAAATTTAAATATTTTAATAAAATCATTTCACATTAATACAATTAAAATTTTACAAATATTTTACATACAATTAGAATTAAAATTAGAATTAGAATCAGAATTACAATTACAATTACAATTTTACAATTTCACATACAATTAGAATTAGAATTAGAATTAGAATTTTAATTTTACATAAAATTACATTTACAATTAAAATTTTACAATTACAATCATTTCAGAGTAATACAACTAAAATTTTACAAATATTTTGCATACAATTAGAATTAGAATTACATTTACAATTACAATTACAATTTTACAAATATTTTACATACAATTACAATTAAAATTACAATTACAAATACAATTAACATTTTAGAATTTTACATACAATTAGAATTAGAATTACAATTGTACAATTTGTCATATATACAATTACAATTAAAATTACAATTACAATCATTTCACAGTAAATTAAATATTACAATTACAATTAAAATTTTACATACAATTACATTTAAAATTAGAATTAGAATTAGAATTTTACAATTTCACATACAATTATGATTAGAATTAGAATTGCAATTTTACATACAATTACATTTACAATTACAATCATTTCACAATAATACAATTAAAATTTTACAAATATCTTACATACAATTAGAATTAGAATTACAATTAAAATTACAATTACAAATACAATTACAATTTTAGAATTTTACATACAATTAGAATCACAATTACAATTTTACAATTTGTCATATATACAATTACAATTACAATCATTTCACAATAACTTAAATATATACAATTACAATTAAAATTACAATTAGAATCATTTCACAATAAATTAAATATTACAATTACAATTAAAATTTTACATTAAATATTTTACATACAATTACAGTTAAAATTACAATTACATATACAAATACAATTTTACAATTTTACATACAATTAAAAATTAAATTTCAATTACAATCACGACATAATATTTAATAAATATCATGGTCATTTAATATTAAATTAATTAATAAACATCACGATCATGATAACCATCGTACAAACATTATATTCGACTAAAAAACACATTCAAACATCAAATTAACATTATATATTAACATCATCACAACACAAACATCAAATATACATCTCATGTCAAATAACTCATGCAAGCTAAACATTAAATGAACATATCTAACATGACCTAAAAATATACACATCATGATGATCACCAACATGTAAATTAAGTACAACTGCAACATGAACATAAAATACATGGACCATCCATATATATATATATATATATAACTGAATAATGTTAAAAATATACAACTGTAATATAAATGTCATAGATCAGTTGGTGGTAGTACAACATCGATAGCAGTACTAGTGGAGGCTTCCTCAGTCAATGGTGCAACCTTGATGGTTAATGGTCGAGCCTGCTCATGATCATGACTAGTACTGATGGATGGATCAGCTGGTGGTAGTACAACATCAATATAAGTAATACTAGTGGAGGCATGCTCAGTCAATGGTGCAGCCTTGACGCTCGATGGTTCAGCCTACTTAAGATCATGACTAGTACTGATGGATGCTACAGGCTGCTGACTGGACGTGGCCAGTGGTCTAGCCTCATCTCCATGATGACTGTTAGATGCTAGTGGAGCCTCATGCTCATCAGGCGCGACGCAAGGTGAACGATCATGAGATGAGTCGCTGCTCGCGGACTATCCATCACATGCTGTAACTTGACCATGTCTATAATGTGCAACAGTCCTCCTCAGTCGCGTAACAACTATCGTAGCTCCTACGACATGCCGCATTAGGCTGTACATGTCACACGACATGCCTCTCTACATCCATATTAGCCTATCATCGGCCTGTATGTCTTTGTAATGAGCGGGCTTGATGCTCGCCTCAACAATCAATGCACTGACTTGGTCGCCCAACTCCATCCTGTATATAGTATCAGGTCAACCGTGCCTAGCAAAAGGCGGTACCGGCGCGCCTAGCATGTCTCTCTACACCGGCCTCCTTATCATGATCCTCGGCATGTGCCATGTCCTGATCGTCATCAGGATCCACACCTGGATCATGTGGTGGTTCTGACATCTCCTCGCCATAAAAAGAACCAATGTCTACAAAATATATACAAGTACACAACAATTATTAGACAATTTCATTACACAATTTAATAAAAACAAGTTAAAGAACATGTTATAATAAATATAAATACAACAGTAATATTACCTCTATCATCTGGCGGCTTATCATCTGTAGAGAGGATGTTGGCACACCCTCGCCAATCCAATCCAACATAAGTATAGGGGACCATAATGAAGGGATGCAACTCGTCAACACTGGCTTGTAAGTCCAGTGCATCATGCGATATCCTGGCTGGAAACATAGTCTCTCCCCTCATGGGCATCATCTGCCCCTACATGTGCATCAGGGCCTCCAACATTGGCCTACGAGGCTGTCGAACAAAATTAGGCCTCATCTCTGGAAACCTCTCAAAAAATAAACAAAAAAGCTCTGAAGCAAAAGAGAAGTTGACCCTCCCTTGTGCATGAGCACGACATCTATCTAAGGCCGTAAAAAAATGTTGCAAAAAATGACAGACCACCTAACAAGTCGTGGCTCCTGTACTAAAGAATCAACATAATATAGAAGCAAGAAACTAATGCATTTCCCGTCACTGGTGTTGTGTGAAATGGTTGAAATGAGAAGTGAGAGGAACTGCATGTCCTGTCTACCAAATGCACCAATACGTAGCTGACATCCAGGGCCCTAAAACTCTGAAGGAGATAGTACATCTGCTCCAATGTATATTTGTGAGTAAACTAACTGACTCCTTGCTACACAACCAGCTGGAACCTTTGGGAACAAGGGAAAATCCACCCCTCTCCTCGATAGCCCTGTAATGAAATAAATATCCTCCTTAGTGGGTGTGTACCACTGGTCAGGACCAAATTGGAAGGCCTGTTGGCGGGCATTCCACCTGCAGATAAGATGTCTCAAAAATACACTATGGGCCTTTAGGGAAGTAGCCTCCTCATAGAACTTGAGGAGGCCTACCTACCTTAGGATCCCCTGGGTATCTGCTGTAATAGGGCAAGGGTATGCATCTCTCTCCCTCTCTCGTTCCTCCCACTGGCGAAGCATGTCATACTACTCCGCTTGTTGTTGCTGCTATTCCTCCTCTTCTCTTTGAATCATTAACATATTAAATAATTTTTTTTACTAAATCAGACATGTATTTAGGAGTATACATATATAATTTTTTTTGGAAAAAAAAAATAGACCAGTCGATGCGCCACAAAAACAGTCATGCACCGATTCCGGTGTGGCTTTTGTTTGTAGAGCACCGGAGGTGGTGCCCCAGATGACGTCGCACTGTATGCGGTGCACCTGAAAGTTTTTCGAGACCCATTGACTATATATGGTGTCAGAAGAGTGGTGTACTAACTAAAATACACACCCCAACGCATATAGTCATGTCAGTGCACCGAATTCCTGACAAATTACATAGTCAATGTTGCGGTCTTTTACCCAGCCGCACCATTGGCCCTGTCGGAATGCCGAATGCAGTGCACTGATAGACACCAGGGCGGATATATCCGTCAATGCACCACGTTGCTATTCCCATGGTCAACAACAGCCCCGCTAAATGACCGCATCACAATTTTTTTTAAATTTTAAAATAATGCGGGGCACCTTTCGGTACCACCCCAGACATGGTGCAGATACTGTTAGCTGTTTCAGTTTTGGTGCGGTGTTTTATGATGCACCGGGGCAGAATAGTCGTGAAGCACCGGGGTGGAATAGTCGTGAAGCACCGGTGCTTTATAGTAATAGGATGCACCAGGTGTGTGTGTACGGAGCACACGGTGTCTGGTGTGCCAATGTTTTGTGCGACCGATGCTTTCCCTTGTAGAACGCACTAGTGATTGAGAGTAAAAAAGTGAAAAATGCGGTTTTTTGGCCGTATTTTTTTTATTTAACCCTTTTTCAGTGCACGTGTTTTATAGGCGCACCGGTGCTGTCTCATACGAATGCACTCATCCGCTTCTACTTTGGCACGGTGTTTTATGATGCACCGGTGTAGTTTCGTAACACCGCACCGAGCGGTTTCTATTTTGGCACAGTGTTTTATGCTGCGCCGATGTGAAAGAGTTATGAAGCACCAGTGCATTTTAGTAATAAGACGCACCAGGAGGGTGTGTATGGAGCGCATGGTGTCCGGTGTGCCAATTTTTTGTGTGCACTGGTGCTTTCTCTTGTAGAGGGCACCGGTAATTGAGAGCTCTAGAGCACTAAAAAAAGTGAAAAATCCAGTTTTTTTGCCGTAATTTTTTTTATTTAACCCTTTTCCGGTGCGCGTGGTTTATAGGTGCACCGATGTTGTTTCTTACGAATGCAACAGTTGGTTTTTGTTTTGGCGCGTTGTTTTATGATGCGCCGGTGCGGTTTCTTAATACCGCATCGAGCAGTTTTGGTTTTGGCGTGGTGTTTTATGATGCACCGGTGTGGAAGAGTTGTGAAGCACCGGTGCTCTACAGTAATACGACGCACCTGGCGGGTGTGTACAAAGTGCACAGTGTCCAGTGTGCTAATGTTTTGTGTGCACTGGTGCTTTCTCTTGTAAGGAGCACTGGTGTGATGTTGAATGATAAGCGCATCGAGTGGAAAACATTCGCAAAACCCTCCGCCCGCCAACCTCCTCTATTAACCTCCACTAGAAATGGATGTATGGCATATTTTTATAAGGGGTTCCTCAAAAAATTCCGCTAGAGGGTCTTTTCTATAGTGGAATTATATAACAACATTCAACAGTCTCAAAACAGAATAAAGAAGACATTTGACAGGAAGGTCAACGAGGAAAATTTTCAGATTCAAGATGTGGTATTGAAGTGGAAGGCCAGAATTGAAGAAAAGGGGAAACATGGTAAGTTTGAGAATATATGGAAAGGTCCATTCATAGTAGCTGCATTCCATGGCAACAACACTTACCTACTGTAGGAGATGGATGGACAACATGTGTTGGAGGGCTTGTCAATGGCAGGTTTTTGAAGCACTATTCCTCTTAAATTTCTACTGATATTTCACTCCATTGTATATATTCCATTTTATTATCTTTTTAAGACAAGCTAATCATCAAACTTGAGCCTGAGGTGAAGGCCATTAGAGTTTGAAGAAGGCTAGGAAAATTTCATAGTTTTTATTTCCAAGAAGATGGATGGCACTGGAACTACAGGTTCTTTGGTGTACCACAGGGGCACACCATCCCAAGTGGAGCCACTATTATCACTTATAATTTTGTGAAACATTACTTTACATGGTCATACAGTTCATTTATCAAAGGTCTCAAGTTGGTATAGGAAAATTTCATTTTTTCATATTTAACCTATCCTAGGGTTCAATACCACCTCCATTTTATCTCAATCCACCTCTATTCAGGTCATGTCATGTCCCATCAGTCATAATTTGCTATTAGTTTCCATTTACCAAGCATTTAAATCTGAAAATGACACTTTAGCTAGTTTTACAACTTTTCGTAGCGTTTTACAATGTGAAATAGCAGTTTTCACTACGAAATTGTCATAGAATGAACTAGCTATGCTACAATTTTTTTTTTCCTGTCTATCTTGTCAAACTCAGTGCAAAGTGTCAGTTCATGATTGAAGGAGTTAGGGTGGAGGTCATTCGATTCTGTTAGGGTTAATTCAAAAGTACAAGGTCATGTTTGAGGTCATCATTACTGTTTTGGGCATGTATGTGTCATGATTAAGGCATGAGTTGTCATTCAAACCATAAAACCTTACCCAATTAGTCTTTTTGTCATACTCTACTTTATATTTTCATGTAATTGAAGTTCTAGAGAGTTGCTTCATCGAGCCAAGCAGGTTGTTGGCAGATTCAAAGGTTGCAGGTGTCATCAAGCAAGCAAGGGTGAGAAGATATAAAGTCACCATGGCTGCAAGGAAGAAAAAAAACAAAGGTGATCACTTCGACAAGTATGAGCCCATGGACATGAATTTTCTCAATGAAGACCCAATGACCATGGAGATTTTTAGAAGAACAGGTTTCTTACAATTATGTCAAAGATTGCAGGGTTTCCATTTGCAGGTTTCTAAGGATTTTGCTAATACTTTCACTAGAACAGCTTCAAAGGTGGGAATGTTAAACCTCACAGTGACACTAGAAAAAATTTCAGTAGCAACATGAATCCTTAGAGGAGGGGAATAGTGGTTTAAAGGCATCAAGTTCACCATGCAGGATTGCAAAGACTTTATCAATCCAGAGCATAATGAAATTGATCTTACAAATGCCATCCCTAGGAGTTTCATGAAGGACAATTTTTCAAAGCTGTTTTTGATCATTCAGAAGTATTTTACCTATGAAGGAATATTTCACATGGTCTACTCCTACCACCTCAAGCTTATTTTGCATTTTGTGGGTAAGAGGTCACTTGAATTGCCCCCTTATTTATACAGAATTCTAGGTAAAATGTCAGATAAGGTTCAAGTTAAAAAAGAAGGAAATGAAACTTCTCTCTTTCACCATGGTTTGATTAAGTTGTTGGTGTTAGAGGAGTTGAAGAGACTAGACAGAGACTTCATGAATGGTTTTGAAGTTGATGTTGTCACTCCTAAAAGAGTTTCCAAACCTAGAAATATTTCATCACCTACAGTGGCAGAGGAAGTTGAAGAAGGGAATAGACCATCCCCACTAGAACCAGTGAGCATGGAGACAGAGCCTTTACAAAAGTTTCAAAAACTAAAACAAAACTTGCAAAAAATAAGGCAAAAATTAGAAAACATGGCAGCAAGAGAGTTATTAGGAGCCAAATAGTGGTTAAGGGTAACTTAGAGGACATCTTGCATGCAATTGATATTTAAGAAACTCCCATTGTCCAAGCTGAAGATGTTGAAGATGAGGGAAGAAAGCTAAATAAATGCAAGACAGCTAAAAATTTAGAGTTTGCAGGTGATGATGTTGGTTTCATGTTTCAAGCTAGAAAGCCAATGACCAGACATGCAAGAAAGGTCATGGAAAGTGTTAGCCACCCATAAAATTCTGTCATATCAGATGGTGGCTAAATGATGTTGGATAACCTTCAAGAAACAATTTCATTACTAAAATTGATGATAATTGAAGACTCTTGATGATATCCTATCCTTGGATAATATTCACTACTATTTCCCTTCAGTACTCAGAAGTCCTGTTGTTTTCCAAAGCTAAAATACTGCTACAAACCCCCTCTTTCCCTTCCTTCTCCTCAGAACTAACCCCCCTCCTCTACCCCTCCATTTCCCACAAAAAACCCTACAAATTCATGTTTCTCCCTTCCCCCCCCCCTCAAAATTCATTTTATAAGGTTAAAAACCCACTTTTTAACCTTACTGAAACTATCGTTTCCTTCGAAAAAACATCAAAAACGATAGAAACGCATAGTTTCTATGTTAACCCTTTCAAATTATTTTTTCCGCCGAAAACATTAAAAACCTTTGGAAAGGTGTGTTTTGGTTTTTAATTTTATTTTCTGCTCGTGAAAATTATGGAGCGATCTTCGTCGTCGATCTGCTCCGCAGATCGGATGGTTTAGAGTGCGTCCTTCCATGGTCCCCACCACCCACGTGCCGATTTCCCAAAACTGGCGGTATCCGTCGCACCGCCTTCGGGCCCAAAGCAGTTTTCCGCCGATCACCAGCGATTCCATACGCTGTGCGACGCATGTCCCGTGTACGACTTGAAAACCGCCGCGCAATTGTCGCCCATTGCGCGTTAAAAGTCAGACCAGGATGCCCAACAATATCACTGTGGACCGTCCGATCTGGGCCCGATGATCCAACGGCGATCGCTTGCCCAAGTTGCCCGATGTTTAATAAAAGTGCACACGCGATAAACAAGCCATCGTATAGTGGCCTTTAAATCTCTGCCGTCAATCTGATCTGCAGATCGACGGCTCATATGGCGTCACCCGATTCCATTGCCTAGTCAACGATTCCCCTGTTGACTTTCCATCGCTCAATCCCGACCGTCGATCTCTGCGCGTTCGACGACTCAGATTTAATCTTTTTCTGCCCTTTCCACGATCGTTCTCGATAAATATTGATCGTCGGATGATGCCATCCAACGACTCCGATTCCTCCACGACTTCCAATGCAATAAAACCAATAAAAGCAGGATTTTTTAACGTCTTGTTTGTGTTTTGCAGGTTTTTGAAGATTTTCACAATGAACGAAGAAAATTCGAAAGAAGAGGGTGACGACTCTCTGCTCTCAAATTACCAAAGGAAATAGACCCACGGGTTTAAAACTTCATTTTTATCAATGATTCATAGACCATTGATGCATTACAGACCCTGTGCAGACCTACGCGACAACAAGAAATATGTATTGAACACAGAAGAAGAATATCAACGCAGGAGATCAGGAAATTATCAGCACAGAAGATTAATGTACTGTTTACGAGGACTATGGTCCAAAAACGTCATTATGAACCTAATCCCTAGGTTAAAACAGAGTTCAAAGCAAATCCAAAGGGTTTCACCGACAGGAAAACCCTCCACCACCACAAATTGAGGCAAATTGATCCCTCTACTTGCCACGGCGCCACCTGTGCCTCAAAGTACTCAACCAAGAGTTGAATTTATTGATCAGGATTAGATATTTTACCTCTACGCAGCCGAAGAAGTTATTTTTGCCAGAAAATTCAATGTAAATAATATCTGCAGAGTTACTTCAACACCACACAGTGCCTCAAAGGTCAACAAATACTCCTACCAAGCTTGAAATCATTATGTAGATCATTTAATACAGAGGATATGTATGTCAGTCTCCTCATTGAGCCCCTCAAAGGCCATGAGCCATTTAATTCTGTATTAATTGTAAATTGAGATCTTTTTATCAAATCTCACCTCCTCATCCTTCTATATATACTACAGGAGAAGATGAGTGAAGGCGTTGGTTGTTGTTGGTCACAAGTTGTAATACTGAAACTCTTTGAAATAAATACATAGTCTGTTGAAGTTGAAGAAGAAATTGAAGTGTTGGAAGTCTTGATGATGTTGTTGCATGCTCGTTTCTGAGAAGGCTCTATCATTGGATCCATGAGCTTGGATGTTGGTGAAGTATTCTGAACTGTTTAACGTTTTCTCCTATTTTCATTATGTTCCATAATTTCTTACTATAGTAGGCTGAAAGTTTTAGGCTAAGAAATGACTCCTGGAAGCACCTTAGACCTGTTCACCCTTCACTGTTTTATGTTCTCTTCTGATGAAGTATTTTAGAGGCTTTAAACTTTCTCTTTAGTCTTCATGCTCGTTTATTTCTATAATTGCTCAAATAGTTGGTTTCAGCATGATTTATGGTTCTCCTTGCTTGTCTGCTATCACTTGAAAGCTGTTACTGAAGTCTCCCTTTGAAGTACCATTGTTTTAAGTTAGTCAGAGAGGTCGTTTTTGATATTTCCCTTTGTCATTTCTTTGGACAGTTGTTTTGAAGGTCTTTATAGTTGTGATCATAGATGTTATTTAGGTGTTCCCTCTTCTATGACTGCAATTATTAGTGAATATTTTATGTTTTCTAAGTCCTTTGAAATAAAATCTTTGAGGAAAGAGGGTGTCCCCCGAATCTTAGATTTAATTTTAAAAGTTGTTTCGAAATCATTATTCGCTTAAAGGTGTAATTTGTAGAATTTATGGTTAGCCCTGTCTATCAAAGAGATCTTTATTGTTCAAATCATGCTTTCGAATTCCCTTTGTTGAGAATTAAACCTCTCTTTCCAAATCATTAATGTTCACTTCATTCCAAAAACAAAAGGATCCTGTGGCCAAGTTAGATTTTCCCTTTGATATCCCATATCCATTAATGAGTTTTTCATGACCTTATTTTAACTCCATTGCCCAATGAACCAGATATTTCCTCTTTCTGTCTATCTTTCCTAGACCTTTCATGTTCTGTTGTATCAACTCAATCCAACCAAACAAAAACCTGCACTTAATAACTAGTCTAAAATCCGTACTCAAAGCACACAAGATAAACCTTTGCGAAAAAATATTTGAGAGATCCCTCTCTGAGAACAGGAGGACTAGATCCTGGAACTCTAAAGATTGGTTCTGATGTTGCCTTGTCTTTTGATTTTCCAAACTATCAAAACACAGGACCCCAACATAATGGCGATCACGGTGGGACCTTCTGAGTTAGTGATAATCTAAGTACCCCTTACGACTCCAGAAATCCCTTATTTTCAAGAATATCTAGTGATTATTAGCCACCTCATCACCACCAACATAATGGCGATCACGGTGGGACCTACAGAGAATTAGAGGTTTCAAAAAACTTTCTTTAAAATTTTTAGGTCCAATATAACATAAGTAACCCTTTCTTTTCTTTCAAGCACTACCTAACAAATGGTAATTATGATATGACTTAATTGAATCAGTGGCAAACTAAGTAACCCTTAGGATTCTCGTAAAGCCTTACCAAACCTCGAAGGAACCAGTGACCAAGCCATAAGAGCAACTCTGTTTGTTTGAACACCTTAGCTAAGTGAAAAATCAGACTTAGAACACTCCCTTAACCTATAAAACCAAAATAACTCAGAAAAACCCAAAAAACATTTCAAGTTTGGCTTCATAATAAACATGGTAGTGGACCATAAAACCTTTTACCTCCTCAGGAGCTAAAAAATTCCACTTTGTAGTAAAACACTCATTCTTATATATCACTTACCTTTTGTTGTGTTTTACCTTATACTCTTAGACAGAGCCTGAGAAGGGCCAGGTAGCCTCCGGATCTCATCCTCTTTTTGAGGTGAAATATCTGGTGAATGCCCTCCCAGTCAATCTCTGGTTAGAGTTTGTTGTGTTTCAGAATATCCTTGCAAAAGGATATTTCACAAACACTGTGGTGGATAGTGTACCTCTTAGAAAACATTCTAAACTTCCCACCTGGAAACTCCACAATCCTGAACAGACCTTAAGACTCCACTGGGAAGAACCCTTATCATTATAATATCATTTAAATCCAGTTAGAGGACTGTAGGATTAAATTTTGTGTAAACAGATCAGTTAACCTCTCAAAGATTGTCATACTTGGTTGAAATTTTCTTGTTATTTGGGTCTAAAAACACACCATAGTGGCTCCTAGAAAGATCCACACTAGAGCCCATCCTGACCCTGATCCACCTAAGATAGTTGATAACCCAGAAATAATCCTTAGGAAGTCTCCTAAGATAGAATCTTCAACTATTTTCAGATCACCTCCAAGAGCTAATTCAGTCCCTGAAAATCTTTCAGCTCTACAACAACCACAAGCTGACTTGGTAAATCCATTTAGAACTAGGTCATTTGGTGATTTAGATCAGCTAGATTCCGAGTCTTCACTTTCATCTCCTGAAACAAGTGAACATCCTGGTAGTGGAGAAACAACACCTCCTGATTTACACTTCCTTCATAACCTAGGTGCCTCTCACCCAAGATCAGGTCAGCAATCTACTCTTGTTCCATCCTTTTCTATTCATCCTTCATCCACTGTTCAAACCACTCCACTTCAGCCCACACCTCCTCTTGTCAACCCACCTCTTGTAAACCCACCCCCACCACATATCATGGTAGCATGGTACGCTCCCTTAGCCCTTCCTGTACCACTAGTCAATCTTCCACAGGACTATCAGTCCAAAATTCCATTATATGATGCTAGCAATGCTGCAACTGCATCACAACATGTGGATAAGATGGATGACTACTTTGATAGAAATGAGATCGATGACGATTCTGTCAAGCTTAGATTATTTGCTCAGAGCTTAGGGGGAGAAGTAAGAAAATGGTTTAAAGGTTTAGCTCCCCATAGTGTTAATGATCTCCAAGCCTTCCATCAAACGTTCCTAAACAAATGGGAAGTAAAGAAAAATCCTCTCCAAGTCCTTGCTGATTACAACAATCTCCATAGGAACCCTGGGGAAAGTGTACAAGCCTATTGTACTAGATTTAACAGTGTGTATAATGCACTTTCCCCAGAACTAAAACCGCCACAAAGCTCGGCCTTAAACAAGTTTCCTGAAGGATTTGACTCTGACATGAATTATTCACTAAGAGAAAGAGATTTTGCAACTCTCGAAGATATGCAAAGAGGCGCTCTTTCTATGGAAGTCAACTTAATAGAAAAGAGAGCAAGAATGAAAACTGAGAAGAGAGTATCTTTTAGAGAGGAATCCCCTCCTTCTACTTCAAGCTCAAAAATGGAGAGAATGTTGGAAGAAATGATGAAAGAGATGAGCATAATTAAGAAAGCACAAGCAAATCAAAACCAGACTGCACTTCAATACAATCAAAACAGAAATATAAATCAGAATTATAGAAGAGATAACAATCAAGATAAGAAAAAAGAAAGTGACCAACAAATTAGACCTCCCTTTCAACAGAACTATGTAGATCAATATGAGGAAGACAGGGAGTTGGAAAGGTTGGAAGAATCACATGTAAACTTGACTGGATTAGACAGTGGGGATGATGTTTTCCTCACTAAGGAAGAACAAGGTTTCTTCTCTAATGATCAAAATACAAACACCTATGAAGATTCTGATGACTGTAGATTGGGTTTTGAAAATGCAATCATGGAAGTGCAAAAACAATACGATCTTAGGAGCAAAGGGAACGTAGATAATTCAAAGGATAAGAACACTAATACTGCTATTAGGAAAAACACAGAAAACCAACCCAAAAAGACAGTAGAAAAAACCAACATTTCAGCCAAAAAACCAGACTTAAACAAAGACAAAGGTGTCCAGCCAAGTGTTGAACAGAGTACCCCTAGCACTTCAGCTAGTAGTCCTAATAAAACTATTCCCATCACTACTCCAAACAAGGTTCAACAAATCAAAGTTGCTGAAAAGAATTTAATTGAAAAAACAGATGTAAATATCAACAAGTCAATTATTCCTTTCAGCCTTGAGGGAGAGATTGCTAAGATAAAAATTACCATTCCCTTAGCTGAACTTGTAACCCAAGACATGTACAAAAACCAAGTTTTAAAAGCTTTGAACTTAGGAAGTGATACCAATACCTTGAACTTGACATATGACAAACCTGAGCTGTTGCTTGGCCCAGAGGTTGAAGGAAAATATCAAGAAGGACCAGTCCCTCCCTTCTATATTAGTTTGAACATACACGATAAAATTCTACACAATGCCATGATAGATTCTCGAGCTTCACACAATCTAATGCCCAAGGTAGTAATGGAAAGCCTAGGATTAGAAATTACTAAACCATACAAGGATTTGTATTCTTTTGACTCAAGAAGAGTCAAATTTTTGGGTTTAATCAAAGACTTATGTGTTAATATAGCTCAGATCCCTGCCAAGAATCTAGTAATGGATATAGTTTTAGCTGACATTCCCCCTAAGTATGGCATGCTCTTATCGAGATCATCAGGAGCCAAACTTTAGGGAAACCTTCAAATGGACATGTCTTATGCCACCATCCCTGTTTTTAACCAAAACAGAAGACTATACAGAGAATCCCACATAAAGTACATGGTGAGTAACATGGAAAAACCAAACAACACTCCGATCTATTCTATTTAATCAAGTTTATATTCCTTTATCTTGTGTAACGAAGACGAAATTACTCAACAAGGTAAAGAAAACATGGACTCAATCAGTTCACCAGAACAATCCAATCTTACCTCGAATCAACTTCAAAACATTGACAATCAAGAGCAACAAGAAAATGAAAATGAGTCAAATATACTTTGGACAATAAATTTCTATGGATCCTGTAATAAAACCAGTGCAGGGCCAGGTGTTTGGATTCAAAACACAAATCGGAGTTTTTCATATAAGTTAGACTTCCCATGCACTAACAATATTGCTGAGTATGAAGCACTTCTCCTAGGCTTACAACTGCTTAAAGAATTAGAAGCCCAAAATATATCTATTTTAGGGGATTCTGAACTTATCATCAAAAAAATCAAAGGAGAATACTCAGCCAAGAATCCAAGGCTTAGGGAATATTGAAACGCTGCCCTTGACCTATTAAAAACTTTCGAAAATATGAACTCATTTTCATCCCTAGAGCACTGAATCATCTAGCAAATGAAGTTGCCTTCATTGCCAAGTACCTGAGATAAATGAACAACTCAGTATAAAGGTGAAACATAGACCTGATGTGCCTGATAACAAAGATCACTGGCAGGTGTTTGAATCTGACAGACACATAGATGATTTCTTGAAATCAGAAAGTGATTTCAGCATACCAACACCAGGAACTAGCCATAAAGAAAACTGTTGGTATATTGAACAAATCCCAGAGGTTGAAATAACATATCCTGCTAATATTAATCATTGTGAGAATCCTTTTGAAGCAGAGATAATGAACAATGAAGACCAAGAAGACTTGCAAGTCTTACAATGCAAAAATGATAAAATCCCAAGAGGTCTCGCACCTTTAGAACACCTGTTTGATCTCATTATGTAGCTAAAGAACCAAGAATGGAGCCTGTGGAAACAAATGTAGAAGAGCATAACATAGGCAGTCTAGCAGAACCCAAGATGATCAAGCTATCCAGCACCCTCCTAGCTCACATAAGATTGCAATACATAGAGCTTTTCAAAGAATTTAAAGATGTGTTTTCTTGGGAATACAAAGACTTAAAATCATATGATACCAGCATCATCCAGCATAAAATCCCCTTGAAGGAAAATCAAAAGCCTTTTAAGCAAAAACTAAGGAGAATAAATCCCCTTTTACTACCTTTAGTTAAGGCAGAAATTGAGAAATTGTATGATGCTGGGATCATAGTACCCATTAGGTTTTCAGAATGGGTATCAAACTTAGTTTCTGTTAGGAAGAAAACAGGGGAAATTAGGCTTTGTATTGACTTCAGAAATTTAAACAGAGCCTCTTTAAAAGACAACTACCCCTTACCCAAGATGGACCATATACTTCAAAGGGTAGTTGGGTCAAGAAGAATATCCCTATTAGATGGGTTCTCGGGTTACAATCATGTGTTAGTGTTCCCAAGTGATCAAATCAAAACTGCTTTTACCACACCTTGGGGCACCTTTATGTATGTCAAAATTCCTTTCGGATTAATGAATGCAGGGGCCACCTTCCAAAGGGCCATGGACATAGCCTTCTCTGGAGATATTGGCTATTTTATAATTATTTACCTTGATGACATAACCGTTTTCTCAAAAACTGATGAAGAGCATTTGATTCACCTAAGAAAGGTTTTTGAGAAGTGTAGGAAATTTGGCTTATCATTGAATCCCAAGAAGACCCTCTTTGGTCTACAAGAAGGGAAACTTCTTGGTCATATAATTTCAGAAGAGGGAATCAAAATAGACCCTACAAGGATATATGGTATATTGCAAATTAGCCATCCTAGAAGCCTCAAAGAATTTCAATCTTTCATTGGAAAGATTAATTTTTTGAGAAGGTTTATTCCCAACCTTGCCGAGCTATTAAAAAACATTACAAATATGCTTAAGAAAAACGTGGGTGTAAAATGGACTTTACCGGCTAAACAATCATTCGAACTGGTCAAACAAGCTCTTACCCAAACACCAGTCCTGATTAGTCCTGATTTTACCAAAGACTTTTACATCTTTTCTTTTGCGTCTGAACATACAATAGCTGCAGTTTTTCTTCAAAAGAATGATTTAGGGCAAGAACAACCAATATCCTTCTTTAGTAGGGCCTTAAGAGATGCTCCTCTCAAATATAACATCATGGAGAAGCAAGCCTTAGCATTAGTGAAAGCTGTAAAAGACTTCAGGGTCTACATTTTACACTCTCACATAATTGCTTTTGTTCCACATACGGTTGTCAAGGACATTCTAAGTCAAGACCCTGATGGTAAAAGGGGAAAATGGATTGCAACTATTCTTGAATATGACTTAGAAATCAGGCCCACCAAACTAGTAAAGGGGCAAGGATTAGCAAAACTCATGGCTGAGTCTAACTTCCAAGCATTATACATGAATATGGTAGATGCATTGGAAGAAGTAGAAGAAGCTACTGCTCTTTTCATTGAAGAAACATTTCTGAATTCTCCTTGGTATGCTGACATTATTTATGTACTTTTATATCTAAATGCCCCTCCTTCTTTGTCTAAAACTAAGGCTAGATTTTTGAAACAGAAAGCTTTGAGTTTTTGCATATTAGATGGGGTGTTATATTGGAAAAATGCTGTTGGAATTTTTCTTAAATGTTTGCTTGAGGATGATGCAGGAAAAATCATGCATGAATTGCATGATGGTGAATGTGGAGGACACCTCTACTGGAAGGCCACAACAAACAAAATTCTTAGATCAGGTTACTATTGGCCTACCCTTTTCCCAGACACTCAGAAGTTGGTCATGTCTTGCCATAAGTGTCAAATATTTGATGGCAAGAGAAAAATCCTTCCCTTACCTTTACATCCTATCAGAGTTGAGGCACCTTTTCAACAATGGGGGCTGGAATTCATTGGGGAAATTCATCCATCCTCCTCAGCTCAACATAAGTGGATCCTCACAGCCACTGACTTCTTCACCAAATGGATAGAAGCTATACCTACCAGGAATGCTAATGACTCTATCATTATCAAGTTTCTTGAAACCCATATCCTATCCAGATTTGGTTGTCCTAGAAAAATCATAACAGACAATGCTGCTACTTTCAAATCTAAGAAGATGGTTGATTTCTGTCACAAATACCATATAACCATGGGCCATTCCACTGCTTACTATCCCCAAGGAAATGGATTAGCTGAATCCTCCAACAAGAGTCTCATCAGTATCATTAAAAAGCTGTTGGAACAGAATAAAAAATCATGGCACAGTAAGCTGGTTCATGCCTTATGGGCTGATAGATTAACTACAAAGAAATCAATAAATATGTCCCCCTATCAGTTAGTCTATGGCATGGATGCAATTTTTCCTACCTCATTGGGAGTTCCAGTCATGAAGCTCCTTCAAGAAGTGCAGGTTGAAGAAAATGATATGCAGAGGAGGATCAACCAAACAATCCATTTACATCAGACCAGAGAAGAAGTTTATGAAAGAACACAGTTAGTCCAAGAAAATATAAAGAAGCGATTTGATAAGAGGACTAAGGCAAACAATTTCCAGGTTGGAAGTATTGTTCTCAAATGGGATTCAAGAAGGGAAGAGAAGGGGAAACATGGAAAGTTTGAGAACTTGTGGAAAGGGCCCTATATTGTTCATGATGAGAGGGGTCATAATACATTCTTCTTGAAAGAATTGAATGGAGAAGACCTATATGGAGGTCCTGTCAATGGCAGGATGCTCAAGCATTACTTCTGCAAAGAATCTTAAGTTTCAAAGCATTTTTGTTTTACCATTGTAAATATCATAGTCTAACCATTGCATTCAAAGTTAGAAAAAATCAAAAATACAAAAAACAATAGAAAGAAAGAAAAGAGGGCAGAAATAAAAATAAGAAAGGCAAAGCCCCATGCCAAAAAAGAGAAACAAATCTGAAAGTGTGCAAGCTCAAATGCCACTCCTAAAAAACACACTTCTAGTTAGTCAAACTGTTTAATCTTGACTAATTAGCTTTAAATTTTTCTGCTGATAGTATAGTAAAATTGATTTGCCAAACTGTTTAATCTTGGCTTATCAGTAGTTAGATTAGGATACAAATTAAAGGTTCAATCATGTTCAAAACCCGAACCTAAGTTTCAAAGAAAGAATGACTCAAATCAGTTTTAAATTTTGGAGTCAAAAGGTATAAAATCTGGTTCTAATCCATTCAAAATCTGGACCAGAAGAAAAGAAAAGACAACTCAAAACAAAGCAAAAACAGAGCTGTGAAGAAAAGAGAGGGTTATGATGAGAAACTTTCAGATCTTAAGCCTTCCATTTTTTATTTTAATTTTCTGCAAATAATATTCTATGTGCAGCTTGTTTTTATGCCATAGATCACAGCAAGTCAAAAAGCCTAATCTTGACTTGATTGTATTTAAATTTCTGTTGTAGAATCTAGAGAATGAAAGTCTGTTGGACAGTTTAATCCCAAAAGACAGTAGATTAGGTAGAGAATAATATGGGTCCAACTGTTAAATCTGGATCCATGAAGAAATAAGAAGTAGAACTAGATTAGATTTTGGTTTTCAAAAAAGAATAAAATATTGTAAGAGAGTTTTCCAATCCAAGTGCACTCTGATGAAGAAAAACCGTTAGATCAGTAGGATTGGGTAGGTAGAAAGTTTGTTGATAAAAATTCCACTGATCTTCAATGACTGATAACTTGTTTCCAGAGCAAGAGAAGATCATCCAAGCAGAAGAAAAACAGCCCAATGGATGAGGCAACTGATCAACCTCCCAAAGAATGCAAGTCTGCAGTTCTTGATGCCTTCAAAAAGGTACCATCCCCAAGTGGAGCCACTGTTAGCCACCCATAAAATTTTGTCATATCAGATGGTGGCTAAATGATGTTGGATAGCCTTCAAGAAACAATTTTATTACTAAAATTGATGATACTTGAAGACTCTTGATGATATCCTATCCTTGGATAATATTCACTACTGTTTCCCTTCAGTACTCAGAAGTCCTGTTGTTTTCCAAAGCTAAAATACTGCTGCAAACCCCCTCTTTCCCTTCCTTCTCCTCAGAACTAACCCCCCTCCTCTACCCCTCCATTTCCCACAAAAAACCCTACAAATTCATGTTTCTCCCTTCCCCCCCCCTCAAAATTCATTTTATAAGGTTAAAAACCCACTTTTTAACCTTACCGAAACTATCGTTCCGTTCGAAAAAAACATCAAAAACCATAGAAACGCATAGTTTCTATGTTAACCCTTTCAAATTATTTTTTCCGCCGAAAACGTTAAAAACCTTTGGGAAGGCGTGTTTTGGTTTTTAATTTTATTTTCCGCCCGTGCAAATTATGGAGCGATCTCCGCCATCGATCTGCTCCGCAGATCGGACGGTGCGGAGTGCATCCTTCCATGGTCCCCACCACCCGCGCGCCGATTGCCCAAAACCGACGGTATCCGTCGCACTGCCTTCGGGCCCAAAGCAGTTTTCTGCCGATCGCCAGCGATTCCATACGCTGTGCGACGCGTGTCCCATGTACGACTTGAAAACCGTCGCGCAATCGTCGCCCATCGCGCATTAAAAGTCGGACCAGGACGCCCAGCGATATCGCTATGGACCATCCGATCTGGGCCCGATGATCCAACGACGATCGCTCGCCCAAGTTGCCCGATGTTTAATAAAAGTGCACGTGTGATAAACAAGCCATCATATAGCGGCCTTCAAATCTCCGCCGTTGATCTGATCTGCAGATCGACGGCTCATATGGCGTCACCCGATTCCATTGCCGAGTCAACGATTCCCCCTATTGACTTTCCATCGCTCAATCCCGACCGTCGATCTCTGCGCGATCGATGGCTCAGATTTAATCTTTTTCTGCCCTTTCCACGATCGCTCTCGAAAAATCCTGACCGTCGGATGATGCCATCCAACGGCTTCGATTCCTCCATGAATTCCAATGCAGTAAAACCAATAAAAGCATGATTTTTTAATGTCTTGTTTGTGTTTTGCAGGTTTTCGAAGATTTTCACAATGAACGAAGAAAATTCAAAAGAAGAGGGTGACGACTCTCTGCTCTCAAATTACCAAAGGAAATCGACCCACGGGTTTAAAACTTCATTTTTATCAATGATTCATAGACCATTGATGCATTACAGACCCTATATAGACCTGCGTGACAGTAAGAAATATGTATTGAACACAGAAGAAGAATATCAGCGCCGAAGATCAGGAAATTATCAGAACAGAAGATTAATGCACTGTTTACAAGGATTATGGTCCAAAAACGTCATTATGAACCTAATCCCCGGGTTAAAACAGAGTTCAAAGCAAATCCAAAGGGTTTCACCGACAGGAAAACCCTCCACCGCCACAAATTGAGGCAAATTGATCCCTCTAGCTGCCACGATGCCACCTGTGCCTCTAAGTATTCAACCAAGAGCTGAATTTATTGATCAGGATCAGATATTTTACCTCTACGCAGCCGGAGAAGTTATTTCTGCCAGAAAATTCAATGCAAAGAATATCTGCAGAGTTACTTCAACACCACACAGTGCCTCAAAGGTCAACAAATACTCCTACCAAGCTTGAAATCATTATGTAGATCATTTAATACAGAGGATATGTATGTCAGTCTCCTCATTGAGCCCCTCAAAGGCCATGAGTCATTTAATTTTGTATTAATTGTAAATTGAGATCTTTTTATCAGATCTCACCTCCTCATCCTTCTATATATACTACAGGAGAAGATGAGTGAAGGCGTTGGTTGTTGTTGGTCACAAGTTGTAATACTGAAAATCTTTGAAATAAATACATAGTCTGTTGAAGTTGAAGAAGATATTGAAGTGTTGGAAGTCTTGATGATGTTGTTGCATGCTCGTTTCTGAGAAGGCTCTATCATTGGATCAATGAGCTTGGCTGTTGGTGAAGTATTCTGAACTGTTTAATGTTTTCTCCTGTTTTCATTATGTTCCATAATTTCTTACTACAGTAGGCTGAAAATTTTAGGCTAAGAAATGACTCCTGGAAGCACCTTAGACCTGTTCACCCTTCACTGTTTTATGTTTTCTTCTGCTGAAGTATTTTATAGGCTTTAAACTTTCTCTTTAGTCTCCATGCTTGTTTATTTCTATAATTGCTCAAATAGTTGGTTTCAGCATGATTTATGGTTCTCCCTACTTGTCTGCTATCACTTGAAAGCTGTTATTGAAGTCTCCCTTTGAAGTACCATTGTTTTAAGTTAGTCAGAGAGGTCGGTTTTGATCTTTCCCTTTGTCATTGCTTTGGATAGTTGTTTTGAAGGTATTTATGGTTGTGATCACAGATTTTATTTAGGTGTTACCTCTTCTATGACTGCAATTATCAGTGAATCTTTTATTTTTTCTAAGTCCTTTGAAATAAAATCTTTGAGGAAATAGGGTGTTCCCCGAATCTTAGATTTCATTTTAAAAGTTGTTTCGAAATCATTATTCGCTTAAAGGTGTAATTTGTAGAATTTGTGGTTAGCCCTGTCTATCAAAGAGCTCTTTATTGTTCAAATCATGCTTTCAAATTCCCTTTGTTGAGAATTAAACCTCTCTTTCCAAATCATTAATGTTCACTTCATTCCAAAAACAAAATGATCCTGTGGCCAAGTTAGATTTTCCCTTTGATATCCCATATCCATTAACGAGTTTTTCATGACCTTATTTTAACTCCATTGCCCAATGAACCAGATATTTCCTCTTTCTGTCTATCTTTCCTAGACCTTTCATGTTCTGTTGTATCAAATCAATCCAACCAAACAAAAACCCGCACTTAATAACTAGTCTAAAATCCATACTCAAAGCACACAAGATAAACCTTTGCGAACAAATATTTGAGAGATCCCTCTCTGAGAACAGGAGGACTAGATCCTGGAACTCTAAAGATTGGTTCTGATGTTGCCTTGTCTTTTGATTTTCCAAACTATCAAAACACGGGACCCCAACAGAAAGTAGCAAAGAAACTCAAAAGGTCAATGAAACTGCTCAACCACCAAGCATCATAGATCTCTCTTCACCTACAAAAGAGGAGCAGGTTATCAAACAAAATAAGGGTAAAGAGAAAATCACTGAAAAATCAGAAGTTGAAACCCTTAAGGAGCAGTTGAAAGAGGTAGGCAAGGAGATATCAGTCTTGAAGCAAGAAGCAAAGAAGCATAGAGTTGAGAAGGTCCAATTTGAACAAATGAGGAAGATATGGGAAGATCAAGTCACAAGTGTCTCAAAGACCTTAGACAATACAGAAAAGCTAATAAAGTGGACTCAGCCACTAAGAGGAGAGGTCAAGCACATAAAAAAGATAAACCTTCACTTGCAATCCAAGAACAGGGCATTAAAAGACGAAGTGCAAGACCTTGAAGAGAAATTGGAGCTGGTTCATCAAAAATTGGAAAATAAAGGTTTAAAGATGACAGTGGCAGAAGAGCTTATAGCTCAACTGATTGTAAATGAAGAGGAAACAACCCAGGAGTAGTAATTTGAGATTTAATATGCCTTAGAAGGTTCATAACATGCAGAGAATCAAGATTTTGCAGCTGGAGGTCAATTTTTGAAGACAATTTTGAAAGGGGTAATTTCTAGTTTTTTACACAGTTTCGTAGCGTACCTCAAGCTTAAAGCCAGAAATACGCTATGAAAAGAGCTGTAGGTGTCTTTTTTCTTTTAAAGTCAGTTTTTACATGTTTTAAGGAGAGGTATTCATGGTAGTAAGGTGTCATGACTTGATTAACATGATGGAACAACAAAGGAGTGAAGTAAACGGATGCAGAAGCCACTTTTTCCACGCTACCAAAACTTGCTAAAAAACTGTGCTGTTTTCATAGCGAGCAATTGTTCAAGGTTTTGAGTAGCCTAAAATAAATTTTTTCCAAGCTAGAGGTCTCCAAAATGTCAAGGGATTTTATAAGAAAATATTTATGATTCAAAGGGATAGCCATGCAGCCAGGTCACCAGTCAAAACAACGTTGAAGATATGGGTCATCTATTCCTAAAAAACAGGGTTATGCTCCACAAATCTAGGAATGTTTTAAATGTGTAAAGTGGAGGTGAATTTGGTCATGTGTCCTTCAAGCATGTGATATTTATTTTGCAATCATCATGTAACTGTTTCACATATAGGATAAGAGAAATGTAATAAATAGAATTTAGAATCCTATTAGGAGATGGTTTCTTTAAAAGTTAGTTATTAGTTTTCTATTGAAAGTTATGTATTTCAGTTATGAAAGGTGTTATAGGAATTTTCAAGGATCTAGCCACTAAGAAGATCATCCTTGTTGTAAAGAATGTCTATTTAAAGACAACACATCGAAGTAGTAAGGGGTTGGAGAACATTTACACCAAATTGCTGCTTGTATGATTTTGAATTTGATTAGTAATACAAAGTGACTTTATTCTTTACAGACCTGAGATTCTCATGAGGTTTTTGATATATTATTGATCTATATCTTTATGTTTATCACTTGCATTAGATTTCAATCCTAATTATTCAGAATTCATAACATTATTCTATGACTTCCTTTAATGATGAAATGCCTGTGTATTCTTATGTTGTGTGTGTGAGTTTCCTTTGTCGAAAAACTCTATCTACCTTAGCTTCCATGTGAAGACCTACTGTCACTGAGACTACTGATTTTTGAATCCATAAGCCTAATGGTAGCATGCTTTCATTTTTCAACCTGCAATCATACAAAACAAGTTACAATTCCATAGAGTTAGCCATCTAGTACTATCATTGTTCAAAATCATAAACCCCCATTGAGAGAGCCCTCTCAAACTGAAGAGGCTAATATTCAATTAGAAGTGGTTTGAAACAGTTACAATGAATTTTTTGATGAGCAGCCAATCGGGTTCAATTTGGTGATAAAATTTTGGTGCGTCTGCCAGGAGTCGAAGATATACATTTCCCGAAATTTTGAAGCTGAAATCTTGAAGGTAGCAGGAGCTTAGAATCTATTTGAGGCTGCAACTACCTTGGTGACTCCGTTCAAAATTCTCATGTTCAAAGGTGGCTTTGAAAGGAGATATACGAGGAGTAATCCTAGCCCAAATCCACCTAAAATTGTGGATAATACAAACACAATTTCTAGAGGCATTCAAGGCAGTTCTGCACAATCAGGTTCTCCATTACACACAAAAGCCTTGTCCTCTGAAGTCTTAAGAAGTCCTGAAGATAAAAAGTTTGATGATAAAATTCAGGAAGTCTTGTTTAGGTTTGAAAATGAAAAAGAATTGACTGAGATTGTTTTAGACCTACAAAGAAGAGGTATTGATACCTCAGCCTTAGTGACCCAAAAAGATAAAGAAGAATTCTCGGGGGCAATCACATCAGAGTTATTGTTAGAAAGGGAATATTTGGATAATTTGAAGGAACTAGACCCATTTGAAATATTTATAAGAAGAAAATATGTTTTTCCTTTACATGACTGGAGTTCATTTGTAACTTGACTACAAAGACCAACTACTCCACCTCCTAATAGTTCCTCTTCTTCTACTACTGTTATCCCTAAAAATACCACAATCCCTGTCATCATGGCTGGAAATGTTCCACCTCCACTTGTTGCTGCATCTGCTAGGTATGCCCCTCATGTCCTCCCAAATTTCCTTAATACCCTTCCAAGCAAATATTCTGCTAGGATTTAAACTTGGGGAAGTGATGAAGAGATTACAGCTAAAGAACATGTAGACCAGTTTAATGACTTCATAGACAGGGAGGAGGTTGACCATGAAGATGTCAAAATGAGGCTATTTTCTCAGAGCTTTACTGGTGAGGTCAGAAATTGGTTCAAAGCCATTGCTCCAGGAAGTTTGCAGAATTGGAATGAGTTTGAGGATATATTTTTGAGAAAGTGGGGAAATAGAACGAACCCTGTGCAAGCCCTCATTGAGTATAATAGTTTGAAAAGAGTTGTAGATGAAATTTTCCAAAAATTTTCTAAGAGATTTAATAAAGTTTATGATTCCATCCTTGCCCATCTAAAACCTCCACCAGGAGTGGCTCAACTAAGATATGCTGAAGCTTTTGACTATGAATTTTCCATCCAACTCAGAGAAAGAGAATCCCCTTCACTAGCAGAAATGAAAAATGATGCTGTGAAGGTGGAAGTCAATATGATAGCAGCTAAAAAGTCCAAGATGGGAAAAAAAAATTGAAAGAAGAAGATAAGCCTTCCACCTCAGATGAAAAATTTGACTCCATGATGAAAAAAATGGAAAAAACTAATGGATAGGCTTGCCCTTTGAAATTCTTCTACACCTCCTGCACAACATGAACCACAATTTAGAAATCCGCAGTTCAGAAGACCTCAAAACAATAGAGACCAAGGGAAAACATAAATCAACCCGACCCTCAAGTAAGGCCTCCTTTTCAGAAAAAAATTATTTGATGAAGATCAACCTGAGATACAAGAAGAATTCTTTCATTGCCTAGATGAAAACATGTCAAGAGTGTTTTTGACTAAGGAAGAGCATGATGAGTATGATCATGATGTAAACAAGGGTGAGGAGCCATCTGATTACCTTAAAGGTTATCAACATGCAATCTTTGAGATGCAGAAACAATACAACCTCAGAAACAGAAATGTCCCTATTACTAATCATGATAGGAGCTAAAAAGTCCAAGATGAGAAAAACGAAATTGAAAGAAGAAGATAAGCCTTCCACCGAAGATGAAAAATTTGACTCCATGATGAAAAAAATGGAAAAACTAATGGATAGGCTTGACCTTGGAAATGCTTCTACACCTCCTGCACAACATGAACCACAATTTAGAAATCCACAGTTCAGAAGACATCAAAACCAACAGAGACCAAGGGAAAATAGAAATCAGCATGACCCTCAAGTAAGGCCTCCTTTTTAGAAAAAATTATTTGATGAAGAAGATCAACCTAAGATACAAGAAGAATCCATTCATTGCCTAGATGAAAACATGTCAGGAATGTTTTTGACTAAGGAAGAGCATGATGAGTCTGATCATGATGTAAAAAAGGGTGAGGAGCCATCTAATTACCTTAAAGGTTATCAACATGCAATCTTTGAGATGCAGAAACAATACAACCTCAGAAACAGAAATGTCCCTATTACTACAAATAAAACACAACCCAAGAAAGATGCCCCTAAAGCAACTGAGGTTAGAAAATATCCACCACCTCCTCCTCCTGTAAAAGAGACTGAAAAAATTACTTCTCTTTTTAATTTAGAGAATGAGATTTCCAAAATCAAGATCCCAGTCCCTTTTGGAGAAACTCTCAAGGTGAATGAATACAAAAGTAAAATTGGAAAAATACCAAATTCCCAATCTCGAGCTGCAAACATCCTTAATTTACAAGAGGAACATCCTACCATCTTCTTGGGACCAAGATTGGAAGATGAGCAGAATGAAGAGTTACCTCCTTTTTATGTTAGTCTTAGTATCCATGACATGACATTACACAATCCCATGTTGGATTCAGGGGCCTCTCATAACCTCATGCCTAAAGTGATTATGGAAAGGATGGGATTAGAAATCACTAGGCCATATAAGGATTATTTTTCTTTTGATTCAAAAAGAGTTCAATGCATTGGATTGATAAAAGATGTTGTTGTTGGTCTTACACAAGTCCCTGCAAAGACAGTGGTAATGGATATTGTGGCAGTAGACATTCCACCCAAGTTTGGCATGCTTCTATCTTGGTCTTGGGCAGCAAAGATCAAAGGCACCATGCAAATGGACCTAACATATGCCACTATTCCTATTTTTGGTGAGCAAAGAAGGCTATACAGAGAAAAAAGGATGACTTATATGGTAAGAAGTAAGGATAAACCTAAGAATTTCCAAATTTATGCTGTTGAAACTGAATTAGGATCAGATATACTTTTCAATGAGCTAACTGATGAAGCAGAAGATGAAAATAAAGCATAAATTCAGGAGGTTGAAAATCAGGAAATCATTGAAGAAAATGTAGAGAGTTGGTGGTTGTTGCATTTTGATGGATCAAATGGAAGAGAAGGGGCTGGAGAAGGTATTTGGATCACAACTCCTGAGGATGAAAGTAAGTTCTATTCTTTCAAACTGAAATTTGATTGCACAACTAACATGGCTGAGTATGAATCTCTGTTTTTGGGTTTTGAATTTTTTAAAAGATTGGGTGCCCAAAAAATTTCAGTTTGTGGATATTATGAATTAGTTATTAAACAAGTTGAAGGTGTATATAAAACTAAGGATGTGAGAATGAGAGTATACAAAAATTTGATCATGGAGATGTTAGAAAAATTCCAAGGATATTCATTTATTGTGAAGACTTGGGATCAAAAATCAGTAGCTGATTCCCTAGATGTTTCTGCAAGTCTGTTTGTTATCCCTACAAATTCCACTGAAAGATATGAGGTTGAAGTTCGTCATAGGCCTGCTATCCTAGACAACATTATACATTGGCAATTTTTTGAAGATGACCAGCAAGTAAAAACCTTCATAGAATTGAAAGAGGAGTTTGAATGCACACAAGTATATCAACAAAACATGCTTGCTGAAACTAAGGGTAATTCTCAAGTTTTGCAACTGAAGAATAATTGTATACCCGAAGGTCTCATTGCACTTGAAAATATTTTTGACCAAAATGATTTGTTCAAATCTCCTGGGATTCAAGCTGATGATGAAGAGGTAGAGAGTTGTAATCTTGGTACAGTAGAAATACCTAAAATGATCAAGCTTTCAAAGTTTCTTTCTGTAGAGATGAAACATAAATATAATGAGATGATGAAAAGGTTCATTGATGTTTTTGCATGGAGTTATGATGATTTGAAGAAATATGATCCTACTATTATTTAGCATACCATTCCTATTAAATAAAATGAGAAACCTTTCAAACAGAAGTTGAGAAGGACTAATCCACTTCTCATGCCTCTGATTGAGAAGGAAATTAAGAATCTCTTTGATGCAAAAATTATTTTTCCCATCAGACTCTAAAAATGGCTTGCTAGCTTGGTTCCAATCAGAAAAAAGAGTGGAGAGATCAGAATTTTCATTGACTTCAGAAACTTGAACAAGGCTTCTCTGAAGGACAATGTAATATTCCCAAATGGGAACAACAACAATACAATGAAGAATGATGAAAAAATAACGCAGATCATCATGTATAGAGCAAGAGGCCAATATGGAGACATTTCATTTATTATTATAGCAACAAAATATGTTTAAGAAGTGGCCCATAAGATGCATAACAAGAAAATAAGCCTCCAATGAAAGAAATCCCTCAATATGAGGTGTTACAACCATATATAAAGACTGGAAAATCCTTACAACGTTATTTAATTGGCTCTGAAACATCTGTAGATTACACATAAGATCTAGAGAAAATAAGTGCATCAAAAGTTAGATCTATATCATATCCATGCTCCCCTTGGGGTTTTCAGCAAAACACCAAGTACAAGATGTAGATCTGAGATCTAAGACTGCAGATCTACTAAAATATTCATATCTGGAAAGTGTGGCTGAAATGATATAGGAAATATAATAGCCTCCTACAATAGATCTCCAAAGTGAAGGGTAGATCCCAAACACTTAGAAAATCAGCTCTCTAATGGTGTGTTGAACCACCCTGCAACTGCACCTACAGGAATAACACAAATATGGATCTATACTGTGCTGTAGGGATATAAACATGGTTGTCCTGATGCCAAGATCTGAAAATGAGGCTCAATTCCTTCAATACTATCTTCCCAATGAAGTAAAAACCTCCTCCACTGAAAAGGAGCATTGAAATGGCTTAGATCTGAAAGATCTAGTCTCCATTTACTGCAGCTTGCAAAAACAACCAAACCCTCAACATGATCTGCACTGTAGTTGAAAGAAGTAGCTTGGCCCTAAGCCAAATAGTGGACAATGAAATACAAAATCTCCCAAGAGCTACTCAAAGGGAAGAGGTGGGATTCCTAACCAGGAACACCCAATGCTAAACATCATTCAATCTCAGCTAAACAACAAGAGAAAGATATATGTCTAAATAGACCATATATTCATAAAATATGATAAAAATCAACAACCTTATAATGCTTCCACCCCATTCCTTTTATAAGACAAGAGCTTGCAAACCCTAAACCACTTCCAATTAGATCACTTCTTTCACATAAGGCACCTCCATCTAAAACTGAGTTTTCCATCATTGATGGCCACTCCTCCATGACAACGCTGTAGATTTGGTCAAGGTTGACCCAGTCAAAATGTTCTAGCCCCTTTCACACCTAAGGGTGCTTGATTTAAAAACCAAGCTTTAGCCTTTTCATATTTGACATTGATTTATTCATTATTAAGGAGTATTATGGACCTCCTTTACTCTTTTATTCTTTAAACAAAGTAATAAAACAAAAATGAATATTCCAATTATCTCATGACTAATTGGAAATATTACAGTCCTCCCTTCCCAAATGTTTCTTGTCCTCAAGCAATTGACAAGGTGAGTGCTGCAACTCTTCTCCTCCTCCCTTGCTGACACCAACATAGCTAAGTGTTAACCAAACCATCCCTCCATGAATTTCTCCTCCAAAGTTCTCATGAGATGTAAATAATCCATCCCGTAAGGAGACAATAGCTCAAATGAAAAAAACATGGTTTTCCCACTGTTCTCACTGAAACATGTAGCATAAGGTACATGGAGAGTCTCCATCCCATATGGCACATACATACCTCCTATCCTCCCACCAAAAATTCCCATAAAAAGAATAAGTACATCATCAATGTATGGGATCAAAACCAAGTACATACAAATATAAATATGTAAAAATGGAGGTGGGTCATAGTCCCACATGTGGAACCAGCCCAGTAAATCTCCTGACTGCATCAAATCATGATGTGGTAAGTGGTTTCCCCACCAATTACTTGATGCCCAAGTCTTCTCACAATGGCTGAAAGTGTGAGATATGTTTGGTGCTTTTGGAATGCACCCACAATGATACAATATCTCCCTTTGTCCTCCAAGGGAGTGGCCATGTTCAGAAATGTTTGTGGCCCAAAGTTGGCCATGAAGTTTATATGGAATAATAATCCTTTTTGGGGCTATGGCCTGCATATACATGGTAAAAGAATACAAGTAAAATGAATCATTAGATACACAAGCATATTATTCACCACAATTTCTCCTCATACAAATGGAGTGGTGCATAGATGTATCCCCTCTCATTCCAAAAGAGGAAAGAGGTGGCTGAAATAACTCCTTCATGGAGTCATGTCTCTCTTCCAACTCCACATGGTTCATGCATCTTTGAAAATGTTGATATAGTTCCTCTTCAAAGCCCTTCCAAGTGTAGCTTTCCATGAGAGTATTTTAGGCCTTCATGGAATAAGTATGGATGAAAAAGAACTCTTCATAGGCCCTTTGTAGCAACTTATCCTTGAGCTTGGAGGCTCTAGTTAAGAATATCCTACCATGATAATAGATGACTTCATCTTGTATTGAATATCCCTCCTCATGTAGTTGGTCATCAAGTATCATGCATGTGAAAAGATCCTTTGAATAATCCACCAACAGCTGGGATTTCCAATATGGATCAATCTTCCATAGTGACAACATTGATGATCTATCATAAAGAGTATCTGTCATATGGCTGCCCTTCTCCTTTACATCTCCCATGCCAAAGGTATATGTTGGAAGGTTTCTATCCTTCCCTTGCTTCTCCTCCCACAACGCATAATCTGAAATGAGTGTGGGTGATGAAAATGTTGAGAGAATGTCTCCTTCCTCTTGTAGTCTTCCCAAGACACTCATTACTGTATCATGGCCCCTCAATGCTCCTTAATGAGCCAAATATATCATAACTGCATCATGTTGAGGGAACTCTTTATTTATTTCCCAATCAGGGGGTCTCGCTGGTGGAATTCCTCCATGTAATGAAACATCAAGGCTTAGAGCAGGCTGTATATGTTAATGGATTGATTTTTCCTTGTCCTGACTGCACAAATCCTCCTTCCTCTTTTGTGCATCAATATTTTGAAATAGAGAAGGGTGTGTGCTCCTCATCATATGATGCTTTCCCTCCTTTTCATATTTTCCTACCTCCTGTAAGATATCACAGTCTAAGTTGTCTTATTCAAATGTAGTCAACCCATGTATACCCAACATTTCCTTGATGTCAAGAGTCTTGATCATAAAGAATTGATCTATCATAGTGTGTGTCCCCAAGATGGCATTCAATGTTGGAGCTCACTTCCTCCATTGTTTTGTCTCACTTCCTATCATCATAGACACATGCTGCTCATGATCTTCATATGTAAGATCCTTTGGGACTTTTTGCAAAGATGCAAGAGTTCCTCTAGTTGAAGCATTTGCTTCATCTCCATCTCCAAATAAAAGTAGATCTCCTCCTTCTGTCACAGCGCTAGAGGATCTTTCCAACTCTTCATATTCCTTCTCCTCTTTAATGGAGAATACCTCATCATTAAGAGATCCTTTATCTTGATCTCCTCCTGAAAGAGAAATCATCGTGTCTTCTTCTTGAGAAGAAAGTTCTTGCTGAAGTGGGGCCTTTGCCCTTGGAAACATATGTTGTAGATATTTAACCTCTTCAACAATGTTATGAAATGGAGTTGGTTTCATGGATATCTCCAACTCATGCAAAGGTTCTGATTTCTTGGTTTTGATTTTCTCTTCCAAGAAAGTTTTAGATTGTTTCAAATCAAATCTTTTCACTAACCTCCTAGTGAACTTTGCATAAGTAGATATATTTACATTTCTCAATGAGGAAGATTCAAATAACCACCAAGCATAAGCCTTACCTTCAAGATGCAACACTGCTACTCTAATGGATTCCTCTTCTAAAATTTGATGTAGCTAGAAATATGTTTCTAGCTTGCTTACCCAAGCCTTGGCTGTGCTCTTGGGTGACCCATCAAAAGTAAGTAGAAAGAATCTACCCAAAGTGTGTTGCATGCACCCTCTTCTCCTATTGTAGTTGCTGGGTCTTCTCTCTTCTTTAAGTTGACAGAACCATTGGAAGCTTAGATGCTCCTTGAATCTTTTAGATTGAGATTCATTTTCTTGGAGATAGTCACCAAGAGTCTCCTCATTTGGTGTCTCTTCTTCTGTTTCTTCTCTTGCCAAGAATGTAGGTATGGTACAATGTTGTAGATCTAATTGTGTGGCTGAATAATCACACACATAATATGATGAACTGGGGCTTTCTTCAAGTGAAAATATTCTTGAGGGATCTTCATGTCTTTCCCTCCTTATTCCCTTGATTTCTCTTTTAAGCTCATGCATATTTTGGAGAAGATGTCTTGAGAAATCCTTCCCTTTCAGTCCTCCAGATAATGGGGTTTTACCATTGTCTTCTTTGTCATTTGTATAATCAAATATTTGATGTATTATTCTTTGACACCTCCTCTCTCTATCAGTAAGAGGCTCTCCTTCTTCAGATGACATACTAGCTTTTAGAATGCACAGGCTGTTCCAAGATGATGCTCCAATACCAATGTAATATTCCCAAATGGGAACAACAAAAATACACTGCAGAATGATGGAAAAATAATGCAGATTATCATTTATAAAACAAGAGGCCAATATGGATACGTTTCATTTGTTATTACAACAACAAAATATGTTTAATAAGTGGCCCATAAGATGCATAACAAGAAAAGAAGCCTCCAATGAAAGAAATCCCTCAATATGAGGTGCTGCAACCATATATAAAGACTGGAAAAGCCTTATAGCGTTATTTTAATGCTCTACAACAACTGTATATTACACATCAGATCTAGAGCAAATAAGTGCATCAAAAGTTAGATCTATATAAGATCCATGCACTATACAAGCTGCTCTATAGAACCCCCTTGGGGTTTTTAGCAAAACACCAAGTACAAGATGTAGATTTGAGATCTAAGACTGTAGATCTACTGAAATATTCAGATATGGAAAGTGTGGCTGAAATAATATAGGCAATAGAATATCCTCCTCCAATAGATCTCCAAAGTGAAGGGCAGATCCCCAACACTTAGAAAATCAGCTCTCCAATGATGTGCTAAATCACCCTGCAACTGCACCTATAGGAATAACGTAGATCTGGATCTATACTACTCTGTAGGGATCAAAACATGGTTGGCTTGATGCCAAGATCTAAAAATGAGGCTCAATGCCTTCAATATTGTCCTCCCAATGAAGTAGAAACCTCCTCCATTGAAAAGGAGCATTGAAATAGCCTAGATCTGAAAGATCTAGTCTCCACTTGCTGTAACTTGCAAAAAAAACCAAACCCTCAACAAGATCTACACTGTAGTTGAAAGAAGTAGCTTGGCCCTAAGCTAGATAGTGGAAAATGCAATACAAACTCTCCCAAAAGATACTCAATGGGAAGAGGTGGGATTCCTGACCAAGAATACCCAATGCTAAACAACATTCAATCTCAGCTAAACAACAAGAGAAAGATATATTGCTGAACAGATCATATATTCAAAAAATATGATAAACATAAACAACCTTCTAATGCTGCCATCCCCTTCCTTTTATAAGACAAGAGCTTGCAAACCCTAAACCACTTCCAATGAGATCACTTCTTTCACACAAGGCACCTCCATCTAAAACTGCGTTGTCCCTCATTAATGGCCACTACTCCATGTCAGCACTATAGATTTATTCAAGGTTGACCCAGTCAAAATGTTCCAACCCATTTCACACCTAAGGGTGCTTAATTAAACATCCAAGATTTAGCCTTTTCATATTTGGTATTGATTTATTCATTATTAAGGAGTATTATGGACCTCCTTTGCTCTTTTATTCTTTAAATAAAGTAATAAAACAAAAATTAGTATTCCAGTTAGCTCATGACTAATTGGGAATATTACAGAAAATTACCCTCTCCCTAAGATGGATCAAATTCTATAGATCATTGTTGGTTCCTAAAGGATGTCTATGATGGATGGTTTTTCAGGATACAATCAGATATTAGTGCACCCAGAAGATCAGGAGAAAACTGCCTTTACTACACCATGGGGAACATTCATGTATGCCAAGATTCCCTTTGGTTTGATGAATACAGGAGTGACCTTTCAAAGAGCAATGGACATTTCCTTTGCAGAGGAGAAGGATAAGTTGGTGGGTGTCTATTTGGATTACATAATAGTTTTCTCAAGAAGAGAGGAAGACCATTTGAAACATCTGGAGAAAGTTCTACTGAAGTGTAGAAGGCTTGGTATTTCTCTTAATCCCACTAAGAGTATTTTTGCTTTAACTTCTGGAAAGTTTCTTGGGCATTTTATATCTAAAGATGGGATAAATATTGATCCAAACAGAGTCAATGCCATTCAGAAAGTAGATCTGCCTAGAAGCAAAAAGGAAATTCAGTCTTTCCTTGGAAGAGTGAATTTTGTGAGATGGTTTATTCCTAAATTTGCTGAGATTGTCAAAGACATAAACAGGATGTTGAAGAAAGGAGTTGACATTAGATGGACAGTTGAAGCAAAGCAGTCATTTGAAGAAATTAAGAAGGCACTCACTCAGGCTCCTGCGTTGATTAGCCTAGATTTTTCAAAGGAATTTCTGGTTTTTACATTTGCATTAGAAAACACAATTGCTGGAGTTTTGCTGCAGAAAGGACAACAAGGCACAGAGCAGCCATTTCATTCTTTAGTAGAACCCTTGCTAATTCAGAGCTGAATTATAAAATTTTAGAAAAACAAGAATATTCTTTGGTGAAAGACATCAAAGACTTCAAAATTTATATTCTGCATTCTCATGTCATAGAATTTGTGCCTAATGCTGTAGTGAAGGAAATCTTGAATCAAACTGATACTGATGGTAAGAGAGGGAAGTGGATAGCTAACTTGCTGGAATATGATATAGAAATAAGACCTACAAAATTGGTGAAAGGTACGAGGCTAGTAAAGCTGATGGCACTGTCCAATTTTGACTGTCTTGATATGAATTTTATTGCAGAAATTTCATAATTATCAGATGAAGATGAAGAGATAATTCCTATTGAAGAGAAGTACATTATGTCTGAGTGGTACAGAGACATTGTTTTTGTCTTACATCATCATAGAGCTCCTGCTGAATTGACTAAATCTAAAGCAAGATTTATGAAGCTGAAATCTCTGAGGTACTACATCATAGACAAAAATCTGTACTTGAAAGATACTGGAGGCATTCTTTTGAATTGTTTGCTGGAAGAGGAAGCTGAAAAAGTAATTGAAGAGTTTCATAAAGGATATTGTGGAGGAAATCACTATTGGAAGGCCACACCAAATAAAATTCTTAGAGCAGGGTATTACTAGCCTACCATGTTCAAGGATTTCTACAAGAAGATAGCTGCTGGCCATGAATGTTAGATTTTTTACGGAAAGAAAAAGCTTGTTCCTTTACCCTTGATGCCAATTTATGTTGAGGCACCTTTCCAACAATGGGGGCTAGATTTTATTGGTGAAATACATCCATAATATTCAGGGAAGAATCACTGGATCTTGACAACAACTGATTATTTCACCAAGTGGATTGAAGCAATCCCAACAAGGCAAGAAAATGATTCAGTCAACATACAATTCTTAGAGAATAACATATTGTCGAAGTTTGGTTGTCCTATGAAGATCATCAATGACAATGCAAAGGCTTTCAAATCTAAGAGGATGATCAGTTTTGTTCATCAATATCACATTACACTTGGACACTTTATTGCTTACTATCCATAAGGTAATGGTCTCGCTGCATCTTCTAACAAAAGCATTGTGAGAATTATTAAGAAGGTGTTGCAGGAAAATAAAAGATCATGGAATTTGAAGCTGAAGTATGATATGTGGGCTGATAGAGTGTGTACAAAAATGTCAATTGGTACTTTACCTTATGAGTTGGTGTATGGAGCTGAAGCCATTTTTCCTACATCCTTGGAAGTGCCTGTTATGAAGTTGCTGCAAGGATTAGAGGAGAAGCCAAATGCTATTCAGAGGAGAATAAACCAGTTGATAACTCTGCAAGATAAAAGGGAGGAAGTATATAACATCAATTAGCAGTCTCAAAACAAAATAAAGAAGACATTTGACAGGAAGGTCAAAGAGGAAAATTTTTCATATTCAAGATGTGGTATTGAAGTGGGAGGCCAAAATTGAAGAAAAGGGGAAACATGGTAAATTTGAGAATATCTGGAAAGGTCCATTCATAGTAGCTGCATTCCATGGCAACAATAGTTAGCTACTGTAGGAGATGTATGGACAACGTTGCGCTAGAGGGCCTGTCAATGGCAGGTTTTTGAAGCACTATTCCTCTTAAAGTTATATTGATATTTCACTCCATTGTCAATATTCCATTTTATTATGTTTTTATGCTAATAAATACAAGCTAATCATCAAATTTGAGCCCGAGGTGAAGGCCATTAGATTTTGAAGAAGGCTTGGCAAATTTTAGAGTTTTTATTTCCAAGAAGATGGATGGAAATGGAACTACAGGTTCTTTGGTGTACCACAGTGGCACACCATCCCAAGTGGAGAAAATTTTATCACTTATAATTTTGTGAAACATTACTTGACATGGTCATACAGTTCATTTATCAAAGGTCTCAAGTTGGTATAGGAAAATTTCATTTTTTCATATTTAACCTATACTAAGGTTCAAGACCACCTCCATTTTATCTCAATCCACCTCCATTCAGGTCATGTCATGTTCCGTCGGTTATCATTTGTTGTCAGTTTCCATTTCATAAGCGTTTAAATATTAAAATGACACTTTAACTATTTTTACAACTTTTCATAACATTTCACACTGTGAAATAGCAGTTTTCGCTACGAAACTGCCTAATAGTTTCGTAGCGAAACTTTCAGAGAATGAACTAGCTACGCTATGAAAAAATGTTTTCTTGTCTGTCTTGTCAAACTCGATGCAAAGTGTCAATTCATGATTGAAGGAGTTAGGGTGGAGGTCATTCGAGTCTGTTAGGGTTAATTCAAAAGTACAAGTTTTGGGTGTGGAGCCTAATTATCTTATTTATTTTGTATCACAACGTTGGACCCCTGTACCTTAATGGGGTGGCAACACCGCCCTTAATTAAATGCTGCCTGGGGGGTTCAGGGGGGGGTGGCTATGACTTTATGGAGCCCCCCCCCTGGCAAGGGGTTTCGGGGGCAGTGCCCCCGAAGCTAAAAACAGATGTAAAATTGCCTTGTAAAAGTATAGTAATTTCTAGTCAATCTGGGTTGTTCATTAGGAAGATGATCTGATGGTAGAAGTTATGTTTACTTTAGGGTTTTTTTCCCTAGAAGGCAACCCCTCGCTTTGTATGAGGGTATTGTATTGCGGCTATGTATTGTATGTGTATTCTCAGAGCGAGAAACAGATAGGGAGACTGTGAGAGAGAATAGAGGATATTACAGCAGATCTGTTGTAGGTTGTGTCTATTCATTTTTCTAGATAATATAAAGGAAGGACTGGTTGTTTGAGGTGGACGTAGCCCAAAATGGGTGAACCACGTATATCTGTGTCTCTCTAGTTTTATGTGTTTTGTGTGCTTATGTTTTCCACATATATTTTATTTTTTCCATTTCTCTGTAATATATAATTTTCTAACAACTGGTATTAGAGGCGAAGGTCTATTTCGCTGATAATCTCTGTTAGGAATCTGTAATTTATTAGCAATATTGGCAGAGTCCAATTACAGAAACAACATTGTTTCAACCAACTTTGGGATTCTAGGATCTAGCCCTCCTGAATCTGGAGAGGGATCTCTCTAATAAGTGCAAAGATGGATTTGTCTTTGAAGTTTAGGGTAATGATATTAGGCTAGTTATGAAGGCCAAGGGTTTTGTTTTGGTTTTTGGATGGTTGAGCATGAGTACAGTTTGAGGTAAAAAGTCCCGAATGCAAAGAGTTTCAAAGGTGAGAAGTTGCAAGCAATCAGAGTAAACTTTGGCCAGGAAGATAGATAATTGCAGGTTTTAGTCCATTGGGCTATGGAGTCATAATAGGGTTTAATTGGAACAAAAAAAGGCAAGAGTGGTCCATGGGGCAAGTCATATATGTCTAAGGATCTCTCTGAAGTTTGATTTATGGAATGAAATGATACAACAAGAAGGGGAATTTAAACAGATGCAGAACAAAGAGTGGTCTAGGATCTGATAAGTACTTTTAAACTAGTCAGCCTTTGACAAACATTTAAGAAGAACATAAAAGAAAACTGGTATCTGGTAAGTACTTTTAAACTAGCCAGCCTTTGATATACTTTCAATAGAAAACATCTTAAAACAAAGGGAAACTTGGAGGCAATTGTTGGAGTAGAAACTAGCGGGCTGGGCTCACCACAAATCCTCTCCTAGTTTTGCTTTAATTGGTTACTTTCAAGACAAACACAAAGATAACACAGAATGGCCTAAGATCTGGTAAGTACTTCTAAACTAGCCAGCTTTCAACACATTCCAAGGGAAATATTCAGATAGCCTTTGGGGATAAAACGAGGACCAGGGCACACCATATCTTCCATAGTTCATCTCTACTTAACAAATACTGAACATAACATTCAAGAATAATATTCAGCTAAGACAATAAGATGAGGGAACGCCAGCATTCCTATGCTTAGACTGAATTAAATCATTCCTAAATAACACAGTTGGGAGAAAACATTCAAATAAATATTTCTCAGCCCGAGAAGGTTACTGATATACAGTAGGTCCTAACACTATTTAAACTGTTCTTTACAGGAGAATATGAAACATAATGAAAACATAAATAAAACAACAAGTTACAATGAGAATAACATCACCATCAACATAGACCAGGATCCCATAAATCAGCTTGTATTGATGCTCCAAACCAGTTACAATCTTCAAGTCCAATGCTTTAGTTTAGCATTCATATACACATCTCAGCCTAATTTATCTATCACAAGCAGAGCTCCAAGAGCCAGTGAACACTATTTACAGTCAGAAGTTTAGGCTCAAATGTATTTCAAAGTTCTGCAACCAACAATTTCTCATCAAGTATTTATAGAAGGATGAGGAAGTGAGATCTAACAAAAGATCTTAAGGACAATTAATAGAGAGTGATGACTCCTCAGCCTTTTGAGGGGCTCGATGGAGAATTTTACAGGTGGATCACAGTATTAACTATTTTACAATAAATATCAAAGCTCGGTGGGAGCTTTATTTGACTTTGAGGCTCTGTATGCTGTGTGGAGTAACTCTGCAGATATTTTTGCATTTATTCCCTTGCAGAAGTCACTCCCTGGCTGCGCTGGAGGCGAATATCTGATTTTCAATAAGTTCAGCCTCTGTTTGAATGCTTTGAGGCAATAGGTGGTGTTTATGGTAGCTGAGGAATTAATTCGCCTCAAATGTGGCGGTGGAGGCTTTTCTGTCAGTGAAACACTTATGATTTTATGTTGATTGTGTTTCAAACCAGGGAATTAGGCTTTTGATAATCATTCTTAGCCGTAATTTCCCACATCTATCTTTAATCTTCATCTGCTGTGCTTTGTCTTCAAACTTATACTCTTCGACTGTTCTTTTGAATTAAAACAGTGTCTTGTCAATGTGCAGGCCGCGCAGGGCTTTTTATGTTATCAACGCTCATGAAATGTTGATAAAACAATGGAATCAAGCCTGTGAATGGTTCTTTTTAATAGCTCGAAGGCACAGGAAACGTCTTTCCCAACCCTCGGCTTTCCTTTATTATATATAATGAAAAACCATTAAAACACCTGCATAAAACAAAAAACAATTAAGAAATCCTGCGAAATGGATTAGACTGCTTCAGAAGGCGGGAGAGGAGCGTAGCCGTTGGATGAAGGAAACCAACGGTGGAGATCTGCATAGAAAGGAAAAAAGGGGAGCGGGAGAGGAATAAGGTGGAGCAATTTGGACCGTCCGATCTGGACACGTGGACGGTCCAGATTCAATCGGAGGATCGCAATTGGGGGATCGCAATCGGGGGTAGGAGAAGAAGGGCGCGATTGAAAAACTCTGATGCGATTGCGTGATCGGGAGGGAAAGAGCGATTGAGCGATGACCGTTTGATCTAAAAACGAGATCAACGGTGGAGGATGAATCGGGGATCGGCGATCAGGGGAGAAACAAAACGCATGTGATTTGAAAAATGGTGATGCGATTGAAATTACCGATGCGACGGAGCGATGGCCATTTGATCGGCGTTAGATCAACGGTGGGGATTAGTTCTGGAGTGAACCGGCGGAAATAACTTTATAACATATGAAACCCAAAGTTTTTAATAAAAAACAAAGGTTTTTTTGATGGATCGGGTATACATATATGATAAGCGCCCGACTGCGGGGCCTGTGGTCTTTACGGAATGTAATATGCCCGAGCGTTTTTAAAACAAGGGCCAATCGCAATCGGGCCTGGTCTTTTTAATCAACCCATTGTAATATTTGTGATGCGATTAGCACTCGGGATCCTTAACACTTGGTCCCGGGGAAAAGTTATATGAAAAGAAAAAATAAAAGGGGCGGGGTTTATAATATATAGGACCCAATCACATTGGAACTTTGGATGCGGGTCTCTCCGATCAACCCATTGTGATTTCTCTGATTGCGATTGCGCGATCGGTCTTTTTTATCAACCCATTTTATTTTAAACACGTGACTTCAGTTTTCAAGTTAAAACTTTGGATAAGCGGGTTTTGTGTTTTATAAAGAAAAATGGGTTTGGGAATGAAATATTTACAAGGTCTAAGAGCCGAGGGCGGGCTCAAGTTTATATGGAAATAATATGATCGAGGTTTTAAACAGAATGGCTTAATCGCAATCGGAACTTTTGGTCTATGGTAAAAGACTTGCGCTGTTTGAATGTGTGTGATACGATTAGCGTCGAAAGGCTTTGGTTTTTGGTTCTAACGCATGGGCATGTGGAGGGGAAGTGGTTTAGGATTTAGCCAAAAGAGCTTAAGTCCATAGTAAAGAGTTGCAATTTTTATGAATTTTTCATGGTTTTTCAAATGGAAATGGGGGTTCCGAAATAGTTAAAAAGTGAGTTTTTAACTGTGGAAAGGGGAATTTTTCATAAATGGAAGAAGAGAACTTATGAAAACAAGGCAGTTTTGATGGAGAAAAAAGGGGAGCAAATGAAGGTTAGAGAAGGGGAAAAATGAAGATTTTTCAGCAGTCTTTCATTTGGAATCAACAGAATTTTCTGAGTATAAAATGGAAATAGTAATGAAGATTTTGGACAGAGGCATGAGGCCTTCAAGTACCCTTTGAGAGCCAACAATTTTTAGTGATAAAATTTGTTCCTTGGAGGCTCAAAAAAGTCTTAGCCACCTTTTGGTATATCAAAATATTATAGGTGGCTAACAGTCGCTCCACTTGGGGATGGTGCCTTCTTGAAGGCATCAAGAACTTCAGACTTGCATTCTCTGGGAGGCTGATCAGTTGCCTCATCCATTGTTCTCTTTGGGATGCTGACCTGCGCCTGATCCATTGGGCTACCCTTCCTTCACTGGATGATCTGGCTTTGAAAACATATTAGCAGCCATAAAAAAAATGAATTTTTCATCAATCAAGCTTTCTACCTACCCAATCCTACTGATCTAACATTTTTTCTTCATTTAGAGTGCACTTGGATTGGCAAACTCCTTTCACAACATTTTATTCTTTTGAAAACACAAAAGCTTATCTAATTCTACTCCTTATTTCTCCCTGAACTCAGATTAAACAGTTGAGCTCAGATTTTTCTCTACCTAATCTACTGTCTGTTGGGATTAAATTGTCCAACAGACTTTCATTCTCTAAATTCTACAACAGAAATTTAAAAACAGTCAAGTCAAGATTAAGCTGTTTGACTTGCTGGGATCTATGGCATAAAAACAAGCTGCACATAGATTATTATTTGCAGAAAATTAAAAACAAACATGTAAGGCTTAAGATCTGAAATTTTTCATCATGGCCTCCTCTTTTTACAGCTCTGTTTTCAACTTGTTTTGAGCTGTCTTTGGTTTTCTTCTGGTTCGGGTTTTAAGATGATTTGAACCAGATATTGACATTTCTTTGACTCAGAATTTAACATAGATTTGAGTCATCTCCTTTTGGAAACTTTGGTTCAGATTTTGAGTTTGCTTGAACCCTCAATTTCTATCCTAATCTATCTACTGATAAGCCAAGATTGAACGGTTTGGCAAATCGAATTCACTATCCTATTAGCAAAAAAATTTAAAGCTAATTAGTCAAGATTAAACAGTTTGACTAACTAGAAGTGTGTTTTTAGGAGTGGCATTTGAGCTTGCACACTTTTAGATTTGTTTCTCTTTTTTGGTATGGGGCTATACCTTTATGGTTTTGTCAATCTGCCCTCTTTTCATTCTTTTCTTTGTTTTTATATTTTTGATTTTTCATAACTTTGAATGCAATGGTGGATGGACTATTCACAATGGAAAAAGGTAAAAAGGCTTCAAAACATAAAATGGATCAAGAGAAGTAATGCTTAAGCATCCTGCCATTGACAGGACCCCCAAACAATTCTGTTCCATCCAGCTCCTGTAAGAAAAATGCATTATTACCAGCAACTGAATGAATAGAGTAAGGGCCAAGCCATAGGTTGTCAAATTTTCCATGCTTGCCCTTTTCTTCCCTCCTTGAGTCCCACTTTAAAACTTTGTCCCCGAATTTGAAATTGCTGGCCTTTGTCCTTCTGTCAAAAAGCTTTTTGATGCTGTCCTATTTCTGCAATGCTTTGTTATACACTTCCTCCCTAGTTTGCTGAAGATGAATGGTCTGATTTATTCTTCTGATCATGTCATTATCTTCCGTCTGGAATTCTTGGATCAACTTCATAACTAGTACACCAAGGCTGTTAGGAAAAATTGCATCTGTACCATACACAAGCTGGAAAGGTGACATACCAATAGATTTCTTCAAAGTTAATCTGTCAGCCCAAAGTGCATGGACCAGCTTTGTGTGCCAAGAATTTTTGTTGTCCTCCAATAGTTTCTTGATTATGTTCACTAAGATTTTGTTGGAAGATTCTGCAAGTCCATTACCCTGAGGGTAATAGGCTGTGGAATGCCCCAATGTTATCTGGTATTTATGACAGAAGTCAACCATTTTCTTCGATCCAAATGTTGTTGCATTATCTGTGATGATCTTGGTAGGACAACCAAATCTGGGGAGAATTTTAGTCTCCATAAATTTTATGATAACTGAATCATTGGCCTGCCTACAAGGAATGGCTTCTATCCACTTAGTGAAATAGTCTGTGGCAGTAAGGATCCATCTATGCTGGGCAGAGGATGATGGATGGATTTCTCCTATGAAGTCAAGTCCCCACTGTTGAAAAGGAGCTTCAACAGTGATTGGGTGCAGAGTAAGGGGTAGCAGTTTTCTTTTGCCCTCAAATAGCTGGCACTTATGATAGGCAATGATCATTTTGTGTATATCGAGAAAAAGGGCGGGCCAATAGAAACCAACCCTAAAAATGTTGTTGGCTGTTGACTTCTAGTACAAATGACCCCCACACTCTCCTTCATGGAATTCCTGCTTAATCTTCTCTGCATCAAACTCAGGCAAACATTTAAGCAATATACCACTTGCATTTTTCCAATAAAGACATCTATCTATAATGCAATATTTTACTACTTTAAGCTTCAAGAACCTTGCCTTTGTTTTTGATAAACCAGGAGGTGTATTCAGATTAAGAAAAACATAAATAATATCAGCATACCAAGGAGAATTCACAAAATGGTCTTCAACATTGGGAGTTGATAATTCTTCTTGGTTATCCAAAGCATTAATCATATTAATATCTAGAACTTCACAATTTGATTCAGCCATTAATCTAGCTAGACCTTGGCCTTTGATGAGCTTAGTGGGTTTTATCTCTAAATCATACTTGAGAATAACATCAATCCACTTACCTCTTTTACCATCTGGGTCCTGTGTTAGGATGTCTTTAACAACTGAATTTGGGACGAAGGCAATGATGTGTGAGTGAAGGATGTATACTCTGAAGTATTTTAAAGCCTTAACCAAAGCAAAAGCTTGATTTTACATAATTTTATACTTCAAAGGGGCATCCCTCAATGCCTTACTAAAGAATGCAATAGGCTGCTCTTGTCCTTGTGGATTTTTCTGTAGAAGGACAACAGCTATGGTATGTTCTGATGCAAACGAGAAAATATAAAAATCTTTTGAAAATTCAGGACTTACAAGAACTGGTGTTTTGGTTAATGCTTGTTTCACCAGCTCAAAGGATGTCTTTGCTTCCAAGGTCCATTTTACCCCTTGCTCCTTCTTCAACATGTTTGTGATATTCCTAAGGAGCTCAGCTAAGTTGGGGATGAACCTTCTCAAAAATTTGATCTTCCCAATGAAAGATTGCAACTCTTTGATGTTTCGAGGATGAGAGATTTGCAATATGGCCTCAATCCTCTTGGGATCAATCTTAATACCCTCCTCATAAATAATGTGCCCAAGAAGTTTACATTCTTGGATACCAAATAGAGTATTCTTAGGGTTTAAAGATATCCCAAACTTTCTGCACTTCTCGAAAACTTTCCTCAAATGTTCTAAGTGTTCTTCATCTGTTTTTGAAAACACAGTGACATCATCAAGATAGATAATGATGAAGAAGCCCAATTCTTCCAAGAATGCTATGTCCATGGCTCTTTGAAAGGTCACTCCAGCATTCATTAGACCAAAGGGCATTTTCACATACATGAAGGTGCCCCATGGTGTAGTAAAGGCTGTCTTTAATTGATCAGCAGGGTGGACAAAGATCTGATTGTACCCTGAATAGCCATCAAGAAAAGAAATTCTTTTAGACCCTACCACCCTTTGTAAAATATGATCCATTTTTGGTAAAGGGTAGTTTTCTTTCACTGAAGCTTTGTTTAAATCTCTAAAATCTATACAAAGCCTGATTTCTCCAGTCTTCTTCCTAACAGACACCAGATTAGATACCCATTCAGAATATATAATAGGGACAATAATACCAACATCATACATTTTCATGATCTCCTTCTTAACCAAAGGCAGCTGTATAGGGTTTATTCTGCGCAGTTTCTGTTTGAATGGTTTTTGGTTCTCTTTAAGAGGGATTTTTTGCTGTATTATTTCAGTGTCATAGGACTTAAGATCTTCGTAACTCCATGCAAAAACATTAGAAAACTCTTTAACCAGCTCTATATATTTGAGTTTAATGTGAGCTGGTAAGGTTTTAGACAGTTTAACCATCTTTGGTTTTTCCTCACTGCCTATGTTGCATTCCTCCACTTCAGTCTCTACAGGTTCCAGTTTTGGTTTCTTGGCCACGTCTTCAAAATCGAACAACTCTTCCAAAGGTGCTAGACCTCTGGGAAAACTTTCATCTTTAGTATGGAGAGTTTCTAATTCCTCTGTTTCGTTCATAAGTTTGCTAGGTAGTAGGTTAATATTGGTAGGCTCAGGAGACAGTTCTTCTTTACCAAGAAATTTTTCTTCGCTGCAGTCTGTATCATAATCTGAGTTCGAACTATGCAGTTCGAATTCATTCCTGAATTGCATGAAGTCTTATATTTGTTTGTCATTGTCAAACACTTGCCAAATTTTTTTTTTCAGGCACTGCTAGTCTAAATTTTATCGGAGTTGTGTGGTCTCTGGTTTCATATGGCGTTAGACATGTCCTGGCCGCAAAGGCTAAATTGTGGGCTGCAATGTTTCTTTTCCTTGGAACAAAAATTACTTTAGACTCCTCGAATGTTTTCAAAAGGTCCATGACATCGTTCCGATAGGCTCTAAGTCTGGGATGATTTGTGTTATACTCCCCGTTGACTTGCCTAATAATTAACTCATAATCCCCATACACATTAATTCTTCTGGCTCCTAACTTCTTCAAGAGATGCAAGCCTAAGAGAAGGGATTCATATTCTGCTATGTTATTTGAACACTGAAACTTTAATTTGCATGAAATACATTCGGTGTGGTTGTTTTCAGTGTTAGTAATCCAGACACCTGCACCAGCGTTATTTCTGGTGCATGACCCATCAAAATACTTACTCCACAGAGGACTGGTCTTGGTTTTATCACGTTTACTGTCCTCTTCAACTATCGTGCTTTCTAATTGTTGTAGAGTTTCAACACTTAGTTGAATTTGTTTTTATTTCTCGTGATTTTCAGTTATTTGAGGGATACATTCTCGATTCTCAATGTTTAGAAGCAAGGGACACATGACTCGTAGTTCAAGACCCACATTTGGTTTGTTGTTGTTCGAAGGTTCAGCAAACTGTTTTGACAGTTTTGTGGTGTTTACCTCCTCCTCTCTATCGGCCATTAATTCTATTAATGTGACTTGTTCACTAAGTGCTTCATCATTAAACATGATAAAAGAATCGAGGCCTGTATTGACAGAATAGATAGGAGAGTTTTGTGGTCTATCTTGGCTTGTGATTGTGTACTGCATATGGGACTCCCTGTAAAGTCTTCTAGTTTGATTGAAAACAGGGATAGTCGCATAGGTCATGTCCATTTGCATAGTTCCTTGCAACTTAGCCCCCCAAGATCTTGATAAGAGCATTCCATATTTTGGGGGTACATCAGCCACCACAATATCCATGACTAGGCATTTAGCTGGGATCTGAGCTAAGTTAATGCAGAGGTCTTTGATCAATCCTAAACATTTTACTCTGCTGGAATCAAAGGAATAAAGGTCTTTATAAGGTCTGGTGATTTCAATACCCAGGCTCTCCATTACAGCTTTTGGCATTAAATTATGAGAAGCCCCTGAGTCATGCATAGCGTTGTGCAAAATTTTGTCATGAACATTTAAACTCACGTAGAAAGGAGGAACAGGTCCCTCTTAGAACTTACCTTCAATCTTTGGACCAAAAATAAGCTTTGGCTGGTCATCACTAAGATTGACGGAATCTCCATTTTCCTCTATATTTAAAGCCTTCAAAATTTGGGTTTTATATACATGATGGGCAGCTAACTCGGTCAAGGGAACAGAGATTTTAATCTTTGAAATTTCCTGTTCCAGGCTGAAATGGATTTGACTCTTTAAAGTGCTTGTCTCAGCCTTATTAGCTGTCACTTTATCAGCAATATCAGCTTGCTGATTTGTTTTATTTACACTTGACACAGTTGTTTTGACAGGAGTACTAGCTGAAGTGTTAGTACTGCTAATGTCTGCACTCTGTTTTTCATTGTTTTGAGTGCCTTTCTCTTTACCTTTATCAGAATTCACAGCCACTGTTTTGTCCTTTTGTTTGATCATTTTAGGTTTGGTTGTAGTGCTGTTTTGTGAAGATTTATCAGAGGTTTTGGTGTTGAGAGTTTGTTGACTGGTTTTGCTTCTAAGGTCATATTCTCTTTAAGACTCAATGATGACATTTTCCATGTCTCGATAAGAATTTTCATCATCATTTCTTTTGTCATCATAAGGTGTGTATAGACCTAGTTTTCCATCATAATGAATCTCAAAGTCATCATTATCTACTCCCAGCATGTTGATGTCTTCTTCCTCTGTTATCTCATCTGTTTCCTTAACCTCACTCACATAGTTTTGATGAAAGGGAGGAGTGATCTGTTGATCATCTTCCTTGGGTCTGTTTGGAGGCTGGTTCCTTCTTACATTCTGATTCTGGTTTTGGTTTCTATTTTGAGGATCAATTTGGTTTTGATTTGCTTATGCTCTCTTAATTATTCTCATCTCTTTCATCATCTCCTCCATCATTCTTTCCATCTTGGAATTGGAAGTGGAAGGTGTGGATTCCTCTCTAAAAGATACTCTCTTTTCAGCTTTCATCCTTTCTCTCTTTTCCATTAGGTTGACTTCCACAGAAAGAGAACCTCTTTGCATATCTTCAAGAGTTGCAAAATCTCTCTCTCTTAGTGAATAGGTCATGTCAAAGTCAAACCCCTCAGGAAATTTGTTTAAAGCTGAGCCCTGTGGAGGTTTTAGTTCTGGGGAAAGTGCATTATACACACTGTTAAATCTGGTACAATAAGCATGTACACTTTCCCCTGGGTTCCTATGGAGATTGTTATAGTCAGCAAGAACTTGGAGAGGGTCTTCTTTACCTCCCATTTGTTTAAGAATGTTTGATGGAAACCTTGGAGATCATTAATACTATGGGGGGCTAAGCCTTTAAACCATTTTCTTGCTTCTCCCCCCAGACTTTGAGCAAATAGTCTAAGTTTGATAGAATCATCATCAATTTCATTTATGTCAAAAGAAATCATTTGAAAAGGCTGAATAACAAGTTTTACCATGAATACCATTTCTTGGTAGTGCTTGAAAAGGCTGCTTTTTAACTCACAAAGTTTTCTTGAATAAAGGGTTTTCTGAGGTCTCTAAAAGGTATTAAAACACTCAGTTCCCCAGCGGAGTCACCAGAAATGTTAGGAATTTGTAATTTATTAGCAAGATTGGCAGAGTCTAATTACAGAAACAACATCGTTTCAACCAACTTTGGGATTCTAGGATCTAGCCCTCCTGAATCCAGAGAGGGATCTCTCCAATAAGTGCAAAGATGGATTTGTATTTGAAGTTTGGGGTAATGATATTAGGCTAGTTATGAAGGCCAAGGGTTTTGTTTTGGTTTTTGGATGGTTGAGCATGAGTACAGTTTGAGGTAAAAAGTCCTGAATGCAAAGAGTTTCAAAGGTGAGAAGTTGCAAGCAATCAGAGTAAACTTTGGCCAGGAAGATAGATAATTGCAGGTTTTAGTCCATTGGGCTATGGAGTCATAATAGAGTTTAATTGGAACAACAAGAGGCAAGAGTGGTCCATGGGGCAAGTCATCTATGTCTAAGGATCTCTCTGAAGTTTTATTTATGGAATGAAATGATACAACAAGAATGGGAATTTAAACAGATGCAGAACAAAGAGCGGTCTAGGATCTGATAAGTACTTTTAAACTAGTCAGCCTTTGAAAAACACTTAAGAAGAACATAAGAGAAAACTGGTATCTGGTAAGTACTTTTAAACTAGCCAACCTTTGATATACTTTCAATGGAAAACATCTTAAAACAAAGGGAAACTTGGAGGCAATTGTTGGAGTAGAAACTAGCAAGCCGGGCTCACCACAAATCCTCTCCTAGTTCTGCTTTAATTGGTTACTTTCAAGACAAACACAAAGATAACACATAATGGCCTAAGATCTGGTAAGTACTTCTAAACTAGCTAGCTTTCAACACATTCCAAGGGAAATATTCAGATAGCCTTTGGGGATAAAACGAGGACCAGGGCACACCATATCTTCCATAGTTCATCTCTACTTAACAAATACTGAACATAACATTCAAGAATAATATTCAGCTAAGACAATAAGACAAGGGAACGCCAACATTCCTATGCTTAGACTAAATTAAATCATTCCTAAATAACACAGTTAGGAGAAAACATTCAAATAAAGATTTCTCAGCCCGAGAAGGTTACTGATATACAGTAGGTCCTAACACTGTTTAAACTGTTCTTTATAGGAGAATATGAAACATAATGAAAACAAAAATAAAACAACAAGTTACAATGAGAATAACATCACCGTCAACATAGACCAGGATCCCATAAATCAGCTTGTATTGATGCTCCAAACCAGTTACAATCTTCAAGTCCAATGCTTTAGTTTAGCATTCATCTACACATCTCAGCCTAATTTATCTATCACAAGCAGAGCTCCAAGAGCCAGTGAACACTATTTACAGTCGGAAGTTTAGGCTTAAATGTATTTCAAAGTTCTGCAACCAACAGTTTCTCATCTTCTACTGAAGTATTTATAGAAGGATGAGGAAGTGAGATCTAACAAAAGATCTTAAGGAAAATTAATACAGAGTGATGACTCCTCGGCCTTCTGAGGGGCTCGATGGAGAGTTTTACAGGTGGATCACAGTATTAACTATTTTACAATAAATATCAAAGCTCGGTGGGAGCTTTATTTGACTTTGAGGCTCTGTATGCTGTGTGGAGTAACTCTGCAGATATTTTTGCATTTATTCCCTTGCAGAAGTAACTCCCTGGCTGCGCTGGAGGCGAATATCTGATTTTCAATAAGTTCAGCCTCTGTTTGAATGCTTTGAGGCAATAGGTGGTGTTTATGGTAGCTGAGGAATTAATTCACCTCAAATGTGGCGGTGGAGGCTTTTCTGTCAGTGAAACACTTATGATTTTATGTTGACTGTGTTTTAATCCAGGGAATTAGGCTTTTGATAATCATTCTTAGCCGTAATTCCCCAGATCTATCTTTAATCTTCATCTGTTGTGCTTTGTCTTCAAACTTATACTCTTCGACTGTTATTTTTAATTAAAACAGTGTCTTGTCGATGTGCAGGCCGCACAGGGTTTTTTATGTTATCAACGCTCATGAAACATTGATAAAACAATGGAATCAAGCCTGTGAATGGTTCTTTTTAATAGCTTGAAGGCACAGGAAACGTCTTTCCCAACCCTCGGCTTTCCTTTATTATATATAATGAAAAACCATTAAAACACCTGAATAAAACACAAAACAATTAAGAAATCTTGCGAAATGGGTTAGACTGCTTCAGAAGGCGAGAGAGGAGCGTAGTCGTTGGATGAATGCAACCAACGGTGGAGATCTGCGTAGAAAGGAAAAAAGGGGAGCGGGAGAGGAATAAGGCGGAGCAGTTTGGACCGTCCGATCTGGACACGTGGATGGTCTAGATTCAATCGGAGGATCGCAATCGGGGGTAGGAGAAGAAGGGCGCAATTGAAAAAATCTGGTGCGATTGCGCGATCGGGAGGGCAAGAGTGATTGAGCGATGACCGTTTGATCTAAAAACGAGATCAATGGTGGAGGATGAATCGGGGATCAGCGATCGGGGGAGAAACAAAACGCATGTGATTTGAAAAATGGCGATGCGATTGAAATTGCTGATGCGACGGAGCGATGGTCGTTTGATCGGCGTTAGATCAACGACGGGGATTAGTTCTGGAGTGAACCGGCGGAAAGAACTTTATAACATATGAAACCCAAAGTTTTTAATAAAAACAAAGGTTTTTTTGATGGATCGGGATATACATATATGATAGGCACCCGACTGCGGGGCCTGTGGTCTTTACGGAATGTAATATGCCCGGGCGTTTTTAAAACAAGGGCCAATCGTAATCGGGCCATCGGGCCTGGTCTTTTTAATCAACCCATTGTAATATTTGCGATGCGATTAGCACCCGGGATCCTTAACACTTGGTCCCGGGGAAAATTTATATGAAAAGAGAAAATAAAAGGGGCGGGGTTTATAATATATAGGACCCAATCGCATCGGAACTTTGGATGCGGGTCTCTCCGATCAACCCATTGTGATTTCTCCGATTGTGATTGCGCGATCGGTCTTTTTGATCAACCCATTTTATTTTAAACACGTGACTTCAGTTTTCAAGTTAAAACTTTGGATAAGCGGGTTTTGGGTTTTATAAAGAAAAATGGGTTTGGGAATGAAATATTTACAAGGTCTAAGAGCCGAGGGCAGGCTCAAGTTTATATGGAAATAATATGATCGAGGTTTTAAACATAATGGCTTAATCGAAATCGGAACTTTTGGTCTATGGTAAAAGACTTGCGCTGTTTGAATGTGTGTGATGCGATTAACGCTGAAAGGCTTTGGCGTTTGGTTCTAACGCATGGGCATGTGGAGGGGAAGTGGTTTAGGATTTAGCCAAAAGGGCTTAAGTCCATAGTAAAGAGTTGCAATTTTTATGAATTTTTCATGGTTTTTCAAATGGAAATGGGGGTTCCGAAATAGTTAAAAAGGGAGTTTTTAACTGTGGAAAGGGGAATTTTTCATAAATGGAAGAAGAGAACTTGTGAAAACAAGGCAGTTTGATGGAGAAAAAAGGGGAGCAAATGAAGGTTAGAGAAGGGGAAAAATGAATATTTTTCAGCAGTCTTTCATTTGGAATCAGCAGAATTTTCTGAGTATAAAATGGAAATAGTAATGAAGATTTTGGACAGAGGCATGAGGCCTTCAAGGAGCCTTCGAGAGCCAACAATTTTTAGTGATAAAATTTGTTCCTTGGAGGCTCAAAAAAGTCTTAGCCACCTTTTTGTATATCAAAATATTATAGGTGGCTAACAATCTCGCAGGAAAGAAGGGTTCCTAGTTCAAGTGGGAGTAATGGTGGAAGATGGTAAATTTAGGGTCGAGAAATTTAATGGCCAAAACTTCCTGTTGTGGAAGATGCAGATGAAATATTATCTGTATCATAAATATTTGTACCTACCATTGAGCGGAAAAACAAAGAATCCGACGGCTATGATAGACGCAGAATGGGAGATTCTCGATAAAAAGGCACTCGGAATAGTACGGTTGTGCCTTGTGGCATCGGTAGCCTTCAATATTTCGAAGGAAACAAAAATAGAGGGTTTGATTAAGGCATTGGTTAAACTATATGAAAACCCCTCGGCCTCAAACAAGGTATTTCTTATGAAATGTTTATTTAATATGAAAATGTCGGAAGGTGGATATGTTGCATACCATTTAAATGATTTTAATACAGTTACCAGTCAGTTAAGTTTTGTAGGGGTAAAATTTGATGATGAAGTTAGGGCTATTTTTTTTTTGTTCTCATTTCCAGAAAGTTGGAATGGTTTAGTTATGGCCATTAGTAACTCTGTCTCTGGATCTAGTACTTTAAAGTTTGATGTTGTTTTCGATGCTATCCTTAGTGAGGAAATGCGACGGAAAAGCTCCGTAGAGACATCGGGTAATGCTTTGAGTGCAGAGTCTAGGGGAAGAAGAATGGAAAGGGGAAAGAGCTCAGGATATCGCAGTAAATCAAGGAAAGGTAGATCCAAGTCTAGATTGGGGATAATGTGCTGGAAATGCGGAAAGAAAGGACACCTAAAGAAAGATTGTAGATCTCGGAAGGGAAAAGAAGGAGATGCACAACAAGAAAACAATCATGAAGCAAATGTGACAGGTGATGTGTTACAATATGCTTTGATTCTTTCTTTCAAAAATGTTACTGATTCTTGGGTTGTAGATTCAGGGGCCTCATTCCATGCCACACCTGATAAGAAATATTTTCATGACTATGTTCAAGGAGATTTTGAACAAGTTCCTTTGGGTGATGATAAACCTTGTAAAATTGTTGGAATGGTAAAATTTCTTGTAAAACAATAGAATGGAAACCAATGGCTATTAAAGGAGGTAAGGCATGTTCCAAATCTGAAGAAAAATCTGATTTCCATAGGGTAGTTAGGCGGTGAATGTTGTGTGACAACTTTCACAGATAAAACTTGGAAGGTCACCAAAAGAGCCCTAATAATAGCAAAAGGTGAAAAGGTTGGTACATTTTATTTATGCAATGGTATTTCTAACTCTGTTAATGTGTTAACTTCCAAAGGAGCAGATGCAACATTATGGGATCATAGGCTCGGACACATGAGTGAGAAGGGGATGAAGATTCTTCACTCAAGAAATTTTTTGCCTCGTTTGAAAAATGTTGATTTGGATTTCTGTGAGAATTGTATTTATGGAGAACATAAGAGAGTCATATTTCTCAGAGTTGGGAAAGAAAAGAAGAGCAAAAAATTAGAGCTTGTGCATACAGATGTATGGGGACCTGCGCAAGTAACTTCTCTTGGTGGCTCTCGTTATCATGTTACTTTTATTGATGATGCAACTAGAAAAACTTGGATTTATTGTATTTAGAATAAATCTGATGTATTTGATACTTTCAAGAAATGGAAAGCTTTGGTTGAGATTGAGATAGGAAAGAAGTTGAAGTGTCTCAGAACAGACAATGGAGGTGAATATTGCAGCAAAGATTTTGATAGGTACTGTTCAAAGCATGGAATTCGCAGAGAGAAGATAGTTCCAAGTGTTAGCTCCCCATAATTTGTTATATTGATTGAGATACAAATCGACAGGGGTAACATCAAACCAAGCTTTGGAATCCAAGGACCTAGCCTTCATGGATTCAGATAGGGATCTCTCTATTAGGTGCAATTATGTGAACTTGTTTGCTGATTAGGGTTGATTTTAGGCTAGCTATGAAATATTGGGTTTGTTGATTGTTTTTGGTTGGGTATGATGCTTAGATAGACTAGATAGAAACAAGGAAAAATTCAAGTCATTGGGCAATGGAGTCTAACAAGGTCATGATAGGTTCATAAATGGAGCAGGGAGTATTGTAGGGAAAATCTAGCTTGGTTGGTGGATCTTTGAAGTTTGAAGGATCATGAGATGGACATTAATTTTGAGAAACAAAGTTTGACAAAGAGCAGTAAAGAATTCTCTATCATATACTTTAAATAGGAGATCTTAAACACAGATAAGAAAAATCTATAACTCATGAGGTAGGGAAAACCATTAAGCTCAATGAACAATACGTAAACTGATCAATATCCAAGATAAACATTCAAATGAAATACAGAAAGGCGAGAAACTTATTCAACTTTCATGGATTTCATTATCAAGAATAGAAAAAATTAAAGATGCACAAATAACTATAATCATAGAAGGAGAAAAACTCTAAACATCTAAGCTTATAGCTAGGAAGGTTCTTTGAAACAATTAGCTAAGCAAATGCAAAGAACATGATTTAAACAAACTTCTTTGACAAACCTAGGTAATGGTGCTTTAAAGAGATGACTCCAAGAATAGAGTTTTTAGTGACAACAAATATGCAGGGCTAGCCATAAATCATGCTTGATACCAAATGATCTAAACCATTCAAGAAATGGACAAGATCATGAAATCCTTAGAGAGAAAAAGATGAATTCTCTAACATATCCTAGCAGAAGAAAACATTAAGGCAGTGAAGAACAAACAAACCTAAGGTGCCATTAGAAAACATGTCTTAGTCTAAATTATTTGTCCTACTACAACAGATAAATATGGAAACATAGTGAAAAACTAGAAAACATGAACAAAAGAGAAACACATCACCATCAACCAGGCTTATGGATCCTGCAAACATTCCTCCTCCATCAACAAACAAATCAGGGCATGCATGAGCTCCAAGACATCAAATTATTTTCAAAACTCCAAGAGACTATGTATTACTTGAGAATAAGTCATCAAAATCCAACCAAATACATAAGAGCCTCATGCTCTATTTATGGAGCAAATGAGGAGGTGGAAACCATAAGAGGCCTCCAGAAACCCTAATTCTGTCATAAATGTCATAAATGTGCTTAATGACCATGCAAGGCCCAAGACACATAGTAGATAAGCTAATAAATGAAAAATATCAAAATATAACTCCTCAATCAAATCTAGAGTGATTTTTCCAAGAAAATATTAAAAAACAATTTTTCCATTAATCAGTGTCTTTTGTTGACTTTTTGGCAAAGACAGTCTATTTGCGGAGTGCCACTTTTGCAGAAAATAAGTTGTTTTGCAACCAAGTTTTGGACTGCTTCCCGATGTCGGATTTGGATCTGTGATAGCTCGTTGCAAAGCTTGAAGAGTATAATTTCCAAAACTGCTTTTGGTTTCCTGATCCAGCTCCTGTAACCCTATCAAAAATGCAAAACCCTTAGACTGTTGTTTGCGCAGCGCCAGGCCTAAAACAGGGACAGAAAGGTGATTTTTGAGTTGTTTTTTGACCTTTTCAGGGGTCAAAACAACTCCAAATATTCTGAAATTTTGTGTGGATGATTTGAAGGTCATGAAAAATCCAAAAATGTTAAGTTTTCCTCCTGAAGATGCCCCAGAGTTTTGCGGAGCGCCTGTGGCGCTACGCAAAATATGCCAAAATTTCTCAAAAAACAAAATCTTCTCCAAAATCCTTCAAAATTGGCGAAGACCCTCCTTAGATGTTTTTAGATAATTACTAAGAAGCCTCAGCCAAAATTACAAGTTTGTTATGCTCATTTTCCCTCTTTATGTTTTTTACCTCAAGGAGAGCCTCCTTGAGTTTGTCACTAGCAAACCTGCTCTTCCTCGTGTAATTCTTGGTCATCTTCTTTCGGAGAGCAAGGTCTCTCTTGATCTTCTTGAAGTAATTATGCTCATTCTTATAATACTGAATGATGCGTTGGGATCTTTCAAAATATTTCTCCCACTCCTTGATTTGTGCATCTTTCTCTAGGAGTAGCATCTTAGTGGTCATCTCCTCATCCTCATTATCACTGTCTAATTCAATGAACTCAGGCCCTTGAGTAGTTTTCTTTATCCTTTAACTCCTCCTCACCTTTACTTACTGCTCAATATTTCCCACCTTTTCCTTTCCCTTGTCCACTATTTTGATAGCTTTAGGAGAGATGGCCCTTTTCCTTTTTGAAGTAGCAAACACATCTCTTTTTCCTCTGTAATATGTGCATATGTGAGGGGTAATGCTGGTATTTTTGACCATGTTTTCATCATTGATTTGACCCTCATCACTACCATCAGACTCATCTTGGATTTTTTATTTACTGAGGTTCTCTCCTTGGTCATATAGAAACTAATTAGTGTCATGACAGTCATGACTATCATGAATATTTCCTTCGCTGTCTTGTGCACTTTGCTGACTGCTTTCCTCATCTTGCTGCTCTTCCCTACTGTCTCCATCATCTCCACTATGATCTGTTTCTTCATTATGTTCACTGCCTTGTGTTTCATCATTGTTTCCTTCATCACTTCCCATATCCTCTGCCTCTTCTTCATATATTTCTGTGTTTGCTTCACTGACTTCTTCACCCTCACCCTGATCTCTATGTGATCCTTGATTTCCACTCCCTGCTTCACTTGATGCATCAAGAGAAGGGGAGGAAGAGATGTATGCTTGTGGTGAGGGAATTTGTGCAGATGAGGATGGTAGATTGGTTTGATGAGGATGCTTTGGGTTTGAGAAGAACTCATTTTTTATGAAAACATCCCAAGGTACACCCTGCTGCTCTAGCTGATGTACAACCACCATCTTGATCAAGGAATGGTGGAAAAAGCTATACATTTGTTGGGGGTAACTCCTCCTTTGGACAACAAAACACATTTTCATAACACTCCTGTAGAGATAATAGGGTAGGTCAAGTGCCTTAACCCATGTGAAATGCATAAGGAGTCTAAGATGATAGGTATAGACCCTGGAGTACCTCCACTCACAGGTGAAGTATTTCATGATAGCCAACATCAAGGGTGCATACCTGTGCTTGAGATGTGAGAAAGGAAAAACTGTGATACTGCATTCTATATACCTCATTTTGATAAATGGTAAAAATAAATCTCTCTCTAGCTTACCATTTTTGAACCATTTATCACCCACTGAAGGGATACCAGTGGCTTCAGATATGGATACTGTTGAAATCTCAAATTTTACCCCTGCAAGGTCTGAATGTTTGTTGTGAAAAATTAAGGATGAGGAGCCTTGTAAGCTCAAGATTTCTCTTCACCTGCTTGACTCTTTCACAGAACTGAAAGCACCTTGTGTTTTGAAAGCATGACAAGATCCTAGGAGAGGATGTGATAGCTATTGTACTTTGGGGTTCTAACCTATTAACTTTCCCTCCCTTGTGCTTTGTTTTTGAAGGCCTTTGATCTCCTTGACTACCACTACTATTTTCCATCTCTGACATGGTGATGGGAGACATTGATTTGGAAATTGAGGTTTTAGTTAAAAAAAACAAAGTGAAAGGATAATGGTGAGGTCAATTTTTAGCCAAGAAAGTAAGCCTTTAGGATTTGAGTGGTGTTTTGGCTTTGAGGAGGTTTTTAGAGGATGGTAAAAACCTCAATGTTTTTACCCACTTATGCTATTGAATTTGGTATAAAAAATTCTTTTTAGGAGAGCAAGGTTCCTTTGTGACTTGACCTAGGGTTTCAACCTCCTAGGGTTTCTACCTTAATAACCAAAGAACCAAGATTCTTTTAGCAAATTTGCTTGAGGGATCAAGAAGAAAAAACCACTTACTTCAACTCTCTTCAGTCTTGGAGGTATCTCAAAAGATAAATTTGGGCTTCAGGGAGTCTTTTTTGTAATTTGGCACCTTTCTGAACTTTGCGCAGCGCCTCTGCCTAGGCTGTTGGGTCAGGCACTTTGCGCAGCGCTGGCAAGGCTGAATGGTGTTTTGCGCAGTGTCGAGCAGTCTGCATGCCTTTTGGGCAGGTTGGGTCGCTTGTTTGTGAAACACTCAGAGGAATGGGCAGCTCCTGCACATCAGTCGGGCGATTGGGCAGCTTGTTTGCGTAGCACCCAGGAAAGTGACTTGAAGTGTTGGGTGAGAGGCAGGTTATGCAGTCTTCAGGGCGGACTGGGTTTGCATTTTTGCAGTGCCCAAGCCCTTTTTGCGTAGCAATGTAGAAATTTGAATGGGGAGGATGATGGTTTGCATAGCGTCGACTCCTCTTTTGCGCAGCGCCCAATTTTTGTGCAACGCCCGATAATTTTGCCCAGAAACGGCCCAGAAACCCTGGTTTTTGTTTTTGGAGCTTCTCCTATCCTTGCCAAGTGCGGGAATGAATAAATTAATGAATTCAAAATCATTTATGCTTTTGAGAAGGATAAATCAAACCATATAACCCACTTTTGTAATTTCTTGGTCCCTTTTCATTTGTCTCATAAATTTTATCTTTTGGAGGGTTTTGAGAAACTTCCTCAAGGCACTTTTCTCCTCTTGTGGTGTTGACGTGTTGATGTCCTTTTACCCTTCTTCATTCTGATAACTTGGGCACTGAGCAATTTGTTACGAGCATGCTTTTGTCAAACTTAAAGACGTCTGATTTAAATTTTGGGAATTTAGCCTTTTAAACTGATATTCTTTGCCATTTCTTCTTTAGTGCTGGTGAAACAGTGTTGTTCTTGACAAACCCTAGAGAGGTGACTTGGAAATATATGGTAGAAATCTACTGTAATGAAGGAGGCTCTATCATCCTATGATCATTTTATTATTCCTTTCCAAATTTCTGGGTTTGAGGGCTGCTCAAAAAAATATAGAGTTTGTTATCTTCTAAGTTCTAAAAAACCTATCAAAACTCTTTTATCATTCTAATTGTGCATTGAAGGAGTTAGGTAACCTTTGCCTTTGCAACCTTATCATTTATTCCTTGTTTTGGCCAACAACATTTGCTAACCCTGATCTCTTAGAACATATGCTTGTTGTTGTCTCTTTCTACTGATGATCTTCCTGTGATGATTTTATTCCTCTTTTACCTTACCCCATAGCTCATATGATGGCCTTTTAGTCTTTTTGGCAGGAAAAAGAACAAAGGGCAGCTGTCCCTTTACTAGATTTCATGCTTTAGATCAAAGGCCTTCCTTGAAGGATCTTTTCATCATTTTAAGACACGGTTACTTTTCCATTTCCTCCCCTAAAAACAGTCTCTTTGTAGGTAAAAATAGAGACTTGTAGGATACCTAATCCACTCTAGGACTCATGAAATCCTAGGTGACCTAGTGGAGGCTCTCTAGGACCTGGATTTTGGACTGAAACCTAAAAATCTAGGCTCTATCAAGTGTGAGACAGAGTTTATGGTAAATGATTGAATTGAATATTCAAAATCCAATGTTCTTGATTTGTCTAAAGAGTCTATAAAGATAGCTGGAGATCATCAATGCTTGGGGTGTTTTGGGAAGGACAACAGAGCTGTTTTGAGAAGTGATCTTAGTTTGGCTGTGGAGGGTAGTAGGCCAAAACAAAAACAAAGGATTTTTTAGGCCAGGTTGACAAGACATGGTGAATAATGAATGGCATGAGCCCATGAGGGGTCTTTGGGGAGTGATATACTCGACATGACTAGACAAGATGATAATATAGTGAAAATTTGATCTTAGGGATAATGAATGCAATGAGTTTTATTGAACTCACAATGTTTCATGGACTTTGTTTCAAGAAATCTTAGGAAAAATATTTAGTCATCTCCAAAAGAAAAAAGTACTAATGACTAACAGTGGCTCCACTTGGGGAGGACATCTCCTTTTCAGGAGGTGTCTAGAACTTCAGATCTCAGTTTTTATGGTGACTAGTGCCTCATCTATTGGGCATATTTTTCTCTCTTTTCATTTGTTGATGCTTGTTTGAGGCTGTGATCTTAGTAATCTGAAAACACATAATTTATATTAGCATCATCTCTACCTGCCCAACCTACTTGCCTAATGTTTTTTCTTCCTCGGGTGCACTTGAACTGGCAACCCTTGACATTTTTCTTTTTGAAAACAAAAAGATTAGGCTATCTAAATGTACCCTAATCTCTTCTGAGAGTTCATATTAGGCTAATGAAATCTCTTTATTTTCTACCTATTCTACTTATTTGTCAAGATTGAGCTGTTTGAAAAATTTTATTCTATAAGCTATTGACACGAAATTGAAAAGATGGCTAAACCAGGATTAAGCAGTTTGATTTACCATGGGTCGTGGCATTAGAAAATGCTACACACAAGTGTTATTTTTGTACATAAAAAACTTAGGAAACATAAGGGCAATATATGTCATTTGTTAAATATCCCTATTTTCCTCTTTGGTTCAAATTTCAGCATGTGGAACCAACATCTTTCATTCCTAATCTACACCTATTTGATAAGTCAAGATTAGATGTTTTGAAAAGTTCTTTCTTTCACTAACCTATTAGCAAATAATTTAAAACATGTTCAGCCATGATTAGGCTAGATGACTGAAAAAGACTTCTTTTTCAAAAAACAAGTAGTGGCATTTAGACTTGCACACTTTCAGCATCATTATTTTTTGGGTATGGTGCTGTACCTTTCTTTTAAACTCTGCCCTCTTTTTCCCTTTTTTATTTTTTAGGGATTTTTTCCTTTCTATTCCTTAAGCAAGTAATTTTTATGTACAATGAGTAGCATATTTAAAATTTAGGAATCTTGACAAAAATATTTTTTGAGAATCCTCCCATTGACAGGACCCCCAAACATTTCAGCTCCATCAAGCTCTTGTAAAAAGAAAGCATTGTTGCCTCTAATTGAATGAATGATGTAAGGGCATTTCCAAAAATTTTCAAACTTGCCATGTTTGCCCTTGTCTTCCCTTCTTGAATCCCATTTCAGAACTATGTCTCCAATTTGGAAATCATTTTCCTTGGTTCTCCTATCAAAAATTTTCTTGATATTGTCTTGTATTGCTTGGGTTCTTTTGTAAACTTACTCCCTTGACTGCTGCAAATGAATGGTTTGGTTCAACCTCCTTTGCATGTCATTTTCTTCTGATTGTACCTCTTGGAGGAGCTTTATGACCGGAACTCCCAAAGATGTGGGAAAAACTGCATCCATGCCATACACTAGTTGATAGGGAGACATACCAATTGATTTCTTGGTGGTCAATCTATCAGCCCATAGTGCATGCACTAGTTTTCCATGCCATGCCTTTTGATTTTGTTCTAGGAGCTTCTTAATGATGTTTACCAAGCTCTTATTAGAGGACTCAGCTAGTCCATTACCTTGTGGGTAATAAGTAGTGGAGTGGCCTAGTATGATGTGATATTTATAGCAAAAGTCCACCATTTTCTTAGATGTAAAGGCAACAACATTATCGGGGATGATCTTTCTGGGACAACCAAACCTGGACAAAATGTTAGTTTCAAGGAATTTGATAATGACTAAGTCGGTGGAATTTCTAGAAGGGATGGCTTCTATCCATTTGGTGAAGTAATGAATGGCAGTGAGGATCCAGTTGTGTTGGGTAGATGAAGTAGGATGGATCTATCCTATGAAATCCAAACCCCTCTGTTGAAAAGGAGCTTCAACATTGATGGGATGTAAGGGCAAAGGTAGAAGTTTTCTTTTGCCATCAAAGATTTGGCACTTATGGCAAGTCATGACTAGTTTGTGAGTATCGAGAAAAAGGATAGGCCAATAGTAACTAGCTCTAAGGACCTTGTTGGCTATAGTATTCCAATAGAGGTGACCTCCACATTCTCCCTCATGTAATTCATGCATGATTTTTTCTGCATCATCTTCAAGCAAACAATTAAGTAGAAAACCAAAAAAACTCTTCCAGTACAACACTCCATCTAAAATGCAGAAATTTAAAGCTTTTTGTTTTAAGAATCTAGCTTTAGTCTTTGACAGAGACGGAGGAGCATTGAGATAAAGAAGCACATAAATGATATCAACATGCCAAGATGAATTTAAAAACGTTTCTTCAATGTATGGAGATGTAAATTCTTTTGTCTCCTCTAACACATCAACCATATTCATGTCTAAAGCTTGGAAATTTGATTCAGCCATAAGTTTTGCAAGTCCTTGTCCTTCAATCAATTTACTGGGTTTGATTTCTAAATCATATTCTAAGATAGTAGCAATCCACTTGCCCCTTTTACCATCAGGGTCTTGATTAAGTATTTCTTTGACAACTGTGTGTGGGAAAAAAGCTATGACATGTGAATGCAAAATATAAACTCTAAAATCTTTCAAAGCTTTGATTAAGGCAAAGGCTTGCTTTTCCACGATGTTATACTTTAGAGGAGCATCCCTCAAGGCCTTGCTGAAGAAAGCTATGGGCTGTTCTTACCCCATGATGTTCTTTTGAAATAATACTGCTGCCACAGTATGTTCATATGAAAATGAGAAGATGTAAAATTCCTTGGTGAAATCGGGACTGATTAAGATTGGTGTTTGTGTGAGTGCTTGTTTTACCAGCTCAAAAGATTGTTTTGCTTCCATATTCCACTTCACTCCTACTTCCTTTTTCAACATGTTTGTGATATTTCTTAGGAGTTCAGCAAGGTTGGGGATGAATATTCTTAGGAAGTTAATCTTTCCAATGAAAGATTGCAGTTATTTAATGTTTCTGGGATGGCTGATTTGTAAGATGTCTTCTATCCTTTTGGGATCTATTTTGATCCCTTCTTTAGAGATGATGTGGCCTAAGAGTTTTCCTTCCTGAAGGACAAACAAAGGTTTCTTAGGATTTAGAGATAGGCCATACTTTCTACACTTTTCAAAAAATTTTCTCAAGTGGACTAAGTGTTCTTCCTCAGTCTTAGAGTAGACAATGATGTCATCAAGGTATATGACTATGAAGTAACCTATGTCTTCCGAAAAATCTATGTCCATTTCCCTTTGGAAAGTGGCCCCTGCATTCATTAAACTGAATGGAATTTTAACATACATGAATGTACCCCAAGGTGTAGTGAAAGCAGTTTTGAGTTGGTCACTTAGAAAAACCAGAACTTGGTTATAACCTGAGAAGCCATCTAGTAATGAGATTCCTTGTGAGCCAACTACTTTTTGGAGTATGTGATCCATTTTAGGCAAGGGGTAGTTGTCCTTTAAGGAGGCCTTGTTCAAATTTTTGAAGTCAATGCAAAGCTTAATTTCCCAGGTCTTCTTCCTAACTAACACAAGGTTGGACACCCATTCTAGGTATCTGACAAGGACTATGATCCCGACATCGTACATCTTTTTCATTTCTTTCTCAACTGAAGGTAACAAGACGGGGTTAATCCTTCTCACTTTTTGTTTGAATGGTTTCTAATTTTCATTGAGAGGAATTTTGTGTTGAATGATTTTAGTGTCATAGGATTTCAAGTCTTCATGCCCCCAAGCAAACACATCTTTAAATTCTTTAAAAATCTCAATGTATTTCTATTTTGTGTGAGGAGGGAGAGTTTTGGACAGCTTTACTATTTTGTGCTCTTTCATCCCTCCAATGTTACATTCTTCTACATTTGTTTCAGTGGATTCTATCTTCGGTTTTTTAGCTACGTCATTAAAATAAAACAGCTCTTATAATGGTGTAAGGCCTCTTGGCAAGGTGTCATCTTTGCATTGCAAAACCTCAAGTTCTCTTTGATTTGATTTATCAAATATTTCTGCAACACAAGGATTTTGAATGTGGTTCATATCATCATTAAAGGACAACTCTGTTTTGGGAGTTTCATTTTTAGCAAAATTATTTCTTTCAAATCTTAAACTTTGTTTTGTGCTTGCAAATTCATTTATGGATTGCAAAAAATCATCTATTTGCTCATCACTATCAAACACTTTCCAATGGTTCAAGTTTTCCGGCATAGTAGGCCTGTTTTTTACTTTGATGAGGTATTGTTTATTTTCATAGGGTAAAGAGCAATTGCTGGAAGCAAAAGCAAGCTCATTGGCAAGGTAGTTTTGGGTCCTAGGGATGAAAGTGAGCTCATACTTCTCAAAGGTTTTGAGAAGATCTAGGATAGCATTCCTATACTCTCTCAGTATAGGGTTCTTGGATGAATACTCTCCTTTTATTTTTCTGATGATTAGTTTTGAATCTCCTTGAACCAAGATTTTCTTAGCTTTGAGGTCTTTAAGTAAGTGTAAACCAATAATGAGAGCCTCATATTCTACAATGTTATTGGTGCATTGGAAATCTAGCCTATAGGAATGGCCTTTATTTGTGTTGTGAATCCAAACCCCAGCTCTTGAGCCAGCCTTACCATAAGAGCCATCAAAGCTCATATGCCAAAGGGTGTCACTTTTGGATTTGTCACTATTTTGTACTTCGGGGCTGCTAGAGTTTTGGGTGTCATTTTCTTGATTAGAAGGTTGGTTTGGTTGTTTTGGGGGGCTTAGTTCTCCTCATTGTCATTCACTTGCTCATTGATATCATTTTCATTGTACAAGATGAATTAGTCAAGGTGTGAGTGAATGGAATAAACTGGTGTGTTATTTGGCCTATCTATGCTACTCACCATATATTTCATGTGGGATTCCTAGTAAAACCTCCTTGTTTGATTGAAGACTGGGAAGGTGGCATAAGTCATGTCCATTTGAAGGCTACTCTAGAGTTTGGCCCCCCATGATCTAGATAAAAGCATGCCATATTTTGGGGGGATGTCAACAACAACTATGTCCATGACTAGACTTTTAGCAGGGATTTGTGCCAGATTGACACACAGATCCTTGATTAGGCCTAGGCACTTAACCTTACTTGAATCAAAAGAGTACAAGTCTTTGTAAGGCTTTGTGATTTCTAGGTCTAATCTCCCCATCACAACATTTGGCATGAGGTTGCATGAGGCACCGCAGTCTAGCATAGCATTATGCATAATTTTTTCATGTATGTTCAGACTGACATAGAAAGGAGGGACAACTCCTTCTTGATATTTTTCCTCCACTTCAGGGCCAAACAACAGCTCTGGTTTATCATCAGTTAAGTTTAAAGTGTCAGTATCATTCCCTATGTTTAACACTTTGAAAATATGGGATCTATATACCTCTTGCATTACCAATTCAGTGAGAGGCATGGTTATCTTGATTTTGGAAATCTCTCCTTCAAAGCTGAAAGGAAAAGGTGTCTTTATTGCATTTACATCAGTTTTATCAGCCATAAAATTTTCCACATTTTTGAATTTCTGATTCTAATTTTATGGTTTGGATAGCAACAATTTTTCAGGGCCACTAGTTGAAGTACTAGGTCAGATTGAATCATTACTGGGTTGGCTGGCTTTTAGATTGTTTAGATCAACTTTCTTAGCCATAGTATTTTTGTTTTCAGTTGTCTTTTTAGGAATATGTTCAGGAGTTTTCTTAACAGCAATGTTTGACTTATTTGTTTTAGGAATATCTTGATTCTTTTTGCTCCTAAGGTCATATTTCCTATGGACTTCCATTATGGCATTCTCAAATCCTAGTTTGTAGTCTTCAGAATCTTCATATGATTTTTCATTTGGTTTTGAAGAGAACATCCTTTGTTCTTCTTCAGTAAGAAAAGTATTATCCTCATCATCAGAACTTATGAAATTTACATGTTATTCTTCCACTTGCTCTGGCTCTCTCTCCTCTTCATCTACATAGCTGTCTTGGAAAGGGGGTCTAATTTGCTGGTCATTTTATCTTTGTTTGATTTGGGGAGGGTCTCTTCTAAAATTCTGATTCCTATTCCTATTTTTAGGATTGACTTGGTTTTCCTTAAGAGGTGTTCTCTCATTCAAACTGATTTTTTCCATCATTCTCTCTATTGTCCTAACTAGGGAGTCAATTTTGGTGTCAGAAGAGGAGGTAGAAGGTATTATTTCATCTTTATAGGTTACTCTCTTCTCTGATATCATCCTAGCTATTTTCTCAATTAAGTTGGCCTCTACACTCACAACCCCTTTTTTCATGTCTTCTAGAGTTAGGGGATCTCTCTCCCTTAGTTGATATGCCATGTCAACATCAAAACCCTCTGGAAATTTCATTAAGTCTAAGCCTTGGGGAGGTTTCATGTGAGGTGGGAGAGCATTGTAAACACTGTTAAAACTAGTGCAATAGTCTTGAACACTTTCCCTCGGATTCCTTTTAAGACTGTTATATTCAGAAAGGATTTAGAGGGGGTTTTTCTTGATTTCCCATTTGTTTATAAAAGTTTGGTAGAGGGAAGGGAGATCATGTATGCTGTTGGGAGCTAAGTTTTTAAACCATTTATTGGGTTCTCCTCCTAGGCTCTAGGCAAAAGTCCTCATTTGCATGCTTTCTTATTCTATCTCCTTGTAGTCAAAAGCATCATTTATTCTATCTATATGTTTCTGGGCAGTAATAGATTCAGTCCCCATGAAGTGAGGGATCTTGGACTGATAATCATTTGGCAAAGGTAATAGTGGTTGTGGCAGAGCTAGAGGAGCATACCAGGCTGCCATGATGGGAGGAAATGGAAACAAAGGATGATTTACAAGGGGAGGGTTTGTGAGAGTTGGAGCGGGATGGAGTGAAGTGGTTTGCACAGTGGGGGTGTGAATGGCTGTAGTTGAGGTACTTGGGCCAACAAAATGATTCTGAGTAGGCTTGGGATGAAAAGAGTTGAAGTGATGGAGAAGCTGAAAGTTAGGTGGAGTGGAAGGAGAAGCTTCTCTACTGGAGCTCTGCTACAAATCTATGGGCTCAAGGTCAGTTTGGTCAATCCCACATTGTGACTTGGTTTTGAATAGGTTCTTGGTATGGGGAAAATCAAACTGAGGATCTTGTAGAGATGTAAGGTGTTCGGGTACTGAGTTTGCTCTATGAATGGTCCTAACAGTGGTTAAGTTTCCGGCTTTAGAAATTTTCCACAAAATATTTTCTGGGTCATCAACTATGGTAGGAGGATTTGGGTCCGGGTGAGATCTAGTATTGATCCTTCGTGAAGCCAGATCTCTTACTCAAAATTTAGAGAGGCTGAAAGGTTTGGGAGTGTTTTTTTTTTGGAACGCTGATCTTTCTTAGTGTTTATTTTACTCACACAAGGTGTAACTAGGCCTTAAAAATGATTGGGACTGGTTTGACACAATCCTAGGAAAACCTATGGGACTAGTGAGGCGAAAAAAAGCCTACTGGAGGCTAGTGGAGTCGCCAGGTGGAAATTTTTTGTAGTTTTGAGGGTATGTATATAATGGTCCACCACCAAATTTTGATAAAAATCAATCTAGGGACTATTTTTGGTTTTCTGAGTTTCCTTATGAAGCCATAAGGTTTATATGAGTATCCTCTAGCTGAGCCATCATCTTGCTAGGATGATGAGGCAATTAGTTTCTACTCTTGGCTATCAGTTGAATTTCCCAGTCTAACTGAGGGTCTAAATGAGTCTATAAGAGGTATTTAGGCAACTACGTACTCAGAGGCCCCACCATGATCGCCATTATGTTAGATCCCCATAATTTTCTAAATTGATTGAGATACAAATGGACAGGGGTAACATCAAACCAATCTTTGGAATCCAAGGACCTAGCCTTCAAGGATACAGAGAGGGATCTCTCTATTAGGTGAAAAGATGTGAACTTGTTTGCTGATTACTGTTGATTTTAGGCTAGTTATGAAATATTGGGTTTGTTGATTGTTTTTGGTTGGGTATGATGCTTAGATAGACTAGATAAAAACAAGGAAAACTTCAATGCATTGAACAATGGAGTCTAACAAGGTCATGATAGTTTCATAAATGGAGCAGGGAGTATTGTAGGGAAAAATATAGCTTGGTTGGTGGATCTTTGAATTTTGAAGGATCATGAGATGGAAATTAATTTTGAGAAACAAAGTTTGACAAAGATCAGTAAAGAATTATCTATCATATAATTTAACAAGGATATCTTAAACACAGATAAGTAAAAGCTATAACTCATGAGGTAGGGCAAAAAATTAAGCTCAATGAACAATACTTAAATTGATCAATATCCAAGATAAACATTCAAATGAAATATAGAAAGGTGAGAAACTTATTCAAATTTCATGGATTTCATTATCAAGAACAGAAAACATTAAAGATGCACAAATAACTTTTCATAGAAGGAGAGAAACTATGAACATCTAAGATTATAGCTATGAAGGTTCTTTGAAACAATTAGCTAAGAAAATGCAAAGAGCATGATTAAAACAAAATTCTTTGACAAACCTAGGTAATGGTGCTTTAAAGAGATGACTCCAAGAACAAAGTTTTTAGTGGAAAAAAATATGCAGGGCTAGCCATAAATCATGCTTGGTACCAACTAATCTAAACCATTCAAGAAGTGGAAAAGCTCAGGAATTCCTTAGAGAGCAAAAGATGAATTCTCTAACATATCCTAGCAGAAGAAAACATTAAGGCAGTGAAGAACAAACAAACCTAAGGTGCCATCAGAAAACATGTCTTAGTCTAAATTATTTGTCCTATTGAAATAGAGAAAGATGGAAACATAATGAAAAACTAGAAAACATGAAAAAAAGAGAAACAAATCACCGTCAACCATGCTTATGGATCCTGCAAACATTCCTCCTCCATCAACAAACAAATCAGGGCATGCATGAGCTCCAAGACATCAAATTCTTTTCAAAACTCCAAGAGACTATGTACTACTTGAGAATAAGTCATCAAAATCCAACCAAATACATAAGAGCCTCATGCTCTATTTGTGGAGCAAATGAGGAGGTGGAAACCATAAGAGGCTTCCCAAAACCCTAATTTTGTCATAAATGTCATAAATGTGCTTAATGACCATGCAAGGCCCAAGACACATAGTAGATAAGCTAATAAATGAAAAATATCAAAATATAACTCAATCAAATCTGGAGTGATTTTTCCAAGAAAATATTAAAAAACCATTTTTCCATTAATTAGTGTCTTTTGTTGACTTTTTGGCAAATACAGTCTGTTTGCAGAGTGCCACTTTTGCAGAAAATAGGCTGTTTTGCAACCAAGTTTTGGACCACTTCCCGATGTCGAATTTGGCTCCATGATAGCTCGATGGAAATATTGAAGAGTCTAATTTCCAAAAATTCTTGTGGTTTCCTGATATAGCTCATGCAACCCTATAAAAAATTCAAAACCCTTTGACTGTCTTTTGCGCAGCGCTAGGCCTAAAACAGGGGAAAAAAAGGTGATTTTTGAGGTGTTTTTTGACCTTTTCAGGGGTCAAAACAGCTCAAAATATTCTAAAATTTTGTGTGGATGATGTGTAGGTCATGAAAATTCCAAAAATGTCAATTTTTCCTCCTGAATATGCCCCATAGTTTTGCAGAGTGCCAGTGGCACTGCGCAAACTAGGCCAAAATTTCTCAAAAAACAAAATCTTCTCCAAAATCCTTCAAAATAGGTGGAGACCCTCCTTAGATGTTTTTAGATAATTGATGAGAAGACTCAGCCAAAATTCCAAGGCTGTTATGCTCATTTTCATTTTTTAGGTCTTTTACCTCAAGGAGAGCCTCCTTGAGTTTGGCACTAGCAAACCTGCTCTTTCTCGCGTAATGCTTGGTCATCTTCTTTTAGAGAGAAAGGTCTCTCTTGATCTTCTTGAAGTACTTATGCTCATTCTTATAATATTGAATGATGCGCTGGGCTCTTTCAGAATCTTTCTCCCACTCCTTGATTTGTGCATCTTTCTCTAGGAGTAGCATTTTAGTGGTCATCTCCTCATCCTCATTATCACTGTCTATGTCAATGAACTCAAGCCCTTGAGTAGTTTTCTTTATCCTTTTACTCCTCCTCACCTTTACCTACTGCTCAATATTTCCCACCTTTTCCTTTCCCTTGTCCACTGTTTTGATAACTTGAGGAGAGATGGCCCTTTTCCTTTTTGAGGCAGCAAACACATCTCTTTGTCCTATGTAGTATGTGCATATGTGAGGGGTAATGATGGTAGTTTTGACCATATTTTAATCATTTCTTTGACCCTCATCACTGCCATCAACCTCATCTTGGCTTTTTTCTTTACTGAGGTTCTCTCCTTGGTCATCCAGAAATTGATTAGTGTCATGACAATCATGATAGCTGTCATGACTCTCATGAATATTTTGTTGGCTGTCTTGTGCACTTTGTTGACTGCTTTCCTCATCTTGCTGCTCTTCCCTACTGTCTCCATCATCTCCATTGTGATTTGTTTGTTCATTATGTTCACTGCCTTGTGTTTCATCATTGTTTCCTTCATCACTTTCCATATCATCTGACTCTTCTTAATATATTTTTGTGTTTGCTTCACTGACTTCTTCACCCTCACCCTGATCTCTATGTGATCCTTGATTTCCACTCCCTGTTTCACTTGATGCATCAAGAGAAGGGGAGGAAGAGATGTATGCCTATGGCGAGGGCACTTGTGCAGATGAGCATGGCAGATTGGTTTGATGAGGATGCTGTGGGTTTGAGAAGAACTCATTGTTTATGAAAACATCCCAAGGTACACCCTACTACTCTAGCTGATGTACAACCACCATCTTGATCAAGGAATGGTGGAACAAGCTATACATTTGTTGGGGGTAACTCCTCCTTTGGACAACAAAACACATTTTCATAACACTCCTGTAGAGATAATAGGGTAGGTCAAGTGCCTTAACCCATGTGAAATGCATAAGGAGTCTAAGATGATATGTATAGTTCCTAGAGTACCTCCCCTCACAGGTGAAGTATTTCATGATAGCCAACATCAAGGGTGCATACTTATGCTTGAGATGTGAGGAAGGAAAAATTGTGATATTTCCTTCTCTATACCTCCTTTTGATAAACGGTAAAAATAAATCTCTCTCTAGCTTACCATTTTTGAACCATTTCTCACCCACTGAAGGGATACTAGTGGCTTTAGATATGGACACAGCTGAAATCTCAAATTTTACCCCTGCAAGGTATGAATGTTTGTTGTGAAAATTAAGGATGAGGAAGCCTTGTAAGCTCAGGATTGATCTTCACCTGCTTTACTCTTTCATAGAACTAAAAGAACCTTGTGTTTTGAAAGCATGACAAGGTCCTAGGAGAGGATGTGATAACTACTATACTTTGGGGTTCCAACCTATTAACTTTCCCTCTCTTGTGCTTTGGTTTTGAAGGCCTTTGATCTCCTTGACTACCACTACTGTTTTCCATCTCTGACATGGTGATGAGAGACACTGATTTGGAAATTGAGGTTTTAGTAAAAAAAAACAGAGTGAAAGGATAATGGTGAGGTCAATTTTTAGCCAAGAAAGTAAGCCTTTAGGATTTGAGTGGTGTTTTGGCTTTGAGGAAGTTTTTAGAGGATGGTAACAACCTCAATGTTTTTACCCACTTTTGCTATCAAAATTGGTATAAAAAATGCTTTTTAGGAGAGCCCGGTTCCTTTGTTACTTGACCTAAGGTTTCAACCTCCTAGGGTTTCTACCCTAATAACCAAAGAACCAAGATTCTTTAAGCAAATTTTCTTGAGGGATCAAGAAAAAAAAACCACTTACTTCAACTCTCTTCAGTCTTGGAGGTATCTCAAAAGATGAATTTGGGCTTCAGGGAGTCTTTTTTTCAATTTGGCACCTTTCTAAAATTTGTGCAACGCCTCTGCCCAGGCTATCGGGTCGAGCACTCTGCGCAGTGCTGGAGAGGCTGAACGGTGTTTTGCGCAGCATCGAGCGGTCTGCACGCGTTCTGGGTGGGTCGGTCACTTGTTTGCACAACGCTTGGAGGAATGGGCATCTCCTACTCGTCGGATGGGCGACTGGGTAGCCTGTTTGTGTAGCGCCTGGGCAAGTGACTTGAGGTGTCAGGCGAGAGGTAGGTTATGCAGTCTTCAGGGCGGACTGGGCCTGCGTTTGCACAACACCGAAGCCCTTTTTGCGTAGCACTGTAGAAATATGAACGGGGAGGATGACGGTTTGCGTAGCGCTGGATCCTCTTTTGCGCAACGCCAAATAATATTTCCCATAAACAGCCCAAAAACCCTATTTTTTCTCTTTGGAGCTTCTCCTATCCTTGCCAAGTGCAGGAATGAACAAATTAATGAATTCAAAATCCTTTATGCTTTTGAGAAGGATAAATTAAACCATAGAACCCTCTTTTGTAATGTCTTGGTCCCTTTTCATTTGTCTCATAACTTTTATCTTTTGGAGGGTTTTGAGAAAATTCCTCAAGGCACTTTTCTCCTCTTGTGGTGTTGATGTGTTGATGTCCTTTTACCCTTCTTCATTCTAATAACTTGGGCACTGAGAAATTTGTTACGAGCATGATTTTGTCAAAATTAAAGACCTATGATTTACATTTTGGGAATTTATCCTTTTAAACTAATATTATTTGCCATTTCTTCTTCAGTGCTGGTGAAACACTGCTGTTCTTGACAAACCCTAGAGAGGTGACTTGGGAATATCTGGTAGACATCTGTTGTAATGAAGGCGGCTCTATCATCCTTTGATCATTTTATCATTCCTTTCCAAATTTCTGGGTTTTAGGGCTGCTCAGAAAAAGATAAACAATGTTATCTTCTAAGTTCTAAAAAACCTATCAAAACTCTTTTATCATTCTAATTGTGCATTGAAGGAGTTAGGAAACCTTTGCCTTTGAAACCTTAGAATTTATTCCTTGTTTTGGCCAACAACATTTGCTAACCCCGATCTCTTAGAACATATGCTTGCTGCTGTCTCTTTTCTACTGATGATCTTCCTGTGATGATTTTATTCCTCTTTTACCTTAACCCATAGTTGATATGATGGCCTTTTAGTCTTTTTGGTAGGAAAAAGAACAAAGGGAAGCTATCCATTTACTAGATTTCATGCTTTAGATTAAAGGCCTTCCTTGAAGGATATTTTCATCATTTTAAGACACAGTTACTTGTCCCTTTCCTCCCCTGAAAACAGTCTCTTTGTAGGTTAAAATAGAGACTTGTAGGATACCAAATCCACTCTAGGACTCATGAAACCCTAGGTGACCTAGTGGAGGCTCTCTAGGACCTAGATTTTGGACTGAACCCTAAAAAAATGGGCTCTATCAAGCGTGAGACAGAGTTTATGGTAAAAAATTGTATTGAAGATTCAAAATCCAATGTTCTTGATCTGTCTAAAGAGTCTATAAAGATAGTTGGAGATCATCAATGCTTGGGGTGTTTTGGGAAGGACAATAGAGCTGCTTTGAGAAGTGATCTTAGTTTGGCTGTGGAGGGTAGTAGGCCAAAACAAAAACAAAGGATTTTTTAGGCCGGTTGAAAATACATGGTGAATAATGGATGGCATGAGCCCATGAGGGGTCTTTTGGGAGTGATATACTAGGCATGACTAGACAAGATGATAATATAGTGAAAATTTTATCGTAGGGATAATGAACGGAGTTAGATTTCTTGAACTCATAGTGTTTCATGGAATTTGTTTCAAGAAATCTTAGGACAAATATTTAGTCATCTCCAAAAGAAAAAATTACTGATGACTAACACCAAGAACACCTCAAGAGAATGGTATGTGAGAAAGGATGAACAGAACAATCATGGAGCGTGTAAGGTGCATGAGATTGCATGCAGGATTGCCTTTAAAATTTTGGGCAAATGCTGTAGATACTGCTGTTTATCTAATAAACAGAGGGCCTTCAAGTTCCTTGGATGGTGGTATTCCAGAGGAAGCATGGACAGGAAAACAGGTAAACTACTCTTTTTTAAAGCCTTTTGGTTGTGAGGCCTTTGTCCATATTAATAAAGAAAATAGAACAAAGCTTGAGGCAAAATCAAAGAAATGTACCTTTATTGGATATGGTGTTAATGATTTTGGTTATCACTTATATGATTATGAAAATCACAAAATCATTAGGAGCAGAGATGTAATATTCAATGAAAAGGTCTTATATAAGAATCAGTTGCAGGAAAAGAAACAGGAAAAATAAAAAAAAGAATACACAGTTCTTGATGAGATCACAGAAAAAGTAAAGGTGCCTAAAAATAATAATAATCAACAGCCACAAAAAAAACAACCACCACAACAGCAACAGGCACCTCAAACACCTAAAAGTGGTGTCAGAAGATCTACCAGGATAAGTATACCCCCTGAATGATACTCTCCTTCATTATATTATTTATTGTTGACTGATTCTGATGAAACCAAATGTTATGAAGAAGCAATGCAGGTTGAAACCAGGAAGAAGTGGGAGCTAGCCATGGAAGAAGAGAAGGACTCCTTAATACATAACTAGACTTGGGACTTAGTCAGGTTTCCTGCAAGTAAAACAACATTGCAGAATAAATGGGTTTACAGGTTGAAGGAAGAAGATGGAGGAAAACCGAGGTACAAAGCTAGACTTGTGGTGAAGGGGTTTTCACAAAAGAAAGGTATTGATTTTGATGAAATATTTTCTCTTGTTGTTAAGATGACTTCAATAAAAACTATTTTAATTCTTGTAGCAGCGGAATATTTGCATCTTGAACAATTAGATGTAAAGACAACATTTCTCCATGGATATTTGGAGGAAGAGATCTATATGGAGCAACTAGAAGGATATGAGGTCAAAGGAAAAGAAAAATTAGTGTGAAGGTTAAAGAAGAGCTTGTATGGCTTAAAACAGGCTCCAAGGCAATGGTATCTAAAATTTGACAAGTTTATGTCTGAACAAGGTTATACTAGATGTCACTCTGATCATTGTGTTTATCTGAAAAAGAAAAATGATGGAAGCTATATTATATTGTTATTGTATGTATATGACATGCTTGTTGTAGGGTCTAACATGCAGAAATAAATGCGCTCAAAAGAAAATTGGAAAATTCCGTTGCAATGAAGGATTTGGGAGCTACAAAAAAAATCCTTAGTATGAGAATAACTAGAGACAGGAAAAATCACAAATTAACACTGTCTCATAATGAGTACATACAAAAGGTTTTGAAAATATTTAATATGCAGAATGCAAAACCAGTTAGTACACCTTTTTCTAGCCATTTCAAACTTAGTAAGGAGATGTGCCCCAAGACCTAAGAAGAAATGGACTATATGTCTAAAGTTCCATATGCATCAGCAGTTGGAAGCTTAATGTATGCAATGGTTTGCACAAGGCCTGATATTTCACATGCAGTGGGAGTTGTAAGCAGGTACAAGAAAAATCCAAGAAGAGAACATTGGATGGCACTGAAATGGATTCTCAGATATTTGAGAGGTACCACAAATCAGGCATTATTCTTTGGTGGTTCAAACATTGCTCTACAGGGATATATTGATGCAGATATGGCATGTGACAGAGATAACCAGAGGAGCATTATAGGGTATGTATTTACTATAGGTGGAACAACTGTTAGTTGGGTTTCAAAAATCCAAAGTGTTGTTTCACTGTCAACAACAGAAGTACAGTATGTTGTTGCTACAGAGGCTAGTAAAGAAATGATTTGGTTACAAAGGTTTATGGATGAATTGGGTAAGAAGCATGATATGGGAACGTTATATAGTAATAGCCAAAGTGCCATTCATCTTTTAAATAACTTAGCATTTCATTCCACGACTAAACACATACAACTCAAGTACCATTTCATACGGTTAATGTTGGAAGATGGACAATTGAAGCTGGAAAAGATACACACTAGCCAGAATCCTGTAGATATGCTAAAAAAAGTTGTAACCAGGGAGAAACTGAGAATATGCTTAGTTTCAATTGGTTTTCAGGGATGACGATGAAGATGAGAAACAACCATGTCCAAAGAGGATTCATTTTCTAGCAAATGAAGCAACGATGGAGTTGCTACAATCAGTCTCCAAGTGGGAGATTGTTGGGTGTGGAGCCTGATTATCTTGTTTATTTTGTATCACAGCATTGGACCCCTGTACCTTAATGGGGCAACAACGCTGCCCGTACTTAAACGCTGCCTAGGGGGTCCAGGGGGGCTGGCTGCGACTTTATAGAGCCCCCACCTGGCGGGGGGTTTCGGGGGCAGCACCCCCGAAGCTAAAAACATATGTAAAATTGCCTTATAAAAGTATAGTAATTTCCAGTCAATCTGGGCTGTTCATTAGGAAAATGATCTAACATTAGAAGTTATGTTTAGTTTAGGGTTTTTTTCCCTAGAAGGAAATCGCTCACTTTGTATGAGGGTATTGTGTTTAGGCTGTGTATTGTATGTGTATTCTCAGCGCAAGAAATAGATAGGGAGATTGTGAGAGAGAACAAAGGATATTATAGCGGATCTGCTGTAGGTTGTGTCTCTTCATTTTGCTAGATAATAGAAAGGAAGGACTGGTTGTTCGGGGTGGACGTAGCCCAAACTAGGTGAACCACGTATATCTGTGTCTCTCTGGTTTTATGTGTTTTGTGTGCTTATGTTTTTCGAATATATTTTATTTGTTCCATTGCTCTGTAATATATAATTTTCTAACAAAAAGGTCATGTTTGAGGTCATCATTACTGTTTTTAGCATGCATGTGTCATGATTAAGGCATGAGTTGTCATTCAAACCATAAAACCTTACCCAATTATTCTTTTTGTCATACCTTGCTTTAAATTTTCATGTAATTGAAGTTATGGATAGCTGCTTCATCGAGCCAAGCAGGTTGCTAGTAGATTTAAAGGTTTCGGGTGTCATCAAGAAAGCAAGGCTGAGAAGATATAAAGTCACCATGGCTACAAGGAATAAAACAAACAAACGTGGTCACCTCCACAAGTATGAGCCCATGGACATGAATTTTCTCAATAAAGACCCAATAGCCATGGAGATTTTCAAAATAATAGGTTGCTTGCAATTCTGTCAAAGATTGCAGGGTTTCCATTTGCAGGTTTCCAAGGATTTTACTTACAGTTTCGCTGGAACAACTTCAAAGGTGGGAATGTTAAGCCTCACAGTGACACCAAACAACATTTCAACATCAACAGGAATCCCCAGAGGAGGGGAAGAGTGGTTTAAAGGCATCAAGTTCACCATGCAGGATTTCAAAGACTTCATTAAACCAGAGCATAATGAAATTGATCCTACTAATGCCATCCCTAGGAGTTTCATGAAGGAAAATTTTTCAAAGCTGTTGTTGATCATTCAGAAATATTTATCCTATGAAGGAAGATTTCACATGATCTACTCATATCACCTCAGGATTTTTCTACATTTTGTGGGTAAGAGGTCACTTGACTTGCCCTTTTATTTATGCAGAAGTCTAGGTAAAATGTCAGATAAGGTTCAAGTTAAAAAAGAAGGAAATGAAACTTCTCTCTTTCACCATGGTTTGATGGAGACAAAGCCTTTACAGAAGATTCAAACACCTAAAACAACACCTGCAAAAAAAAACCAACAATTAGCAAACAAAATAGCAAGAGAGTTACTAGGAGCCAAACAGTGGTTAAGGGTAACTTAGAGGACATATTGCATGCAATTGATATTGAAGAAACTCCCATTGTCCAAGTTGAAGATGTTGAAGATGGGGGAAGAAAGCTAAAGAAAAGAAAGATAGCTAAAAAGTTAGAGTTTGCAAGTGATGATGCTGGTTTCATGTTTCAAACTAGAAATCCATTGACCAGACATGCAAGAAAGGTCATGGAAAGTAGAAAATAAACTCAGAAGGTCAGTGAAACTGCTCAGCCACCAAGCATCATAAATCTCTCTTCACCTGTAAAAGAGGAGAAGGTTATCAAACAAAATAAGGGTAAAGAGAAAATCGCTGAAAAATCAGAATTTGAAACCCTTAAGGAGCATTTGAAGAGGCAGGCAAGGGGATATCCGTATTGAAGCAAGAAGCAAAGAAGCATAGAGCTGAGAAGGTCCAGTTTGAAAAAATGAGGAATATCTGGGAAGATCAAGTCACAAGTGTCTCAAAGACCTTGGACAATACAGAAAAGATGATAAAGTGGACTCAGCCACTAAGAGGAGAGGTCAAGCACATCAAAAAGATAAACCTGCACTTGAAATCCAAGAACATGGCATTAAAAGGAAAATTACAATACCTTGAAGAGAAATTGGAGTTGATTCATGAAAAATTGGAAAATAAAGGTTTAAAGATGACAGTGGTAGAAGAGTCTATAGCTCAACTAATTGTAAATGAAAAGGAAACACCACATGAGTAGTAAACTGAGATTGAATATGCCTTAGAAGGTTCATAAAATGCAGAGAATCAAGATTTTTCAGCTGGAGGTTAGTTTTTGAACATGGTTTTGAAGGATAAATTTCTGGTTTTTACACAGTTTCGTAGCGTACCTCAAGATTAAAGCCAGAAATATGCTACGAAAAAACCTGTAGGTGTCTTTTTTATTTTAAAGTCAGTTTTTACATGTTTCAAGGAGGGGGATTCATGGTAGTAAGATGTCATGACTTGATTAACATGATGGAACAACAAAGGAGTGAAGTAAATGGATGCATAAGCCACTTTTTCCACGCTACCAAAACTCGCTATGAAACTGTTTTGTTTTCATAGCGAGCTATTGTTGAAGGTTTTGAGCAACCTAAAAGTAGTTTTTGCCAAACTGGAGGTCTCCAGCATGTCAAGGGAGTCTATAAGAAGATATTTATGATTCAAAGGGAGTGCCATGCAGCCAGGTCACCAGTAAAAATAGTGTTGAAGTTAAGGGCCATCTATTCCTAAAAAACAGGGTTATGCTCCAAAAATCTAGGGATGTTTTAAATATGTAAAGTGGAGGTGAATTTGGTCATGTTTCCTTTGAGGATGTGATACTTATTTTGTAACCATCATGTAACTATTTCACAGATAGGATAAGAGAAATTTAATAAATAGGAGTTAGAGTCCTATTAGGAGATGGTTTCTTTAAAAGTTAGTTGTCAGTTTTCTGTTGAAAGTTATGTATTTAAGTTATGAAAGGTGTCATAGGAATTTTCGAGGATATAGCCACCAGGGAGATCATCCTTGTTGTAAAGAATGTCTATTTAAAGACAAAACATCGAAGTAGTAAGGGGTTGGACAAAATTTGCACCAAATTGTTGCTTGTATGATTTTAAATCCGATCAGTAATAAAAAGTGACTTTCTTCTTTACAGACCTGAGATTCTCATGACGCTTTTGATATCTTATTGATATATATCTTTATGTTTATCACTTGCAATATATTACATTCATAATTACTCAGAATTGATAACATTATGCCATGACTTCCTTTAGTGATGAAATGACTGTGTTTTATTATGTTGTGTGTGTGAGTTTCCTTTGTCTAAAACCTATATCTGCCTCAGCTTCCATGTGAAGACCTACTGTCATCGAGACTACTGATTTTTGACTCCATAAGCCCAATGGTAGCATGCCTACATTTTTCAACCTACAATCATACAAAACAAGTTACAATTCCATTGAGTTATCCATATAGTACTATCATTATTCAAAATCATAAGCCCCCATTGAGAAAGCCCTCTCAAACTGAAGAAGCTAATATTTAGTTAGAAGTGCTTTGAAATAGTTATAATGAATTATTTCATGAGCGCCAATCAGGTTCAATTTGGTGATAACATTTTGGTGCATCTGTCGAGAGTCGAAGATATACATTTCCCAAAATTTTGAAGCTGAGCTCTTGAAGGTAGTGGGAGCTCAGAATATGTTCGAGGCTGCAACTACCTTGGTGACTCCATTCAAAATTCTCATATTCAAAGGTGGCTTCGAAAAGGAGATATACAAGGAGTAATCCTGACCCAAATCCACCTACAATTGTGGATAATCCAAACACAATTTCCAGAGGCATTCAAGGTAGCTCTGCACAATTCTGTACTCCATTACACACAAAAGCATTGTCCTCTAAAGTTTTAAGAAGTCCCAAAGATAAAAAGTTTGATGATAAAATTCAGGAAGTCTTGTTTAGGTCTGAAAATGAAAATGAATTGACTGAGATTGTTTTAGACCTACAAAGAAGAGGTATTGATACCTCAGCCTTAGTGACCCAAAAAGATAAAGAAGAATTCTGGGGGGTAGTCACATCAGAGTTATTGTTAGAAAGGGAATCTTTGGATAAGTTGAAGGAACTAGACCCATTTGAAATCTTGCTAAGAAGAAAATCTGGTTTTCCTTTACTTGACTGGAGTTCATTTGTAAATTGACTACAAATACCAACTACTCCACCTCCTAACATTTCCTCTTCTTCTACTACTGTTTTCCCTAAAAATACCATAGTCCCTGTTATCATGGCTGGAAATGTTCCACCTCCACCTGTTGCTGCACCTGCTAGGTACGCCCCTCTTCTCCTCCCAGCTGTCCTTAATACCCTTCCAAGAAAATATTCTTCTGGGATTAAAACTTGGGGAAGTAATGAGGAGATTAAAGCTAAAGAACATGTAGACCAGTTTAATGAATTCATAGACAGGGAGGAGGTTGACCATGAAGTTGTCAAAATGAGGCTATTTTCTCAGAGATTTATTGGTGAGGTCAAAAAGTGGTTCAAAGCCCTTGCTCCAGGAAGTTTGGATAATGTGAATGAGTTTGAGGATAGCTTTTGAGAAAGTAGGGAAATAGAACAAACCCTCTGCAAGCCCTCACTGAGTACAATAGTTTGAAAAGAGCTGTAGTTGAAATTGTCCAAAATTTTTCTAAGAGATTTAATAAATTTTATGACTCCATCCCTGCCCATCTAAAACCTCCACTAGGAGAAACTCAACTGAGATATGCTAAGGCTTTTGACTATTAATTTTCTATCCTATTTAGAGAAAGAGAATCCCCTTCACTAGCAGAAATGCAAAATTATGCTGTGAAGGTGGAAGTGAATATGATAGCAACTAAAAAGTACAAGATGGGAAAAAAAATTGAAAGAAGAAGATAAGCCTTCCACCTTAGATGACAAATTTGACTCCATGATGAAAACAATGGAAAAATTGATGGATAGGCTTGCCCTTGGAAATGCTTCTACACCTCTTGCACAACATCAACCACAATTTAGAAATCCACAATTCAAAAGACCTCAAAACCAACAGAGACCAAGGGAAAATAGAAATCAGCCTGACCCTCAAGTAAGGCCTCCTTTTCAACAAAATTTAGTTGATGAAGAAGATAACCCTGAGATACAAGAAGAATCCATTCATTTCCTAGATGAAAACATGTCAGGAATGTTTTTGACTAAGGAAGAGCATGATACATCTGATCATGATGGAAACAAGGGTGAGGAGCCATCTGATTACCTTAAAGGTTATCAACATGCAATATTTGAGATTCAGAAACAATACAACCTTAGAAACAAAAATGTTCCTACTACTGCAAATACAACACAACCCAAGAAAGATACCCCTAAAGAAGCTGAGGTTAGAAAATATACACCACCACCTCCTTCTATCAAAGAGACTGAAAAAATTACTTCTGTTTTCAGTTTGGAGAATGATATTTCCAAAGTCAAGATCCTTGTCTCTTTTGGAGAAACTCTCAAGGTGAATGAATATAGAAGTAAAATTGTAAAAATGCTGAATTCCCAACCTAGAGTTGTAGACATCCTTAATGTACAAGAGGACCATCCTACCATATACTTGGGACTAAGATTGGAAGATGAGCAGAATGAAGAGGTGCCTCCTTTCTATGTTAGTCTTAGTATCCATGACATGAAATTACACAATGCCATGTTGGATTCAGGGGCCTCTCATAACCTCATGCCTAAAGTGATTATGGAAAGGATGGGATTATAAATCACTAGGCCATATAAGGAATTTTTTCTTTTGATTCAAAAATATTTCAATGCATTGGATTGATAAAATATGTTCTTGTTGGTCTTACACAAGTCCCTGCCAAGACAGTGGTAATGGAAATTGTAGTAGCAGACATTCCACCCAAGTTTGGCATGCTTCTATCCAGGTCTTGGGTAGCAAATATCAAAGGCACCATGCATATGGACCTAACATATGCCACCATTCCTGTTTTTGGTGAGCAAAGAAGGCTGTATAGAGAAACAAGGATGGCTTATATGGTAAGCAGTAAGGATAAACCTCAGAATTTCCCAATTTATGCTATTGAAACTGAATTAGGATCAAATATACTTTTCAATAAGCTACCTGATGAAGCAGAAGATGAAAATAAAGCAGAAATTCAGGAGGTTGAAAATCAACAAGTTGAAAATCAGGAAATCATTGAAGAAAATGCAGAGGGTTGGTGGTTGTTGCATTTTGATGGATCAGCTGGAATGTAATATTCCCAATTAGCCACTGCTACATGGAACATTATAACTACTCCAATTTTTGAAATAAAAAGTAGGAAAGAAAATAAAACATATCCCAGTGTGAAAAGGGATTGAAGTAGGAGGAAAAAATAAATCCTCTTTGGTGTGAAAGAGGGGCAAAGCAATGATCTAGCTACAGTTGACCAAGTCAACAATGCTGTCACAAGAGGAGGGAAAGCTACTAGGGCAGCGCAGTTTTGAAGGAGGAAACTTCTCAAGGAAGTCACATCACATATGAGTGGGGCCCGATATGGGAAATATCACCAAGGATAATAAGGAGGAGATAGCAACAAAGGATTCATTCATGTATTCATCTTCTCACAGTGTTATGACTGATTGCAAGCTTCAACTATTTAGCCGGAGTTGCAACACTATTTAGTGCAGAGGAATTCTCATATGGGAATTATATCTTCACCATTGGTATAGTTGATTGGGAGATCTAAGGAGGAGGTCCTCAATTCAATTATCATCATTTATCTTGAGGGAAACCATTCTCCATCCTAGACAGTGCAGTCACTTCCAAGGATTGCGTTATTTCTACAGTAGCTGCAGTAGCTAGGGTTGCATCTTTCCATTTGTGCTTGTTTCAAAGGACGAGGAGTCTATTTCACTCCGGGAGATCTATTGAGGGAGGCATTCGGCCAATTATTGTATTTTTTTTCTATTTCAGACCATATTTTGTTTTTCTTATGCAATGTTGCTGGGTAAAGCATTATTTTTTGCAGAGCTACTTTTTATGTTGCTATTTTGACGGAAACCCTTGTCGCGGCATTCTGAGGTGCTTGTAAAAGAGGTCTAACCTCTCATTTCTGATTCCATGCTTAATGAAAGCTCTAGATTTGTATTACACTATCATTTTCTATAGATTCCATAATAAAAATAATGCTGTTGCAGTCTCCGACATTTCTGTTTTATGAACCAGGGGATTGGGGTGCTTTTATGCATGTATGATTTGGGGAGATATGTTTAAAGTATCTAGAGTCATTTTTTTCTAATGCCATTCTATATTTAAGCTACATAGAACATATATTAAAGGATCCAAACCCTAGTCTACATTATTTTTGCACTAGTTTTCTTATACAACATCCTCACTGGAGACATAGAAGAAGTTCCTGAAAAGGAATATTTCAGTGGTTTCAGAGCTCTAATCTTGGCTCAGCTTGTGGGGGGAGATTTATCTTCAGCATGGAGAAGGAAGAAATCTCAAATATAGTACTTCAAACCCTATAGAACATTGCAAGGGATCTTATGGAGATGAGACATGAAGAGGACTCTTTAGGGTTTTGCCATAAGGCAAGCACCAGCACTGCAAATGGCATGGGGCATTCAGCAGCATCAAAACGCTCCACCATACATTCATTTCTAACTGAGGGAGATAAGGAGGGCACTCTAGGGGAATATTTTGAAGAGTATGAACTCCAGTCTCAAAGGTTCAAGGAGCACTTGAGCTTTCAGGATTTTTTCGGGGTCAAGGATGGGAGGAAGACTAATCCTCATCGAAAGGAGGAGAACTTGATGCAGGGATCAGCCCTATAGTGCAGTATGGTAGGGTTATTCTTGCCCAGATTTTATTGGACACCTAAGTGCACAAAAAAGGCTTGGGTGGAGAAGCTAGACACATACTTCCAGCTCAACAAGGTTTTTGAGATAGAAGCCATCAAGATAGTTGTGCTGCACCTAGAAGGGGCAACTCAAGATTGGTGGTTTCATGGGTTGACCACACTTGGACATCATCATATCACTTCATACTCAGCTTTCACCAAGAAACTAATGGAGAGGTTTGATCCAAGGGATTGGGAAGCCCACTTTGGCAAGATAACCAAGCTCAACCAGGAGGGGGATCTTGAGGATTACATTGCTGAGTATTTGCAGCTTTCAGTGATGGTATCTAACCTCGCTATGAGTAGGAAGGTATGCATGTTTTTGAATGGGATGGCTGAACCATTATAAGGGTTGGTCAAATCTACTAAACCAACCACACTCCTTGAAGCTGTGGAGAAAGCTAGAGATCTACAACACATCTTGCCCAGGGCAAGAACCTTTTTGCAGCAAGAGACTCACTCAAGACCAAGGGAGACAATCCATGTTCAGGATTTGGAGGGAGAATGTGTTACAGGAAGGACACATCATGTCAATACCTTCTCCAATAAGGATGCCAGCACTGTATGATCCATGGAAGACTTTGCTCCAAGAGGGGGAGCCATTGCAACGTTAAGAGGAGTCCCAAAGTATCTAACCTTGAGGGTGAGAGGAACTATCATGGGGCAAAGAGTTTCTATATTGATATATAGTGGGGCCACCCATAATTTTATTGATTCACAGCTGGTACAAAGGAGAGGAATCCACATGGAGCAGTTTGAGGGATTTTCAGTTTTGGTCCCAGGAGCTATGACCCTGCAATGTGCCAAGTATGTTCCAGCACTAACCACTACTATGGGGACCTATACATTGACAGACCACCTCTTTGTGGTAGATATTCCAGACACCAATGTCATATTGGGAGTCTAGTGGTTAATCACTCTTGAGAGATTTACCGCTAACTGGAGAACCTTGGAGATGGAATGGACAGGAGGGAAGGATGGCCAGCAACAAAGAATCAAGGGTATAAACACATACCCCCCTCAGGTTGTTTCATCACACAGGATGGAGCCAGATCCACGCAGAGGGGATGTTTAATGGGCAGTAGAGCTGCATATATTAGAGGTAAAGGGCAAGGATTCACTAGTGCATCCAGATGTTCAGTCTCTCTTGGACCAATACTCTACAGTATGTGGAGATATCCCACCAGGGAGACCTCCTGACCGGGGGTTTGAGCACACCATTGAGTTGGAACAAGGGGTCCAAGCGGTAATCACCACTCGTTATAGGCATCCCAAGGCTTATAGGGATGAGATTGAGAGAGCTATCAAAGAGTTGCTAGCTCTAGGACACATCCGGCCTAGTACTAGTCCTTTTGCTTCATTAGTGGTTTTGGTGAAGAAGAAAGATGGCACATTGAGGATGTGAATTGATTATAGGGCCTTGAACAAGAAGACTATGAAGAACAGGTACCCTATACCCAGAATCGATGAACTCATGGATGAGTTAAGGGGATCTAAATACTTCTCCATGATTTATTTGAGGTCCAGGTATCATCAAATCAAGGTGAGGGAGCAAGATATCCCCAAGACAACGTTCAAATGTCACTATGGGCACTTTGAGTTTCTGGTAATGCCCTTTGGATTGAATAATGCCCCAAAAAATTTCTAATCCTTCATGAACCACATCTTTCGTGGTCACTTGAGGAAGTTTGTATTGGTATTCTTTGATGATATTCTTATCTACAACCACCCTTGGGAGGAGCACTTGTAACATATTGAGACAGTTTTACATATCCTTAAGGAGTAGAAATTCTATGCCAAGCTCTCCAAATGTGAATTTGGCCTCATAGAGATGTTGTATTTGGGGCACATCATAGGAGTGGATGGAGTGAGGGTACATGAGGAGAAGTTCTAGGCTATCAGTGATTGGCCCGAACCCAAGAATGTTACCGAACTCAGAGGGTTTGTGGGCATATGCACTTATTACTGGAATTTTGTGAAAGGATTTTCACAACTAGCAGCACCACTCACAGAATTGAAAAAGAAGGGAGCTTTCCATTGGACACCTACAACGCAGAGGGCTTTTGATAAGCTCAAAGAGGTAATGAGTAGTTGTCCTGTTTTGGTTTTACCTGAATTTTCTCAACCTTTTGTGCTAGAATGTGATGCATCAGGTGAAGGTATTGGGGTAGTCTTGATGCAAGGTGGGCATCCTATAGCCTTTGAGAGTAGGAAGCTGCTCCCTCATGAGAGGCTATACCCCATCTATGATAAAGAAATTTTGGCTATCATGCATGCATTAGCCAAATTCCAGAAATACTTGGTGGGGAATAAGTTCAAAGTGAAGACCAATCATAATAGTCTTAGATTCTTCCTTGAACAGAGATAGCTCCAGGAAAGACAATAGAAGTGGGTGAGAAAAATTCAAGCCTATGACTTTGACATAGAATATGTCAAGGGGAAGAGCAATGTAGTAGCTGATGCACTATCCAGGAGGCCCACAGTGCTGTCCTTGAGGGGCATGGACGTAGATTGGAAGGCTCAACTCTTAGTTGAGTATTCCAAAGATGAATTTGCATGTGAGATACTTGATGGGGTGGTATCGGATGAGAGGTTGAGAGTGATGGATGAGGTTATCTATTATCGGGACCAGATCTTCTTGGCTAAGAACTCTAAGCTCAAGGAGAAGATCTTATTGGCTTCACATGATTCACCACTTTTCGAGCATCAAGGTTTCACAAAGACTTACAGATCTATCAGAGAGAGATTCTCATGGAAGGGTCTCAAGGAGGATGTGCTCCGACATGTCAAGGAGTGCACCATTTTCTAGCAGAATAAGGGAGAGCACACTCACCCTACTGGATTTTTACAACCACTACCTATTCCGGATGGGAAGTGGGAAAGCATCTCTATGGACTTCATCACCAGCTTACCGACAGTACAGGGTAAGGATTGTATCTTTGTTGTTGTTGATAGACTAACAAAGTACTTTGATTTCTTTGCTATCTCTACACATTATACTGCTTCAAAGGTAGCTGAGATATTATTTAGAGATGTATTTAGAATCCATGGTCTCCCACGGACCAGAGTGAGTGATCGGGATAGTCGCTTCATCGGTGGATTTTGGTAGGAAATTTTTCGGTTAGTGGGGACTGATTTGACTCCAAGCACTAGCTATCACCCCCAAATCGATGGACAAACCGAGATAGTGAACAAGTGGCTAGAAGGCTACTTGAGGAACTATGTGGCAAGGTAGTAGAAAGCTTGGCTGCGTTGGCTCCACTTGGGAGAGTATTGTTACAACACTACTCACCATATTTCTATTGGCATGAATCCATTCCGAGCCTTATATGGGTATGAGGCACTCTCATTTTCTGATGTTATGTTTGGGGCAAGTAAATCTCCAAGGGAAAAGGATTGGATTCAGGAGAACCAAGACATACTCAGGGTACTTAAAGACAACATTGCCAATGCCCAGAACCAGTAGAATATGTATGCAGACTGTGGTCGGATAGAGAGACAGTTTGAGGTGGGAGATCTTGTCTACCTGCGTCTTTAGCCTTACAAACAGTCCAAACTCAAGGATAAGGGAGTTGAGAAGCTCAAACCACATTTCTATGGGCCATACAGGGTGGTAAAATGTATCGGTAAGGTAGCATATGAGCTGGAGCTTCCTAAGGGGAGAAAGATCCACAATATCTTCCATGTCTCTTGCCTCAAGAAGACCATTGGGAGGCATGTAGTTTCCAACATGGAACTCCCCCCTATTGATGATGAGGGTCACTTAATCTTGCAGCCAGAAGCAATATTAGACACAAGGGAGAGGCAACTGAGAAACAGGGTCATCAAGGAATATTTGATTTGATGGAGGAATCTACCAGATGAGGATTCCACTTGGGAGGGAGAGAAGATCTTGCATCATCCTTCTTTACTATTGCTTGTGGGCAAGCAAATTTTGAGCGGGGAGGACTGTAATATTCCTAATTAGCCACTACTACTTGGAATATTATAACTGCTCCAATTTTTGAAATAAAAAGTAGGAAAGACAATAAAACATATCCCAGTGTGAAAAGGGATTGAAGTAGGAGGACAAAATAAAGCCTCTTTGGTGTGAAAGAGGGGAAAATCAATGATCTAGCTACATTTGACCAAGTCAAAAACGCTGTCACAAGAGTAGGGAAAGCTACTAGGGCAGCGCAGTTTTGAAGGAGGAAACTTCTCAAGGAAGTCACATCACATATGAGTGGGGCTCGGGATGGGAAAGCTCACCAAGGATAAGAAGGAGGAGATAGCAGCAAAGGATTAATTCATGTATTCATCTTCTCACAGTCTTATGACTGATTGCAAGCTTCATCTGTTTAGCTGGAGTTGCAACACTGTTTAGTGCAAAGGAATTCTCATGCGGGAATTCTATATTCACCATTGGTATAGCTGATTGGGAGATCTAAGGAGGAGGTAATCAATTCAATTATCATCATTTATCTTGAGGGAAACCATTCTCCATCCTAGACAGCGCAGTCATTTCCAAGGATTGCGTTATTTCTGCAGTAGCTGAGGTTGCATCTTTCCATTTGTGCTTGTTTCAAAGGAGGAGGAGTCTATTTCACTCTGGAAGATATATTGAGGGAGGCCTTGGGCCAATTATTGTATTGTTTTGTCTATTTCATATCATATTTGGTTTTTCTTATGCAATGTTGCTAGGTACATCATTATTTTCTGCAGAGCTAGTTTTTATGTTGCTATTTTGTCGGAAACCCTTGCCGGGGCATTCCGAGGTGCTTGTAAAAGAGGTCTAACCTCTCATTTCTAATTCCATGCTTAATGAAAGCTCTAGATATGTATTACACTATCATTTTTTGTAGATGCCATAATAAAAATAACGCTGTTGCAGTCTCCGGCATTTCTATTTTATGAAGTAGGGGATTTGGGTGCTTTTATGCATGTATGAGTTAGGGAGATATGTTTAAAGTAGCTAGAGTGATTTGTTTCTGATTCCATTCTATATTTAAGCTACATACAACATATATTAAAGGATACAAGCCCTGTTCTACATTATTTTTTCATTGGTTTTCTTATACAGTGTCCTCACTAGAGATATAGAAGAAATTCCCGAAAATGAATATTTCATGGAAGAGAAGGGGCCGGAGCAGGTATTTGGATCAAAAATCCTGAGGATGAAAGTAAGTTATATTATTTCAAACTGAACTTTGATTGCACAACTAACATGGCTGAGTATGAATCTTTGTTTTTGGGTTTGGAAATTTTGAAAAGATTGGGTGCCCAAAAAATTTTAGTTTGTGGAGATTCTGAATTAGTTATTAAACAAGTGGAAGTTGTATATCAAACTAAGGATGTGAGAATGAGAGTATACAGAAATTTGATCATGGAAATGTTAGAAAAATTCCAAGAATATTCATTTATTGTGAAGACTAGGGATCAAAACTTAGTAGCTGATTCCCTAGTTGTTTCTGCAAGTCTATTTGTTATCCCTGCAAATTCCACTGAAAGATATGAGGTTGAAGTTTGTCATAGGTCTACTATCCCAGACAAAATTATATATTGCAAGTTTTTGAAGATGACCAGCAAGTCAAAAAATTCATATAATTGAAAGAGGAGTTTGAAAGCACACAAGTAGATCAACAAAACATGCTTGCTAAAACTAAGGGTAATTCTCAAGTTTCGTAGCTGAAGAATAATTGTATACCCAAAGGTATCATCCCACTTGAAAATATTTTTGACCAAAATGATGTGTTCAAATCTCCTAGGATTCAAGTTGATGATGAAGAGGTAGAGAGTTGTAATCTTGGTACAGTAGCAATGCCTAAAATGATCAAGCTTTCAAAGTTTCTTTCTGTAGAGATGAAACAAAAATATGTTGAGATGATGAAAAGGTTCATTGATGTTTTTCCATAGAGTTATGCTGATTTGAAGAAATATAATCCTACTATTATTCAACATACCATTCCTATTAAATAAAATGAGAAACCTTTCAAACAGAAGTTGAGAAGGATTAATCCACTTCTCATGCCTCTGATTGAGAAGAAAATTAAGAAGCTCTTTGATGCAAAAATTATTGTTCCCATCAGATTCTCAAAATGGCTTGCTAACTTGGTTCCAATTAGAAAAAAGAGTGGAGAGGTCAGAATCTTCATTGAATTCAAAAACTTGCATAAAGCTTCTTTGAAGGAGAATTACGCTCTCCCTAAGATGGATCAAATTCTGTAGAACATTGTTGGTTGCCAAAGGATGTCTATGCTGGATGGTTTTTCAGGACACAATGAGATATTAGTGCACCCAGAAGACCAGGAGAAAACTGCCTTTACTACACAATGGGAAACATTCATGTATGCCAATATGCCCTTTTTTTTAATGAATACAGGAGCGAGTTTTCAAAGAGAAATGGACATTGCCTTTGCAGAGGAGAAGGATAAGTTGGTGGTTGTATATCTGGATGACATAACAATTTTCTCAAGAAGAGAGGAAGACCATTTGAAACATCTAGAGAAAGTTCTATTGAAGTGTAGAAGGTTTGGTATTTCTCTTAATCCCACTAAGATTATTTTTGCTTTAACTTTTGGAAAGTTACGTGGGCACATTATATCCAAAGATGGGATAAAGATTGATCCAAACAGAGTCAATTCCATTCAGAAATTAGATCTGCCTAGAAGCAGGAAGGAAATTCAGTCTTTCCTTGGAAGAGTGAATTTTGTGAGAATGTTTATTCCTAACTTTGCTGAGATTTTCAAAGACATAACTAGGATGCTGAAGAAAGGAGCTAACATTAAATGGATAGTTGAAGCAAAGAAATCATTTGAAGAAATTAAGAAGGCACTCTCTCAAGACCCAGTGTTTATTAGCCCAGATTTTTCAAAGGAATTTCTGGTTTTTACATTTACATTAGAAAACACAATTGATGGAGTTTTGTTGTAGAAAGTGTTAGTATCCTGTATTCACGGTATCACTAGGTGAATAGGGATTTTCTACAATCTGCTGAAAATAACATTCCTTGACTATCAACTATTTTCAGAAATCTCATTGCCTTCATTATCATCATTGAACCTGTTTCACTATATCTCATTTTTCCTTCTCCAATTACTCTCCTACTCTGAAAAACCCAAGTTTGACCTTGATCCCTCTTTTCACCTTTTACCCTACCCAAAACCCCACTTACATTGCTTAAAACCCCTCCTTACCCCTCCCTTTTCACTCATTTCCCTTCTTCCCTCAAAACAATGTAAAAAGGCCTTTTTTACATTATTTTAAAAGTAAAAATCTCACCATTCAGGCTCCATTATTTTAAATAAAAATTTGTTTTATTTAATCAACCCAACCCCATTATATTAGACTACCCAACCATTATATATGATAAACCCCGCCTCCTCTTATATGCCTTAAGCCCTCTCTTTAGATCCCTTAACCCCTATCTAAATTTTTTACCCCTCCATGACCATATAACCAAGGCCCACTGCTATACATTAAGCGCCTCCGCTTAAAAAATTCTCGAGCCCCGCAACATTAATCTCCTGCTCTCCATTCAAACCCCAGGCCCTACATTAGACCAAACCCTGCACTCTTTCAAACCTTTTTCTCCATTTTACTTCCGGGCCCCATGTCTTAATCTAATCCCACCGCGTCGTCTAACCCCGACCATTGTTGGATCTTCATCACCCAATCCAACGGTCCCCAACACATATCATACCCTCAACCGCCCGACACTTAGCACCTCCGAAACCCGTGAAATGGGTGGTATTACAGCCAGCTCTCCCTACCACACGTCGTCTCCTCTATGGCATCACATCACTCCACCCAAACCCATTTACCGCTTGTGTGCTATAAACCACCTTCCCACTTACCACAAAATTGCCGATCCTTTCAAATGATCCAAAGCCCTGCACCTTTGCGATAAACCCTCATCCGCTATTAACGCCTTTGCAAATACTCCAAAAGGCTCAAAAACATAAACCAACACAGAAAACCTACAAGCTCCCATTTTCCGTACTCTTTCCACAAATGCAGGTTTTTAATTAACCAATTTGTTTTAATGTGCAGGTAATCAAGGTAGAAAATGCATGGTTTTCATTTCTAAGGTCCTAAAAACGTCCAAACAGACTCCTTGGGTGACGATCCAACAATTTTTGTTCATAAAAAGGACTAAGAGCACTGGATTAAAACATGAACATCAATGAATCATGACCATTGATGGTCATTAAAACACTCCAACAGCAGCAAATGTTTCCCACCACGCATGGTAAAGAAGGAAAAGAGAAATATGTAGTGGCAGTTAGAGAAACCGTGACAGTGAGAGGATGAAGGATTAAAAGTTTAAAATAAAGGTAAAAGGTTTAAAGAATGATTAGAAGACAGAATGAAGACAAAAGGTAGATTAAAGGAATTAAAGGAGAAAACAGTAAGATAGATAGCAAGAGATAAATCCGAGTTGAAAGGCCAAATCAGGGTTTAAAGGATAGATCAAAGACAAATCAACGAAGGAAATAGAGCCAAAATGAATAATCAATACAACATTCACTTCTTCAAATCATATTGTCCACCTACAGCCTAATAAAGGCATCCACAGTTATTGAAACAATCATAGATATTTCCTAGCTACTTACAATTATTGTAAAATTTAATGAAAGGCCTTAAAAGTAAAAAATATCCCAGAGTTAGCTCAATAGTTAAGTTAGAAGTTATTGTTACAGTGAGTCAGTCACAAATATTCTGGCCTTGGGCTTTGTATGGTCTCAAAAGGTCAAAAATACATTAACTCTGTAATAAATACAAAATCTGCCACCCTAGGTTAGAGCAACCTCCTCATTTTGTAGATAAATACTACATGCATTGTTCATTTTTTGGGGGGTTGGTTGGTTGGTTAATTGGTGATTACTGAGATAGTTGATGAGATACTAGGTTGGATTTGATCAGAATCTGAGCTGCAAAGGTTATTTCACTGGAGTAATGTAACTGTTTTGAACATCAGTAATACAAGCACTTTCACAAGATTCATGAGCTATGTTAATGGTGAAGTTATCCTCCTTTGTAAATGTTTCCCTTCTGTTTTCCATATTGTCTATCATTTCTCTGATAAAAGAACGAAAATTTTAGATTAAGATATGTTGTCTTGGCACCTTATTCTTTCTACTTCTTTCATCTTAATGTTTTCTTCTACAAGGTCTAATTAAAGAATTCTTAATTGCTCTTTAGTTCCACCTAGCTTGTTGCCTTGAAATTTACTCAGTAGAGTCCAGCCAAAAAATTCTATGGTATGCCCTGTCCTTTGGTTTTTCTTGAAATGTTATTTTCAAATATTTCTTTGAAGTTGACTTAGTAGAGTCCAGCCAAAGAAGTGTATGGTTTTCCCTGTCCTTTGGTTTTGCTTAAATTGTTGCTTTGAAGATCTTCTTTCAAGTTTGATTAAAGAATTATTAATTTCTCTTTAATTACACTAACTGTTATCTTAAATGTTTTCTTTGTCTGACAGTAATTCTAGGATTGCTGGATTGTTGTCTTAAGGTTTACTTAGTAAAGTCTAGCCAAAGAATTCTATGGTTTTCCTTGTCCTTTGGTTCTTCTTTAACAGTTACCTAAAAGGATTTTCTTGTTGAAGTATGGTTAAAGGATTCTTAATTTCCCTTTAGTTTTACTGATTTCACAACTTACTGTCATTTCATATTTCATCTAATCTAAGAGATTCACTTGATATAGTTAAATTTCCCTATGAAAACCCTTGTAGAGTTGTTGAACAATTAAATCCTTTTATGACTCCATATCCCAAAGGATTAATGCTTCTCACAGTCTATCTATTCAACTAAAACACCCAATCAATTAATCAAACAAACCAATGATCAACCAATTAAACAAAACAAACAGTCATTGAACTTCATAACTAGCCTAAAATCAGAAAACATAAGCATAAAGATAAAATCATTTGCAAACACAAAAATAGAGAGAGCACTCTCTAAGCCCACAAAGGCTAGGTCCTTGGATTACAAAGTGGTTTGATGTGGTTCCTTGCAAATTTTTTCTTGCCAATCTTGCAAATCACGGGGAGCCAACATAATGGCGACCATACTAGGGAATCTGAGTAATTAACTGCTTAAATATTTCCTCAAGGACTCAGAAACCCCCCATCAAATTTAGATGAATCAAATGTTAGCCAAGAATTTTTTCTGGTTGCTGATGGTGGACAATAGCCAGCCTCAAAACAATTAAAAATTATCCACATGGTGACTCCATTGGTTTTCACTAGGCCTGCTGACTCCACTGGTTTTTTATAGACTCCACTCGGAAATTATTGAGAAATATTGATATCATTAAACCTCAACAGAACCCAGTCAAGAATACTTTGTGGATTAATTATTTCTTTCGCAAATTGGTTGGTTTTTCAAACTGTTATAACACGTGTAACCTCTCTGAACCTTGGGTCTAAGTTCTGGCTTCTAGAAGAATCTGTACTAGCCCATCCTGACCCAAACCCTCCTGCAATAGTTGAAAATCCTGAAATCATCCTTAGGAAGTATCCTAGATCTAAAAACCAAACTGTTAGCAGACCTATCCACAAAGAAAGTTCCCTACTTGAAAAAATTAAAGACTTGCAGAGTATCCTATCTGACTCACCCCTAGAACAAAGCTTGTCTAGGACTAGATATCAGAGTTGGATAACCCAGATGGTTATAGACCCATCCACCTTACAGGGGAATCATGTTGTACTAACTTTAGTCCCCATTCATACTCCTACTGTTCACCTTCCTCCATTTAACCCTCCACCTCCTTTTGTAAACCCTCCACTTGTTAACCCTCCTTTGTTTCCTCAACTACTAGCCATGGCAACATGGTATGCCCCCTTAGTCATACCATTGCCCTTAGTTGTTCTACCACAGGAATATCAGTCCAAGATTCCCTTATATGATGCAAGTAGTTCTACAACTGCTCAACTACATGTGGATAGAATGAATGACTATTTTTAAAGACAAGAAATAGATGATGAGACTGTTAAACTAAGATTGTTTGCTCAAAGTTTAGGGGGAGAAGAAAGAAAATGGTTCAAAGGATTAACCCATAATAGTATACATGACCTCCCTGATTTTCATCAATTATTCTTAAACAAATTGGAAGTCAAGAAAAACCCTCTCCAAATCTTATCAGAATATGAAAACATTAAAAGAAATGTTTGAGAAGGTGTATAAGGTTACTGCACTAGGTTCAATAGTGTATACAATGCCATACCTCCTCACATAAAACCTCCACAAGGCCTATCTTTAATGAAATTTCCAGATGGCTTTGACCTAGAGATGGCTTACCAACTAAGAGAAAGATACCCTCTTACATTGGAAGATATGAAGAGGGGTGTATTAAGTGTAGAGGCAAATCTGATTGCTAAAAAGGGCTAGAATGAAAAATGAAAAAAGAGTCACATATAGGGAAGAGGCGGAACCTTCGTCATCTGATACTAAGATTGATAACCTTGTTAGGATCATGGAAAGGATGATGGAAAGAGTAAGCATGAATGAGAGAGCTTACCCTAGAGAAAACCAAACAGCTCCTCAAAATAGAAACCAAAACCAAAACCAAAACTTTAGAAGAAACCCTCCTCAAATAAGACAAAGAGAACAAAGGGAACCTGATCAGAAAATCATACCTTCCTTTCAAGAAAACTATGCTGATTAGGATGAGGGATTGATTAAAGAACCAGAACGTAGTCAAATCAATCTAACGGGAGTAAATCATGAGGATACTGTTTTCCTCACTGAAGAGGAACAAGGCATGTTTTCCCCAATTTAATTTGAAGAAGAAAGCCTAGAATCGGAAGATTATAAGCAAGGCTTTGAAAATGCTATAGTGGAAGTACATAGGCAGTATGACCTTAGAAGCAAGAAAACCTAAGACACTCCCAAGAGAAAGAACCCAAAAATTTTTGCTAGGAAGAACTCTGAAAATAATCCTAAAAAGACAATAGAAACTTCAAAAATAATGGTCAAAAGTTCTGATGAAAACAACATAAAAAAATAACCAACATAGTGGTGACCAAAGCAGCACTAGTACATCAACTAGTATCCCTAAAAAAACCAATTCAACTGAGTTCCCCAATAAAAATCAGCAAGCTGAAATTGCTGTAAAAATAGTGTTTGATAAAACTGATTCAAATCTGCTAAAGCACATACACCTTTCAGTATTGAGAATGAAATTGCCAAGATAAATATCTCCATACCTCTTACTGAAATAGTTACTCAAGATGTATATAGATCCCAAGTTTTGAAAGATTTAAACATAGGATAAAATGTTGATTCTATAAATTTAAATGATGACAAACCTGAACTTTTGTTTGGACCTGAAGTAGAAGGTAAATTCCAAGAGGGAGGTGTTCCTCCATTTTATGTTAGTTTGAACATCCATGATAAAATCCTCCACAATGCCATGTTAGATTCAGGAGCTTCACATAACCTCATGCCGAAGGTAGTAATGGAAAGACTAGGCCTTGAGATAACTAGACCATACAAAGATTTATACTCTTTTGATTCCAATAGAGTTAAATGTCTAGGCCTAATCAAAGATCTCTGTGTTAATTTAGCATAAATACCAATCAAGAGCCTAGTAATGGATATTGTAGTGACTGCTATTCCTCCTAAATATGGCATGCTCCTTTCAAGATCATGGGGAGCTAAAATTCAAGGCACCCTCTAAATGGACATGACCTATGCTACCATTCTCGTCTTTAGTCAACGGAGAAGATTATATAGGGAGACTCATATGAAATACATGGTCAGTGGTCAAGAAAAGCCTAATAACTCCCCTCTCCATTTTATCCATACATGCCTTGACTCATTTATCCTTTACAATGATCAAAATATTAATGAACAAGTAGCAAAGAATGAAAAATTAGTGGAAAGAGAGGAAACAAAAGAGGAAGAAGAAGAACAGTCAGACCCAACAGAAAATAACCAATATGATGGAGACCATAAAGGATGGCATAATGGCAAACATAGTGGCAGCCATAATGACCAACATAATGATAAATCTGAGATTGAACCTCTTTGGAGTATGAGCTTTGATGGTTCTCGTGGTAAAACTAGTTCAGGAGCAGGTGTTTGGGTACACAACACAGAGAATAAAAATGCAGAGGGTCAGTCATATAGACTGAAATTTCAATGCACCAATAACATAGCAGAATATGAAGCACTCATTTTAGGGCTACAGTTACTCAAGAAATTAGGAGCCAAAAGGATATCTGTCTATGGGGATTTTGAGCTAGTCATTAGGTAGACTAAGGGAGAATACGCAACTAGACATCCTAGATTAAGAGAATATAGGAATGATGCCCTTGACTTCCTTAAAACATTCAAAGAATATGATCTTGCCTTTTTTCCCAGAAATCAGAAGATCCTTGCCAATGGACTAGCATTTACAGCCAATACTTGTCAAACACCTTATCATAACAAACAATACACAATACAAGTCAAATATAGACCAGTTATCCCTAATAACATAAAATATTGGCAAGTTTTTGAAGGAGATAAAAATATTGAAGATTTCCTGCAGTCCAGAAATGAGTTTGAAATGCCAAATTCAGACTTAGATCATGAAGAAGACTGCTCTGCTGAGGAAAAAACATATAAAACAGAGCCTCCTGATGATGCTAATATAAATATGTTAGAAAAAGAACACCCACATGAAGTAGAGCTGTGCATAGATTCTGAAAAAGAAGACTTTGAAGTGTTGCAGTCCAAAGATGATACCTTGCCAAAAGGGCTGGTTCCTCTAGAGGAACTTTTTGATTTCAATGATGTTGCTAAGAATCCAAAGATGGAACCTACTGAAGCAAAGGTAGAAGAATGCAATATAGGCAGTGACGAAGAACCCAAACTGATAAAACTGTCAAAAAAACTACCAGCTCTTGTAAAACATAAATATATTGAGCTATTCAAGGAATTTAGTGATGTGTTTTCTTGGAGCTATGAAGATTTAAAGTCATATGATACTGAGATAATTCAACACAAGATCCCTCTCAAAGAAAACCAGAAACCCTTTAAACAAAAATTGTGCAAAATAAACCCTGTCCAATTACCTCTGGTTGAGAAAGAAATAAGAAAAATGTATGATGCTGGAATAATAGTCCCTCTTAGATACTCAGAATGGATTTCAAATCTTGTATCAGTAAGGAAGAAAATAAGAGAAATTTGGCTATGCATAGACTTCATAAATTTAAACAAAGCCTCCTTGAAATGCAACTACCCTTTACCGAAAATGGATCATATACTTCAAAAGGTAGTGGGCTCAAAAATAATATCTTTGCTTGATGGCTTCTCAGGGTACAATCAGGTGCTAGTACACCCAGATGATCAACACAAGACAACTTTCACCACACCTTGGGGCACTTTCAATGCCTTTTGGGTTAATGAATGTTGGGGCCACTTTCCAAAGAGCCATGGATATTGATTTTTCTGATGAAATAGGTTACTTCATTGTGATTTATCTTGATGACATCACTATCTATTAAAAAACTGATGAAGAACACCTAGCTCACTTAAGAAAGGTCTTTGAAAAGTGCATAAAGTATGGTCTGTCTCTAAATCCCAAGAAAACTTTGTTTGGCCTTCAAGAAGGGAAAATTTTAGGCCACATAATATCTGAATAAGGGATTAAGATTGACCCAAAGAGTATTGAAGGAATATTGCAAATCAGTCACCCAAGAAACATCAAAGAGCTACAATCTTTCATTAGAAAGATAAATTTATTAGGAAGGTTCATACCAAACCTTGCAGAACTCCTAAGAAACATTACTAACATGCTGAAAAGAGAAACATGAGTCAAATGGACCATAGAAGAAAAGCAATCCTTTGATTTAGTGAAGCAGGCCCTTACTCAAACACCAGTTCTAATCAGCGTTGAATTTACCAAAGATTTCTTCATTTTCTCCTTTGCTTCAGAACATAGAGTTGTTGCTGTCTTACTACACAAGAACATAATAGGACAAGAGTAGCCCATAGAATTTTTTGGCAAGGAATTAAGAGATGCACCTATGAAACAAAACATAATGGAAAAATAGGCTTTTTCTTTAATCAAAGCACTAAAAGATTTCAGATTATACATTCTTCATTCACACATCATTGCATTTGTGCCTCACACAATAGTTAAAGACATACTTACACAAGATCCAGATGGAAAAAGAGGTAAGTGGATTAATGTCATCTTAGAATATGATCTGGAAATCAAGCCCACCAAGCTAAGCAAAGGGCAAGGACTAGCTAAACTCATGGCTGAAACAAATTTTCAAGCAATGGACGTAAATATGATTCATGCATTGGATGAACAAGAGGAGCTAGAAACTCTACCTATTGAAGAAACATTTTGAACTCATCTTAGTATGCTGATATATTATATGTACTTTTTAATCTGAATGTTCCTCCTGGTTTTTCCAAAACAAGAGCCAGATTATTGAATTTAAAGGCTATAAATTTCTCCATTTTAGGTGAAGTTTTATATTGGAAAAATGCTGGTGGTATATTGCTTAAATTTTTTCCTGAAGAAGATGCAGATAAGATCAAGCATGAATTTCATGAAGGAGAATGTGGAGGTCATATCTATTGGAAAACCACTGTCAACAAGATCCTTAGAGATAGTTACTATTGGCCCACCCTCTTCCAAGACATTCATAAAATGGTGATTGCTTGTCACAAATGCTAAATCTTTGAGGGCAAAAGAAAGATGCTTCCTTTTCCATTACAACCCATCTCTGTAGAAGCTCCTTTTCAACAATGGGGTCTTGATTTCATTGGAGAAATCCATCCTTCTTCCTCTACCTGACATAAGTGGATCCTTACTGCAATTGACTATTTTAAAAAGTGGATAGAATCCATCCCTTCCAAAACTGCCACAGACCCAGTAATTATCAAATTCCTTGAAAACCACATTTTATCTATATTTGGCTGCCCTAGGAAAATCATAACTGACAATGCTGCTACCTTTAGATCCAAGAAAATGGTGGATTTTTGCCACAAATATCAGATTCCATTGGGACCTTCTACAACTTATTACCCTCAAGGTAATGGGTTGGCTAAATCCTCAAACAAAAGTTTTGTGAACATCATTAAAAATTTGCTGGAAGAAAATAAGAAGTCATGGCACATCAAACTAGTACATGCACTAGGGGCAGAAAAATTAACAAATAAAAAATCAATTGGTATGTCACCCTATCAGCTAGTATATGGAGAAGATGCAGTTTTCCCAACAAGTTTGGGAGTTCCATTGATGAAGCTCATTCAAGAGGTGCAATCTGAAGAAAATGATATGCAAAGGGGAATAAATCAAACTGTCCAGTTGCAGCAAACCAGAGAAGAAGTATACAACATAACACAAAAAGTACAAGAAAACATCAAGAAGCTTTTTGACAGAAGAACCAAGGCAAATGATTTCAGCATTGGAGACAAAGTGCTGAAGTGGGATTCAAGAAGAGAGGAGAAAGGCAAGCATGGGAAATTTGACAATCTATGGAAATGCCCATACATCATTCATTCAACGAGAGGTAACAATGCATTTTTCCTACAAGAAATGGATGGAACCGAATTATTTGGAGGTCCTGTCAATGGCAGGATGCTCAAGCATTATTTTAGCTAAAAATATCAGTTTAAATTTTTCTTCATTGTATATAACATTTCTGAAACAAAACTTAGAAAAAATTAATATGGAAAGAAAAGGAAAAAGAAGAAAAGAGGGCAGATAAAAACAAAAAGGTAAAGCCCCATACAAAAAATGATGTTTCTGAAAGTGTGAAAGTCCAAATGCCACTACTGTTGAAGAGATCTTGTTCAATCATACAACCTAATCATGATTGAAAAAAATTCAAATTTTTGCTGATAGGATAGAAAATGAAGATTTTCCAAACTTTCTAAACTTGGCTTATCAGTAGGTAGATAGGAAAATACATTGGTTCCAAAGTCTGAATCTAAACCAAAACGAGAAGAAAAGGATAAATGAAAAATGCCAGATCAAAGCCCTTAGTTCTAGTTTATTATAGCTTGTCCAAAATGCCACAAATCATGACAATCAAACATCTTAAACTTGATTTAGTCATGCTTTAAATTTCATGTTGATAGATTAGAGAATGAAAATCTGTCAAACTGTTTAATCTTGACAGATAATTAGATTAGGTATAGAATAAAAGAGCTCATCAGTCTAATCTGAGCTCTTGGAAGTCATAAGGGTAGAAATATATAATTTTTCTTTCAAAAGAAAAATGATGTCAAGGGTTTGCCAGTCTAAATGCACCTAAATGAAGGAGAAATTCTAGAATAGAATGATGGGTAAGCAGAGTTTGAGTTTCAGAAAGCATGGTTTTCAAATGTTAAAAGGTCATAATTACAGAGGATTGCAACATACCGGCAATTGCAGAATGAAAAATTTGTCAAGTACAAACAAGGCACTGATATATGAAGACCAGAGATATAAATTCTGAGGTTCTTGACACCTCCTAAAGGAGTTGCCCTCCCTAGTTGGAGCCACTGTTAGTATCCTATATTCACAGTATCACTAGGTGACTATGGATTTTCTACAATCTACTGAAAATAACATTCCTTGACTATCAACTATTTTCAGAAATATCACTGCCTTCATTATCATCATTGAGCCTATTTCACTATATCTCATTTTTCCTTCTCTAATTACTCCCCTGCTCTAAAAAACACAAGTTTGAACTTGATCCCTCTTTTCACCTTTTCCCCTACCCAAAACCCAACTAACATTGCTTAAAACCCCTCCTTACCCCTCCCTTTTCACTCATTTCCATTCTTCCCTCAAAAAAATGTAAAAAGGCCCTTTTTACATTATTTTAACACTAAGAATCTCACCATTCAGGCTCCATTATTTTAAATAAAACTCTGTTTTATTTAATCTACTTGACCCCATTGTATTAGACTACCCAACCCTTCTATATGATAAACCCCACCTCCTCTTATATGCCTTAAGCCCTCTCTTTAGAGTCCTTAACCCTGCTCTAAAGATTTTACCCCTCCATGACCATATAACTAAGGCCCACTACTATACATTAAGCGACTCTACTTAAAACATTCTTGGGCCCCGCAGCATTAACCTCCCGCTCTCCATTCAAACCCCGGGCCCCACATTACACCAAACCCCGCGCTATTTCAAACCTTTCGCTCTGTTGTACTTTCGATCCCCACTTCTTAATCTAAGCCTGCTGCTTCGTCTAACCTCGACCACTGTTGGATATTCATCACCCGATCCAACGGCCCCCAAAACATATCGTGCCCTCAACCGCTCGACACTTAGCACCTCTAAAACCTGCAAAATGGGGAGTATTACCGCTAGCTCTCCCTGCCACACTTCGTCTCCTATATGGAATCACATCCCTCTGCCCAAACCCATTTACTGCCCATGCATCATGCTATAAACCACCTTCCCGCTTACCACAAAATCGCCGATCCTTTCAAATGATCCAAAGCCCTGCACCTTTTCCATAATCACTCATCCGCCATTAATGCCTCTGCAAATACTCCAAAAGGCCTAAAAGCCATAAACCAACGCAGAAAACCTACAAGATCCCATTTTCTGGACTTTTTCCACAAACGAAGGTTTTTAATTAACCAATTTGTTTTAATTTGCAGGTAATCAATGTAGAAAATGCATGGTTTGCATTTATAAGGTCCTAAAAATGTCCAAACAGACTCCCTGGGTGATGATCTAGCAAGTTTTTTTTATCAAAAGGACTAGGAGCACCAGATTAAATCATGAACATCAATGAATCATGACCATTGATGGTCATTAAAACACTCCAACAGCAGCAAGAGTTTCCCATCATGCATGGTAAAGAAGGAAAAGATAAATATGCAGTGGCAGTTAGAGAAACCGTGACAGTGAGAGGATGAAGGATTAAAAGTTTAAAACAAAGGTTAAAGGTTGAAAGCAGGATTAGAAGACAGAATGAAGACAAAAGTCAGATTAAAGGAATTAAAGGAGACAACAGTAAGACAGACAAAAAGAGATAAATCTAAGTTTAAAGGCCAAATCAGGCTTTAAAGAACATATCAAAGACAAATCAACGAAGGAAATAGAGCCAAAATGACTAAGAAAGACAACATTCACTTCTTCAAATCATATTGGCCACCTACAGCCTAATAAAGGCAGCCACAGTTATTGAAATAGTCAGAGATATTTCCCAACTACTCACAGTTATTGTAAAAGTTAATGAAAAGCCTTAAAAGTCAAAAAAATCCTAGAGTTAGCTTAGCAATTAAGTTAGAAGTTATTGTTACAGTGAGTTAGTCACAGATATTCTTGCCTTAGGCCTTGCATGGTCTCAAAGGTCAAAAATACATTAACTCTGTAATAAATACAAAATCTTCCACCCTAGGTTAGGGCAACCTCCTCATTTTGCAGATAAATACTGCAAGTATTGTTCATTTTTTTGGAGGGTTGGTTGGTTTGTTAATTGGTGATTACTAAGATAGTTGATGAGCTGCTAGGCTGGATTTGATCAGACTCTGAGCTGCAAAGGTTATTGCACTAGAGTAATGTAACTGTTTTGAACATTAGTAATACAAGCACTTTCATAGGATTCATGAGCTATGTTAATGGTGAAGTTATCCTACTTTGTAAATGTTTCCCTTCTGTTTTCCATATTTTCCATCATTTCTCTGATAAAAGAACATAAAATTTAGATTGGTATATGCTTTCTTGGAACCTTAATTCAGTCTGCTTCTTTCATCTTAATGTTTTCTTCTGCAAGGTCTGATTAAAGAATTCTTAATTGCTCTTTAGTTCCACCTAGATTTTTGCCTTTAAATTTACTCAGTAGAGTCCAGCCAAAGAAGTCTATGGTATGCCTTGTCCTTTGGTTTTGATTGAAATGTTATTTTCAAAGCTTTTTTTGAATTTTACTTAGTAGAGTCCAACAAAATAAGTCTATGGTTTTCCCTATCCGTTGGTTTTGTTTAAATTGTTGCTTTGAAGATCTTCTTTGAAGTTTGATTAAATAATTCTTAATTTCTCTTTAATTACACTGACTGTTATCTTAAATGTTTTCTTTGTCTGAAAGTAATTCTAGGATTGATGGATTTTTGTCTTGAGGTTTACTTAGTAAAGTCTGGCCAAAGAAGTCTATGGTTTTCCCTATCCTTTGGTTCTTCTTAAACAGTTACCTAAAAGGATTTTCTTGTTGAAGTATGGTTAAAGGATTCTTAATTTCCCTTTAGTTTTACTGATTTCACAACTTACTGTAATTTCATATTTCATCTAATCTAAGAGATCCACTTGATATAGTTAGCTTGCCCTATGAAAACCCTTATAGATTTGTTGAACAATTAAATCCTTTTATGAATCCATAGCCCAATGGATTAATGCTTCTCATAGTATATCTATTCAACTGAAACACCCAGTCAATTAATAAAACAAACGAATGATCAACCAATCAAACAAAACAAACATTCCTATAACTTCATAACTAGCCAAAAATCAGAAAACATAAGCATAAATATAAAATCATTTGCGAACACAAACATAGAGAGAGCCCTCTCTGAGCCTAGCAAGGCTAGGTCCTTGGACTCCAAAGTGGTTTGATGTGGTTCCCTACAAAGTTGTTCTTTCCAATCTTGAAAATCATGGGAAGCCAACAAAAAGGATAAAAAAGCATAGAGCAGCCCATTTCATTATTTAGTAGAACCCTTGCTAATTCAGATCTAAATTATAACATTTTAGAAAAATAGGCATATGCTTTGGTCAAAGCCATCAAAGAATTCAGAATTTATATTTTTCATTCTCATGTCATCGTAGTTGTGCCTAATGCTGTAGTGAAGGACATCTTGACTCAAATTGATACTAATGGTAAGAGAGGGAAGTGGACATCTAAATTGTTGGAATATGATATAGAAATCTGTTGGGGCCCTTGTTTTGAAAACTTGTTTTGAATATTTTGAATTTTGAATAAAGGACAGATTTTGGGTTGCGGAACAACACATGGAAGTCACAACCAAATCGCAACTACAGTAAGTCGCGGAGTTATCAAGGCGGCAAAGAAGTAAGAGATAGCTAAAGAAAGCAAAATGATAAGCGCAGACGGAGAGAAGATACAACGGAAGACAGAAATCAGAACTCATAGCTCACAAGAGAGAAGCTAGAAGTTGCCGAAGAAGAACACAGGAGGAACTAGAAGTTGCAATGGTAGGTGAATAAATAGCAGTCACCCAGCCGAAAGAAAGAAGGAATGTGACAGGAGAGACGAAGGCAGAGCGTCTGAAGAGGATTGAGCAGATGTTGCGGAGGGAATCCATTCCGAGCATGATTTCTCAGTAGTTCCTAGGTTTCTCTTATCTATCTTTCTGTCCTATAAGATGTCTGTGACAGATTTGTAATGAGCTTGCTGTGGAAAGCGATGTAACTATGGACTTGGTTGAAGATTATTAATATACCTGCAGGTTACTGTCTGATCTTATGAGTTACATGCATGCATGATGTCTGTGATGCTTTAAAAATTTATTTGCTTAATACCTAGTCAATATTCTAAATGTTCTTGTGTATATATGATGTTGATGCAATCCATTCTATGATAATCATGAGTTGCAGATCCTTCCATCACCAATGTTCTCTTCCCCTCTTGCATGTGGTCGCGGCATGCCTCGGGTGAGACTCTCCGTTCTCCGGAGTAGGGTGATAATGCTGGCATGGTTCTAGACTACAGCGGATACCCTTGTTGGCTCCAACCTTTGAACTTGGGTCTTTCTTGCGAGACCTGTTTCTTCGCCAAAAAATGGTTCCGTTGCTAGGACCCTACATGTTATGAGGGGAACTAGATCATGGTATCAAGGATCTTCGAAGGAGAAATATGGTGATGGTGGGATAACCATCTAGACCAATTTGTTGCTTAGCAAGCAGAGTTGATAAAGAAAAAGGAGGGGGTGCTCAAGGATCTTGTCCTTTTCTCAGATTCCGCCAGTGATACCTACAAGATCCTTTGGGGAAAATTCCCTAGCGACCTCTACAATTGGTTACGGAGATTGCAGACCAGGGTACCTAGAGATAGCTCGTGGAGGATAAACCGCAAGTGAGTGCATGGAGATCTGGTGGCCATGCATCGGTTGGATACTGAGTTGACCTGTGCGGTGGATTTTTGGGTAGAGACTACTTTGGACGGATATATTGTGGAGTTTGCCGCAGAGTGCTACCAATCCTTCTCAAAAGCTGAGGCCATTTTCTGATCTGGGCTGAGAGGGAAACTGCTCAAGGAGATTCCGCTATGGATTAAGGCCCTGATGGTGGACGAAGGGCTGATAGAGTTCCACAAATCGAGCATGGAAGCGTAAACCTCCAGTGTTGGGGGAAGGGTTGAAGGGACAGATGCCGTGTGAAGGGTGAAGTGGCATGAGTGGGGAATGGATGCTAAGGCCGCAAGGAAGTTGAGGGAACGATGTGCACATCGGAGGGTGCAGATCGCCGACAGGTGGCGAGAAAGGGTGATGCGGGAGTTGAAGCGATGGGAAGACAATAGGAAGAATCAAAAGGAGGCGCCTCAGAGGATAAGAAGTATGGACACCCAGGCGGATACCCGGGAGGGGGAAGGGACCGCTGTGGGAGTGTGACGGGTGCATGGGAGCCTAGCTAGGAGAGAAAGGGAGACGACGACTGACGAGGATGATACAGGTGTGTAGCCCGAAGAAGGTTCCGATGGTGAATGGCACATCGTGATGCAGCGGTTGTTTCAAGAGCGGTTGCCATTCATCTCTCTATGCAGCCCTACTTCCCAGAATTTTCACGGCACGGATCCCTACCTTCCCTTGGTACTCTATAATCCTTTGAGTAATATTTTTGTTAAGTTACAAGCATTAAGTCGACCGCACAATAGTTCGGTGTCGCATGTTAGTCGCGGTGTTACTAGTAGTATTACAGTTCCTGGTGGTATAGTCACACAACCAGGACCCAGAGGGTTTATTATGGTCACCCCTTCGTAAGCAAACATGGCCGGGTCATTCACCCGGTATCTAGAATTCTCTGGCCGAGGCAACGATGATGTGGAGCAACACTGGTATCTCTGCGAAGCCATATGGAGGGCTCGATAGACACCAGACGCAGGGAAGTTAATAGAGTTCCAAACCACACTCAGAGAGAGGGCTTCGCAATGATTCATCAAGTGGTCTGAGGCTCATCTGAATCTAGTAATAGATGACGTTAAGCAGGACTTCATCCACGAATTCAAGCTTCCCCAGATAGACCAGCAGGGTCTGTTCGAGCTCTGGCAAATTAAGCAGAAAGAAGGGGAGATGGCATGGGAGCTGATGCGTCGATTCAAGGACGCGATTGGGAAACTCAGATACCCGATCGACCCAAACCATCAGAGGGATTGGTTCATCAAGGCCCTGCTTCCCTTAACATGAACCCCCCTCACCCAGCAGAAGATTGACAACCTGCAGGACGCTTTGGAGTAGGCCATGAAGATAGAGGCCATGGTGGGCTACCCTTAGGAATATTGAGGAGGGAAGGCCCCACATGATCCTTATTTGATAGGATTGCAACATCAGATCGCCAGTCTGATTGAAAATATAAAGGAGATGCAGCCGATGAGACTAGCTAGGCCGAACGTTTGGTGCACTCATTGCCTAGTTGAAGGCCACGTCGCAACCGAGTGTCCCCGGTTGCACAACGCACGTGTGGGACCCTCTGTCGCGGTAATCTAGGGGGTTCCACCTATTGGGGGTGGCGCGGAAATGAACCTGTAGGGGGTATACCAACCGCAATAGCCTTATGCGGGGTTCCCACCTCAATCGAACCCAACTGCCACTGAATATTGTGAAATTTGTCGGATGATGGGGCCATCAACCTCGGATGTGCCCAATTCTACAGAAGTACTCCAGCATCCCAAACAATGCATACTGTGAGTTTTATGCTTCCACGACTCACAACACAGAGAAGTACAGGGCTCTCAACGCTTTGGCAGACCGGTTGGACCGACCTTCTTATTGGGTGAACGAGGCTTCCAGGGGTTGAGGACTCGGTATGCGTGGCGGCTACACAGGGGGCCGGGGTCCACTGAAATGCTACAACTGTGACCAGGAGGGTCACGTGGCCCAGGAGTGTCCCCTTCCCCGATGCCCATGGTGTTCCCAGTGCCGTGTGAATGCCCATGCAACAGAGGAATGCCTAGAACTTATCAAGAAGTGGGAGGAACGGGCATGGTAGAGGGCCACTAATTTGGTCAGCTCCAAGCCACGGTGGACCAAGAATCAGGCCATGCAGAACGTAGCTATTGTGACAAGAGGTGGTAAGAAGATGGGGGAGGACGCTCGCAGAAAGGAGTCGGCACGAGTTGTCCGGCCAGCCTCCCTGAACAGTTAATCAGGCTAGAAGCACAGAAGAAGTATTTCTAGGAGGCTGTAGAGGCATTTGCTTAGCTGAGAGAAGCCGAAGGCTTGGAGGTGCCCCTGCTGACAGATCTCGGTGCGCAAAGCACCACATGAACCTTGATTGAGGACTAGCTCCAGTTATTCCTCAAGATTGTTGACAATGTTGCGATGCGGTAGCATTTAAAGCGTACCTTGGAAGGTGCACTATAGGGGAGTACAGGACCAGGGGAACAGGTGAGCACAGCCCCCCAGTACGTTCAGCGGGTCAAGCGGAACAAGCACCGAATGGGAAAAGAGTTCCGGCTTAACACGTAGGTTCTGGGATTCCAGATTAGTGACACCGTGCTTGGATTAGGATCTGACGTCAATATCCTACCACGGAAGACATGGGAGGCTCTTGGCCAGCCACGGCTGACCTACTCACCGATCCAGCTTAGAATGGCAAACCAGTACTGCATTGTGCCGATCGGCTGACTCGAAGGTGTCGAGGTCGACATTGCAAGGGTGAAGACTTACACAGATTTTGAAGTTATTGATATTATGGGGGACAAGGATCCTTATCCTGCCCTGTTAGGCATCGATTGGGCTTTCGAGAATTACACTATCATCGACCTCAAAAAGGATCTGATGATCTTTGAAGATGGAGAGGTCCGGGTCACTCAGCCTCTTGACCCATATCAAGGCCTGAGATATACCGAAACGATGGATAACCGGGAGGATGCTTAGATGTTAGACAACCTCTACCAGATGACCATAGGGAAGCGGGAAGACTATATTAACTCGACCGCGACCAGCTCTGTCAGTTGGCGTAGTGTCCAGAGCTCGAAGCTGGGTTCGGAACTAGCATGGGAAGACTGGCAACAGGGTGGGTACGAGACCAACACGCGGAGGTGTGCCAATATTTCCCGGGTTCATTGGATTGGTGTGGAGATCCAAGGGTATCCCACCCTGTCGAACATGCAAGCTGTCAATACCTTTATTACCAAAGTAGAAGACACGGTACCAGAAGGAAGTAGGATACCACTTTTGGACATCGCGCTGCAATCCACATCAACACAGTGGTGGAAAAATCACCGCAACACTCTATCACAGTGGAGTTGTGTGGCAGAGGCTTTGAGGGCACGGTCTAAAGAAGACAAAGGACCTCGCAGCAGGCATAGGTACCACGGGACTTCTGATCCAAAATACCACCTGAAAACTTGCGAGGAGTAGTGGCGAAGTATAGGGTACCCGGAAGAGCTGTGGGTACATTGGTTTGTCCACTCTTTGGATACCATTCCCCACGCATGGTATTTAGAAGAAGAACGGAAAAGAGGGACCAGCTCCTGGCTGGAAGTCGCGAGCAAATTTGTGCGGTGTTTTTCCTTCGAAGGAGAGACAGAGCTGGTGTCCCAGGCATTACAAGCAATCAAGGGGGTATTTTTTCTCTATGATCCGAGGACGGACGGGAGCACCTTAACATTGCATCTTGAGGGTAGGTGTGAGTTGGCTTGCCAGCGGATCGATGGCGATCTGGATGATGACGGTCTAGAGGACCTAAGGCACCTGTACTTCGAAGAGAAGGAAGGCGAGCGAAGCATCAAAGATGAGCCAACCACTGAGGGCATCCATCTGCTGCGACTGAAGATGAAGAAGTTGAACATCAGTACGGATGAGAAACCCAAACTGGCTACGGTTGGAGATTACTGGGATGAGGAGACGACAAAGGAGATTTTCAGCCTCCTCCAGGAATATGAAGACCTATTTCCTTCATCAGTTGCAGATTTGAAAGGCATCAAAGGTGACCTTGGGGAAATGGGTATTGTGCTGAAACCAGATGCCAGGCCTGTGAAGCACCAACCCTATCGGTTGAACCCACAGATCAAAGAAAAGGTCAAGATGGAGATTGATAAGATGTTGGCAGCAGGTCTAATATTTCCAGTGGAAGAAGCGGAGTGGGTGAGTCCTATCGTCATTAAGAATAAGAAGGATAAGTCATAAATCTGAGTTTGCGTCGACTACCGAAGTCTGAACAACGCCTGCATCCATGATCCGTTTCCCACTCCTTTCAGTGACAAAGCCTTGGATCATGTTGCGGGAAATGAAGCTTACTCCTTCACTGATGGATTTTCAGGTTATCATCAGGTGCAAATTGCAGAAGAAGACAAGACGAAGATGATGTTCACCACCGAGTTGGGGTCGTTTGCATACCACGTGATGCCGTTTGGCTTGAAGAACGCCCCGGCCGTGTTTTCCCAGATCGTTATCGCTGCTTTTCGGGAGTATATCCACAAGTTCCTGGAAGTCTACATGGATGATTGGACCGTCTACAATTTGCTGAAGAAACACGCCACCCTGTTGCGCATCATTTTCGAACGGTGTCGCCAGTTGCAGATTTCCTTGAACTTGAAGAAATGTATTTTTGTAGTTCCTTTCGGCACGCTGTTAGGACACGTGGTCTGCAAGCAAGGGGTCTGCTTCGACCTCGCCAAGGTAGCAGTGATCGTCAACATGGAAGCCTTGAAATAGTGAAGCAGTTGCAGGCATTGCTAGGGCACACAATTTATTACCGATGGTTTATCCGAAATTATGTGAAGATCACTGCTCCCTTAGAAAAGCTCTTGCAGAAGTTGGAAGTGTTCCAGTGGATAGAGGAGTGTCAGATGGCCCTTGACACCTTGAAGGAAAAACTGGCAACGGTGCCCATTCTGGTTCACCTATATTGGGATAAGCAGTTCCACGTGCACATTGACGCTTCCAGTATTGCACTGGGGGCTGTCTTGGCGCAACCCGGGGAGACGACAGTTGACCACCCAGTTTACTTCGCCAGCCGCAAATTGTCTAATGCCGAGTGGAATTACACCACTACCGAGCGGGAGGCCCTTGCCATGATGTATTCACTCCAGAAGTTCTGCCACTATCTTCTGGGAGGAAAATTTAAGTTCTTTATGGATCATTCTGCATTAAAGTACCTGGTCAATAAGCCCGTCTTGGAAGGACGAATATGTCGGTGGCTCCTACTCTTCCAAGAATTTACATTCGAAGTGATTGTCAAGCCCAAGAGGTTGAACGTTGGACCCGATCATTTATCCCGGTTGGAAACAAGGGAGAACGACGGCTCTCTCGATGATCAGCCGCCGAATGCTGATCTTTTTCGCGTCGAAGCTGTACCCGATTATTTGGTCGACATTGCCACTTATTTGACCACGAGGAAGTGCCCTCAGCATTACACCCTGCTTCAGAAGTGGCACCTGGTCATTTGCGCTGCTGAGTATCAACTGATAGTAGGGCAGCTCTACAAATTGGGTCTCGATGAGGTTCTGCGTAGATGCATCCTTGATCACGAGCGTGAGGTCATAATGTGGGAATGCCACAGCGGTGTCGTAGGCGGGCATGTGGGGGCGAAACCCACTGCCCGGAAGGTGCTTCAAGCTGGCCTATGGTGGCCGATAGTCCACACCGATTGCAAGACTTTTTTGAATAAATGCGATGTCTGTTAGCGAATGGGGAGGCCATCTCACAAGGACAAGCTTCTGCTACACCCGGTGCATGTGTTGTGGCCGTTCGAGAAGTGGGCTATTGACTTCTTTGGTCCCATAGCCCCGATCGCCTGGCATTCCAAGGCACGGTACATAATTACCGCAACTGACTACCTCACCAGGTGGGCTGAGGTAGCGACAGTGCGGGATTGCATGGCGGATATAGCAACATGGTTCATCTTTGAACACATCATCAGCCAGTTTGGCTACCCTTGAAGTCTAACCAGTGATCAGGGTACGCATTTCATTAATGACACGATCAATTCACTGCTGGCCACATTCATGATCCAACATCACAAAATCAGCCCGTACCACCCGCAGGCCAATGGTACTATTGAAGCATTTAATAAAATTCTTGAAAAAGGCTTGACTAAGATCTGCAATGCCCAGCACGATGATTAGGATGAGTGACTACCAGCTGCATTATGGGCCTACCGAAATATGGTGAAGCACTTGACCAATTAGACACCGTTCCAGCTGGTGTATGGCCGGGAAGTTGTGGTTCCCACTGAGTTCACCGTACCGAGTCTTTTAATTGCCACATCCCTCAAGTTCTCGAAAGAGGAGTCACTACAGGAATGCCTCCACGAACTACAAGAATTGGACGAGGCCCGGTTTCTGGCCGAATTTCACCAGAAGGTTTAGAAGGACCGGCAGAAAGCGTGGCACGACCGCCACATCAAGAAAAAAACATTCCAGGTTGGTGGCAAGGTCCTCTTATATGACAACAGGTTTCAGAAGTTCCCAGGAAAGCTGCAGATGCACTGGTTGGGACCTTACTTCGTCATCGAAATTAGAGATTCCGGAGCTGTTCGGTTGGCTCAGCTGGATAGTACTGTTTTACCTGGGTGGGTGAATGGCACACGTCTGAAACCATACCAGGAGTAAGTTCCTATCACTTTTCATCAATAACTCTCACAACCGAGAGCACCCGTAGCGTAGTGTAGTTGAATAACTCTCCAGCAACCGGGATGAGCATATGTAGTCTTTTTTGTTTATGATTAGCTTGTCAATAATCGCTCTATTGCGGGGACTACACCGCAACCGACTGTGGTTGGGGAGGGGTGTTTCCAGTGTGTCATCCTTGTAGAATCCATAAACGTGTCAATGTCAGTCTAGGTAATTTCAGTTAGTACTTGTGTCAGTCCGTAGGATCGTCTATATTTGCATCATAAATTACCATAATTGGAAGTAACCTCGCCATAATCATTTTGCCATCATTCACCGTAACCTCAGCCGTCACGTCCACCCATTTCCCCATGCCACCGTCAGCAACTGTCAGAATACACATTGGCACGCGATTGATCGCACGATTATCATAGAGAAGAATGCCTGCAGGAATTAACTTGTTATGGAGTCTCATCAACTTCACTCGTGCCAGGTAATTACATAACTTGCATGAAAAAAAAGCACGATAATGCCAGAATATTTAGAATTAGAAATTGAAGTTGAACCAGAGCAGCAGAAGTATCCAGACGCACAACACCAAGAGAGGACACCGAGACGAATTCTGCACGTTTATCAGCGCCGAGAAAAAATGTCGAAGGCCCTCCCAGCTGTCCTCGAACCAAAGCTCGACGGTAGAATTCACAAGACAAAGTCCCTTATTGGGAAATACGACAATGTGGCCTTGATAGATGCCAACCTTTCAGACTCTTCTGAATTCTCGGCCCTCAAATGGCAGGTGTATATGGAACATTACTACACAACAACCGGGCACTCAAAAAATAGAATTATACCAGCGTTCTGGGGCCTTTAGCAATCTTCTCTTCTAAACTTATGAAATCTTCCGGTCTTTAGGACCACAGGCTCGGCTATGCAGTGCACTCGGTTCGTACTCAACTGCATCCAGAATGGGTCCTTGTGGCTGAATAAGGAAATTCCCATTCATCGTAAGGATACCCATCGTCTTACCGGGCTTTCACAAAATGGCGTGGATGTCTCGACTGCATGTCAGACCACCTCCAAGCGAGCGCGGAAGTCGGGAGACGCAGACTTGTATGGAAAATATGGCACCCGGCGGGGAGGAAAGGGAGCCAAGATGGAGCTTATCAATAAGCCTGAGATTAAATTTGCCTACTACCTCATTGCCAAAAAGACAATGAGGCACTACACAAAGGGCGAATGCACCTTGGACACTATCTCCATTGCAGAGCACTGTGTTCAGGGCGCCAAGCTGAACTGGTGCTCCTTCCTGTTGAAAGAGTTGTTTGATGTGTGTGAAGAAAAATACAAGCGCGCTACAAGCTTCATTTATGGGTATTTGATCATTGCCTTTGCCATGTGGAAATGGCACACTCCCCTTGTCAGGTTACCAGTGGAAATTCTAAAGGGCCAGCCTCTCACGATGAAGTTTGTTCCATGGAAGGTGTCGATTGATCCGAGCACTAAACAGGTGAATGCCGAAGCATTTCGGACCTGGTATGGTTTAATGACGGACGTCGTAACCAGCCAGCAAAGGGTGCCCAGAAACCTGTTAGATGAGTACAGCGAGCAAGTGTGGTTCGGGGTCAGTCACAGACATACTTACATCTGACCTACTTGCATACTGGAGGACACCTTCTGCATGAAGCCGCTGAAATTCCAGCTTGAGGATACCGCCTTCCACAACGAAGTCTGTTCGTGGCTGGGGGTCATGATGGAAATCTGCGATGGGGTACCTACGTACAACTTTGATTGGATGTTACCACAGAAACAACCTGCCAAGACGGATGCGGAAGTGACACCACAGGAATTCACGGTGCCTCTCATCCCCATTGTCCGCCACTTAAACACTCAGGTACGCAATTTTAATGCGGTGACCCAGGTTATTTCAAGTGGTACTGCTCCTTTCCATTTATTTTCCGAGTTCCAGCTTTCTCACTCTACCTCGCACCTCCACACAACTCCTCTCACCTCCCCCATCCCTACTATTCTATTTACTTCTGGAAGCACAATCATAACCCTGATGGGAGAGAAGAGTCAGACCCCAGATCAATTAGAAACTCCTCCGGCCAAGCGGGCCCGCACCACTGAAGCAAATCTGGTGGTGGACATCACTGACGATGATCCACCACTGCCACCGAGTATAGGGGCGCTGATACAAGAAGAACCCCTCATTGACCCTTCAGAGTTTATCAATATTCGACTTCCACCTCCACCCATCGTTCCACCTCCATCCATCGTTCCACCTCCACCTACCAATTCATCCGCCCCATCCAATTCATCTGCTACCGTGTCTGACCCAATCATCTGGGAACTCCTTGGTGGGGACCACGAGGCCGAAGTTGACTCCAGTACTGAAGCCGTAGTACCACCAGTCGACCCCGTTGGAGAACCCCAAGTTTCTCTATCTAATATAATTATCCAAATGGCACAAATTGTTACCGACTCAGCTGGGGCTCCGCCTGAGCCCACTATACCTCCACAGGTTGGCACTACAGATTGGCAGGAGCGGCCGGACTTGAATATAGCTGACTCAGCACATCAACATACCCCGTCGCCATCCCCTCCAGAGCATTCTAATCGTTCAGTTTCCAGTGGGCAACCCTTGCAGGAACGGAGGCCGGACCAAGGCACTTCGGGGATCGCCAATTTAGAAACCTGGGGTATAGCTCAGTTGTACTTATTTATCCAGAGGGTGGCCCAACAAGACGAACGGCTTCATTCTAAACTACAGCAAAGGTGCGACGAGCAACAACAAAAAATTGCAGCGCTTACTGAACAGCGCGACCAACTCATCACCGCACAGGGGCAGCTGCAAGGGCAGATATAACAAGTCACCACGGTGTTTTTACAGGTATGGCCAACCGTCGAGGCTCATTATACTCAGATTCCTACAAATGTGTTAGAGACAAGTATCATAGAACAAGCCCTCCACCTCCGGATCACATTCAATGGCCTCCACAAGGAAAATGTGGAGCTTCACGCAGCGTTAGGAGCCCAGCTAGCACTGCCCAATCCAGAGGAATTTTACATGGCATAGATTGTTGAAAAGCAAAACCAGGTCCACCAGATGCAAGAAACTCTCAACTCTGCAATGTGTGATGCTTACGACCTCCTGAAGGGTCTTCAGGAGTGCTCAATGGTTCTGACCATCAAAACACAGCCAATCTCTGCGCAGTTGCAGAAAATTTCGAGAGAAATCCAAGAGGCAACGGACCCCGCACGGTTGGACCAACTATACGCCCAGGCGGATGCTCTCGAGGTGTAGATTCAACAAACAAATGCTAGCTCAGCAATGGCCAAACAGGTAATTCATGAGCTCCACCCGCCCCTCCAACGCAGCGCCAAGACAAAGCAACAACTAGCCGCCGAGGCCGAAACCCAAATCGGCATGGTGTTCGAGAATGTACTGGCGCAGGTAGAGGAGGCAGCTGTCACTAAGATTTCCGCAGAAATAGATTCATTAGTGCAGGGGTGGCAGCAAGCTGTATCGACCTTCCATGAGCTTAAGGCTACAACGTTCAGCAAAGTCCCGGAGTTGGGGCCCTTGTTTGGACAACAGGCTGAAGGCGCACAGCGAGAACAGGGCACGAGGTCCAGTGGGGTGATGGAGATAGAAATAGTGATCTGTGATTGACTCGGGGACGAGTCAAGAAATTGTGGTCGGGGCCTCTTGGGGCCCTTGTTTTGAATATTTTAAATTTTGAATAAAGGAAAGGTTTTGGGTTGCGAAATGACACATGGCAGTCGCAACCAAATCACAACTACAGTAATTCACGGAGCTATCAAGGTGGAGAAGAAGCAAGAGATAGCTAAAGAAAGCAAAAGGATAAGCGCAGACGGAGAGAAGATATAGCGAAAGACAGAAAGCAGAACTCATAGCTCACAAGAGAGAAGCCAGTAGCCACCGAATAAGAACACAAGAAGAACTAGCAGTTGCGATGGCGGGTGAATAAATAGCAGTCAATCGGCTGAAAGAAAGTGTTGAAAATGCAACAAGATGATGGAGCTTAGTGAAATGAAGTCACCTTCACTAAGTGGGCCCGCAGGCTATTTTTGGCGCAAAGTCTATTTTTAGACATATGGAGCATGGTCTAGGAGTTGCAGGATGCTATTCTTGGATGATTGGTCGAGTTGGTAAAAATAGATGGACCTCTATTTTTAGATATTGGGCGGAATATATTTTTAGACTGCGGGGCTAAAAATAGAACAATCAAATATTATTAGCTCTTAATAATATTTGGACTATAAACATTATCTTATTCTCTTGGAACACTTCAGTTTGAGCTACGGATGTGGCCCATGCAGCTGAAAAAGGAATTACGCTATTCCTATGGGTTTGGTTGAGCTATTGCATGGTTGACTTCAGTTAGACTCATGTGGCAGAGTTTTGGTGGAGTTGATTGAGGAGTTGATGGAGTTGTGTTCGGTTTAACTTAGTTGAACTAGTTGTATTTAGTTTAACTGGCTAATACATTAGAGATGAGTGGTGTGAATTAATTATTAATTAATTCACTAATTATTAACTCATTATTCAACTAAAGAACACATCAGTTAACACCAGTGCATGGACAGTTCAGTGGAGACCAGTGGAAGAGATAGGTGAAAGAGCTGGTTTGCTATTAGTTGTGACATTAGTTGTGCATGAGATTTGCACAAGCATTGGAGGAGATTGCCAATGAGAATTGCGCAGTTGGAGCTAGTGGGATTCGAACTTGGATCTCATCCATAATCCTTTTGGATTGCGCAGTAGAGGTAGGCAAACAGTGGAGGAGTTTTGAACCCGTGACTTGTTCAAAACTGAGCTAGTTTGTGTGTAACTTTTGGAGATAGTACTGAGTACTTGTGAGGAGTATTGTGCTATGTATTGTTACATGTTCTCATTCATTATATTATACAGATAGCGGGGGGTTTTCAGCTATAAGCTTTCCCCATTACATACTGCGTTATGTGTGTGTTGAATCTATGTTCTTATGATCACATACCGCTTGTTTTATTTCCGCATGTGATGATTAATGGTAGAAGAGGTTATGTGCTATGCATGCAATCGAATTAATGTGTGACCAATATAATCTTAGCAAATAATCTTCATTATTCAAGCAAATTTCTACATGGTATCGGAGTGAAGATTGATCATTGGATCTATTACAGTGATTACAATTTTATTTCGGTAGACAGAGTCTATAAGCGGGCTAGGTAGCCTCTGGATCCATCCTTTCTTTGAAAGGTGATATATCCAGTAAATTCCCCTACAGTCAATCTCTGTGCTAGAAATAATTTTTCTCAAGTGTAGATCGGAAGCGGTTGAGTTTTCAGCTGTTGGAATTCGAATTTGTAGAATTGTTTTTCTTGGTGTCGTAGCTGAAATGTCTTTCAACGGATTGCGACTGGAGTATGCTCTTGAAGGCAGCTCAAATTATGTTGCATGGAAGGACAGGATGGAGGTAGTGTTAGATGATAATGGGTTGTTGGAATTCATAGAGAAATAAGTTCCAAAGCCTGCTGATGCTGCTCAAGTTGAGGCTTGGAAAAAGAAAACAGCTAAATGTCGAAGGATTCTGTTGGAGGGCATGAAGGATCACATTGTATCCAGCCTGCATGGAAAGGCTTCTCCATACTTGATGTGGAAAGTGTTGATAGATTTATTCCAAAGCAAGAGCGAACAGAGGAATTTGGCGCTCAAGGATAAACTCAGGAACATTAAGATGGAGAAAGACGACAGTATACCCAAGTACCTCACGAAGTTCACCCAATGCAGGGATGAGCTCGGAAGTGTGGGGGTGAGTGTCGATGAAGAGGACTTGGTGGACTTGGCTCTCCTTGGTCTTCCGAAGAGTTGGCATTCCTATCAGGACTCTGTCAATGGTCGGGAGAAATTTCCAGGATGGGAGCGACTTTGGTCGGATCTCATGCAAGAGGAGATAAGGCGAAGTACCAGGGACTTGCCAGGATGGGAGCGACCTTGGTCGGATCTCATGCAAGAAGATGAAGGCGGTACCGGGGACGGACCCCATCTGAAGGCATCGATGAAGAAAATTGCGCCTTAGGTAGCAAGAAAAGAAGGAAGAGCAAGAATCCTTCTCAATCCGTGCGAAAGGCAAGAAGCAACAGGACATGTCCAAGGTGAAGTGCTTTCACTGTCACCAGCATGGACATTATGCCACAAATTGTCCGCAGAAGAAGAAAAATAAGCATGCTGCTGGATCTGCAGCGGGAGAGGCCTTAGCCTCGCAGTTTGAGCTGGATTTTTTCATTGATCGCATGCTTGGTATCAAGTGTGATGGGATCAGTATGGTTCTTGGACAGTGGTGCATCTTTTCACATGACATGAGATCAAGATTTGTTTTCTGATCTGGATGAGAAAGATCTTGGAGTGCACATCGAGATGGGCGATGATGGTAGATACAGTGCGACCAGTATCGGTACCATTTCCTTTGAGAGGGAGTCTAGTATACCCTTTGTATTGAAGGATGTGATGCATGTTCCAGGATTGAAGAAGAATCTGATCTCTGTGGTGATGTTAGAAGACAAGGGGTACGATGTGGTCTTCAGTGAAGGAAAGGCTTTCCTGCGCAGTAAGACAACTGGAGAAACCCAAAAGATAGGGGTTCGAGTCAAGAACCTTTATCAATTGCAAGTAGATGGCTGCGCAGCAATGGCATGCAAGGCAGAAGGAGTGGTGAGCCGGGATGATGGCGAGTTGTGGCACCAGAGATTAGGCCACCTTCACCATGGAGCTTTGAAGATACTGCAGCAAATTTCTACTAGGCTTCCTAAGGGTACTCTTGTGCAGTCAGATCAGTGCAAGAGATGTACCTTAGGAAAATTTCTGAAAGCCACCTTTCACGAGAAGGATAGTCATGCCACGATGATCCTTGAGAGAATCCACACAGATGTGTGTGGACCTTTCTCAACAGCTTCGAAAGTAAAGCACAGGTACTATGTGATCTTTGTTGATGATTTCTCTCGAAAGTGCTGGATCTTCTTCATGTAGAAGAAGAGCAAGACATACTCAAAGTTCTGTGAGTTTACAGCACTGGTCGAGAGGGAATCAGGGAAGAAGGTGAAGGCTCTTAGGAGCGACAATGGTGGTGAATTCATCTCTGGCGAGTTCAAGGACTTCTGCAGTGCAGAAGGGATTCGAAGAGAGCTCATAGCTCCCCATAACCCACAGTAGAACGAGGTTGCTAAGCGGAAGAACATAACGATCGTGGGTGCTGCACGGGCGATGTTGCATGATCAGGGCCTACCCCTTCACTTGTGGGCGGAGGCATGCAATACTACAGTATATGTGCAGAACCATTGTCCTCACAAGATACTTGGCATGAGTACACCCGAGGAGGCATTTTCTGGTAAGAGGCTTGATATTTCCCATTTGAGGATTTTTGGTTCACCTGTTTACGTGCATGTAACAAAGGATGCCAGGAAGAAGATGGAGCCGACCGTAGAGGTTGGGATATTTGTGGGGTACACTGATACGCCCCACAACTATCATGTGTATTTGCCAGACAGTCGCAAGACTGTTGTGCGACGGATATCAAATTTCAGGAGGAGAAAGCCATGAAGTGTTCGTTTGAGAGGGAGCTACACTTGCATGCAGATGAGGAGCTATTAGTTCCTAAGGATGAGCTTCAGGATGTGGATCAGCCACAAGATGAAGTTCATGGAGTGGAAGAGACCACTCATGCAACGCCAACCATCAGAGGGCGCAAGCGCACTACAGAAGCTGAGCGACTGGCTCAAGATGCAGAGAAGGTTGTAGGACCACCTACAACACAGCGCAAACGAGGAAACGGAGTCAGGACGGTCTGTGGATACATGGCTCTTGTGAGCAAGTGTATCGTGACAGAGCCATCCTCTTTCGAGGAAGCTGTGGAGGATCCCGCATGGGTAGATGCCATGGTGGAAGAGTATGATTCGATTTTCAGAAACAGTGCATCGGAGATTGTCTCAAGGTCGAAGGGGAAATCGGTGGTGGGTTCGAGATGGATCTACAAAGTGAAGCAGACAGCTGACAGGAGTGTGGAGAAGTACAAGGCAAGATTTGTTGCCCGAGGCTTCTCACAAATAGAGGGGATCGATTATGAGGAGACCTTTGCACCTGTCGCAAGGTATTCTTCCATACAGACGATTCTTGCTCTCTCAGCGCAGATGGGGTGGCACATTCATCAGATGGATGTGAAGATTGCGTTCCTCAACGGAGTCATTGAGGAGGAGGTGTACATAGAGCAGCCCGAAGGTTTCGAGATCTTCAGCAGCGAGTCGCATGTGTGCAGGCTCAAGAGAGCGTTGTATGGGTTGAAACAAGAACCTCGTGCTTGGTACACACGGATAGACAGTTATTTCACCGGACTTGGATTCTCCAAGAGTGAGGCGGATCCTAACCTATACCAGATTGTGGTGGAGGGGAAGTTGCTGATCATTGTACTGTATGTAGATGATCTGATTTTGATGGGTGATGAGCTGTTGATACTTTCATGCAAGGAGGATATTGCTAGAGAGTTTGAGATGAAGGACTTGGGCCTCCTTCATTATTTCCTGGGATTGGAAATTTGGCAGCGCAGTGATGGACTATTTGTTTCTCAGGGTAAGTATGCCCGGGAGATACTGGAGAAGTTTAACATGCATGGCTGCAAGCCTGTTGATACTCCTCTTCCTGGAGGTTGGAGGAAGCAGGATGCTACTTCGGCGGAGGTAGTGGATGCCACTGTTTATCGACAGTTGGTGGGGTCGCTTATGTATCTGGTCAATACACGACCCGATATATGCTATGCTGTTAACCAGCTTTCACAAGCTATGGTTAAGCCTACCAAGCTCTTATGGAAGGCAGGCAAGCATGTATTGTGTTATCTTAGAGGCACATCGGGATATGGCTTGTGGTACAGACAGGAGGATGAGGTGAAGCTTTGTGGCTTCACGGATGCAGATTGGGCAGGGAGCCCAACGGACAGAAAGAGCACATCTGGAGGGATCTTCAGTATCGGGTCGACAGCAGTTTCTTGGTACAGCAGGAAGCAGAGATCCATGGCACTCAGTTCAGCAGAGGCTGAGTATATGGCAGCAAGCTTGGCTGCATGCGAGGCCATATGGATGAGGAAGATCCTGGTTGGGTTGTTCGGGTCACACTTGGAGCCTACTGTGATTTATTGTGATAACCAGAGTTGCATTAAACTCTCGGCTAATCCAGTATTTCATGATATATCCAAACACATCGACATCAGGTACCATCATATCAGAGATTGTGTGCAACGGAGAATCATGTTACTTTCATATGTTCCCACGGAGGATCAGGATGCTGACATCTTGACGAAGGCGCTCACCAGGAGCAAGTTCGAATTCCACAGAGGCAGGATAGGGGTTGCATATAATCCATATCTTGTTGAGAGGGAGTGTTGAAAATGCAACAAGATGATGGAGCTTAGTGAAATGAAGTCGCCTTCACTAAGTGGGCCCGCAGGCTATTTTTGGCGCAAAGTCTATTTTTAGACATATGGAGCATGGTCTAGGAGTTGCAGGTTCCTATTCTTGGATGATTGGTCAAGTTGGTAAAAATATATGGATCTCTATTTTTAGACATTGGGCGGTTTCTATTTTTAGACTGCCGGGCTAAAAATAGAACAATCGAATATTATTAGCTCTTGATAATATTTGGACTATAAACATTATCTTATCCTCTTGGCGCACTTCAGTTTGAGCTACGGATGTGGCCCATGCAGCTGAAAAAGGAATTACGCTATTCCTAGGGGTTTGGTTGAGCTAATGCATGGTTGACTTCAGTTAGACTCATGTGGTAGAGTTTTGGTGGAGTTGATTAAGGAGTTGATGGAGTTGTGTTCGGTTTAACTTAGTTGAACTAGTTGTATTTAGTTTAACTGGCTAATACACTAGAGATGAGTGGCATGAATTAATTATTAATTAATTCACTAATTATTAACTCATTATTCAACTAAAGAACACATCAGTTAACACCAGTGCATGGACAGTTCAGTGAAGACCAGTGGAGGAGATAGGTGAAAGAGTCGGTTTGCTATTAGTTGTGACAATAGTTGTGCATGAGATTGGTACAAGCATTGAGTGAGATTTCCAATGAGGATTTCGCAGTTGGAGCTAGTGGGATTCGAACTTGGATCTCATCCATTATCCTTTTGGATTGCGTAGTAGAGGCAGGTAAACAATGGAGGAGTTTTGAACCTGTGACTTGTTCAAAACTGAGCTAGTTTGTGTGTAACTTTTGGAGATAGTACTGAGTACTTGTGAGGAGTATTGTGCTATGTATTGTTACATGTTCTCATTCATTATATGATATAGATAGCTGGGGTTTTTCAGCTATAAGCTTTTCCTATTACATACTACGTTATATGTGTGTTGAATCTATGTTCTTATGATCGCATACCGCTTGTTTGATTTCCAAAATTGATGATTAATGGTAGAAAAGGTTATGTGTTATGCATGAATTCGAATTAGTGTGTGACCAGGATAATATTGGTGAATAAATCTTCATTATTCAGCAAATTTCTACAGAAAGAAGGAATGTGATAGGAGAGACGAAGGCAGAGAGTCTGAAGAGTATTGAGCAGATGCTGCGGAGGGAATCCATTCCGAGCATGATTTCTCTGTAGTTCCTAGGTTTCTCTTATCTATCTTTCTGTCCTATAAGATGTCTATGACAGATTTGTAATGAGCTTGTTGTGGAAAGCTATGTAACTATGGACTTGGTTGAAGATTATTAATATACCTGCAGGTTACTGTCTGATCTTATGAGTTACATGCATGCATGATGTCTGTGATGCTTTAAAATTTTATTTGCTTAATACCTAGTCGATATTCTGAATGTTCTTGTGTATATATGATGTTGATGCATTCCATTATATGCTAATCATGAGTTGCGGATCCTCCCATCACCAATGATCTCTTCCCCTCTTGCATGTGGTCGCGGCATGCCTCGGGTGAGACTCTCCGCTTTCCGGAGTAGGGTGATAATGCCGGCGTGGTTATAGACTATAGCAGATAACCTTGTTGGCTCCAACCTCTGAACCTGGGTCTTGCCTGTGAGACCTGTTTCTTCACCAAAAAAATCAAACCTACAAACTTGGTGAAAGGTTAGGGGCTAGGAAAGTTGATGGCATAGTCCAATTTTGATTGTCTTGAGATGAATTTTATTGCAGAAATTTCAGAATTATCAGATGAAGATGAAGAGATAATTCCTATAGAAGAGAAGTACAGTCTATCTGAGTGGTATAGAGAATTTTTTTTTGTCTTACATCATCATAGAGCTCATGCTGAATTGACTAAATCTAAAGCAAGATTTGTGAAGCTGAAATCTCTAAGGTACTGCATCATAGATAAAAATTTGTACTGGAAAGATACTGGTGGCATTATTTTGAATTGTTTGCTGGAAGAGGAAGATGAAAAAGTGATTGAAGAGTTTCATAAAGGAGATTGTCGAGGACATCACTATTGTAAGGCCACAACAAAAAATTCTCAGATTAGGGTATTACTGGCCTACCATGTTCAAGGATGCCTACAAGAATATAGCTGCCTACCATGAATGTCAGATTTTTTATGGAAAGAAAAATATTTTTCCTTTACCCTTGATGCCAATTTATGTTGAGACACCTTTCCAGTAGTTGGGGATAGATTTTATTGGTGAAATACATCCATCATCTTCAGGGAAACATCGTTGGATCCTGACAGCAACTGATTATTTCACCAAGTGGATTGAATTAATCCCAACAAGGCAAGCAAATGATTCAGTCATCATTCAATTCTTAGAGAATAACATATTGTCCAAGTTTGGTTGTCCTATGAAGATCATCATTGAAAATGCACAGGCTTTCAAATCCAAGAGGTTGATCAGTTTTTGTCATCAATATCACATTACACTTGGACACTCTACTGCTTACTATCCACAAGGTAATGGTCTCGCTGAGTCTTCTAACAAAATAATTATGAAATCTATTAAGAAGGTGCTACAGGAAAATAAAATATCATGGCATTTGAAGCTGAAGTATGCTCTGTGGGCTGATAGAGTGTGTACAAAAAGGTCAATTGGTACTTCACCTTATGAGTTGGTGTATGGAGCTAAAGCCATTTTTCCTACATCCTTGGGAGTTCTTGTTATGAAGTTGCTGCAAGGATTAGAGGAGGAGCCAAATGCTATTCAGAGGAGAATAAAACAGTTGAGAGCTCTGCAGGAAAAATGGGAGGAAGTATATAACAACAATCAGTAGTCTTAAAACATAATAAAGAAGACATTTGACAGGAAGGTCAAAAAGGAAAATTTTCAGATTCAAGATGTGGTATTGAAGTGGGAGGCCAGAATTGAAGAAAATGGGAAACATGGTAAGTTTGAGAATATCTCGAAAGGTCCATTAATAGTTGCTCCATTCCATGGAAACAACACTTACCTATTGCAGGAGATGGATGGACAACCTTGTGCTGGAGGGCCTGTCAATGGTAGGTTTTTGAAGCACTATTCCTCTTAATGTTCTACTGATCTTTCACTCCATTGTATATATTCCATTTTATTATGTTTTTATGCTAATAAAGACAAGCTAATCATAAAACTTGAGCCCGAGGTGAAGGCCATTAGAGTTTGAAGATGGCTTGGAAAATTTCAGAGTTTTTATTTCCAAGAAGATGGATGGCACTGGAACTATAGGTTCTTTGGTGTACCATAGGGGCACACCATCCCAAGTGGAGCCACTATTATCACTTATAATTTTGTGAAAAATTACTTGACATGGTCATACAATTCATTTATTAACGGTCTCAAGTTGGTATAGGAAAATTTCATTTTTTCATATTTAACCTATCTTAAGGTTCAAGACCACCTCCATTTTATCTCAATCCACCTCCATTTAGGTCATGTCATGTCCCATCAGTCATCATTTGCTGTCAATTTCCATTTCCCAAGCGTTTAAATATGAAAATGACACTTTAGCTAGTTTTTCAACTTTTCGTAGTGTTTTACATTGTGAAATAGCAGTTTTCGCTACGAAACTGCTTAATAGTTTCATAGCGAAACTATCAGAGGATGAACTAGCTATGCTACGAAAAACTGTTTTCCTGTCTGTCTTGTCAAAATTGATGGAAAGTGTCAATTCATTATTGAAGGATTTAGGGTGGAGGTCATTCGAGTCTGTTAGGGTTAATTCAAAAGTACAAGGTCATGTCTGAGGTCATCATTACCGTTTTTAGCATGCATGTGTCATGATTAAGGCATGAGTTGACATTTAAACCATAAAATCTTACCAAATTAGTCTTTTTTTCATACTCCGATTTATCTTTGCATGTAATTGAAGTTTTGGAGAGCTGCTTCATCGAGCCAAGTAGGTTGCTGGAAGATTCAAAGGTTGCAAGTGTCATCAAGCAAGCAAGGATGAGAAGATATAAAGTCACCATGGTTGCAAGGAAGAAAACAAACAAAGGTGGTCACTACCACAAGTATGAGCCCATGGACATGAATTTTCTCAATGAAGACCCAATGGCCATGGAGATTTTCAGAAGAACAGGTTGCTTGCAATTTTTTCAAAGGTTGCAGGGTTTCCATTTACAGGTTTCTAAGGATTTTGCTAACAGTTTCACTAGAACAACTTTAAAGTTGGGAATGTTAAACCTCACAATGACACCAGTGAGCATTTTAGCAGCAAGAGGAATCCATAGAGGAGGGGAATAGTGGTTTAAAGGCATAAAGTTCACCATGCAGGATTGCAAAGACTTCATCAAACCATAGCATAATGAAATTGATCTTACAAATGCCATCCCTAGGAGTTTCATGAAGGACAAATTTTCAGAGCTGTTGTTGATCATTTAGAAGCATGTCACCTGTTAGACTCCTATACCAATAGGTTTCATTTTTCATGATTGTCTTGATTGAGCTATGGAATATGTTCAAACCTTCTTTCTTGAGCAAAGGTGTTCCATATTCTTGAAAAACCAAAAAATCAAAAAAATTAAAAAATGTAAAGAGGGTATACCCTAAAAGAAAGATCAAAGGGTAAAAAGAATAAAATGGTCAAAAAAGAGAAAGAAATGAACCCCAAGCAAAAAAATAGACCAAGGAAAGTGTGCAAATCCAAATGCCACTACTTTTTACTCTGTTGTAATAAATCAATTGTGTGCAGCTTGTGAAATTTTTGCCACAATTCATGAATAAGTCAAACTGTTTAAACTTGACTTACTCATATTTCAATTTCATGTTATAGATTAGAGAATAAATATCTAGCCAAACAGTTTAATCTTGGCAGATAAGTAGATAGGTAGAGTTAATAAAAGGTGCTCAACAGCTTAATCTGAGCCCTTGGATGTAATAAGGGTAGAATTAGATAGATTTGCCTTGTAAAAAGAAAAGATTGATAAGGGTTTGCAAATCTAAATGCACCCTAATAAAGAAGAGAAAATGGTAGTGTTAAGTAGATAGGGTAGGTAGATGGTGCTGCAAAGTGTTATTTGATGAATGTGCTGCTACATGTTGTTGATCCTTTACTTTCATCACAAATACTGAAGCAGAAAATACACTGGAAAATCACAGCAAGCAAAGCCAAAATTATTAACTTCCCTCATCACTTTTTCCCTTAAAGTTTTACTAATTTCCCCCAAAGTACTAGGGCACTTGGAGATCAAAAGGGCTCAAGGCATTTCCTTGACTTCTGGAGGGACCGGACCCTCGGCCTAATGATCAAAAAAGACCTAAGTACTTGAGATAATTTATCATTATAAATCATCCATCTTTAACCTTGCCCTAAGTAAAATCCTATTTTACTTAGGAAACTCATGCAAAATTTCATAAAAATCCCTCAAGATAACTTGCTATTCTAAGTTTAAGTGTTGAAGATAAGATATTGCAATTTACTTCAGAAGTTATCACTTTCTTAGATGTGCAAAAATATTTTGAGTTTCCTTGTCCTTTACCATATTTACATTTAACTCTATTTTACTAAATCCCTACTAAAATACCCTATCCTAAGTATATAACTCCCTTTTTAAAATATCCCAAAAACCCCTCTATTATAAAGTTTAACCAAAGTAATTATTTTCCCAAATATTCATTAAAAACCCCGCTTCACAAGCCCTTTGGTTAAATATATCTTTATATTATAATCCCGCCCTTATGGTAATTAAATAATGTTTATTTGTTACCATATAATAAAAACATATATACAAAAACTTTAAACATGCGATATGTATGTTTAAACACAAAAATATGAATAAAACTAAAGTTTTAATTCCAAATAAAACTTCGGAAAATCCTCGTGCCACCGTGGTTTGTCCACTTGGCATTCCACTTAACCAAGCCCCGCCGCAACCCCTTTCTTTACACATAAAGGGATTAATTAGTCATCAGGACTAATTAATAACCTTTTTCCGCCTATCAGATATCCCCCGGGGTGATTAGATTAAACCTTAAATTGTTTTAAAGCCCGACGGGCCCACACCTGAATCCTCCGCTTATTCCCCCATCACTTCAACCGTCGGATCAACCCTCCACAGATCAACGATCCACGTGAACCCCGCTACCCATCCTTTATGAGAACTTTAACGAGTGGGAAACGGGTGGTATTTGAATAGTTCACCTTCCACGTGGCGATCACTTTGTGGAATCGCTGCCCTCCCGACTAATACCACCCTCGACCAAAAGCGGTGCGGGGTTACCGCTTACCACTTACCGCCCGACCTTCGCTCACGTCAGCCCGTACGTCGATGACGTCACTCCTCGAAAAAATAAAAAACCCTTTTAACTTGTAAATAAAGCCATTTTTCCGTGTTTTTCTGTTATTTTCGTTATTTGAAAACGACAGTGCTCCCTGCTGCGATTTTCGAATTTCCACTGTAATTGACTGATTCACTCCAAGATTTCGCTGCACCCGTGTTCAAGTACATTCCCGCCATCACCTGTTACCTGTTAAGAACCAGCCTTCTTCTAAAAAACAGGTATTTATCCTTTTCCACTCCGACTGCAAGTAAAACTCAGTTTTCTTTGTTTTTCGCTGAATTAGTGATTAAAAATCATCACTGAGTCTTCCCCAGAGGTTTTAAAACTGTGTAATTGCTCCTTGAACCAACAAATTGTGCCAATTTCCTTCATTTTAGAAATCCCGCCCGGCCTGTGAGGAAAACCAAAAACCTCTATTTTGAATCCACAAGAACCAAAATGGAGGTCCCGGCAGCTCTGAATATCACTCCACTGAATGCTCCTCACCGTGAATTGGAATATTTACCTTTGATAGATGAAGATTTCCAAATTAAAGACTTGCATTTTGATGAAAGTCCCCTATTGAGTTATTGTCGCTGCAGAGACGAATACTCAAAGGGGCAAGATCTTATAGGGTTGTGGGAATCCAATCTCCCAAGGTATCTCATCCCTTCAGTCATTTATTTCCCAGAAATCATCCATTATTGTCATTCAAACTATGATCCCACACGGAGGGCTGTAATAGCTCCTGATCAAAGTATTATGTTTCCCATCACTCCCCAGGCTATCAATGCCATGTTACACTTTGAACCAGACCAAGAATTAGCACCATTGTCCATGGAAGGATTGATTGAGAAAACCAGGCAATTAACCCCAGCCATGTGTCAGAATTTCATGTTACCTGAGCATCAGCCAAAAGGGTCTCCTCCCTATGGTTTTTACTATTTCAATACATTGGGAAGGCTCATTGTAAATATGATATCTTTTGTCTTGGGATTCAACACCAGTGAATATGTGGATGAGATAACCTTGGCTTTGCTATCCATTTTTACTCCTGGGCAACCTCCTGAGATTAAATATGATTTTTCTTCCTTCATAGCCAACAAGATCCATGATCAATTCATAAGGCTAGATATTGAAAAAGTTTTTAAGTACTCCTCAGTCATCTATCATCTCATTATCTACTATCAGTCAGAAAGGTTCCCTTTCCCTGTTCAAAAACTTGATGCCAAGGGAAACCCCAGGTCAGTCATATTTTGGTCCCCCATAATTCATTCTTCCTTTGATTCTCCATATTCCTACACTGAATTCATTGATCAGTTTGTATATCCTGCAACAACTTTGTTAACAGGAATTCCTCCCCCAAGACTCAGTAATGAAATTAGAAAGACCTTGCAACTGTCAAAGAATTATAAAGTTGGGGATTGGTATTTGTATCAAAATCATACAGTCATCAGAATTTATGGATGTGAATTACATCCATTCAGGTTACCCAGATATGTGCCCATGAGGATTTTTGCCTTGGAATACTTCAGGCAAATGAACAATTCAGATGTGATCCATTTTTGTAATGTAAAGAAGAAAGCTCAATTAAGGATCAAAAGTCAATTAGGTCCTTTCATCTGTAACTCTAGGGAGGCCGAGAGAGAGGCAGAAAATATATTACAGAGAAAGTTCCAAACATCTTTCCGTTGGGTTCCTTATGACCCAGTTGGTTTTATTTGTGAAAAGAGATTAAATAATAAATCATCCCCTTATATACACCACAAGATTTCTGATCTAGAACAGTATGCCAATCAAGATGAATGGATTGAAGGAACACTTGTTGAGGAAGAAAGTGAAGCTGACAAAATGAATAAAATTATGAAAGATGTTGAGAAAAACTTTGACCTAGAATATTATGGTCAAGTGCAGGTACCCTACATTGGCACTTCTTCAGCAGCAACTCTACAGCAAGCATTACATGAAAGCAGTTCACCAGTTGCAGCAGAATCAAAGGGTAAAGGAAAATAACCTGTAATCCAGGTTATTGAAACTTTGGTTATGGAAGAGAAACCACAAACTTCCAAAGCACTTGAACAATCACAGGTTTCTCCCACTCAGGTACAGCATCCACAGATTCCAGAGTTACAGACTCCATCAAATGTGGAAATAGGGAAGAAAAGGCTGGTTTCAGACACCACTCCTCCAAAAGAAACCTCACAGGTACATCAGGTCAAGAAACAGAAACCAAATCCACCTCCAGATGTGGAAATTATAGATGAAGTATTTGATGATGGAAGGGAAGATAGTCAGCAAACTGGCACAACAAGTGAAACAAACATAAGCTAGAAAGGGAAAGCTTTACAAAAGCAATTAAGTACTGAAGTATCCTCTTTCAAGCCACCCAAATCAGATACAGGGGATATTAAAAGAACTTTCATCAATATAAAGGCAAAAAATGATCCCTTAAGAATGAAAGTTTATGATCAATATATGAAGATGGCTCCACATAACAAGGAGAGGTTAATGTCAGCATTTGACATTTCACAGGGAAAAATGTTAATGAGTCACTTCAAATCAAAAGTGCCAAAGCCCATGTCAGCAGCAGATTACATTAGAACAAATTTTGAGGTCCTGGCAAAGGACATTCATCCTTTAGACCAAATAGAGCTACACAGACAAACTGGGGAAATGGTCTATTCCACTCTCACCAACAAGGCCATGGCAGCTATAACGCTGCAGGATTCTTTGAATAACACTACTGCACAATTGCAAATTGAGAAGGCCTCTTCACATGCCAAAGATAATAGAATAAAGTCTTTAGAAGAAATAATCATTGGTTTGGGTCACAATCCCAAAGACATTAAAAGTATTGAGGCATTAATAAAGAAGAAAGATGATGACATAGCTGCACTCAGAAAGCAGCTAAAATTGCCAGCCTCAAGGCACCCTCAGACCCAAGAAGTTCTAAAAGGGAATTCACAGGAAGAAATAATGGAGTTGCTCCTAAATATGACTGAGCGACTAAGTGAAATGGAGAAGGAATTGGAAAAAGCTTTGCAGGAACAGGAAACTATCAGGCAGACATCAACAACATGTACTACAATAACAGGGCAGCAGATACAGCCATCCCAGGTGAACACTTCTGGTTTGAATTCTGATGAATTAATAAAGCAGATGGAAAGTCTACAACTCAGGGTCACAGAACTCCAAGAAACGAAATTGCAATTAGTAAAATTGGAGGAAAAATATGACACATCTAAAAAGACAGCTGCTGATAACACCAGGGAGATAAAAAGGTTGGAAAAATTGGTTCAGGCTTTGGAAAAAGATCTTTCATTGGAGAAGCCTTTAAACGAAATAAATGACATTCTTTGGGGTAACATCATTGAGTTAATAAAGGGCATTTGGCCCTCTATTCAAGCTATTTTTGAACAAAATGAGTTGGTTAAAATAGCTCAAGATGAAATAAACAGAACCAGAAATGAATTAAGAGGCAGGCCTGAGCAGGCCCAACAACTCATTCAATTTTTGAACACCAGGACAAAGCAACAACTTGCAGTGTTAGGGATTGATGACAGGACAGGCACAGTTTTGGAAATAAAGAGAGTTTTCATCAAGAGAACTTTCATGCAGAATTTAGAAAGGAAGTGCACAGATATTTTGGTTGATATCAATATTTTTAGAGAGAAATTCCAAGCTTTGTTGGATAGTGGGTTACCAAGTCCTATGCTCTCAGAGGATCAAATAATGGACTTAGAAACCTATATAAAGAAAATAAAGGCTCATGCTCAAAATACAGCTGCTTGTTCTCCTAGTTTACCACAATCAACATTACCAACAGGGAGAAACATCTATGATAGAGTAAGGAATTTATTTCATATGGAACATGAAATAAGGTATATGTTTCCTAATGAGCCCGCCTTCTACAAACTCACAGAAGCAGATGAAACATTGAGAAAACTCAAAAGGACCATGATACCAGATAATCAATGGTGGAAGGAAATGTTGGAAATTCTATAAAAGTTATTTTCAGGATGAGAATTTATCTTTACTATCAAGTAAATGGTAAAAATAAGTACAGATGAAAGAGCATCAGTTACACAGGTTAAAGAGTATCCGTAAAAACAAAGAGTATCAAGAAAGCAAAGAAATTACTCCAAAAGACAGCAACGAGCCCTTTTTCAGCACTTACCTCCAGCACATCCACAAAGAAAGGGAACAGCACATCAGCAGTTACTTATTATGCCATCTACGAGACCATTTGTCTCCTGTTTACTTGTAAATTAATCCTTAGTCACCCCAAAATATGGGCTAGGATAGTGTGAGATATTTTCAATTATTTAGTGTATAAATAAACCCTCAAAGAGAGTGTTGAGGGTGGATTCTATTACTCTGCTGTAACATTAAGATTTTTGGAATAAAAGCATTTTGGAGAAATTTATTCGTGGCTTACTGGATGATGATTTGAAGTACAGGACTTTTTGCAGGATTCATGTGTTGGACTGCAGTTCAATAAGTTTTTCTACCCTTTGTCTTAAGTTTTTTATCAGTTTATAATATCATTATGTCAATTTCTGAATAATTTACATAAAGGATTGAATCAGAATTTACTTAATTGTACTCTGATTTCAGATGCGTTTGTTCTTAATGTTTTCCTCTGAATTAGTTATAAGCATGAATTCTTAAATGCTCTTTCTTTGCTAATTTAAACATTGTTGATTACTATAATAAAGAATTCTTCATTGCTCTTTCTTTGTAGTCATCTCATTTCTCTTTTTGAACATGGTGAAAGATTCTTAGCTGCCTTTCATCCCTTCAAAATCATCCCATCCACTTTAAATTCTAAGGATTGTTCTCTGTCTAGCTATCTTGCCCTGTAAAGCCATCTTGTGCGTAGAATAGAAATCCAGTAAAGCCATCCTTTGACTCCATAGCCCAATGGACTGAAAGCCCTCAACCTTGCCCTTAGTTTGTGGATTCCACCATTTTCCCAAAACAAACTCTTGAATCTATAACTAGCCTAAAACCTTTCAAGAACAAAGATAAATTATAAAGAGAGAGCCCTCTCTGGATGCAGATTGGCTAGATTCTGCATCTAAAAGGTTGGTTTGTGGTTACCTCGGGTATACTTTCCTCTTACACAACTTCTGGGAAAACCTGAGTGATAACATAGTGGCGACTCCACTGGGGATCTGAATCATTTTATTGATACTATCGTTTGATTTGTAAGCTATAGACAGAGTCTGAAGATCAGCCAGGTAGCCTTTGAAATTGCTTTTGCTCTGCAATTGCAAAAGTAAATAAATGATGCTTCAGTCTATCTCTGATTTAGCTTATATATTGAATCTTAGTTTCAAAATTTTCAATCAGATTCTCTAGTTTAAACAGATCTTTGAGAAAATCTTAATCACACATCATTATTTCTTGAAGAATTTGTAGAAGTTGTATTTATTTTTCATTTAAAATCCAAAAAACACATAGTCTAGGAAAGCTGGCTTCAGAAAGGATTCGACATACTAGGTCAAACCCTGACCCCAATCCACCACCAATATTTGAAAATCCAAATCTGATTCCCAGGATTCTTAGAAGACAAGGAAGTCAAGAAAGTTCTGAAAGAGGAAGTCAGGAAAGTTCAGGAAGTTCTAGACCACTTTCTAGATCTGCATCTTGTCCTGTGAAAATTATATATATTGATGACATTCCTTTTGATGCACGATTTGAAACATCTTTGTTTGTGAATTTTTCTAAAACTGAATTATCTAGATTAGTTCCAGATCCATTGTTCTTTGAAGATTTGCAATACAGATTTGTTTCACATCATCTTGACAGAGAATTGCATAACTCTATTCAGTCTGAACAAACCTTTGAAGAAAGTTCAAACATTTCTGTGATTACTGAAGCATCCCCAAGTTCAGTCACTTTTTCTCAAATTTTTCAAACACCTGTTATCCCTTCTACTCCTCCATCTCCTCCTGCCAGACCATCAACTCCTATTACCCCACTTTATCTTCCAATGGCTAATCGATATGCTCCTTTACAGTTACCAGCCAACCCTCCAGCTTTACCTCAGGACTACCAGAGTAAGATCACACCTTTTGATGGATCAGGTACTTACACAGCTCAACAACACACCAAAAGGATGACTGATTACTTTGAGTTTTATGAGATTGATACTGATAATATCCGAATGAGAATTTTCGTTCAGAGTCTTACTGTAGAAGTTAGAACTTGGTTTAGGGCTCTTACCCCGAACAGTATTGCTGATTTAGAAGCTTTGTATAGGGCATTTTTGAACAGATGGGAGAAAAAGAAGGATCCTCTTCAGATCCTATCAGAATTTGAGAAATTGAGAAGAATACCTAATGAAACCGTACAAGATTACATCATAAGATTCAATGAAGCATATAATGCAGTTCCTCAAAACCTAAGACCCCCACCTGACTCTGTATTAGTTAAATTTCCAGATGGTTTTGATTCTGATATAGCTTATTCCCTGAGGGAAAGAGCTCCTCAAACATTAGAGGAAATGCAAAGCATAGTGGTGAGTGTAGAAGCCAATCTGATTGAAAAACGAGCCAGAGCTAGGGCAGAAAGAAGAATGCCTATGAATGAAGAACCTTCAGATTTTGAAAAGAAGCTAGATGTAATCATTAAAGGTATGGAAAGATTAGGAGACAGAGTGGAAACCATTGAAATAAATTCTTCCACTGACAATCAGAATGTTGCAAGAAACCCGAACTTTAGGAGGAATCTGAATCAAAATAGTGGAAAGAATGTTCCTGACCAGAACATTAGGCCACCCTTCCAAGAAAACTTTGTTGAAGGCTCAACTTCTGAAGAACCTACAGAAGATGTAGAAATAAACAATGTAACTGATGACAAAAATGAACCAGAAGTCTTCCTATCCCAAGATGATCAAGAGAACCACATCCTTGAAACATTCCAAACTCATTCAGGTGAGACTTTTGATTTCAAGGAAGGCTATGACACAGCAATCTACGAGGTCCATAAACAGTACAACTTGAGAAGTAGACGGATTGATGTGCCTGAGAATAGAAAACAGAGAAATGCAAAACAAAATGTCAAAGGTAAACAAAACATTCCCCCTGTACAAAACAGTCCCCAAGTACAAATTTTGTCTAGGATAACTCCCAATTCTTCAAATCCAATAATTGAAGATGTCTCTGACAACCAACCAAACAATAAACAACAATCTAATACTTTTCCTCCTGTGGGAAATGTAGAAGAAACAGTAGAAGTTAGCTCAGAAACATCTTCAAAACAAAACTTCATTCATGAAAAAGAGAAAAACATTGAAGACCCAAAAAACAGAGAAAACCCAACTGTGCAAAACACTAAAACTCAAACGGAAAACCTTTCAATCTAGAGGCTGAAATAGGCAAACTCAAGATAGCTGTTCCTTTATCAGAATTGGCTAAACATGATGCCTATAGGAGTCAGATTACCAAGTCCCTAAACATTAACATTACTGGATTGGATGATTCAGTAAACATTCTTGATGATCAACCCAAACTTCTTTTTGGCCCTGAGGTTAATGGCAAACCAGAAAGTGGAGGAACTCCTCCATTTTATGTAAGCCTGAATGTTCATGACAAGATACTCCATAATGCAATGCTTGATTCTGGAGCATCTCACAATTTGATGCCAAAAGCAGTATTGGAAAGATTGAATCTAGATATTACCAGACCATACAAAGATTTGTTTTCATTTGATTCTAGTCAGGTAAAATGTTTAGGTTTGATTAAAGATCTGTGTGTTACTTTGGTACAATACCCTGCTAAGTCTGTTTTAATGGACATAGTAGTTGCTGATATTCCACCTAAATATGGTATGTTATTGTCTAGATCTTGGGGTGCTAAACTTGGAGGATCTATTCAACTAGACATGTCATATGCAACTATTTCGGTATTTGGTCAGCCTAAAAGATTATATAGAGAAACTTTGATGAAGTACTTAGTGAGTAGCCATGAGAAGCCTGAAAACTTCCCTGTTTATTCTGTACATTCTGATATGGATTCTTTTATTTTATACAATGCTGAGTTAGATCTCCCTACTGAAATAGAAGCTCCAGAATTGGAAATCATAAACAAAACCACTGTTAAAATTGAAGAAATCTCTGAAAACCAAGAAACACCAGATGATCAAGAAATACCTGAAGAAACTAAACAACTAGTTCCTGTCAAGAAACACTTTAAAACAATTGATGAAGACTATGAACATGAAATTCTATGGCATTTAGAGTTTGATGGCTCAGTAAATAGATTAGGGGCAGGAGCTGGGGATTTGGTTACATAATGTTGAGAACAATTATGCAGAGGGTCATGCTTATAGGTTGAATTTCAAATGCACTAACAACATGGCAGAGTATGAAGCTCTTTTATTAGGGCTTAAACATGTCAAGAAGTTAGGAGCTATTAGGGTATCAATCATAGGAGATTCCGAACTAATCATTCAACAAATTAAAGGAGAATGTTCAACAAAAGACATGAGACTGAAACAATACAGAGAGACAGTTGTAGAGATTCTCAACACATTTTTACAAGCTCAACTTGCCAAGATTCCCAGGAAACAAAATTTACATGCTCACAGTCTGGCAATGTTTGCTAGTACATGTAAGTTACCTTTTGATCCTAATCATCATTTTTCAGCTGAGATTAGGCATAGGCCTGCCATACCAGATAATCTTTTGAATTGTCAAGTATTTGTGAATAACAATCAAATCAATAATTTTTTGACACTTCAAAGTGAGTTTTCTAACTGTAATATAGATGAGGATATAACTATTGATGAATCTGATCAAGGAAAAGAACAAAAAATAGAAATTTCAAGAAAAAATGCAATTCATATGCTGCATCCAACCACATTCACTGAAAAAGACATGCAAAGTTTGAAACACATGGAATCTGATGAGATTATAGAAGATGAAATAGAAATCATCAATTTAAAAGATAATCATTTGCCCAAAGGATTAACTCCTTTGGAAGATCTGTTTGACTCAAATGATATTCCATTTAGACCTAAAATGGAACCTGTGAAAGCTGATATGGAAGAATGCAACTTAGGAACCCCAGAAAATCCCAAAATGGTCAAGTTGTCCAAATCTCTTCCAAAAGATCAAAAGGTTAAATATGTTGAACTATTAAAAGAATTCCAGGATGTTTTTGCCTGGAGTTATGAAGACCTCAAATCTTATGATACATCCATCATTCAACATACTATACCTTTGAAACCAGACCAGAAACCTTTTAAACAAAAGCTGAGAAGAATAAATCCTGTTTTATTACCCTCAATCGAAAAAGAAATCAAAAGGATGTTTGAAGCAGGGATTATAGCTCCTATCAGATTCTCGGAATGGGTTTCTAACCTAGTACCAACAAGAAAGAAGACAGGAGAAATTAGACTATGTGTCGACTTAAGAAATTTGAATAAAGTTTCTTTAAAAGACAACTATCCTCTGCCAAAAATGGACCACATTCTGCAAAGGGTAGTAGGATCTTCGAGAATATTACTACTGGATGGATTTTCAGGGTACAACCAGATTCTGGTTCATCCTGATGATCAGGATAAAACAGCATTCACAACACCATGGGGTACGTTTAAATGCCATTTGGGCTCAAGAATGCAGGAGCTACATTTCAAAGAGCAATGGACATTGCTTTTGCTAAAGAGATACATGATTTTCTGGTTATTTACCTAGATGATTTGACTGTTTTTTCTAAAACAGATCAAGAACATTTAGAACACTTAAGGCAAGTATTTATAAAGTGCAGAAAATATGGGATTTCTTTAAATCCTAAGAAGTCATTGTTTGGTTTGGAATAAGGAAAGCTTTTAGGGCATATCATTTCTAAAGATGGCATTAGGATTGATCCAGAAAGAATTCAAGAAATTTTGCAAATACCCCACCCCAGAAACATAAAAGAGTTGCAAGCATTCATAGGAAAAATTAATTTCTTGAGAAGATTTATTTCTAGTCTAGCAGAGTTACTTAGATTACTAACTAACATGTTGAGGAAAGATTCAAGCATTGACTGGACTATAGAAGCCAAACAATCATTCGAGGAAATTAAAATGGCTTTAACAAGGACACCAGTTTTGACCAGTCCTAAATTTGATAGAGACTTTATTATTTTTTCATTTGCTTCTGAACATATTGTTGCAGCTGTTTTACTTCAAAAAGATAACCAAGGGTGTGAAAAGCCAATAGCATTTTTAGTAAAGCACTGAGGGATGCATCTCTAAAATACAATATTATGGAAAAACAGGCTTTTGCATTGGTAAAAGCAATCAAAGATTTCAGAGTCTACATATTATATTCTCATGTGATAGCTTACGTGCCTAATGCAGTAGTTAAAGATATTTTGACTCAAGATGGCATTGAAGGTAAACGAGGTAAGTGGATAGCTACCATTTTAGAATATGATATTGAGATTAAACCAACAAAACTCATAAAAGGTCAAGGATTGGCACAACTCATGACAGAAACCAATTGCGAAGCCTTAGACATCAATGAACTGGATGACAATCAGGAGATGGCGACTCCACAGATCAGTCAAGATTTCTTAGATTCACCCTGGTACACTGATATAATTCATGTTTTATTAAACCTGCAAGCTCCTCCAGGGTTGTCCAGAACCAAAAGAAGATTTGTAAAAATGACATCTTTGAAATATTGTATTTTAGATAGCACTTTATTTTGGAAAAATCATGAAGGAATCTTGTTGAACTGTCTCTTAAAAGATGAAGCTGATAAAGTACTTAATGAATTTCATGCAAGGGATTGTGGAGGACATCTCTACTGGAAATCAACTGCAGACAAAATCTTAAGGGCTGGTTTTTACTGGCCAACTTTATTTTCTGATGTTAAGAAATTTGTAACAACTTGTCATAAATGTCAGATATTGGAGGGTAAAAGAAAGTTGTTACCTCTGCCTTTAAAACCAATTTCCACAGAAAGACCTTTTCAACAATGGGGGTTAGATTTTATTGGAGAAATTCATCCCCCTTCTTCAGGGCAACATAGATGGATTTTAACTGCCACAGACTACTTCACTAAATGGATTGAAGCCATCCCATGTAGACAGTCCAATGATTATGTGATTATAGGGTTTTTAGAAACCAACATACTTTCGAGATTTGGCTGTCCAGAAAAGATTATAACAGACAATGCTGCTGCATTTAAATCAAATAAAATGATTAGTTTCTGCCATAAATATCATATTACTTTAGGCCATTCAATAGCCTATTACCCCCAGGGTAATGGACTAGCAGAATCCTCTAATAAAAGCCTTATTAATATCATCAAAAAGTTATTGGAAGAAAACAAAAAGAATTGGCATAAGAAACTGACCAATGCATTGTGGGAAGACAGACTTACAACTAAGAAATCTATTGGGACTAGTCCATATGAGTTAGTTTATGGCATTGAAGCAAGATTCCCATCATCTTTAGGAATTCCTGTTATGAAATTACTTCAGGAGGCTCAAGTGGAGCCAAATGACATTCAAAGAAGAATTAATCAAACAATCCACCTGCAACAAACCAGGGAAGAGGTATACCAAAGATCACAAGTCTTGCAGGAAAAGCTAAAGAAAATGTTGGATAAAAGGACTAAATCAGAAGATTTTCAACTAGGTGATAAAGTCCTGAGATGGGATTCTAGGAGAGAAGAAAAAGGGAAACATGGAAAGTTTGATTTCTTGTGGAAAGGGCCTTATATCATTCATGCCTTGCAGGGAAACAACACTTACTTTTTGAAGGAGTTGGACAATTCATAAGTTGAAGAAGGACCAGTCAATGGTCGAATGCTCAAGCATTATTTTGATCCCATTTACTAGAATGTTTTGATTTTTCTAACTTGTACATAATATATCCTTTTTTCTAATGCAGTTTTGGATTGGATGGTGACTTCTTGGAATTGAAGCCCGAAGTGAAGGCCCTAAGTTCCAAAAGTTTCACTATCATATGTAAAATAAAGCTACCAGAAGAAGGAAGATTTCATACTTTCAGTTTGAAGACATTTTGAGGCATCTGACCTGTTGTTCTTGACTTTTCACAAGGAAAAGCCATCCCCAAGTGGAGCCAGTGTTAGTCTCCTATACCAATAGGTGTCATTTTTCATGATTGTCTTGATTGAACTATGGAATATGTTCAAACCTTTTTCTTGAGCAAAGGTGTTCCATATTCTTGAAAAACCAAAAAATCAAAAAATTTAAAAAATGTAAAGAGGGTATACCCTAAAAAAAAAATCAAAGGGTAAAAAGAATAAAATGGTCAAAAAAGTGAAAGAAATGAACCCCAAGCAAAAAAATAGACCAAAGAAAGTGTGCAAATCCAAATGCCACTACTATTTCATTTTTGTAAATAAGTGATTGTGTGCAGCTTGTTAAACTTTGCCACAATTCATGAATAAGTCAAAATGTTTAAACTTGACTTACTCATATTTCAATTTCATGTTATAGATTAGAGAATAAATATCTAGCCAAACAGTTTAATCTTGGCAGATAAGTAGATAGGTAGAGTTAATAAAAGGTGCTCAATAGTTTAATCTGAGCCCTTGGATGTAATAAGGGTAGAAATAGATAGATTTGCCTTGTAAAAAGAAAAGATTGAAAAGGGTTTGCAAGTCTAAATGCACCCTAATAAAGAAGAGAAAATGGTAGTGTTAAGTAGATAGGGTAGGTAGATGGTGCTGCAAAGTGTTATCTGATGAATGATGCTGCTACATGTTGTTGATCCTTTACTTTCATCACAAGTACTAAAGCAGGAAATATACTGGAAAATCACAGCAAGCAAAGTTAAACTCATTAACTTCCCTCATCACTTTCCCCTCAAAATTTTTACTAATTTCCCCCCAAAATACTAAGGTATTTGGAGATCAAAGGGGCTCAAGGCATTTCCTTGACTTCTGGAGGGACCGGACCCTCGGCCTAATGATCAAAAAGACCTAAGTACTTGAAATAATTCATCATTATAATCATTCACCTTCAATTTTCTCCTAAGTAAAATCCCATTTTGCTTAGGAAAATCATGCAAAATTTCCATAAAAATCCCTCAAAATAACTTACTATTCTAAGTTTAAGTGTTGGAGATAAAATGTTGCAATTTACTTCAGAAGTTATCACTTTCTTAGATGTGCCAAGTGTTTTGAGTTCCCTTGTCCCTTTGTCATATTAATATTTAACTTTATTTTACTAAATCCCTAGTAAAATGCCCTATCCTAAGTATATAATTCCTTTTTTATAAATACCCCAAAAACCCTTCTATTATAAAGTTTAACCAAAGTAATTATTTTCCCAAATATTCATTAAAAACCCCGCTTCACAAGCCCTTTGGTTAAATATATCTTTATATTATAATCCCGCCCTTATGGTAATTAAATAATGTTTATTTGTTACCATATAATAAAAACATATATACAAAAACTTTAAACATGCGATATGTATGTTTAAACACAAAAATATGAATAAAACTAAAGTTTTAATTCCAAATAAAACTTCGGAAAACTCTCGTGCCACCGTGGTTTGTCCACCTGGCATTCCACTTAACCAAACCCCGCCGCAACCCCTTTCTTTACGCATACTGGATTAATTAGTCATCGGGACTAATTAATAACTTTTTCCGCCTATTAGATATCTCCCGGGGTGATTAGATTAAAACTTAAATTGTTTTAAAGCCCGATGGGCCCACACCTGAATCCTCCGCTTATTCCCCCATCGCTTCAACCGTCGGATCAACTCTCCGCAGATCAACGATCCACGTGAATCCCGCTACCCATCCTTTGTGAGAACTTTAACGAGCGGGAAACGGGTGGTATTTGAACAGTTCACCTTCCACGTGGCGATCACTTTGTGGAATCGCTGCTCTCCTGACTAATACCACCCTCGACCAAAAGCGGTGCGGGGTTACCGCTTACCACTTACCGCCCGACCTTCGCTCACGTCAGCCCGTACGTCGATGACGTCACTCCTCGGAAAAATAAAAAACCCTTTTAACTTGTAAATAAAGCCATTTTTCCGTGTTTTTCTGTTATTTTCGTTATTGAAAACGACAGTGCTCCCTGCTACGATTTTCGAAATTTCTACTGAAATTGACTGATTCACTCCAAGATTTCGTTGCACCCGTGTTCAAGTACATTCCCGCCATCACCTGTTACCTGTTAAGAACCAGCGTTCTTCTAAAAAATAGGTATTTATCCTTTTCCGCTCCGACTGCAAGTAAAACTCAGTTTTCTTTGTTTTTCGCTGAATTAGTGATTAAAAATCATCACTGAGTCTTCCCCAGAGGTTTTAAAACTGTGTAATTTCTCCCTGAACCAACAAATTGTGCCAATTTCCTTCATTTTAGAAATCCCGCCCGGCCTGTGAGGAAAACCAAAAACCTCCATTTTGAATCCACAAGAACCAAAATGGAGGTCCCGGCAGCTCTGAATATCACTCCACTGAATGCTCCTCACCGTGAATTGGAATATTTACCTTTGATAGATGAATATTTCCAAATTAAAGACCTGCATTTTGATGAAAGTCCCCTATTGAGTTATTGTCGCTGCAGAGACGAATACTCAAAGGGGCAAGATCTTATAGGGTTGTGGGAATCCAATCTCCCAAGGTATCTCATTCCTTCAGTCATTTATTTCCCAGAAATCATCCATTATTGCCATTCAAACTATGATCCTGCACGGAGGGCTGTAATAGCTCCTGATCAAAGTGTTTTGTTTCCCATCACTCCCCAGGCTATCAATGCCATGTTACACTTTGAACCGGACCAAGAATTAGCACCATTGTCCATGGAAGGATTGATTGAGAAAACCAGGCAATTAACCCCAGAAAAGCTAAAATCCATGTGTCAGAATTTCATGTTACCTGAGCATCAGCCAAAAGGGTCTCCTCCCTATGGTTTTTACTATTTCAATACATTGGGAAGGCTCATTGTAAATATGATATCTTTTGTCTTTGGATTCAACACCAGTGAATATGTGGATAAGATAACCTTGGCTTTGCTATCCATTTTTACTCCTGGGCAACCTCCTGAGATTAAATATGATTTTGCTTCCTTCATAGCCAACAAGATCCATGATCAATTCATAAGGCTAGATATTGAAAAAGTTTTTAAGTACTCCTTAGTCATCTATCATCTCATTATCTACTATCAGTCAGAAAGGTTCCCTTTCCCTGTTCAAAAACTTGATGCCAAGGGAAACCCCAGGTCAGTCATATTTTGGTCCCCCATAATTCATTTTTCCTCTGATTCTCCCTATTCCTACACTGAATTCATTGACAAATTTGTATATCCTGCAACAACTTTGTTAACAGGAATTCCTCCCCCAAGACTCAGTAATGAAATTAGAAAGACCTTGCAACTGTCAAAAAGTTATAAACTTGGGGATTGGTATTTGTATCAAAACCATACAGTCATCAGGATTTATGGATGTGAATTACGTCCATTCAGGTTACCCAGATATGTGCCTATGAGGATTTTTGCCTTGGAATACTTCAGGCAAATGAACAATTCAGATGTGATCCATTTTTGTAATGTAAAGAAAAAAGCTCAATTAAGGATCAAAAGTCAATTAGGTCCTTTCATCTGCAACTCTAGGGAGGCCGAGAGAGAGGCAGAAAATATATTACAGAGAAAGTTCCAAACATCTTTCCGTTGGGTTCCTTATGACCCAGTTGGTTTTATTTGTGAAAAGAGATTAAAGAATAAATCATCCCCTTATATACATCACAAGATTCCTGATCTAGAACAGTATGCCAATCGAGATGAATGGATTGAAGGAACACTTGTTGAGGAAGAAAGTGAAGCTGACAAAATGAATAAAATTATGAAAGATGTTGAGAAGAACTTTGACCTAGAATCTTATGGTCAAGTGCAGGTACCCTACATTGGCACTTCTTCAGCAGCAACTCTACAGCAAGCATTACAGGAAAGCAGTTCACCAATTGCAGCAGAATCAAAGGGTAAAGGAAAAGAACCTGTAATCCAGGTTATTGAAACTTTGGTTATGGCAGAGAAACCACAAACTTCCAAAGCACTTGAACAATCACAGGTTTCTCCCACTCAGGTACAACATCCACAGATTCCAGATTTACAGACTCCATCAAATGTGGAAATAGGGAAGAAAAGGCTGGTTTCAGACACCACTCCTCCAAAAGAAACCTCACAGGTACATCGGGTCAAGAAACAGAAACCAAATCCACCTCCAGATGTGGAAATTATAGATGAAGTATTTGATGATGGAAGGGAAGATAGTCAGCAAACTGGCACAGCAAGTGAAACAAACATAAGCCAGAAAGGGAAAGCTTTACAAAAGCAATTAAGCACTGAGGTATCCTCTTTCAAACCACCAAAGACGGACACAGGGGATATTAAAAGAACCTTCATTAATATTAAAGCAAAGAATGATCCATTGAAAATGAAGGTATATGATCAGTATATGAAGATGGCTCCCCATAATCAAGAAAGGCTAATGTCAGCATTCGACCTTTCACAAGGCAAAATGTTAATGAGTCACTTCACATCAAAAGTGCCAAAGCCCATGTCAGCGGCAGATTACATTAGAACAAACTTTGAGGTCCTGGCAAAGGACATTCATCCTTTAGACCAAATAGAGCTACACAGACAAACTGGGGAAATGGTCTATTCCACTCTTACCAACAAGGCCATGGCAGCTATAACGCTGCAGGATTCTTTGAATAACACTACTGCACAATTGCAAATTGAGAAGGCCTCTTCGCAGGCCAAAGATAATAGAATAAAGTCTTTAGAAGAAATAATCATTGGTTTGGGTCACAACCCCAAAGACATTAAAAGTATTGAGGCATTAATAAAGAAGAAAGATGATGACATAGCTGCACTGAGGAAGCAGCTAAAATTGCCAGCCTCAAGGCACCCTCAGACCCACGAAGTTCTAAAAGGGAATTCACAGGAAGAAATAATGGAGTTGTTCCTAAATATGACCGAGCGACTAAGTGAAACGGAGAAGGAATTGGAACAAGCTTTGCAGGAACAGGAAACTATCAGGCAGACATCAACAACAGGTACTACAACAACAGGGCAGCAGACACAGCCATCCCAGGTAAACACTTCTGGTTTGAATACTGATGAATTAATAAAGCAGATGGAAAGTCTACAACTAAGGGTCACAGAACTCCAAGAAACGAAATTGCAATTAGTAAAATTGGAGGAAAAATATGATACATCTAAAAAGACAGCTGCTGATAACACCAGGGAAATAAAAAGGTTAGAAAAATTGGTTCAGGCTTTGGAAAAAGATCTTTCATTGGAGAAGCCATTAAAGGAAATAAATGACATTCTTTGGGGTAACATCATTGAGTTAATAAAGGGCATTTGGCCCTCTGTTCAAGCTATTTTTGAACAAAATGAGTTGGTTAAGATAGCTCAAGAAGAAATAAACAGAACCAGAAATGAATTAAGAGGCAGGCCTGAGCAGGCCAATCAGCTCATTCAATTTTTGAACACCAGGACAAAACAACAGCTTGCAGTGTTAGGGATTGATGATAGGACAGGCACAGTTTTGGAAATAAAGAGAGTTTTCATCAAGAGAACTTTCATGCAAAATTTAGAAAGGAAGTGCACAGATATTTTGGTTGATATCAACATTTTCAGAGAGAAATTTCAAGCTTTGTTGGATAGTGGGTTACCAAGTCCTATGCTCACAGAGGATCAAATAATGGACTTAGAAACCTATATAAAGAAAATAAATGCTCATGCTCAAAATACAGCTGCTTGTTCTCCTAGTTTACCACAATCAACATTACCAACAGGGAGAAATATCTATGATAGAGTGAGGAATTTATTTCATTTGGAACATGAAATAAAGTATCTATTTCCTAATGAGCCCACCTTTTACAAACTCACAGAAGCAGATGAGACATTGAGAAAACTCAAAAGAACTGTGATACCAGACGATTCATGGTGGAGAGACTTATTGGAAATTCTGTAAAAGTTATTTTCAAGATGAGAATTTTATCTTTACTATCAGGTAAATGGTAAAAATGAGTACAGATGAAAGATTATCAGTTACACAAGTTAAAGAGTATCCGTAAAGACAAAGAGTATCAAACAAGCAAAGAAATTACTCCAGAAGACAGCAACAAGCCCTTTTTCAGCACTTGCCTCCAGCACATCCATAAAGAAAGGAAACAGCACATCAGCAGTTACTTATTATTTTATCTACGAGACCATTTGTCTCATGTTTACTTGTAAATTACTCCTTAGTCACCCCAAAATATGGGCTAGGATAGTGTGAGATATTTTCAATTATTTAGTGTATAAATAAACCCTCAAAGAGAGTGTTGAGGGTGGATTCTATTACTCTGCTGTAACATTAAGATTTTTGGAATAAAAGCATTTTGGAGAAATTTATTCGTGGCTTACTGGATGACGATTTGAAGTACAGGACTTTTTGCAGGATTCATGTGTTGGACTGCAGTTCAATAAGTTTTTCTACCCTTTGTCTTAAGTTTTTTATCAGTTTATAATATCATTATGTCCATTTCTGAATAATTTACATAAAATATTGAATCAGAATTTACTTAATTGTACTCTGATTTCAGATGTGATTGTTCTTAATGTTTTCCTCTGAATTAGTTATAAGCATGAATTCTTAAATGCTCTTGCTTTGCTAATTTAAACTTTGTTGATTACTATAATAAAGAATTCTTCATTGCTCTTTGTTTGTAGTCATCTCATTTCTCTTTTTGAACATGGTGAAAGATTCTTAGCTGCCTTTCATCCCTTCAAAATCATCCCATCCACTTTAAATTCTAAGGATTGTTCTCTGTCTAGCTATCTTGCCTTGTAAAGCCATCTTGTGCGTAGAATAGAAATCCAGTAAAGCCATCCTTTGACTCCATAGCCCAATGGACTGAAAGCCCTCAACCTTGCCCTTAGTTTTTGGATTCCACCATTTTCCCAAAACAAACTCTTGAATCTATAACTAGCCTAAAACCTTCTAAGAACAAAGATAAATTATAAAGAGAGAGCCCTCTCTGGATGCAGATTGGCTAGATCCTGCATCTAAAAGGTTGGTTTGTGGTTACCTCGGGTATACTTTCCTCTTACACAACTTCTAGGAAAACCTGAGTGATAACATCACCTATGAAGGAAGATTTCACATGGTCTACTCCTACCACCTCAGGCTTATTTTTCATTTTGTGGGTAAGAGGTCACTTGACTTTGCCTTTTATTTATACAAAATTCTAGGTAAAATGTCAGATAAGGTTTAAGTTAAAAAAGAAGGAAATGAAACTTCTCTCTTTCACCATGGATTGATTAAGTTGTTGGTGTTAGAGGAGTTGAAGAGACTAGACAGAGATTGGACATATTTTCTATTCATGAGTGGTTTTGAAATTGATGATTTCACTCCTAAAAGAGTTTCCAAACCTAGAAATATTTCATCACCTACAGTGGCAGAGGAAGTTGAAGAAGGGAATAGACCATCCCCACTAGAACCAGTGAGCATGGAGATAGAGCCTTTGTAGAAGATTCAAACACCTAAAAAAACACCTACAAAATAGAAGCCAACAATTAGCAAACATGGCAGAAAGAGAGTTAATAGGAGCCAAACAATGGTTAAGGGTAACTTAGAGGACATCTTACATGCAATTGATATTGAAGAAACTCCCATTTTCCAAGCTGAAGATGTTGAAGATGGGGGAAGAAAGCTAAAGAAAGGAAAGATAGCTAAAAATTTAGAGTTTTCAAGTGATGATGTTGGTTTTCAGGAAAGGTGATAGAAAGTAGCAATGAAACTCGGAAGGTCAGTGAAACTACTCAGCCACCAAGCATCATAGATCTCTCTTCACCTGCAAACGAGGAGCAGGTTATAAAAAAAAAGAAGGGTAAAGAGAAAATCACTAAAAAATCAGAAGTTGAAACCCTTAAGGAGCAGTTGAAAGAGGCAGGAAAGGAGATATCAGTCTTGAAGCAATAAGCACAGAAGCATAGAGCTGAGAAGGTCCAGTTTGAACAAATGAGGAAGATATGGGAAGATCAAGTCACAAGTGTCTCAAAGACCTTGGACAATACAAAAAAGATAATAAAGTGGACTCATCCACTAAGAGGAGAGGTCAAGCACATCAAAAAGATAAACCTGCACTTGCAATCCAAGAATAGGGCATTAAAATACAATGTGCAAGACCTTGAAGAGAAATTGGAGCCGATTCATGAAAAAATGGAAAAGAAAGGTTTAAAGATGACAGTGGTAGAAGAGCCTATAGCTCAACTAATTATAAATGAAGAGGAAATACCACAGGAGTAGTAAGTTGAGATTGAATATGCCTTATAAGGTTCATAACATGCAGATAATCAAGATTTTGTAGCTGGAGGTCATTTTTTGAAGACAGTTTTGAGAGGGGCAATTTCTGGTTTTTTAAACAGTTTCGTAGCGTACCTCAAGCTTAAGGCCAGAAATATGCTATGAAAAAAATTGTAGGTGTCTTTTTTCTTTTAAAGTCAAATTTTACATGTTTCAAGGAGGGGGATTCATGGTAGTAAGGTGTCATGACTTGATTGAAATTATGGAACAACAAAGGAGTGAAGTAAATGGACGCAGAAGCCACTTTTTCCACGCTGCCAAAACTCACTACGAAACTACCTTGTTTTCGTAGCGAGCAATTGTTGAAGGTTTTGAGCAGCCTAAAAGTAATTTTTTCCAAGCTGGAGGTCTCCAACATGTCAAAGGAATTTATATGCAGATATTTATGATTCAAAGGGAGTGCCATGTAGCCAGGTCACCAGTAAAATAATGTTAAATATAAGGGTCATCTATTCCTAAAAAACAGGGTTATGCTCCACAAATCTGGGGATGCTTTAAATATGTAAAGTGGAGGTGAATTTGGTCATGTGTCCTTCAAGCATGTGATATTTATTTTGCAACCATCACGTAACTGTTTCACATATACGATAAGAGAAATGTAATAAATAGGAGTTAGAGTCCTATTAGGAAATGGTTTCTTTAAAAGTTAGCTATCAGTTTTCTGTTGAAAGTTAAGTATTTCAGTAATGGAAGGTGTCATAGGAATTTTCGAGGATCTAGACACCAGGAAGATCATCCTTTTTGTAAAGAATGTCTATTTAAAAACAAAACATTGAAGTAGTAATGGATTGGAGAACATTTGCACAAAATTGCTGCTTGTATGCTTTTGACTCTTATTAGTAATACAAAGTGAATTTCTTCTTTATAGACCTAATTCTCATGAGGTTTTTGATATCTTATTTATCTATATCTTTATGTTTATCACTTGCATTATATTTCATTCCTAATTACTCAGAATTTATAACATTATGCTCTTACTTCCTTTAGTGATGAAATGACTTTGTTTTCTTATGTTGTGTGTGTGAGTTGCCTTTGTCTAAAACCTCTATCTGCCTCAACTTCCATGTGAAGACCCACTATCACTGAGACTACTGATTTTTTACTCCATAAACCCAATGGTAGCATTCCTGCATTTTTCAACCTGCAATCATACAAAACAAGTTACAATTCCATAGAGTTATCCATCTAGTACTACCATTATTAAAAATCTAGTGCGGATGGGAATTTTATCATTTTGTCCTTTTAAATACGTTCCAAGACGAACTTGATTCGGGATGCTTTTGAATGTGAACCCTTCTTTGCAGGATAAAACATGGTTTTTTCCCTACAATCCAAACCAATATATAATTCAGCAATCCTGATTTCCCTATAATTATAGGGTCCTAACAGTGGCTCCTTCTGGGGTATGCTGCCCTCCCAACGAGGCAGAAGAGAACCATAGATCTTTGAATCTGGCGACCAGTGCCTTGGTGATTAAGGTGATGACAATCTTCTCTGCCACAAGACTCCTGCAACTTGAAAATTTGAATGTTTAAATCTGAACTATGCCAAAATGAAAACTGAAAGCAATCTTAAGCTAACAACTGAAAAGCAGTCCGAAAATAAAACTAGAAAGATGCTCAGGGTGCTGAGATTTTTCGCACATCTACCTACTCTAGTCTAAAAAATTGTCCCATCAAATAATAATCAGATTTCCAATGTAACTAGTCAAGTAAATGAGTTCTTGACTTATTCTTGTTCACTTCTTTGAGGAGGCTGAGAAAATAAAATAACCACTCCCATCTTATCTGCTGTTGAACATAAGTGTTCAACCTTTTCCTTAAATGCTATAGCAAACCATCCATGGCATAATACACTCCTTCTCTGAATGATTCTAAGAGGTCAACAAAGGGATCTTGGACAAACACTTGGTACTGAGAATCCAAATGGCCAGCTTCATTCATGACAGCGTTTTGTTCCAACTGATCTCATTTTGGATCCTTCTCAAAAAAGATATATTTACATTCTCCCTGATTATCTGATGTGGCATCTTCATGGTATACCATTATTCTTTCCTCGGGAAAATATGATATATCTTGAATGAGATTACTGGATTCTGCCTGAAGACCATCAAGTTGATGAGAAAAAGTGATTTGCAGCAATGAGCTTTCTCGAGGATGTGTAATAAAATCATCATCAATCTGTTCTACATTTGTTTCTTCAGGAGGAAAGACTTCAATATATAAATCGATAGTAGGACCAATAGAATTTATCTCTTGATGACATAAAGATTGAGGAGTTGGTTGTATGATTAGAATCTGATTAATCTCTTCTTCAGTTAAAGGAGGAGGCAACCTTTTTTTTCTCTGGAACGAGCAACAATTGTTTTATTTCTCTTATGAAGATTGCTCATGATACTGAATATTTTCTTTAGTTTCATACAAAAGAGTAGGCAATTTATCATTTCTCTCTGAGGGTAGATCATGTGAACCTACTTTCATTTCCTGATTCATCTCATTTTTAGCTATCCTCCTGACAATCTTGCTCAGCATGAAGAGTTTATTTTTCATATTTGCATTGTGATGACCAGGCCTCTTATTCCCATGGAGACAGTGTTGGTGTCTCTGTACAGTCAGCCTCAATCTCGACCTTATAGTCTTCCTCTTGATAATCATATTCGAGATGGCTGCCTTTGTGTGCAAGGTCATCTATCATGTGCATTGTTGTTGAGGATTTCCTGGCCTCCTTCTGATTTTGGACTTCATCTATGGTTGTGTTGTGGATAGAGTAAATGAAACAATCATCTTCTATTTTAGGGTGTCCAGGATGGGCTGCAAACTACTTCGGTACATTTATGTTTGTCTTTTCCAGAACTAATGGAACAGAAGGTATATGAACATCAAGTTCCTCTTTCCTGCTAATCATATGCATCATTTTGTTGACTGTGTTTGTCAACATATCCAGCTTTATCTCTAAAGATATCAATCACTCTCTTTCTATTTTATCCTTCTCCACAGTCTTTAGCTTTTCCTCTCTGTTCAGCAGGTTCGCTTCCACACCAACAACCATATTTTTCATTTCTTCAAGGGTTGCAGGGTCCCTTTCTCTTAATCGGAATTCCATCTCTGGATGAAAAGCATCTAGGTAGTGCAAGAGAGCCCATCCCGGGGGTCGCTTTATCTTAGCAGGTATTGAATGGTATACCTTACTAAACCTGGATGAAAAATGTTGTATTGTCTCCCCATGCTATATATTTAAACGGTTATACTCTTCTATGATAAGAGAAACATTTCCCATGACCACCCATCTATCTAGGAAAACTTGAGCAAATTGATCAAAATTTCTAATGCTTGCAGTTGGAAGATCTTTAAACCAATTTTTAACCTTACCTTGCAATGATAGGGCAAACATTCTGATATGCACATCATCTTCTCCCACCTCAAATAGATCAAGGAAATCCTCAAGATTTTGAATATGCTTTTCAACAGTGATATTTTCATTTTCTCCATCAAATATGGGTAGATAATTGATAAAATTTGCAAGGAGGTCATCGAGGATAGGAGGAAAAACCAGAGGCTTATATTTGTCTGGGACTTATACAGGTATAGGTAGTATAACAGGAAGCTTACAACCATTTGGGAATTTAGAAGGCTTTATCATGTTTCACTAGGTTTTTCGCAAGTGCATCCGGGATGTGCACATCTGTATAAATATGTACATGTGCTAAAATTTGGGGCTTAGCTTCTTGAGGCTCATCAAACTGCCAATAATCAATGTAAACCTCAGTAGTGTACTCTTGATCAGGCTTAAAGTAGGATATAACATAGTTACAGATAAAAACAATAATTTCTTGAATCCAATTTGGGCTTGAATACTTTCTCCTTCTATGCTAACTGGTCATGTTTCATGTCCTTCCTTCGATGGAGTCTTTGAATGAAACTGGTCTGAATTGGAGTCGCTAGGTGGATGATTTCAACTTTCTTATGGCTAGCTGTTGTACAACAAATCTTGGAAAATACTCAAATCATACAATATTTTTACTGGGGTTTCTGAGTTCTGACAAAATATTAAGATTTTTCAATAACTCATCCCCACTATGGTCGCCATTATGTTATCACTCCATAATTTTGAGGCTGAAGGCAGAATCTCAGAGGCAACATCAAAACCGCTCCAAGCCTAGGATCTAGCCCTCCTAGACCCAGAGAGGGATCTCTTTGTAGTATTTAGATTTGTTTATTGGGCATTTTAGGCTAGTTAAGATAAGCAGAGTTGGGTTTTGAATTTGTTTTGGTGGGGAAAGTGAGGAAAAATGGCCATTAGGTGATGGAGTCAAAGGGCTTGGGTGACCAATTTGCAGAAGTAATCAAGTAGGAGTGAATCAGGGCAAGCTAGGAGTACTACTTTGGATCTCTAAGAATGAAATGGAGTGGGAAGATACAGGAAAGTGGAACTCAACAGAAATTGAGGGGAAGTTAACAATTCCTCAATTATACTAGAATGTAATGCTCAACAGAAACCAAGGAGCAACTACGAATTCCTTGGTTTAGTATCAGTGGAAAACATAGACTATTGTAAAATCAGCCAGAACAATGTGCTCTGAAAACAAATCCTATTCATCATTTTCTATTCTAAAAATTAGAATGCTGAAATACTAATACAACAGAACAATGAATAACACATAAAACATGATAAACTTCACCATTTGGTTCACCACTTGAATCCTGGAAACTTTTCTTGAATTACTATACAAGAAGCCACAACATTATAGAATGGGGCTCAGTCTCGCATTCATATTCCCCCCCCTGGTATACTTCGAACAATGAAGTATATAAGCTAATCCCACTAACTCAATACAATAAACACTGTGGCCAACATTTACTATCTTTCTAACAACATAACAGAGAGGAACATAACATCACTGGACATGCGTAAATAAAACTGCAGGAGTTGTGAAGACTGCTGGACATTTGTCATTTCTTTCATTCTTCTAAAATTAGGCTTGTCATATTTTTGCAGGTGTCACTCCTGTCAAGCCCTAACGCTCGGGCTATCTGATAGTCCTTTTGAGTGCTAGAATTTGGACCTGGCTCTTCATATGGCCTGGTACCTTGAAACGTTCAATTGATCGAATCTCTCCTCTCTAAAAATAGGCAAACTTCTACAAAGCTGAAAACTAGGACGAATTTATTGAGAATAGGGACACACTCAGACAGTTGTTTCTCTCCAACAGTGAAACCTATGAAAAAGCTGTGAGAGTTTATTTTTCTTTTCCCCGTACTGGATAGAAATCTCTCTTGGATTCTAAAAAATTATCTCCATCTCTCCACAACATTCGCCGCAATATCATGACCAACACAAAAAAACGGAAATCCAAAAAATAGGGTTGAAAGACGGCTCCGATTCTCCCAACTGAAGACACATGTGCAATATTTGGGAGAGGTTTTTGTTCTTAAGCCCATTTTGAAAACAAAAATCATTCAGTTTTTCAAAATTCGTTCTCATTTACCCGGAATCTCTCCTGCAAACAGACTGGTCAAATTGGCTAAAACCATTTTTTTATTTGGGGAAAGTGGTTTTGAAGCAGAAAAAGTGGTATTTCAGACCCTCCCTAAAGTGGTAAGTGGTAATAGGGGGGAGGGGTGTGAAATAAACTCCCACTACCACGTGGCTAATGAAAGGCACCCATTTCGGCCCCCCCCTCATCCCTTTGGCTTTGAAGCTCATGGGGGGTCAGAAATTGTGTTGAATTGTTCGTTCCAATCCTCAATCATCATTTGGGAGTGGAAATATGCCCACGATTTAATTAAAATATTAAATTTGTTTAATAATATAGAATTAAAAAATTCAATATCATTAAATCAAATTAGCTTCACTTAATTTCACTGTGCATTTAGCCTCTTTAAATCCGGATTTATAAACATAAACCATGACATTTTTGAACCTGAGCTCTGAGATATGAAGATAATTTTGATCCACGCAACGCCAGAATAATAAAAGCATATGAGAAGTACTTATTTTGTGGCATTATGGAGCAATGAAAATGCAAATTTTATCATTTTCTCCTTTTAAATACATTCCACAACGAACTTGATCCGGGATGATTTTGAATGTGAAATCCTCTTTGCAAGACAAAACATGGTTTTCACCCTGTAATCCAAACCAATATATAATTCAGCAATCCTGATTTCCCTATAATTATAGGGTCCTAACAGTGGCTCCTTCTGGGGGATGTTGCCCTACTAGAGAGGCATCAGAGAACCACATATCTTTGAATCCGGTTACCAGTGCCTTGGTGATTAAGGTGATGGACCACAAGACACCTGCAACTTGAAAATTAGAATGCTGAAATATGAACTATGCCGAAATCAAAACTGAAAGCAATCTTAAGCTGACCACTGAAAAGTAGTGTGAAAATAAAACTGGAAAGATGCTCAGGGTGCTGAGCTTATTTGCACATCTACCTACTCTAGTCTAAAAAATTGTCCCATCAAATAATAATCAGATTTCCAATGTAACCAGTCAAGTAAATGAGTGCTTGACTGTACCTTGTTCACTTCTTTGAGAAGGCTGAGAAAATAAAATGACCACTCCCATCTTATCTGCTGTTGAACATAAGTGTTCAACCTTTTCCTTGAATACTACAACAAACCATCCATGTCTAATGCACTCCTTCTCTAAATGATCTAAGAGGTCAACAAAGGGATCTTGGACAAACACTTGGTACTGAGAATCCAAATGGCCAACTTCATTCATGATTGCACTTTGTTCCAACTGATCCAATTCTGGATCCTTCTCAAAAATAATATCTTTGCATTCTCCCTGATCATATGACGTTGTATCTTCAGGGTATACCATTATGTCATCCTCAGGAAAATCTGATATATCTTGACTGAGATAGCTGGATTCTGCCTGAGGACCATCATGTTGATGAGAAAAAGTGATTTCGAGCAATGAGATTTCTTGAGGATGTGCAATAACATCAACATCAATATGTTCTACATTTGTTTCTTGAGGAGGAAATAATTCAATATATAAATCAGTAGTAGGACCAATAGAATTTATCTCCTGATGACATTAAGATTGAGGAGTTGGCTGCATTTTTAGAATTTGATTAATCTCTTCTTCAGTTAAAGGAGGAGGTAGCCTTTGTTTTCTTTGGAACAAACAACAATTGTTTTATTTCTCTTGTCAAGACTACTCATGATACTAATATTTTATTTAGTGTCATACCAAAGAGTAGGCAAATTATCATTTGTCTTCGAGGGTAGATCATGTGAACCTACTTTCATTTCCTAAGTTGTCTCATTTTTAGCTATCCTCCTTACAATCTTTCTCAACATGCAGAGTTTGTTTGTCATCTTTGCATTGTGGTGACTGGGCCTCTTCTTCCCATGGAGACAATGTTGTTTTCTCTATACAGTCAGCCTCAATATTGACGTTATAGTCTTCCTCTTGATAACCATATTCGAGATGGCTACCTTTGTATGCAAGGTCATCTATCATGTGCATTATTGCTGAGGATTTCCCTTCCTCCTTCTGATTTTGGACTTCATCTTTGGCTGTGTTGTGGATATAATACATGAAACAATCATCTTCTATTTTAGGGTGTTCAAGATGGGCTAGAAACTTCTTGGGTACATTGATGTTTGTCTTTTCTAGAACTAATGGAACAAGAGGTATATGAACATCAAGTTCCTCTTTCCTGCTAATCATATGCATCATTTCATTAACATTGTTCATAAACATATCTAGCTTTTTCTTTGAAGATACCAATTGATCTCTTTCTATTTTATCCTTCTCCATAGTCTTTAACTTTGCCTCTATGTTTAGTAGGTCCGCTTCCACATAAACATCCATATTTTGCATTTCTTCAAGGGTTGCAGGGTCCCTTTCTCTTAACGAGAATGCCATCTCTGGATGAAAATCATCTGGGTAGTGCAAGAGAGCCCATCCTGGGGGTGGGTTTATCTTAGCAGGTATTGAATGGTATACCTTATTGAAACTGGCTGAAAAGTGTTTTACTGTCTCCCCAGACTGTCTTTTTAAATGGTTATACTCTTCTATGATAAGAAAAACATTTCTCATGACCACCCATCTATCTAGGAAAACTTGAGTGAATTGATGAAAATTTCTAATGTTTGCAGCTGGAAGATGTTTAAATAAATTTTTAACCTTACCTTGAAATGATAGGGAAAACATTATGATATGCACTTCATCTATTCCCACCTCAAATAGATCAAGGAAATCCTCAAGATTTTGAATATGATTTTCAGCAGTGATCTTTGCATTTTCTCCATCAAATCTGGGTAGATAATTGATAAAATTTGCAGGGAGGTCATCGAGGATAGGAGGAAAAACAAGAGACCTATATTTGTTTGGGAATTTTATAGGTATAGGCAGTACAAATTGAAGCTTATAACCATTTGGAAATTTAGTAGGAGCAGTGGATAAAGCTTGAGGCTCATATTTCACTGGGTTTTCCGCAAGTGCATCCGAGATGTGCACAGGTGTATAAATATGTACATGGTCTAAAATTTGGGGCTTAGCTTCTTGAGGCTCATCAAAATGCCAATGATCAATGTAAACCTCAGTAGTGTACTCTTGATCAGGCTTAAATAATGATAGAACATAGTTACAGATAAAAACAATAATTTCTTCAATCCAATTTGGGCTTGAATACTTTCTCCTTCTAGGCTGACTGGTCATGTTTCAGGTCCTTCCTCCAGTGGAGTCTTTAAATGAAACTAGTCTAAATTGGAGTTGCCAGGTGGATGATTTCAAATTTCTTATGGTTGGTTGTTTTCCACCATCAGCAACCAGATTCAAATCTTGGAAAATACTCGAATCATACAATATTTTGACTGGGGTGTCTAAGTTCTGACGAAATATTAAGCTTTTCCAATAACTCATCCCCAGTATGGTCGCCATTATGTTATCACTGCGTAATTCTAAGGCTGAAGGAAGAATCCCAGAGGCAACATCAAAAATGCTTCGGGCCTAGGATCTAGCCCTCCTAGACCCAGAGAGGGATCTCTCTGTAGGATTTAGATTTTTTTATTGGGCATTTTAGGCTAGTTAAGATAAGAAGAGTTGGGTTTTTAATTTGGTTTGGTGTGGAAAGAGAGGAAAAAGGGCCATTGGGAAATGGATTCAAAGGGCTCAGGTGACCAATTTGTGGAAGTAATCAAGAAGGAGTGAAAGAGGGCAAGCTAGGAGTACTACTTTGGATCTCTGAGAATGAAATGGAGTGGGAAGATACAGGAAAGTGGAACTCAGCAGAAATTGAGGGGAAGTTAATAATTACCCAACTATATTAGAGTGTAATGCTCAGCAGAAACCAAGGAGAAACTAAGAATTCCTTGGTTTAACATCAGTGGAAAACATAGACTATTGTAGAATCAACTAGAACAGGGTGCTTTGAAAGAAAATCCTATTCATCATTTTTTGTTCTACAAATTAGAATGCAAAAATACTAAGACAACATAACAATGAATAACACATAAAACATGAGAAACTTCACCATTTGGTGCACCACTTGAATCCTGGAAAAATTTCTTGAATTACTTTGCAAGAAGCCACAACATTACAGAATGGGACTCAATCCCTTATTCAGATCCCCCCCCCCTGGTATACTTCGAACAATGAAGTATATAAGCTAATCCCACTAACTCATTACAATCATCATTGTGGCTAATAGTTACTATCTTGATAATAACATAATAGAGAAGAACATAACATCACTAGACATGCGTAAATAAAACTGCAGGAGTTATGAAGACTGCTGGACATCTGTCATTTCTTTCATTCTTCTGAAATCAAGCTTGTCATATGTTTGTAGGTGTAACTCCTGTCAAGCCTTAACGCTCGAGATATCTGACAGTCCTTTTGAGTGCTAGACTCTAGACATGGCTCTTCGTATGTCCTGGGACCTTGTAACATTTAGCTTGATCGAATCTCTCCTCTCTATAAATAGGCAAACTGTTACAAAGCTGAAAACTGGGCCGAATTTACTGAGAATAGGGGCATACTCAGATAGTTGTTTCTCTCCAACTGTGAGACCTATGAAAAATTTGAGAGAGATTATTTTTCTTTGCCGCATAGTGGTCATAAAACTCTCTTGGATTCTAAAAATTTATCTCTAGCTCTCCAAAACAGTCGCTGCAAAATCATGACCAACACAGAAAAAAAACGGAAATCTGAAAAATAGGGCTGAAAGATGGCTTTGATTCTCCCAACTGAAGATACCTATGAAAAATATGGGAGAGGTTTTTTTTCTTCAACCTGTGCTGAACAAAAATCTCTCTCATTTTTCCAAATCAGTTCTCATTTTCCTGGAATCTCTCCTGCAAAAAAAACTGGTCAAACTGGCTAAAAACGATTTTTTATTTTGGGAAAGCGGTTTTGAAGGAGTAGAAGTGGTATTTCGGACCCTCCCTGAAGTGGTAAGTGGTAATAGGTGGGGGGGGGGGTTGTGAATTAACCTCCCACTGCCATGTGGCTAATGAAAACCACCCATTTTGGGCCCCCCTTCATCCCTTTGGCTTCGAAGCTCATGGGGGGTCTGAAATTGTGTTGAACCATCCGTTCCAATCCTCGATCATCATTTGTGAGTGGAAATATGCCCAAGATTTAATTAAAATATTAAATTTCTTTAATAATATAGAATTAAAAAATTCAATGTCATTAAATCAAATTAGCTTCACTTAATTTTACTTCGCATTTAGCCTTTTTAAATCCAAATTTATAAACACAAGCCATGACATTTTTGAACCCGAGCTCTGAGATATGAAGAAAATTTTGATCCACGCAACGCCAAAATAATAAAAGAATATGAGAAATACTTATCTTGTGGCATTATGCAGATGTGGGGATGGAAATTTTATCATTTTCTCCTTTTAAATACGTTCCACGACGAACTTGATTCGGGATGCTTTTGAATGTGAACCCCGCTTTGCAAGATAAAACATGGTTTTCACCCTGCAATCCAAACCAATATATAATTCAGCAATCTTGATTTACCTATAATTATAAGGTCCTAACAATGGCTCCTTTTGGGGGATGCTGCCCTCCTAGCAAGGTAATAGAGAACCATAGATCTCTGAATTCGGTGACCAGTGCCTTGGTGATTAAGGTGACGGCAATCTGCTCTACTAGAAGAATCCTGCAACTTGAAAATTTGAATGCTGAAATCTGAACTATGCCGAAATCAAAGCTAAAAGAAATATTAAGATGACAACTGAAAAGCAGTCTGAAAATAAAATTGGAAATATGCTCAAGGTGCTGAGCTTATTCGCACATCTACCTACTCTACTCTAAAAAATTGTCCCATCAAATAATAATCAGATTTCCAATGTAACCAGTTAAGTAAATGAGTGCTTGAATCATTCTTGTTCACTTATTTGAGGAGGCTAAGAAAACAAAATTACCACTCCCATCTTATCTATTGTTGAACATAAGTGTTCAAACTTTTCCTTGAATGCTGCAGCAAACCATCCATGGCATAATACACTCCTCTAAATGATTCAAAGAAGTCAACAAAGGGATCTTGGACAAACACTTGGTACTGAGAATCCAAATGGCCAGCTTCATTCATGATTTCACTTTGTTCCAACTGATCCGGTTCCATATCCTTCTCAAAAAGAATATCTTTACATTCTCCCTGATTATCTGATGTGGCATCTTCATAGTATACCATTATGCTGTCCTCAGGAAAATATGATATATCTTGACTCATCTCATTTTCTTGAGGATGTGCAATAGCATCAGCATCAATCTGTTCTACATTAGTTTCTTCAGAAGGAAAGACTTCAATATATAAATCAGCAGTAGAACCAATAGAATTTATCTCCCGATGACATAAATATTGAGGAGTTGGCTACATGTTTAGAATCTGATTAATCTCTTCTTGAGTTAAAGGAGGAGGCAACCTTTTTTTTTCTTTGGAACAAACAACAATTATTTTCTTTCTCTTGTGAATACTGGTCATGATACACAATATTTTCTTTAGTTTCATACAAAAGAGTAGGAAAATTATCATTTGTCTCTGAGGGTAGATCATGTGAACCTAATTTCATTTCTTGATTCATCTCATTTTCAGATATCCTCCTTACAATCTTGCTCAGCATGCAGAGTTTGTTTTTCACCTTTGCATTGTGGTGACCAGGCCTCTTCTTACCATGGAGACAGTGTTGGTTGCTCTGTACAGTCAGCCTCAATCTCAACCTTATAGTCTTCCTCTTGTTAATCATATTCGATATGGTTGCCTCTGTATGCAAGGTCATCTATCATGTGCATTGTTGCTGAGGATTTCCCTGCCTCCTTTTGATTTTGTACTTCATCTTTGGCTGTGTTGTGGATAGAGTACATGAAACAATCATCTTCTATTTTAGGGTGTCTAGGATGGGCTGCAAACTACTTGGGTACATTGATGTTTTTCTTCCGGAACTAATGGAACAAGAGGTATCTGAACATCAAGTTCCTCTTTCCTGCTAATCATATGTATCATTTCATTGACTGTGTTTGTCAACATATCTAGCTTTATCTCTGAAGATATCAATCACTCTCTTTGTATTTTATCCTTCTCCACAGTCTTTAGATTTGCCTATCTATTCAGTAGCTTCACTTCCACATCAAAAACCATATTTTTCATTTCTTTAAGGGTTGCAGGGTCACTTTCTCTTAACCAGAATGCCATCTCTGGATCAAACGCATCTGGGTAGTGCAAGAGAGCCCATCCTGGGGGTGGATTTATCTTAGTAGGTATTGAACGGTATACCTTATTGAACCTGGCTGAAAAATGGTGTACTGTCTCCCTAGGCTATCTTTTTAAATGGTTATACTCTTCTATGATAAGAAAAACATTTCCCATGACCACCCATCTATCTAGGAAAACTTGAGTGAATTGATGAAATTTTCTAATGCTTGCAGTTGGAAGATCTTTAAACCAATTTTTAACCTTACCTTGAAATTATAGGGAAAACATTCTAATACACACATCACCTTCTCCCACCTCAAACAGATCAAGGAAATCCTCATGATTTTGAATATGCTTTTCAACAGTGATCTTTGCATTTTCTCCATCAAATCTAGGTAGATGATTGATAACATTTGCAGGGAGGTCATGGAGGATAGGAGGAAAAACCAGAGGCTTATATATGTCTGGGACTGTTACAAGTATAGGGAGTACAACAAGAAGCTTATAAGCATTTGGGAATTTAGCAGTAGTAGGGGATAAAGCCCAAGGCTCATGTTTCACTGGGTTTTCTGCAAGTGCATTCAGGATGTGCACATGTGTATAAATATGTACATAGTCTAAAATTTGCGGCTTAGCTTCTTGAGGCTCATCAAACTACTAGTGATCAATGTAAAACTCAGCAATGTACTCTTGATTATGCTTAAAGTAGGATAGAACATAGTTATAGATAAAAAAATAATTTCTTGAATCTAATTTGGGCTTGAATACTTTCTCCTTCTAGGCTGACTGGTCATGTTTCAGGTCCTTCCTTCAGTGGAAACTTTGAATGAAACTGGTCTGAATTGGAGCCGCCAGGTGGATGATTTCAACTTTCTTGTGGTTGGTTGTTGTCCACCATCAACAATCAGATACCAATATTGGAAAATACTTGAATAATACAATATTTTGACTGGGGTTTTTTGAGTTCTGACGAAATTTTAAGCTTTTTCAATAACTCATCCCCACTATGGTTGCCATTATTTTTATCACTCCATAATTCTAAGGCTGAAGGCAGAATCTCGGAGGCTACATCAAAACTACTTTGGGCCTAGGATCTAGCCCTCCTAGACCCAGAGAGGGATCTCTCTGTAGGATTTAGATTTGTTTATTGGGAATTTTAGGCTAGTTAAGATAAGCAGAGTTTGGTTTTGAATTTGGCTTGGTGGGGAAAGCGAGGAAAAAGGGCCATTGGAAAATGAGGTCAAAGGGCTCGGGTGACCAATTTGTGGAAGTAATCAAGCAAGAGTGAAATAGGGCAAGCTAGGAGTACTACATTGGATTTCTGAGAATGAAATCGAGTGGGAAGATATAGAAAAGTGGAACTGAATAGAAATTGAGGGGAAGTTAAGAATTCCTCAACTATACTAGAGTGTAATTCTCAACAGAAACCATGGAGAAAATAAGAATTCCTTGGTTTAGCATCAGTGGAAAACATAGACTACTGTAGAATAAGATAGAATAGGGTGCTCTGAAAACAAATCCTATTCATCATTTTCTGTTCTACAGATTATAATGTAGAAATACTAAGACAACAGAACAATGACTAACACATAAAAGAAGAGAAACTTCACCATTTGGTGCACCACTTGAATCCTGGAAAATTTTCTTGAATTACTTTGCAAGATGCCACAACATTACAGAATGGGACTCAGTCCCTCATTCAGAATTCCCCCCCTTGGTATACTTCAAACAATGAAGTATATAAGCTAATCCCACTAACTCATTACAATCAACACTATGGCTAACGGTTAATATATTTCTAACAACATAACATAGAAGAACATAACATCATAGGACATGTGTAAATAAATCTGTAGGAGTTATGAATATTGCTGGACATTTTTCATTTCTTTCATTCTTTTGAAATCAAGCTTGTCATATGTTTGTAGGTGTAGCTCCTGTCAAGCCTTAACGCTCGGGCTATCTAATATCCCTTTTGAGTGCTAGACTCTGGACCTAGCTCTTCATATGGCCTGGTACCTTGAAACGTTCAACTTAGTCGAATCTCTCCTCTCTAAAAATAGGAAAGCTGCTACAAAGCTGAAAACTAGGCCGAATTTACTTAGAATAGGGGCACACTCAGACACTTGTTTCTCTCTAACGGTGACACCTATGCAAAATGTGAGAGAGGTTATTTTTTTTTCCCTGTACTAATCCAAAACCTCTCTTGGATTCTTAAATTTTATCTCCATATCTCCATAACAGTCGCCGCAAAATCATCACCAACACAGGAAAAAAACGAAAAATCCAAAAAATAGGGCTGAAAGATGGCTTTTATTCTCCCAACTGAAGACACCTGTACAAAATCTAGGAGATTTTTTTTTTCTTCATCCCATGTTTAAAAAAACCTCTCTCAGTTTTCAAAATTTACTCCCATTTTCCCGAAATCTCTCCCGCGAACAGACTGGTCAATCTTGCTAAAAATGGTTTTTTATTTGGGGAAAGCGGTTTTGAAGGAGCGGAAGTGGTATTTCAGAAACCCCCTGAAGTGGTAAGTGGTAATAGGTGGGGGGGGGGTGTGAATTAACCTCCCACTACCACGTGGCTAATGAAAACCACCCATTTCGAGCCCCCCCTCATTCCTTTTGTTTCGAAGCTCATGGGGGGTTCGAAATTGTGTTGAACCTTCCATTCTAATCCTCGATCATCATTTTGCGAGTGGAAATACACCCACAATTTAATTAAAATATTAAATTTGTTTAATAATATAGAATTAAAAAATTCAATATCATTAAATCAAATTAGCTTCACTTAATTTCATTGTGCATTTAGCCTTTTTAAATCTGGATTTATACATAAACCATGACATTTTTGAACTTGAGCTCTGAGATATGAAGAAAATTTTGATCCACACAACACACGAATTATAAAAGGGTATGAGAATTAATTATTTTGCGGCATTTTGGAGCAGTGCAGATGGAAATTTTATCATTTTCTCCTTTTAAATATGTTCCACGATGAACTTGATCCAAGATGCCTTTGAATGTGAACCCTACTTTGCAGGATAAAATGTGGTTGTCGCCTTGTAATCCAAACCAATATATAATTCACCATCTTGATTTCCCTATAACTATAGGGTCCTAAAAGTGGCTCCTTCTCGGGGATGCTGCCCTCCCAGTGAGGCAACAAAGAACCACAAATCTCTAAATCCAGTGACCAGTTCCTTGGTGATTAAGGTGATAGAAATCTGCTTTTCCACAAGACTCTTGCAACTTGAAAATTTGAATGATGAAATTTGAACTATGCCAAAATCAAAATTGAAAGAAATGTTAAGCTGACGACTGAAAAGCAGTCTAAAAATAAAATTGGAAATATGCTCAAGGTGCTGAGCTTATTGGCACATCTACCTGCTCTGGTCTAAAAAATTGTCCCATCAAATAATAATCAGATTTCTAATGTAACCAGTTAAGTAAATGAGTGCTTGACTAATCCTTGTTCACTTCTTTGAGCAGGCTGAGAAAATAAAATGACCACTCCCATCTTATCTACTGTTGAACATAAGTGTTCAAACTTTTCCTTGAATGCTACAACAAACCGTCCATGGCGTATTACACTCCTTCTCTGAATGATTCTAAGAGGTCAGCAAAGGGATCTTGGACAAAAACTTGGTACTGAGAATCCAAATGGCCAGATTCATTCATGACTACACTTTTTTCCAACTGTTTCGGTTCCGGATCCTTCTCAAAAATAATATCTTTACATTGTCCCTCCTTATCTGACGTGGAATATTCATGGTATGCCATTATGCCATCCTCATGCAAATCTGATATGTCTTGACTGAGATTGTTGGATTCTTCTTGAAGACCATCATGTTGATGAGAAAAAGTGATTTCTAGAAATGAGATTTCTTGAGGATGTGCAATAACATCAACATCAATATGTTCTACATTTGTTTCTTGAGGAGGAAAGACTTCAATATATAAATTAGTAGTAGGACCAATATAATTTATCTCTTGATGACATAAATATTGGGGAGTTGGATGCATGTTTAGAATCCGATTAATCTCTTCTTCAGTTAAAGCAGGAGGCAACCTTTGTTTTCTCTGGAACAAACAACAATTTTTTTCTTTCTCTTGTGAAGATTTCTCATGATACTAAATATTTTCTTTAGTTTCATACAAAAGGGTAGGAAAATTATCACTTGTCTTTGAGGGTAGATCATGTGAACCTACTTTCATTTCCTGACTCATCTCATTTTCGGCTATCCTCCTTACAATATTTCTCAGCATGAAGAGTTTGTTTGTCATGTTTGGATTGTGGTGACCAGGAATCTACTTCCCATGGAGACAATGCTAGTTTCTCTATACAGTCGACCTCAATATCGACCTTATAGTCTTCCTCTTGATAATCATATTCGATATGGCTACCTTTGTATGCAAGGTCATCTATCATGTGCATTGATGCTGAGGATTTCCCTTCTTCTGATTTTGGACTTCATCTTTGGCTGTGTTGTGGATAGAGTACATGAAACAATCATCTTTTGTTTTAGGGTGTCCAAGATGGGCTGAAAATTTCTTGGGTACATTGATGTTTGTCTTTTTTGGAACTAATGGAACTAGAGGTATATGAACATCAAGTTCCTCTTTCCTGCTAATCATATGCATCATTGCACTAATTTTGTTTGTCAACATATCTAGCTTTTTCTCTGAAGATATCAATCGATCTCTTTTTATTTTATCCTTCTCCACAATATTTAACTTTGCCTCTCTATTCAGTAGGTTCGATTCCACATCAACAACCATATTTTTCATTTCTTCAAGGGTTGCAGGGTCCCTTTCTCTTAACTGGAATTCCATCTCTGGATGAAAAGCATCTAGATAGTGCAAGAGAGCCCATCTTGGGGGTGGCTTTATCTTAACAGGTATTGAATGGTATACCTTATTGAACCTGGTTGAAAAATGCTGTAGTGTCTCCCCAGGTTGTCTTTTTAAATGGTTATACTCTTCTATGATAAGAAAAAAATTTCCCATGACCGCCCATCTATCTAGGAAAACTTGAGTGAATTGATGAAAATTGCTAATGCTAAGTTGGAAGCTATTTAAACCAATTTTTAACCTTACCTTGCAATGATAGGGAAAATTTGATACACACATAATCTTCTCCCACCTCAAACAGATCAAGGAAATCCTCAATATTTGGAATATGCTTTTCAGCAGTGATCTTTGAATTTTCTCCATCAAATCTGGGTAGATAATTGATAGAATTTGCAGGGAGGTCATGGAGGATAGGAGGAAAAACCAAAGGCTTATATTTTTATAGGACTTTTACAGGTATAGGCAGTACAACAAGAAGCTTATAACCATTTTGGAATTTAGCAGGAGCAGGGGATAAAGCTTGAGGCTCATGTTTCACTAGGTTTTCCGCAAGTGCATCCGGGATGTGCACAGGTGTATAAATATGTACATTGTCTAAAATTTAAGGCTTAACTTCTTGAGGCTCTTCAAATGGCCAATGATCAATGTCAACCTCAGTAGTGTACTCTTGATTAGGTTTAAAGTAGGATAGAAAATAATTACAGATAAAAACAATAATTTCTTGAATCCAATTTGGGCTTGAATACTTTATCCTTCTAGGATGACTAGTCATGTTTCAATTCCTTCCTCCAGTGGAGTCTTTGAATGAAACTAGTCTGAATTGGAGTCACCAGGTGGATGATTTTAGCTTTCTTGTGGCTGGCTATTGTCCACCATCAACAACCAGATACCAATATTGGAAAATACTCAAATCATACAATATTTTGACTAGGGTTCTGAGTTCTGATGAAATATTAAGCTTTTTCAATAACTCATCCCCAGTATGGTCACCATTATGTTATCACTTTGTAATTTTGAGGCTGAAGGTAGAATCCTGGAGGCAACATCAAAACCATTTCGGGCCTAGGATCTAGCTCTCCTAGACCCAGAGAGGGATCTCTCTGTAGGATTTAGATTTGTTTATTGGGTATTTTAGGCTAGTTAAGATAAGAAGAGTTGGGTTTTGAATTTGGTTTGGTGGGGAAAGTGAGGAAAAAGGGCCATTGAGCAATGGAGTCAAAGGGATCAGGTGACAAATTTGCGGAAGTAATCAAGCAGGAGTGAAACAAGGCAAGATAGGAGTACTACTTTGGATCTCTAAGAATGAAATGGAGTGGGAAGATACAGGAAAGTGGAACTCAAAAAAAATTGAGGGGTAGTTAAGAATTCCTCAACTAGACTAGAGTGTAATGCTCAGCATAAACCTAGGAGCAACTATGAATTCCTTGGTTTAGCATCAATGGAAAACATAGACTATTGTAGAATCAACTAGAACAGGGTGCTCTGAAAACAAATCCTATTCATCATTTTCTGTTCTAAAAATTAGAATGAAGAAATACTAAGACATCAGAACAATAAATAACACATAAAATAGGAGAAAATTCACCATTTGGTGCACTACTTGAATCCTGGAAACTTTTCTTGAGTTACTTTGCAAGAAGCCACAACATTACAGAATGGGACTCAGTCCCTCATTCAAATTCCCCCCCCCCCCCCCTAGTATACTTCAAACAATGAAGTATATAAGCTAATCCAAATAACTCATTACAATAATAATAGTGGCTAACAGTTAATATATTGCTAACAACATAACAGAGAAGAACATAACATCACTGGAAATGCGTAAATAAAACTGTAGGAGTTATGAAGACTGCTGGACATCTGTCATTTCTTTCATTCTTCTGAAGTCAGGCTTGTCATGTGTTTGCAGGTGTAACTCCTGTCAAGCCTTAGCACTCGGGATATGTGATAGTCCTTTTGAGTGCTAGACTTTGGACCTAGCTTTTCATATGGCCTGGTACCTTGAAACGTTCAACTTGATCTAATATCTCCTCTTTAAAAATAGGAAAACTGCTACAAAGATGAAAACTGGGTCAAATTTGCTATGAATAGGGGCACACTCAGACAGTATTTTCTCTCCAACGGTGACACCCATGCAAAATCTGAAATAATTTATTGTTCTTTGCCTCTTAATGGTCAGAAACCTCTCCTGGATTCTCAAAATTTATCTCCAGCTCTCCACAAAAGTTTCCGCAAAATCATGACCAACACAGAAAAAAAAATAGAAATATGAAAAATAGGGCTGAAAGATGGCTTCGATTCTCCTAACTGAAGACACCTATGAAAAATATAGGAGAGGTTTTTTTTCTTCATCCCATTATGAACAAAACTCTCTCGATTTTTCAAAATTCGCTCTCATTTTCCCAGAATATCTCCCACAAACAGACTATTCAAACTGGTCAGAAACGGTTTTTTATTTTGGGAAAGCACCTTTGAAGGAGCATAAGTGGTATTTTGGACCCCCCCTGAAGTGGTAAGTGGTAATGGGGGGGTGGGGTGCGAAATAACCTCCCACTGCCACGTGGCTAATGAAAACCACCCATTTCAGGCCACCCCTCATCCCTTTGGCTTCGAAGCTCATGCGGGGTCCGAAATTGTGTTGAATTTTCCATTCCAATCTTCGATCATCATTTGTGAGTATAAATATGCCCACAATTTAATTAAAATATTAAATTTTTTTAATAATATAGAATTAACAAATTCAATATCATTAAATCAAATTAGCTTCACTTAATTTCACTGCGCATTTAGCCTTTTTAAATTTAGATTTATAAACATAAACCATGACATTTTTTAGCATGAGCTCCGAGATATGAAGAAAATTTTGATCCACGCAATGCCAGAATAATAAAAGAATATGAGAAATAGTTATTTTGCGGCATTCTATAATAGTTCGGATGGAAATTTTATCATTTCTCCTTTTAAATACGTTCTCGATGAACTTGATCTGGGATGCTTTTGAATGTGAACCCCGCTTAGGAAGATAAAACATGGTTTTCGCCCTGAAATCCAAACCAATATATAATTCAGCAAGCCTAATTTCCCTATAATTACAGGGTCCTAATAGAAAAACCACTTGGAATCTACATGCACAAATGCCACAGCCTTCATTTCAACAAGTAACGTATCTAGGTTTTGGTCAACAAAATCCTCAATCGTTTGCCTATCAAAACAACCCCTATCTGGGTTACCAACAAAAAATTCCTTATGATGGTGCTCAAAGGCCTTTTCCCAAGAAATTCCATCATACCTTGGCTATGCTCAAGCCGACCTCAATCGACAATTTCCCTTTGTTGCAACTTTAGAATTACCGGATTTAAACCGACTCACCAATGATCCAGTCAACTATGATCCTTGGTGGCCAGTGGTACCTCATAAATTACCCTCGGATATTCCTAAGTTCAATGGAAAGACTGGGGAAGACCCGTTGAGTCATGTTATAAATTATCAGTTGTGGTGTTCATCTAACTCCCTAAATGATGACTCTGTTTGACTATATCTTTTCTAGCGTACGCTTATTGGTCTGGCTGCAAAATGGTACATTGAGTTACCAAGAGCTTCTTGTGATAATTTCACTGCCCTAGCTACTGTATTTTTGACCCACTTCCAGTTACCCATATGATATGAAACTGGAACGAAACCCTTGAATAATTTTAAACAAACTAATGCTACTCACATTTCTGATCATATTCATGAGTGGTGTCATCGTTGTAGAATGGTTAGGACATTTGTTCCTGATCAACTCCTTTTTGAGTGCTTCATTAAGTCCTTGTTACCATATATAATTGAGGATGTGGCTAAGGGTGGCATCGTCACTGAAGAGCAAGTCATTGCTTGTGCCCAATATTTAGACTTGATTTATACTTAGTCTGGCATGCTCTATGAGAAAATTCCCAATGCGCCGCGATCTAATTTTACAGTTCCTCCTCCATCTAAGGAATCTCATGCCAAAGTCGGTATGATTGGTACTACAAGCACACATTACTCTAATGCATCTTATCCTGCGCCTTCTTCCGAAATCCATGTCGTGTCATCTGACAAGGTCAAAAGTGACAAGCAACTCAGAAGTAAGAAAAAAAAGGAAATCAAAGAAAAATAAAAATACTACCCCGCAGGAAAGATCATCTGATCAATCAACTGGAAATTGAAAACCTCATTACCCTTGTATAATCTGTAATGAGGAACACTTTTTTCAAGATTGTACTCACTGCGCTAAAGTCTCAAAAATGGTTAAGACCTTGCATGCATCAGCTATATTGACAAATCCATTTCCAAATCCGGACACAAATTTGGTTGCTATAGATCCAACTTCTAGTTCACAAGTAATTATGTTGTCTGTCACAAAGCCATCAACTGATGTTTTGGTGTCAAAAAATAATAAAGATTAAGGTAGCCAGGCTGCTGATCAAACTACTACCTTGACCATGAATCTGTCTACGTAATCAATACCACCACCTACTATTCTTGAATTGATAATCAAGCCATCGAAGGGAGTTGTTCATAAATTGAAATTTAATCCTTGAGAGAGAGCTACTAAAAATTATAATATAGATGAATATTTGGCTCAATCCCCTTCAGCTATGTCAGCACTTGAGGTGCTACAAAATTTCCCTCCTAGAAACAGACTTTGTTGTTGGTAATTGGTGGAATTGATCCGACAGATTCCAATCTCGTAGTCTTTAATCATACGAGTTATGTGCCGCAATTACTAGCAAAATTAGAATTCTCAATCCAGGTAAATGTTCTCAATCACCTTGTTCATCGTACTCTTATTGATGAGGGAGCATCTACATGCATTATGTCTCTAAACTATTGGAAGTCACTTGGCTTGCTGCACCTATCTCAATCGCCAATGACGTTGAAAGCTTTCGACAGATGTACATATAAGCCTTGCGGTATTATCAAAAAACTGCATGTTAAACTAGGGGGAAAAACAGTGAATGTTGAAGTTGAGATCGTTGACGGACCCCTTGACTACAATATTTTACTCAGAAGGCCATGGGTATATGCTATGACTGCGATCGTCTCTACATATTTTAGAATGATCACCTTTCCACATAAAGGTGTCATCACAGTCATCAATCATCTATCCTTCTTTGCCTCTAGTTCCCAGGTAACTCGAAGTGTTCTGCTAGTTCATGCACCCCAACTCGTAGTTCAGAACATTGGTGTAGGAATCTTAAAGGATTCCACTCTCATGGGAACCTTTTCATTACTGCCGCCTGTGACGTCAACAGAAATTGCAAGCATAGAGACCTGCTACATGATCTCTTCCACTCCATCTGGCTTAAGGAAGAGTATGGGTGATTCTGAAGTTGTTACGTTGGACGAGTTTTTGCCGCCTAGCCCAATTGAGCTGGTGTAGCAATCAATCTATCTGGCTTGGGCAGCGAATTCGAAATCATCATCATCGGTCATTTGGGTAGATCGTTCATTATATTATCGTACTCCATCTAATCCTTTTTCCTCAACTTTCTTGACAAATGAGAATATTCTAGAAACCATGATGTTGGAAGGAGAACCATGGGAAAATAATCATCATCATTCCATTCTTCGAGATTATGAAGAAGAAAATCTTAGAAAAATATATCACCCATCAATCAAAACTTTCTTTTCAAATTCTTTTCCTATCAATGCAATCGATTCTCAGAGAAATTTGTCAAATATTGAAGAAACCATTTCTATCGATAGTTCGACCAAACCCGACATTGTAGAAAACATTCATGTCAGTGTGTCTTGTTCTCCATCAGAACTCGAAACGTATCGTTCTCTCTTTCATGAATTTCATGATGTATTGTAATATTCCCAAATAGGGAAAGAAGCAATATAGCTCACAAAAATGGAAATAGCAGCAAATGATAGATCAAGGGTATTATGTATAACAACAATAAATAAGTATAAGATCTTGGGGATCAATCCCTCAAGATTGTAGGTTTTAACGTTGTACATAAATTATCTGCAAACGAATCTTAAAATAGAAAATAAACAATAGCAAGAGCATAAAATAGATATACACAGAGATCTTCCCCTGGATCCAAAATTGGGACGACCAACTTTATTTTTCATTATATTCCTTTTAGTGTTACAACACATATATATACATGCCAAAGAATACATAAACCCTAATCCATTAACCCTGGATTAGAACATAATCGTAGTTCCCTTGATCGGATCTACAAAATACTAGGGGCCGAAAACCATCATGCCCCAAAACCATGTGCAAACCCATGCACAAAACCATGGGTGGGTCCGTGTGACTAGTCATGGAAAGAATATAACACATACCCAAAATTCTCCCACTTGTTGTTTTCTTTCCGTAGGGGGCCATAGGAGAGCTTAGTCAGTAGCCCATATCTAAAACACCCATTGTTTCTCTACACCAAGAGAAATTCTGAGTGCTCACAGAATTCGTTAATGCATCTGCAACATTCTTCAAGGTGTCCACCTTTACTAGCAACACCCTTTTAGCCTCAACCATATCTGTCACAAAGTGATATTGAACATAAATGTTCTTTGTCTTTGAATGATAAGCAAGGTTCTTAGCTAAGAAAATTTCACTTTGGCTATCACAGTCTATCCTTATAGCTTGCTGCAACAACCCCATACTTGAACACAATCTCTGCAACCAAAAAACTTATTTGCTTGCATGAGTGTCTACTATGTATTCTGCCTTTGTAGTTGAAAGAGCCACTACAAACTGTCTTTTACTCATCCAATTTACTGCACCTCAAAATAGGCTAAACACATACCCACTTGTAGATATTCTTTGGTCTAGATCTCCAGCCCAGTCTGCATCAACAAAACCACGAATGTCCAACACTCTTTCCAATCCTGGTCTTCCTTGGTAGCACAAGCCATAATCACTAGTTCCACACAAATATCTAAAAATCCGCTTCATTGCTATCCAATGCTCCTTCCTTGGGTTTAACATAAACCTTCTCAATACTCACACTGCATGTGCAATGTCTGGTCTAATTGTAATATCCAAAAATAGGGAAAATAAGCAGTATTGGGAATATCTTAAAATATTCCAAAAATGGACTGCTCAGCAATGAATTCACAGAAAAATGCATTTCCAGAAATGTAAGCCATAAAAATTAAAATCATCACTTGGATCCAATAGATATATCCATCTATCATCTAAGTCCAAGAGGAGATCAGAAACAAAAGAAACTAGGTGGGGTAAATATACCTCCCACACTAGTGTAGCTGAAAATGACCAAAAACCCCAGACATTGCTACTCAGAAATAATACACAAGGAGATAGCGCAGTATTATGAGGGTTTCAACTCAGAAAATAGGAGAACAAGTATATCTACCCATATATTTATCAATAATGCTTAAGAACTGAGATCTAGTCTCCTTATACAAAATACAAGAGAACTCGGGAAGGGTTTCTTGTCATACACTCTACATACAAATGTGATCTTTAGAAAATTACTGAATAATCATTGCAACACTGAAGAATAAGAGTTTAGAAGGCTGAAATATGTCTGATCTGATGCAAATCCCTCAAGGGCTTCCTCCCATGAAAGGATGAACCTCTTAATCACAAGAAAACACTGCAACGGAGCCACTAGACCATCCACTGAAGCTGCCTCCAAAAATAACGCATTCCCTAGCTGGAAAAATGCTGGGAATGTTGGGAAATGAGTGGTATGCTACCAAAGATCTGAAATGAGCTCTAGACCTCTCCAAACATATCTCCCGATAGAAGGAAACCTCCCTCCTATGAGAAACTAGCTCAGAGAAGTGGGATTCCAATCCCTTCCACTGCTGCACCCTGCAACACTGCATAATAACCTACAGAAACTGCGCTGATGAAGTAGGATGAAGCTTGGCCTGAAAACATGAAGTGGAAAATTAATGCAAACTCTTCCAAGAGGCTCCTCAAGGAAAGAGGTGGGATTCTCGCTCGGAAACACCTGGTGCTAAACAGCACAGCAACCCTGCTAAACAACAAGAGGAAGCAAAAAGTCTGAGCAAAAAAAATAATAATCTAAAACTTGAAGAATAATGTTTCCATCCTCTTCCTTAAATAAAATGTGAGTTTTCTTGTCCTTGGCCCCACCCAATTAGTTCATTTCCATCAAGAGATTCATGTCCCTCCAAAACTACGTTATTCCTTCTTTGATTCCTGCTCCTCCACATCAACACTGTTGACTTAGTCAAAGTAGACTGAATCAACCTGATATTATCCCTATTCACACATGGAGGTGTTTTATTAAGCTGCAAGGAGTGTCTCTTTTCACACTTGAGGTGTTTTTATTCCTCCTTAGGAGACTTATGGGCTTGTCTACCCATTTACTTACCAGCTAAAGATACTGCTAACTCTAATGTTCCATTTAGCTTTGAGGCTAAAATTTGGGAACATTACACTAGTACAGACCATTACATACATCAGGCTATCCACTGTACTTGCATATGTAACACGGGACATATCCTCCTCTTCTTCTTGTGTCTTGGGACACTGTTCAGCAGACAGCTTTGTACCTACATGAATCAGAACATTCACCAGTTTACTATCCTACATATTGAACCTCTGCAATATAGTCTCGACATAGTTCCTCTGGTTTAACCAAAGCTTCCTCTTTGCCCAATCTCTCTTAATTTCCATGCCCAAAATATAGTTTGCAGCACCAAGATCCTTCATGTCAAATTTGGAGAACAGTTGGGTCTTAAAATCTTGGATAATTTCTTTGTCATTTCCAATCAACAACATATCATCCACATACAAGAATAAATAAATAACACGGTCACCAATTAATTTAAAATAAACACATTGATCCTCCTTGCTTCTAGTGAAGCCAAGTCCCCGTATATAGGTATCAAATTTCTGATACCACATCCTTGGTGATTTTTTTAACCCATACAGAGACTTCTTTAACCTACATATCAGTTCTTTATTCCCCTTCGCCATAAAGCCTTCAGGTTGTTTCATGTAGATCTCCTCTTCCAGATCCCTGTGATGAAATTTCATCTTCACATCCATATGTTCTACCTCAAAATCAAATGCAACAATAATAGATTTAAGTAATCTAATAGAAGTAACTTTGGCAACAGGAGAAAAAATATCACCAAAATCAATTCTCGGCACATGGGAATAACCTTTTGCTACCAACCTAGCTTTGTATTTCTCCAACTTACCTTCTACATTCATCTTCTTCTTAAACACCCATTTTCTCCTGATGGGCTTCCTTCCAGCTAGCAACTCCACCAGATCCCATGCCTCATTTTTTTGCAAGGATGCCATTTCATCAACCACGGCCTCCCTCCAGAGTTTTCCATCCTCTGAACCTACGACCTCCCCGATGGTTCTGAGATCATCATCAGTTATAGGTAAAGAAAAATTTGAATAGAAAGCAGATGGACTATACCTTTCTAATTGTCTTCTTTCCCGAACTGATCTTCTCACAGCTGGAGTTTGTGGCTCTTCCTCTTCTGAGTCTTCTTCTGTTGTAGAGTCTAATTCATCCTCCTTTAGCTCAAACTCTATCTTTTCAGGTTCCTTTGGTAGGGCTTCATGTTTAACAACATCTTACACCTCTCTAAACACCATATCTCGGTTGAACACAACCTTCCTTGTTTCTAGGTTCCAAAGCTTGTAACCCTTTAAGCCATCCTTATACCCAATAAAGATGCACCTTTTAGATTTATTATCCAACTTGCTCCTTTTATCCTTTGGAACATGTACATATGCATCACATCCAAATACCCTCAGATTTGAAAGAGAGGGTTTCTTGCCAATCCATACCTCATGTGGAGTCCATCCTCCAACGCTGATGGAGGAGATCTATTAACCAAGTAACAAGCAGTCTCCACTGCCTCTGCCCAGAATTCTTGTCCTAACCCGGTACCACTGAGCATACTTCTTGCTTTTTCCATCAGCGTTCTGCTCATTCTTTTTGCAACTCCATTTTTCTGAGGTGTGTATGGAGTACTCTTCTGCCGTGCTATACCACACCTCTTACAGAACTCTTCAAATTCCTTCTTGCACAACTCCCCATCATTATCTGTCCTCAACACCTTTATCTTCTTCTCTGTTTGGTTTTCCACTAGAGCCTTAAGTTATTTAAATCTGTCAAAGACTTTAGATTTCTTCCTCAAGAAATGTATCCATGTATTCTGTTAGCACCTGATCTGGACCCCAGGCTGAAAAAGGGAAAAACAGGGTAACAACTAAACCACGCTCAGCCCTGTAGCTAGCCCTACAAGGACATGAGAGGGCTCTCTTCGTGAAAGGATATTCAATAAAGTGCAATAATGGACTGATTTTAGGCTAGGTATAATAATGGGAAAGAAATTTAATAAATGAAATGAATTTTTAGGGACGTGCAGGATAAAATGGGACAGTTGAAACTGGGGAATTAAATTAGGATATAGGGTATTTCATGGGGCAAGGTAGGAAGGAAATTTTAGCAATAGAGTTTAAATAAGGATGGAATGGAAAGACCGGTGAGGAGCTGAAAAGGGCACAAAGATGGATCATTTTCAAACAGAAGAAAAAACACATAGTATGAATGATTTCCCAAGGCAAAGCATAAAAATGGATTCTACCTTTCTATCTTGAAAGCATTCAAAAGAAAATGTTTATGGATGAGAGGTGAAACATAACAATTTACATATGAAACAAAGGGGATAAACAAATGCTAAATCTCATAGCACATGGATCCCACAAATCATAGCTGCATTTCTTATTAATTCCCTATCAAACTATACAATGGAGCGCAGAGTGTTTTTCCGCACTATTCCCCTACTGCTAAATTACAGACTGCCTTACAAATTATTTACCATTACATTAAATACACCAAATTTGTGGGAACATAGATCCACAAAAAGAGGAGCTGTTTCAACAGCTGAAGGAAATTTGAACATGGAAGAGAAAACCAACAATTTCCCCTGAAAATAAGGGACATCATTACATTTGACTACTTGGATTTTTGTTGTTATACATGGATGAAAGAAAATAGGAAATCCAAAACAGATTTCCTACTTTGCTGCTGCTGTAGCAATCTTTGTTTTATATAAGCTTTCTCAGCCAGTTGACTGTTGCTTTCCGTTATTTGTTTGAGAAAATTGACTTTTCTAATATTCCTTTGAAAAAACATAAAATGAAACTATGCCTTGAGTGAAGGGAAAACCACATTTTTGATTGAATAGGAGTGAAGGAAAGGAGGCAGGACCCACATCGCAGTTGAAATCGGAAGGGGTGGGAGGGGGGATACAGTCATATAATAAACATTGAAAATATACATTTGCAATGGTGCCATCGCAATCGGGATCGGGGGTTGAATGTTTTTTGAAACAAAGCCCAAAACCTCTGATGTGATGGGCGTAAGTCCGATGGGTAATGTAATAAGGGAGAGAGAAATCCCTTTGCAAATAAATAAAAATGTTTTTTCATTTTATATAAAGGGACGAATGATTTTTATTAAAAGGGCGGAGGAATTTTATGGTGGGACTCGGATATGAATAATTGCAATCGGCATCGGGGAGTTGGGCGAGTGCATAACACAATGCAATTCTTCTGATGTGATGGGGAAAGGCCATTATATAAAAAAATAGAATAAAATTAAGAACTTACAAAGGAAAAGACCCTTTGTATATATAAATGGGCGGAATAATTATGTGGTGGGCCCATTATCGATCAAAATCGGGAGGTGAAAGGGGAGCAGAAGTGAAACATATGTGGGAACGCTGATGCCGATGAGTGCGATGGCTGTGGGCCGTCGGATGGGATTGGGTGATCGACGACTATGGAATAATAGAAGGGTGTCAATCGGGGGTTTGAAATCGGGAAGGGGTTATTTGGAAGCACCGATGAGGATGTTCCGATTGGCTGGGAGCTGTCGGATCATGGGTCAAATCGACGGTCAGGATATACATCGGGGGGGGGGGGGGCTTCCATCGAAAGGGATTCGAAACAATCACATTGGAGTTTTTGGTGAGGGTCAATCGGGGCACATATTTTAATATTTCTGATGCGATGGAAAGGGAAAGGGACCTAAGGTGGTGGGGTTTTATAATATAAAACTTTTTTATAAAGTTTTATTATAAATTTTTCACAGTATGGTGGGGAAGTGGTTTGGAACGGCGGAGGGTTTATATGATATAAATTTTTTTTTTAATTTTATTATAAAGTTCTATGGTATGGAGGGTAAGTGGTTAATAAACAAATCACATATTTGTTTAAATGATTTTATAATGCCATTTTGTAAATCAGAAGGGAAAAAAAAGGGATTTTATAAAGAAAATATAAAACTTTAATGAAATAAAATTTAGGGAAAGATGGGAAAAAGGGGAAGGGTTAGGGTATAGAGGACTTTTTACTTCACTTAGGCATAAGTTTCAATCCAGAAGTCAGTTTTGAGAGTGTAATATACCGTTGGAAAGCTCTTTGCAGGCTCTTTCTGATGGATCTTCTTGGAAGATGATTTGGCACTAAACATGTTGTGGAAAACTTCTTTGAAGGCAAGGTGATGACTTTTGTGGAGATAACAGCTTCTGAATTGTGACTTATTACATATGATGACATAAAATTACATAATGAATGATAATAAAGGCAAAGTATCATGTTTTCACCTCAAAACATGGTTTTGAGGTGAAAATTACATCAAAATGAATGGAACATTTCTTTGATCTTTCCAGGTGCTGTGACTTCGAGTTTATTGACTTCCTCATGACTTTGCTGATATTTATTGACACTTGACTCATTAATTTGACCATGGTGATACCCTAGAACCTAATGAGACCCATCCTATGACCTAATGACATGATTCACAAAGTGAAAATAGCTCATGACTAAAGATCATAGAGAGGAGAATCAACAAGTTTCACATGAGGCGAAACTGATGAAAAAATTACTACCATCAATGAATCCATGACCTAGCAGAATGGTGAAATTTATTGGTGTGAGACTCATAATATGCAAATGCAAAAGAGAAATTTTGATCACTGATGGAAGTATGACTAGACTGACACTATGCTATCCTCGTAATGACTGTAAACAACGCAACATGAAAAAGGCTGATTTGTACGAAGAGGCCTATCCAGCTTGGGCTGAGAGCCCTGTTGCTAGTTAGCAGTGTTGGAGTCAATACCTGAAGGATTGGATCCACGATTACCAGGGGAAAAATGATTTTGATTACCTTTCCTCTTTCTTTGAGAAGAAGGAGGATTAGTCACGCCCTGCTGTGCAAACACTTGCCCTGGAGGGGGTAGTAGTTATTGTTGCTGGGGTTGAGAAGGCAAGGGAGGTGGAGGTCCAAATGCTGGAGGAGTTGGGACACCAGGCTGTGGATAAGGATAATGGTTAGGATGGGCAACATTGAGGTAATCAGGAGTTTGGGCAAAAGGAGGAGGCATGCCGTATCCTGGATACATGCTACCTGGAGGGGGAAAAGTGTTGGAGGTGTTGGCCCCTCCCAGAGGGAAACCATATCCCATAGGAGGTTGAGCATATGGATTCAAAAGAGCTCCAACGATACTGTCGACAGAGTGAGATGCCCCTCGGGTGTTAGCACCACCGGGTCTGGGGAGGTCAGAAAGGACGGTATAAACATAACCAGATTGAGCATAGATGAGGTCATATTTCAAGGCTATTTGGAGGGCGACTTCTTTGGTTTGATGAAACTGGGATGTGACATCTTTACCGATGGTAGGTAAGAGAGATCTAAGGAACCAGCCCATGTAGACCCGATATTCAAAGGTAGGAGCTCGACATAAGCTCCTTTGTCTCCATCATTCCTGGACATGAGCGGAAAGGAAAGTCACATATGATTGATGGAATGAAGTCAAGAGTTCGGTACTAGTGTCATATAGGAGAGGGAGCTAGAAATAAGATAAGAAGGCTTGGGAAATGGTCGTAAAGGTGGTATGGGAAGAGGCGATCTGATCAACATACCACTTAGAAGCTTCGCCTGTAAGCATGCATTGGAACAATCTAAGATGGATGGAATCATCAGTAATGGAATTGGATGAACACCACATGTGGAAAGATCAGATATGGTTGGAGGGATCTTCACCAGCAAGGATTTCGAACTTGGGAATGTTGGAGGGGAGCTTGGTTGGCATAGCAAGCCAACCAACATCGTGGCAGATAGGATCATTGATCAACTGATTGAAATCGGGGAGACTGAGACCTACCATATAGGGGAGCAAAGGGACATTCGAGGTAGTTCTCATGGCAGTTCCGCTAGTAACAGTCCCAGCATTAGGGCTGGGGTTGCCGCTAGCGTTAGGCCTTGGACCAGACATGGTGAAGGTAACAGGGGGAGAACCAAAAGTAGCGGGAGAACCCAAAGAATCAGAAGATGAGTCGGAGTGCAGACTCGGGGGAGGACTAACTCGACAACGCTGGGAAGGTGCAATTCGACCAACCAGAAACTGAGGGTGAAGGCCAAGAAGTCTCTAGGATATACGCTTTGGGCGCACAATGATGACGGCTCAAAGGGAAGAAGAATAACCAACAAAGGTAGGGAGGTGCAGAATCAAGTGATGTCAATGTCGAAATAAGGGCAGAGAGGTGCAATGTCAATTGATTTTAAAGTCTTTGCCTGGCAGTGTTAACCAGGCTATGCTTCACTTAGGGTTAGTGTGTGGTGAGTGTTAATTTTAATTTTTAAACCCAAATGTTTTGAGAGTAAAAGAAAAAGTATGCTGCATAACTGAAAATAAATATGCAGAGAACAATATATAATGCTAAAATAACAGAAAATTAACTGCTAACAATGCATTGATCTAACCCAAGAAGGCGGGTCTCTCAAAACTAGTCTAAAAGAGGGGAAAAATCTAGTCAAAACACACTAAAAAGAGGCCAATAGATCTAAGGTCGGGAGGGACAGGGATGTAAAGGAGAAATCTACTGAAAAGAGGTGCAGAAAATAGAAAAGAGACAGAGGCAAGGTTGTTGCAACAAAGGAGGAAATCAGCTAAAGGTAGACGGACAAGGAGGTGACCATAGAGGAAAAACCAAACAAAACTATATGAGGTGATTTGAAAGGGAGAAGAGCTGATCTAAAAGGGTTCTGAAAGTGAGGTATCAGATCTGAAAAGAAAAGGGCTGAAACTCTGAAAATTCAGATGGTTGAAACAACTAAAACTCTTCCACCAAAAAGTGGAGGGTATTAAAGCCCTAAGGGGCTAGATTACCACTTAGTTGGGTAAAAAGTGTTAGAAACAGGTCTAAACGGGCGAAGACAGAGGCTGGAAAACCCTGACGAAAGCTTCAGACAAACCCAAAAAAATTGCTGGAAAATTGCAGAAAAAAATGCAGGTCGCAGGTTCTAATATTTTTTCTATCCAGATATCAGATTCTGGGCTAAAAAGTGTGTCTTGCAATCCAGGTCACAGGTTCTGGGCCGAAAAGTGCGACCTGCAGCTCCGGGTGTCTCGGTGGCAGAATTCAGAAAAAGTTGTCGTCTGAGTTGCGACTAATGTTTGTTACCTGCGCAATAGGGCTAGAAACATATGGAAGTTATAAATTTGAATGTTTGAGGGTTTTACAGGTGAAAAATGACATAAAAATAGAAAAAAAAAGCTGAAAAGAAACCCTAGGGTCTGAAGCAGCTGGATATGCAGGAATATGAAAAATGACAGTGGTCGTAATTAAAAACCCGTGTGGAGTCGCCAATTGTTAGTATGAATCTTTTGTCGAAGTGTACGAAAAAAGACCACTTTAGCTACGCATAAAAAATATCCCTAACATCAAATATGGCTGCCAATATATTCAAATCTGCAGTTAGTTGATCAAGATAAATGCTGCACAAATCCAGATTTATGCATAAAAAGACATTAAGCAGTAAAAATAAGATTTTTCTCCATGCATCCAATAGACAAGACAAGAACAATATTTTTGAAAGAATTTCTATATTAAGGGCACCTGGGAGAAAAACAAGAAAGGTGTTTCCAATTCTCCTCAATGGGATGGGTTCTTGAAAGTCCTCAGCGCTTCAGATCTAGCATTTCTCTCTCTTGTTGGTGTAGAAAACCGAGACAAACATAGAACTCAAAGGGAGCTTACAAAGCAAATAATGGAGAATGTGACAATGATAATGGCTCAAAGTCAGACCAAGAGTATAGATCCAGAGTGATCTAATAGGCAACAAAAGGTGACAAATGAATGGGAAAACCCTTCTATTTATAACAAAATATTGGGTCATTCTAGATCTTGGTGCATGATTAAAATGATATTAACCAAATCTAGATCCACCTTCTATGGAATATTTTATTATATTTGTTGGAGGGAAAAGGTATTTGACTTGAGTCAAATCCCTTTATTTGTAAATAATAAATAAATAAATGATTTATTTATTATTTTAAGGAAGTGGTTAAATGATAATTAAATAAATAATAATTTATTTAATTATTTGTAAATGATTTAGTCATATTTAACAAGGAATATTATTTAAATAAGATTTAAATAATTATTCCTAGAAAATAATAAGATAAATAAGGATTTATCTAATTTATTTTGTTGTTTTTGGTTAAATATGACCAGGAATAATAATTAAATTATTGTTTAATTAATTATTCCATGAGGAAAATCAAACAAATATAGATTTTTTTAATATTTCCCTTTGGGGTTTCTTATTTAGACCATAAACAACTTAATAAATATGTTTTATTAAGTTATTTCACATAGTGAAAGCAATTTTACTTAGGGTAAAATTGGTCTTACATGGTGTACTTGGGTCCATATAATGATAATAGGTTAGATGACCAAAAAATGGTGTAACAACAGTTTCACCCACATTTCTCTTAATATTTTCATACTCAGATAAAATTTGAAGTGGGTTCTTTTTTACCTCCCACCGGTCTAAGAACTTTGTGTGCAACTCCTGCAAAGTGCGAATTGAGCCTGCTGGTAAGGCTCTGAACCACTTTCTAACTTCACCTCCAAAGCTTTGAACAAACAACCTAGTAGTTACATTCGCTGCTTCTACCTCATGTAGATCAAAAAAGTCATTCATATTATCAACATGCTGCTGGGCTGTGATGCTTTGAGTGGCATCAAAGATGGGAATTTTACTCTGATAGTCAGCAAGAATATCATTGAGGACCTGGGGTAGAACCAGGGGTGAATTCTGGGCAGCCATGGCTCTAGGTGGATTTACAACAGTGTTTGTAGTACTGGGGTTTAAGGGAGGTGTTGATGGAGGAGATGATAACTGAGAATCAACAGGTGGGAATGCTGATGAATTGGGAAGAAGAAATGTTGTTCCTGATGACTCTGAAGGCTCAAGAATATTAGTTACAGTGGTAGATGACTGAGGTGAATTCAAAATGTAATCATCAATTGAAGCATTTTCCCTTTGAACTTCAATATCTACAAAGAACTCAGGATCTAAAACTGAATCAACAATGTTAGTTTCAGACTTATTTCTAAACAAAGAAAGCTCAAAAATCTCATCAAAAGAAAGATATTCTACAAAAAACCACTCACTGGGCCAAGTATGGGATCTGAAGATAGGTCTGGGATTTATTGATCCTTCTTGTCTTCTGACAATTCTCGGAATAAGATTTGGATTTTCAAACATAGGGGGAGGATTTGGATCTGGATTAGCCCTTGTGTATCTTCTTGAAGCTAGTGTGTGTAAACTTCTACCATACAAAAATTCTGTTTCAGCCTAACAGACTCTGAAAATCATTTTCCAGGACCAAGAAATTTACAACAAAAGTTTTACTGGGGTGATCTGACTTTTATGCTATGATAGAAGAAATATATTATGACTGAAGAATAAGTGGTTGTAGTTATATTCCCTTTCGAAACAATGTTCGTCATGAAATAATATTTCAAATCTCCCAAGCAAAACTTTCATATGGTATAGGGGAATATATTTAAAAAATGCTTGAAAAAACCTTACTCTGGTCGCGATATCAAATTATAACAACATTAAGCTTCGAACTTATAATGTAAACCATTTAGCGTGACATATATTTCACTCGGTAGGGGCCCACGCATCCGTATTGTACCTTTTTATGAATAAAATAAACATATAATAACATAAAACTGTTGGGTCGTACCTTGATTTATCGCCTGTGCTCTTAGGCACGCGATTGCCGTCAGATCAAAGGCTCTTCAGATCGGACGACCGTCGTGAATATCGCGTTTTTTCAAAGGCTGAAGTTTAACAACTGAGAGTTGCGTGAAATGGGTATTTTTTGGGTGGTGACATGCCCTAATCTCACTGGATCACACTTTTTTGAAGTAGTTTTCCTCCAGGCCAAAAGTGGTGCGATATGGGTGCTTTCAGTTCCCAAAACCCGCTGGTGGTAATTACAACCACGCTAAACTATGATTTGGCACTATGGTTTGGTGCTTAACCCACGTGCTAACTCAAAAGGCTAGGTCCCACTTGTATTATTCTGCTGGTAACAAAACAAAGCTTTTTTCTTTGATAATAGATATTTGTAAAGAACCGTCGCGTTTTATATAACCAAGGTTTTACCTTTGCCAAAGGTTTTAATACTTCTTTATTGACACGGCCCGAATATGTTTCGCTCTTTTACAGCGCTTTGGTTTCGATATTTCTTCAAAACAGAATAAACACAGTCAATTCAAATGCTGAGAATATGTGCTCACAGACAGTCAGATCAAAACTCCCCAGTATGGTCGCCAGAGATGTTAGCACCTGATTTGGACCCCAGGCTGAAAAAGGGCAGAACAAAGTAACAACTAAACCATGCTCAACCTTGTAGCTAGCCCTACAAGGACAGGAGAGGGCTCTCTCCATGCAAGGATATTCAAAAAAGTGCAATAATGGACTGATTTTAGGCTAGGTATAATAATGGGAAATAATTTTAATAAATGAAATGAATTTTCAGGGATGTGCTGGACAAAATGGGACAGTTGAAACTGGGGAATTGAATTAGGATACAGGGTATTTCATGGGGCAAGTAGGAAGGAAATTTTAGCAATAGAGTTTAAATAAGGATGGAATGGAAAGACTGGAGAGGAGCTGAAAAGGGCACAGAGATGGATCATTTTCAAACAGAAGAAAAAACACAGAGTATGAATGATTTCCCAAGGCAGAGCATAAAAATGGATTCTACCTTTCTATCTTGAAAGCATTCAAAAGAAAATGTTTATGGATGAGAGGTGAAACATAACAATTTACATATGAAACAAAGGAGAGAAACAAATGCTAAATCTCATACCACATGGATCCCATAAATTAGAGCTACATATCTTATTAATTCCCTGTCAAACTGTACAATGGAGCGTAGAGCGTTTTTCCACACTATTCCCCTACTGCTAAATTACAGACTTCCTTACAAATGATTTACCATTACATTAAATACACCAGATTTGTGGGAACATAGATCCACAAAAAGAGGAGCTATTTCAACAGCTGAAGAACTGAAATCTGAACATGGAAGAGAAAACCAACAATCTGCCCCTAAAAATAAGGGACAACATTACATTTCACTACTTGGAGTTTCGCTGTTATACATGGATGAAAGAAAATAGGCAATCTGAAATATATTTCCTACTTTACTACTGTTGTAACAATATTTGTTTTATATAAGATTTCTCAGCCAGCTGACTGTTGCTTTCTGTTATTTTTTTGAGAAAATTGACTTTTCTAATATGCCTTTGAAAAAACATAAAATGAAACTATGCCTTGAGTGAAGGGAAAACCACATTTTCGATTGAATAGGAGCGAAGGAAAGGAGGCGAGACTTGCATTGCAGTCAGAATCAGAAGGGGTGGGAGGGGGTATATAGTCATATAATAAACATTGAAAATATCGTTTGCGATGGTGCCATTGCAATCGGGATCGGGGGTTGAATGTTTTCTGAAACAAAGCCCAAAAGATTCGATGCGATGGGCGTAAGTCCGATGGGTAATGTAATAAGGGAGTGAGAAATCCCTTTGAAAATAAATAAAAACGATTTTTCATTTTATACAAAGGGACGAATGATTTTTATTAAAAGGGTGGAGGAATTTTACAGTGGGACCAGGATATGAATAATCGCAATCAACATTGGGGAGTTGGGGCGAGTGCATAACACAATGCAATTCTTCCGATGCGATGGGGAAATGCCATTGTATAACAAAATAGAATAAAATTAAGAACTTACAAAGGAAAAGACCCTTTGTATATATAAATGGGTGGAAGCATTATGTGGTGGGCCCGTGGTCGATTGGAATCGGGAGGTGAAAGGGGAGCGGAAGTGAAACATATGTGGGAACGCCAATGTCGATGAGTGCGATGGTTGTGGGTCGTTGGATGGGATTGGGCGATCGACGACTGTGGAATAATCGGAGGGTGTCAATCGGGTGTTAGCAATCGGGAAGGGGTTCTTTGGAAGTGCCGATGAGGATGTTCCGATTCGCTGGGAGCCATCGGAGCACGGATCAAATCGACGGTTAGGATATACATCCGGGGGGGGGGGGGGGTTTCCATCAGAAGGGATTCGAAACAATTGCATCAGAGTTTTTGGTGAGGGTCAATCAGGGCACATATTTTAATATCTGAGATGTGATGGAAAGGGAAAGGGACCTAAGGTAGCGGGTTTTTATAATATAAAACTTTTTTATAAAGTTTTATTATAAAGTTTTCACAGAATGGTGGGGAAGTGGTTTGGAACGGTAGAGGGTTTATATGATATAGAAATTTTTTAAAATTTTTATTATAAAGTTCTATGGTATGGAGGGGAAGTGGTTAATAAACCAATCGAATATTTGTTTAAATGATTTTATAATGCAATTTTGTAAATCAGAAGGGAAAAAAAAGGGATTTTATAAAGAAAATATAAAACTTTAATGAAATAAAATTTAGGGAAAGATGGGAAAAAGGGGAAGGGTTAGGGTATAGAGGACTTTTTACTTCACTTAGGCATAAATTTCAATCCAGAAGTCAGTTTTGAGAGTGTAATGTACCGTTGGAAAGCTCTTTCTGGGATCTTTCTAATGGATCTTCTTGGAAGATGATTTGGTGCTGAACATGCTGTGGAAAACTTCTCTAAAGGTAGGGTGATGACTTTTGTGGAGATAACATCTTCTGAATTGTGACTTATTACATATGATGACATAAAATTACCTAATGAATGATAATAAAGGAAAATTATAATGTTTTAACCTCAAAACATGGTTTTGAGGTGAAAATTACATCAAACTAAACGAAACATTTCTTTTATCTTTCTAGGTGTTGTCACTTCAAGTTTATTGACTTCCTCATGACTTTGCTGATATTTATTGACACTTGACTCACTAATTTGACCATGGTGAGACCCTAGAACACTAGTAAAAAATGATGAAATTAATGACTAGGTGACTAAAAATGTTAGTCACCGCAATTATTTCAAGTGAATTACTACTAAATTTGAGAAAATTTATGTGACTGAACTAAAAATGACTAACTTAAATGACTAATTTAGTCTTGGAATAAAATATACGACTAGATAATAAGTGACTAAACTAAAAGCGACTAACTTAAACGACTAATTTAGTCTTGCAATAAAATATACGACTAGATAATAAGTGACTAAACTAAAAGCGACTAACTTAAACGACTAATTTAGTCTAGGGATAAAATATATGACTAGATAATAAGTGATTAAAGTAAAAGCGACTAACTTAAATGACTAATTTAGTCTAGGATTGAAATATATGACTAGATAATAAGTGAAAAATTTATAATGATTAATGTAAATGAATATTATAGTCCATGAATAAAAATGTGGCCAAATAACAAGTACAACAAATATATGAATTAGTCATTTATGTCAGTAATTTTTAATTGTGTCACTCCATATATGGAAAATTGCAATTTTCGTATCGAAGTGTTACATTTCACTATAGGTGTCTCTGAATCCATTTGCAGTGTTAAAATTTAAAGACAAAGGGGTCTCTGAATTTACAGTTTTAAAATTATGAATACCCTTTTTTCTCTAAAGTTTAATAGTGCATATGGATTCATCTACAATTAACATAATTGCATGTATCATCTATCAACTTTTCACTAATGACTTCATTATAATTTTAGTAAAGGTTATAATTATATTAATTATTAGATAGCCAAATTAATATTTATATTTATATTTAATATTTGGCCATAAAGTTTAATTTTTAAACTTCATTGATTTATGTTAATAGTGAGAGCTGTTTTAAGTCTAGGGTTAAATATTCATATTTACGTTTAATAAATAGATAAATATAACATTTCTTATGTTAAACATGTGAGTTCATTTAAATCTAGTATTAAATCATCATATTTACATTTGATAATTACTAAATAGATAAACCTAAAATATTTATTTATAGACCTATCTAGTAAATAGGTATGGAAATTTATTAATTTAAGTATGAGACTTAATTAATTTTTTAATGATGTATGAACCTTTATTTTTGTGTAAGTCAATGTTATATTCATGTAGGAAAAAGGGAGTACATATAGCCAGTTACAAAACAGGTGGTGTCACCTCGACTGGATTTGTTGACAAAAATTTGCACCAAATGAAAAAAATACAAAAGAGGGACTAGGGACATTGTCCATAAACGGTTGGCCCAGAGGCACCAAAACACATATAAAACATAATTAAAGAACACCAAATAGCATACTAGTCGTCCAACGTGATGGATGCAGGGTTGTCCGGGGTTGTTCCTAGATGCGGTGGGGGATAGAAGTCACACTGACCGTGCCCTTCAAAGTGTGCCAACCAAGTCTCCATAATTTTCTACTTTCTCAGTGAGTTGATATTGGCCTCGCCAAACCACTACCAGTCTCTCCCAGACTTGGCATTGTAAAAAGTGCATTCGGTCCAATGTTTCCATCTGCTCTGCATGCTCCTCACGAAATAATTTCTCAATTGTGTCCACTCTTTCAATCAGGCTATTGATAAGTGCACAACAGTTCTATGGGAAGAAATGTTGGATAACCTGCCCCCCATTTACCTCAAATCAATCAAACCCACGATTTCCCTTGCCACCACGACCTCCTTCACCTTGAGGACTTTGATTTTGAACCCTCAAACCCCCACCTCTGCTATCCTCCTGCTTACTCCTCCACAGCCCCCATGTGCACCCACACTAGCGAGTCACGCACGCCTCGCAGTATTTCCACCCTATCGTGGAGCCACCATGATTATTCCTGAGTTTGCCACCCCCACAAGGCCATGGACGACAAGGAAGGGAGAACACCCGCACCACACCGGGGGCTTCATAATTTTCCAAGATCAAGGAACCCCACCGTGTGCAGAGTCTAGAGACTAGACCCCCCACTATATAAAAAAAACACCACCAATGAAGGAGCCAAACGTCGTCTCCCACCACCACAGAGAAGCACAGAGACACCTCCCACTGCCAGATAAAGACTTCCACCACCAGAAAAACCAAATACCATCACCCACTAAACCAACACAGGAAATTGAACAATAAACGATGACAAAGTAGCCAATTCCTGAGCATAACATCCCCCAGGGTAGTGACCAGCCTCCAAATTCTCCACATAGAGACCACGCACCAATCCACCAAACACCATCACACCCACACTGGAGGGCACAAAATTTGGAAAAGAAACTAAATTTCCATCACCACCCTCGAGGTTTCATGGATTGAAAATTCTAACTTCCTCTCTTATTATGAAAAAACAGGCTCACCGAAAGCCAAGAAAAATGGAAACCAGTGAGCTCACTTCCTGCCTTCAACTTCCTATCCTTAACCCAGACACAGTCAATGGCTAAGAAACAGAGCAGCAAGGACTAGTGGAACACACCGCACCAGGAAATTCCCACGACAAGCACACACAAGCCACTCCCTCTGTAAACCTTCCTGCGACATTTACACACCTCTTCAGAGGCCACTAGTAGGACCAACACCAAACCATATTTGTGAGTCTAATGTTGGGCTCCCTCATCTTCCCTCGCCTTATCCTTTCACCACCTCCGAACTCCAATGCGTAGTTATTTTTCACACAAATTGCCAACGCGAAGCTAGCTAGTAACTCTCCCACTGCATGCGTTATGGTGAAGGGACCAGGAGTACCGTCCCTCACCCTTGCTCCACTTATATTTACTCATGCGAGACACCTTCCATGTGTTGCTCAAACCTCACCCCCATTGGGCAATATTGTATGAACCTTTGTTAATTTAGTTATGAACCTTAATTAGTTTTTTAATGGTGTATGTACTTTTATTAATTGTTTGATATGAACCTTGGTTAATTTTTAATTAATGGTATTATGAACTTTGTTAATTGTTTAGGTATGAACTTTATTTAATTTTTTAATAATATATAAACCTTTATTAATGGTTATAAATATGTAATTCAAAATATTTAAGTATGGTTTATTGTGTAATAATGGATAAATGTGTTTAGTTTTGTCAATTTCTATGAGAATTGTACTAATGAATATATTTATTTCATTTAATACATAATTTACATGATTATATCAAATTAAACTTTAAATAAAACAATATTATTGGTTTTATATTTGATTAATAATCAAAGTAGTAAATCTCTTTTTGCAAAAGAGCTACCCTCAAGTCATGCATAGTAGGGACTTTGAAGCCCTTTCCTGTAGCTATAATAGAGTCTCGCATAGCTTTGTAATAAGGTGAGCGAGCAAAATTAAGGATATATGCATCATACCACCATCTAGCAATGTATTGAAAAGACGATTCTTTGCACAGTTACAAGACATGCCATATAACCCTCGATGATGGAGAGCTTGACCTTCACATTTTTGTTTGACAGCTCAGATTTCCTGATTGGGGAGATGGTGAAGGGGGTTTATTAGCATATATGGCAGCACTAATGAACCATGATTTTGGAGGAAATAATGGGAAGAAGGTTCCTTTTGGAGGACCGACGACTTTGGTACATTGATAGAGGAAACCAAATATGTATGATAGCCAATGTCTCCATAATTCCATTTATCTATCGAGATTTATTCTTCGAATACTCATAATTTCCATTAACCCGACATGGTGTCGGGTTTATGTACCCAAGCTCACGCAGTGGACAAGAGACAAGGTAAAAGCCCGTACGATGCCACCATTTTAGAGCTCGAAGGTGTGACCGTGGATTAGAGACAAGATCAAAACTCCTGCAACATCACCATCTCGGAGCTCGAAGGCATGACTTGAAATAATGAGAGGGTTTTCAAGCTTAGCATCGTGGGATTTTGCCTCGACAGAACAATCTTGCCTTTCATTTTAAACTGCACCAATTTAGACTCCCTTGACTTGTTGGAAAACTGTTTGATTGGCGAGATACCAATGAAGCTCCAATATATGGTCAATGAAATCTAATTCCGTTGTCGTGAATCCTATGCGCTTATCTAAATGTTAAAGATCTCCATGATAACAGGATCATGGGAAAATATGGAGGACTTTGGACATTCAAAGACTGGATCCAAAGGTAGTTTTGGCCCTCGGGTATCTTGATCTTGAATACTTCATACGACAGCAACTGACCGATAAATCTGATGTGTATTCTTTTGGAGTAGTGTTACTGGAGTTCTTGTGTGCCATAGAAAATCTTAATCTTTTTTTCCCCATAGAACAATTCAATATAGAAGAGTGGGAAATGCACTGGCAAAAAAGGGCAAGCTTGAAAAAATCATTGACCCTCACCTTGTTGGGACCATCAACTCTCGTTCTCTGAAAATGTTTAGGGAGACTACCGAAAAGTTATTGGAAGAGATGGGCTTCGATAGGCCTTCCATGGGAGATGTTCTATGGAACCTAGAATATGCATTTCAACTCCAGGAGATATCCATGCAAAATGATCTAGATGAGAATAGTACAAATCATATTGCAGATGTTCCTTTGCGCTACCCAGATCCTGAGCCTTTTGGTCCAAGTTCGGTATGACTTCAAGTCTTCTACGAAAGTTCTCAATTTATAGATTTCATTAATGAGCATGTGGAATTTTTGAGTTCTCAACATCCCACAGAGGGATAGTTGTGAGAATTTACCTATTGTTTGGAACATGTTCTCCTTCAGTGGATATGACACATAGTGCAGGATCCATACTTTGGTGCAAGAGTTCCTTACCTCAAGACGTTTGCACAAGATTTAGGGCAAAGTGAACACACAACACTAGTGGCTTTGGTTTGGGAGGAGAGCTACAAGTATGTAGAAGATATTGAGAGTGCATAAATTATGTTCCTTTTCGTTGCCAAGAGCCGAAGACTTTTTATACTAGTGTTATTGGATGATATGTTGTTGGAAGTGATGATGATTTAGAAGATGCAACCACAAGCGTTGTGTTCTCACAATCAGTGAATCCTCATGGGAGGTGATCACAAAACAAGACTCCTTTGCCATGTTCCAAATTTACCAAATTAGCACATGCAGAGAGAACATTGGTAAATGTGAAATGGTTAGGTTCAGTACTTGTTTTTTGCATATCACATTAAAAATCCAGTGCCTCCTCGCAAAATCCTCTCCTCGTATAATTGACCACTAGTACAGACGATTACACCACATTTGGTTTGGACATTTAGTTAGGTAGGTAGGGTGCCCCTATCTCCCATCTCCCTATAGAGGAATTTGGTCACATATTCTTTCTTCTATGATACTGGTTCCTCTCTCTTAAGTCCTATCTCTTGTCCTTCTTCTCTCTCCCTTTCTCTCCTGCCTCCCTCTCTCTTCCCCAATGTCAGGTGGAGCAAGAGTATAAGATCCAAATTTCTCATGAATGTGGGACACTTGAACTTAAGCTTTTTTGTAGTAGTCATGAGGTGCAGTGTGGTTATTGAGACTTCACCAAATGACCATTCTCTGGACTTAAATTATGTGACAACATTGTGGCTGAGTTTGAAACTGGAGATTGAAAATACAATTATTTTTATTGCAATAGACATTTTCATCAATAAATGTAAAGCAATGGCTAACAAATACTAGAAATTAATAAATAGAGAATACATGACAACAAGCAACAATACCTACAAAATTGTTACATTGAGACACAAAGAATAAACAACTATTGTGGAAAAACATAGACCAACGGAACTATCATCTTAACCCCCAACCCATTAAACACTAATTCCCAACCCATAACCCATTTAACCCTCTAAACCTTTAAACCCCTAACCCATTTAAACCCTAAAACCTAAACCTTTAAACCCTCAACCCCTAAACACTTAACCACTAACCCATTTAACCCCCTAAACCCATAACCCATTTAACCCCCTAAACCCTAAACCTCTAAACCCTTAACCCCTAACCCCTTAAACCCTAATTCCCGACCCCTAACCCATTTAACCCCCTAAACACTAACCCCATTAATCTCTAACCCCTAAAATCCTTAACTGCTAAATCCCATAACCCCCTAAAACTCTAAACCCCTAACTCACTTAACCCCCTAAACCCTAAACCTATAACCCCTTAAACCCTAATTCCAAACCCCTAACCCATTTAACACCCTATACCCCTAAACCCCTAACCCATTTAACCCCCTAAATCGTAAACCTGTAAACCCCTAACCCATTTAACACCTAAACCTCTAAACCCTTAACCCCTAACCCATTTAACCCCCAACCCCTAAACCCCTAACCCATTTAACCCCTTAAACCCTTAACCCTTAAACCCTAACCCATTTAACCCCCTAAAACCCTAACCCATATAACCCCCTACCCTAACCCCTAAAATCCTTAACTACTAAATCCCCTTACCCCCTAAACCTCTAAAACCCTAACCTATTTAACCCCCTAAACCCTAAACCAATAACCCCTTAACCCTTAACCCCTAACCCCTAAAATCCTTAACTGTTAAATCCCCTAACTCCCTAAACCTCTAAACCCCTAACCCATTTAACCCCCTAAACCCTAAAGCTCTAACCCTTAACCCCTAAACCCTTAAACCCTTAAACCCTAATTTTCAACCCCTAACCCATTTAACCCCCTAACCCCATTAACCCCTAACGACCCCTAACCCCTAAAATCCTTAACTGCTAAATCCCCTAACCCCTTAACCTCTAAACCCCTAACCCATTTAACCCCCTAAACCCTAAACGTCTAACCCCTTAACCCTTAATTCCCAACCCCTAACCCATTTAACTCCCTATACCCCTAAACCCCTAACCCATTTAACCCCCTAAACCCTAAACCTCTAAAACCTTAACCCTTAACTCCTTAAACCCTAATTTCCAACCCCTAAACCCATAAAACCCTAACCCATTTAACCCCTAAACCATAAACCTCTAAACCCTTAAACCCCAAAACCACTAACACCTAAACCCCTAACCCCTAAACCCCTAAACTGTTAATGCTTAACCCATAACGCATTAACCCCTCACCCCTAATCCCTAAAATCCTTAACTGCTAAATCCCCTAACCCCTAAGCCCCCCTTAACCATTAACTCATTATTCACCTAACCCCTAACTGCGCCTAAATCCCCTGACCCCTAAGCCCCTAATCCCTAATCCCTTAACCACTAACTCATTATTCCCCTAACCCCTAAATGCGCCTAAATCCCCTAACCCATAGCCCCCCAATCCCTAACCCCTTAACCACTATCTCATTATTCCCCTAACCCCAATCCCTAATCCCTTATTGGCAAGGTGGAATACCATGAGCAAAACCATGGGTTGCAAAAACCTCCCCTAAATTTACTATTTTATCTCAATTTTATTTTAATAATTAATTAATTAATTAATTTTTTTAAAAACACTTTTGGATAAATCACATAATTTTTCAAAGGTCGGATGCCTTTCAAACCACTCATTGTATGGTTCATCATAAATGTTTTTAAAATAAATTTATTAGAATGAAATTGAATTGATTTTTGAAGCTTCTTTTTAAATCAATTGTTGACATTACAAGGAGCCTTTCAAACCACTCATTGTATGGTTCATCCTCAATGTTTTTAAAATAAATTTATTAGAATGAAATTGAATTGATTTTTAAAACTTTTTTTAAATCAATTGTTGACATTGCAAGGAATCATGACTGCCCTCAACATCCATCCTAACAACAATGGTATGATATTAAAAATAATATTTGAAAAACATAATATTAAAAATGATGTTCGAGAAAATAAAGCGTATGATATTAAAAATGATATTAAAAATTATCTTTGGAAAAATGAAAGAAGGGAGTATTATTTTTTCATTTAAATTTTAGACATCAAATTAAAATAACATTTCTCCCGCCCAAAACACATCACTTTTGGTCATCTCCCGCTGGTTTAGTGATTATGCCTTTTGTTGTGGTTTTGTTCTTGTAACTGCCTTACTGCAATTCCTTTCGAGTGTGTTTAAATCTCCTCCAACTAAAATCGCATCTCGGCACAATTTCCCATTCTCTAGTCTTGCAGCCACATTCACGGCGCTGTGTGTAAAAGCTCTTGCCACTGGTTACTCTCATTTGATAAATCGAAACAAACCGAGTGATGAGGGTAAAGAGCTAGCAGTTAATGGCACAGGATTCGCAAGGTCGCCCCATAGATGAAGATAGCAGGACTGGCCATGGGTAATTTCTTAGGTAAAATCTATGAATTTTATTATGATACACAGCGTTTCCATCCTCACGTATCTCTATATCACATTTGAATAAAACATAAAAGTCAAAGTCTGTGTCTGGTTTTTTAACATTCGGTCTGTAACCTTTTTCAAAATCCTTTGGGAGAATAGCATAGCGGTTTTTCCACACTGCATGCATACCAGCTTCTTGAAAAATTACAGTTATCTCTGCAGCACTAATTTTATCAGGCCGAGATACATAGTCTTCAAGGTCTACCTCGTCACTGAAGTTCATTTTCGCTATACAAACCTGGAAAGCAAGACGTTTCTGCCTCCTATCAGGCAGAGGAAACTCGATTTTCCTATCAAGTCTTCCAAGACGCAGAAGTGCGAGATCCAGTGTATCTGTTCACATTCACAGTCTGATCAAAACCCTCCATCTGATTTAAGAGCTCCATCAAGATCCTCTGAACTTCCCTATCAGCTCCAGTTTGAGCATCAAACTGTGCTATTGCGATTACATCCACGTCATTAATGAATATTATTGTAGGTGCATTCTCTTTAGCAAGGAGAAAGACATCACGAACCATCCTTGGCCCCTATCCAAGATACTTCTCAACAATCTCAGAGCTAACGAACCAAATAAAAGCAGCCGTAGTGTGGTTTGCGATGGCCTGGGAAAGCATGGTCTTCCTCGTATCTGGAGGGCCATAAAGAAGAACACCACGGGGAGGGTCTATCCTGATCTTCTTGTAAAGTTTGTGGTGTGTGAGTGGAAGCTCCACGGCTTCCCGAATCTCTTTTTCTGTATGTCACATCTCCCAATATCATTGTAGGTTACGTCAGGTTTCTCAGACTGGGAAAGCAGTGAGATAGAGGAGTCTGCCTCAGGTGGGAGGACGTCCACCAGGGCGTTCGAATGTCGATGGAAGGCTACCGAGGCGGAGGGCTTCAAGAGCTCCCTATTGATTGTGCTCAAAATCCTCACTCGTTGAACCCACTATTCCGTTGTTCTGGTCAACCATCTCCATGAACTACCCAATCACCAGAGGCACCGACTGGCTCCTCTTCACCTCCTCATGGGCTCTCAACAGTTCTCTCTTTAGATTTTTTTTCTTGTCCTTCACGTATTCTTCTTGAATGTCGATGAACTCCATCTGTCTCTCTAGCGATTTCAATTTGCTATACAGATCTTCTTCGTCCATGTCGGAATGGGAATGGGGATGGGGAGGAGGAATACTCATCTCTATATTGCCCGTTGGACCCTCGGCCACCAACTTTGGATTTAGCACCACGACCGATGCAGCCATTGTCGCCTTACCTTGCCTTTCCCTCGCAAAAACTAGAACAGCGCTGAGGCTTTCTTCACCGAAAGTAAATTGTGTCAGATAAAATCTAATACATTAATGTATCATATGCTTGAGAAATAAGATTTAATTTTTTTTATTGTCTAAGAGTTAGGAATCTCTCGATGTTGAGGTTTGTTTTGATATATCATAATTTATGAATCAGGTGTTGGAATTCGAATTAGGTGCCTGTTATAAAAGTTGATGTGGATCTGAAACCTGGAAGGGAGGAAGTTGCTCATCTGAGAAATAGGCTATGGTTTTTCTGTTGCACGAAACTGGTTTTCCCAAATGTAAGTTTACGTGTCCCTCTTTTGTAATGTTGTCTCGCTTTCTTCTTATGTGTGTTGTTATTCATTGTTTTGCTGGTTATTGTTGCTTTGTTTTTTTTCCAATTAGGATAAATCATTGTTACCTGGTTATATCCCCTTGTTTTTTTCCCGAGAGCCAAGCCACTCTCGTTCACCAGGATCCTTGATCTCTCTCGCTCACTAGGATCCTTGTTACTTGGCTCCTGCTCATGGTGAAATGTTACTCAGCTCCGGATCACTCACTGCGCTCATATCTTGTTGCCTCCAGAGATAAGCGTGTGCCGCAGCTCTCTGCTCTCACTGCACTCATATTTTGCTGCCTCCCGCTGTGAACGTGTGCCACAACCCACACGAGTCGTTGATCCACATTGTACTTTTGACTAATCAATGCTCATTAAATTGTACTTTGTCAATTTTGGATTTTTTTCCATCTCATTAGAACCCCATTTTCTAGGTTCCTAGTGTATTCAATGTTCTTTATCCACGTTGTGTTCACTCTTTCAAATGCAAGTGCAACCCACACATAATCCAATATAAAATCATTTTGACATGAGTAGTTGATCCACATGGTAATTTTGACTAATCAATACTCATGAAATTGTGCTTTGTCAATTTTGGATCTTTGGTGATGTTATTAGAACCCCATTGTCGAGGTTCTTAGTGTGCTTGATGTTCAAGGTGATCAAAGGTTATAGAGATTTTTCCACTTTTATTGGTATGTAGAAGTAATTGATTGATTTCTAGTAACAAAATTTTGTTCCAATTATATATTGTGCGAAATTTTAAAAGCCAAAAAAAAAAAATCTCTATCACTTTTCGGATAATATCATTGGATTGTTTACATATATAATCACAAAATATAGCAATAAGTGAGACAAAAAACTAGATATGGAAGGCAACAACCTCCACAAATACTCTTGGTTTTCTAGCACTTGTGGAATAAGTTGGAGAGCCTCTTTGGAGAACTTGTATGGTAGGGTATTGAGTTCATGGTATATATGGCCACAAGAGAACAAATCCAACTTGTTGTAGACTTGTTTGATACCTTACAAAATGTGAGCCAAATGAGGGGCCACTATGCTAACTTTGTCACAGATTCAATCCATAACAAGTTTTGAATCCCCCAAAATATTTATTTTTTTGACATTTTTTTGGTTGACCATATTATCAAGAGCCTTGAGAGTTGAAAATTCAAATCTCATGTTTGTGCCCATACTTGGAGCATATTTGATATGCAAAAAATGAGAAAGTTTTTCATATTTCTTTCGACAATGATTTTATTTCATTGCTTTGATCTTTGATGTTGTGTCATAAATTAAAGATTGCATTCCTCCATTAGCAGGACTGCCTTCATACATACCTCCACTTTCAGGTTCTGTTTCTTTAAGTGGTTCACGCCCAATGAATTTCTACTCATTGATGCTAGCTGGGTCATATGGTAACATTTCATCTACTTTTCATCAACCTTTAAAGACAAAAACAACATATCAAATGATTCACACCCATTAACAAGAAAAAACAAACTGGCTACAATCCATTCTGGGGAGATGCTAGATATATTGAAACCATTCCCACAGGCTTCAGAAACCACTTTGGCTCTAGTTCAGGTTATGGATGGAAAGACAAAATCCTTGCCAGAATCTCTTGGAAATCAATCAAGTTCTCTTGTAGTTTCATTTGTCAACAACGAAGATAATTGTAGTTTACAGTTTTCCATCAGTCCTCCATCTCAAGTATTGACTATAGATAAAGCAGATGGAGTTAAATTGTCACCAGTGAACATGCCTACTGTGGCAACATGTGATCTCAGTGATGGTATGGTTTCAAATTGTTTTGTAGTTTCTGCACTTGAGTCTGGATTAGATCATCATACTAGTGAAAATAAGAAAAACCTATCTAAAAAACAAGAAGGTCTTTCAATAAATGAATGTTCAAATAAGATGAAAAAATCTGAGCACAAGCCTAAAAAGCAGCAAATGCAACAACATGTGTCATTGGTAGGGAGCTCTTCAAATATGGAAAGGGAGTCAAAAGGAGAGGTGGTTGCAGAGGATTCTAAACTTAGTGGTTCTCACAGGTAGGTGGAGGAGTTACTTTTGAGTTAGACTTCATCATCTACCTCAACAACTCCTTTAATGACAGCCTTACAGAAGACAGTTAAAGTTGTTGATGGAGGGGCTAATTTTGACCTAGCCATAGAAACAGTTCTGCATTCTTCACTGCCAGAGCCTGATTCTGCAGCCCATATTTGTGGTTCGTTTAGAAATCCCACAAAATGTGAAAATATACTATTGCCAAAGAAGTCATCGGGAAACATGGTTAATGTTGTGGACACTCCCTCATTAAGGATATCATGAGATTCATCATCTGTAGATGAGATCACCGAAACAGATATTTCCAGGGGAACCTTGGAACCTTCACAAATTCAGAATATGTGAGTGAATTGATCATTGCTGATATGTCTTCATCTTTGGGAAGCTCTAGTGAGGGATATGAAGGAAAAACAGAAACTTCTGGGCTAGTTATAGAGTTTTCTACAAAGGATGCTGGAGTAGTAAAGAAAGTAGCAGAAGATATGAAGTTTGATAACAATAATGTTCTTGTAGGAACATTGAAGAGCCCAACATGCAATTTGGATGGCATTAAATCAAATTCAAAACTTAGAAATGTGAAGAATAAACAATCTGAATCAACGAGTGATAATGCTAGAAAAAGGTGCAGCAATAATTTTGTTAATTCTGTAATTGGAGAGAAGCAAGATCTTGGAAATGTTCTCCATCTTGAGCATGGGCATGGGACTGTTGTGGTTTATGATTCTCCATCTAAGTTTTCAAGTTCACCTGATGCTGACATAAACAAAGTTCTGACTTATTTTTTCAATTCTGTCATTGGAAAAGAAAAAGCTAGTTTGCATGCTGGGGAGAGAAAAATCAATGGAATGCATGAGAGTAGGTTGGCATCTCAACTGGATACACATGACAATGACACAATGCTTGTTGATCAAAATCTTCTCAAAGAGAAAAAGGGTGAAGTGTTACTAATTATGTCCACCATGCATATCTTACATTTTAAAGAGCAATAAAAATATTTCTTAATATCATCTTAGCCCTCAATCAATACCAGTCATGTCAAGTACATTTCAAAAAACGTTTGAACCATCTACAGAGCTATCAAAGGTTTTGTTTTGGAAGCTAGGTTCTCCTGTTTAATTGAATATTGAGTATGAGAGTCCATATTATGTCAAAACATTAGTGTGCCTATGAAGATTATACATGCCTATTAAGATATGCAGCTCAGAAAGTATTGTAGTAATTTAAATCCAGCAAAAGAGTTGTAGTAATTTAAAGCCAACATTTGTCCAAGTAATGGATATCTAAGAGCTTACTACCCATTGCTTTCTCTCAGCATTGTATGTTTCTCCACTGTTTGGATAGGCAAGTATAGGCTTCTCAATGACCTGTATCGAAATAGATTAAACAAGAATGACATCGTTAAAATCGATCATCCAAGGTTAAAATTTCAGCATAACAATCATTAAGATGCAGACAATGTTGATCTGAAATGCATGGACCTGCAACATATACAGTCGGGATATATGAAGAATATTTGACGTTGACACATCAAGCAGAAGTTTGTAGTGCAGTGTGTATCTAATGTTCTTCCATCATGTTATAGTTCTCAGATCAAATATTCAGTTTATTTCAGACATACATCAAGAGTTGAAACTGAAAGTGTAGCATCTCTAATGTCTGGTAGAATGAGAGACAATATATACAAATAGTTTTATTGATGTCCAACAAATGACCACAAAAGTAGGTCAATGGGACTGCTAATTAGAAGAGTAATTGATAAATTCTTTATTATACTTTATTCCAACCATCTTCAATGGACAAGAAGTAACTGTTATTATGCCTAAGAAGTAACTGTTATGCCTAAAAAGCTAGAACCCATCCACACATCACAACCAGATTCTATCCAAGGATGCCATCTTAGACGTACGATTTTTCATAAAACTCCAATGAATAGCCTCATCAATATTACATACATCTCTATTTTCCTTCTAGCCACATTAGCAAAGACCCACATTTATCGAGGGAGACAATTCTTGCCATACAATTCGTACTCCTAACAGCTACTTACTAAGGCAATTTTCCTAACATGCAATCATATAGCTCAAACATGATATGTCTTCAATGTTTGAACTTTACCTTTCAAAGAAATACATAACAATGACTATTTACTGATTCCTAAAACTAATTCAGAACTAGAAACTGGCCAACCAAATAGAGGAGGAGGACATTCAATAGCCTATCTCCAAATTACAACTTGGAATCTAAAATCTTCTCATGATCCTATGCACTTCTCAATCTCATCACAAGTTGCCATGATCTTTACTTTCCCCTGGGAAAGCCCAACAAATTAAAATTAGAGTGCATCAAGGAGATCCGACCTAATAATCTTTAAATCTTGTGATTAAGTTAGGCCTTCAAAGCACTATAGCTTAGTGGAAAGACTAGAAATGGAATGGGACTAAGGCCTCTGAAAAATATAATTTTGCGGATGGATACAAATGGGAGTGTTAGAAAAGTTGTTTTAAATGGTCGTCTAAATAAGCTATGGAGGCTTAAATATGGGTAGAACTGAAACAACTGCCTATTTCAACTTTAAAGTGTGGAAGCCAAATAAGGCCTTTTTTCCTAGTCCTTGATCCTTGGGGATATGCATATAGCCCAAAGATTAGTTCATTTTGGGTTGCCCAATCCAAATGCTCCATCTGTGGTAAAAATGAAAATCCAAAACATTTGTTCCAGTATTGTGACTTTTCTCAATCTACCTGGGGGTGGGTGTCTGCTTTTTAGCATGTTCCTCCTTGTTATTGTTTCCTTGAAAGTTATCGTGTTAGGGAGAAATCTTTGTTGGGCCATCAAGTTCAATGTAGCATAGCAACTTAGTAAAATGAAATCCTCCAAATATGTGCCCTATCTTAAGAGTACAAAATTGTCGAAGTTTAATCTTGCAGAGGATTGAAGTTGCAGTATGCTTATTTTTTATCAGATCACCATGACCCTCATTACTGGTAAGGATGCAACACATTTTGCTTCCCGATCACTGTAATTCACCCATTTACCCTCCACTCTGCATTCCTGTGTGACAAATTGTCCCAAGGAACAAGAACAACGTTTCCTCCCTTACCACATGATTGATTGAAATTTCTGGGGAAATAGTGTACCCACATTTGCTTTCAGATTTTGCCAATCTTTGTAATATATTCAATGTCACTCTCATTCTGCATTCATATAGAGTGACAAATCTACCATCCAAGAAGCATGCTGCAGAGCACTCCCTTATTTATTACATTTTCATTAGCAGAAATGGTCGGTCCCCATTAGCTTTTAGCTACTCCCATGGGTTCCATAATATTGTTTTGTTAGATCGTCTACAATTAAGATCAATTTCTTTGCAAAATTATAATATTTTATCCAAGATCTCTTCTGTAAAGTTGGATTGTCTTCAAGAGATTCAATTTGATGGGATATGGTTGTTATATCCGTTTTTCAATTCATGCTAACCAGATTTGAACTCCTACAATCCCTTAAAATTGTTTTACTTATCAAAACTGCATGTAAGAATGCTAAATCTACAAACACATGATAACTCAGAACATTGAACACCAAGCTAAGAATCTAGCAATCAATCACATTGTCTATTATCTACAAAACATAAAAATTACATAGCAACTCACGTGCCAAAATCATATATATATATATATATAGGCATAGTCTAAGTAATAAACCAAATAGATTTTTTTACCGGATTCGGGTAAAACAATTTCAAGAAATAATGTGATTTTTTGTTGTTTAGAATGCATTTTTTTATGCATAAATGGATTCAGCACCCTGATAAATCCCTCGGGGCACTCCAAATCTGCAAATTAAACAACTTCAACTCAAGTTTTCAAAAATCTTGACAGGATTTTGATTAAAATTAACCAGAAACATGCGTCTATAAATTAAACTATGCCTATATATGTATATATCGTCTTCCCCTATCTCTCCTTTCTAGAATAAGAGAGTATAGGGTTTACATGCATGTAGAGTGCCCAAGTAAGACGCCTAGTTTGATTGTATCAAACCCAAACCCTCCCTAGAAAAGTGCACCCAGCTTGCATTGGAAACTTGCATAGATTAGTATGCCTACTGGAGAAGAGTAGATGCAAGTATGTAAGCTTCTTCTTCTATCCTTGGAAATAGTGACCTATATGATTCTGGAAATAATCCCTAACCCATGTGCTGTTCTAAATCTGGGAAGGCTTCTAATTCCTGCATTTTAGCTAAATCTGGAAAAGCTAAACTAAAATAAGAAAAGCAATTTTCTAATTCTAGAAACTTCTCAAGGCTAGTACATGCATGCTATCTACATACTCATCTACTGTAGATCCTCGATACTGGAGCACCCTCAACCAATGTGCCTCCCTACTGCGCACAGGAACATAGATACTGCTGCTACAGAATCTGCTTATCATGCTGTACCACAACACTCTCATCACTTCTGTACCTCTTCCACTGTCATGACTCTACGGATCCGCTGAAGCACTCGATGCTGAAGCAGAATGAATGGGACTAAGGCCTTTGAAAAATATAATTTTGCAGATGGATACAAATGGGAGTGTTAGAAAATTTGTTTTAAATGGTCGTCTAAATAAGCTCTGGAGGCTTAAATATGGGTAGAACTGAAACAGCTGCCTATTTCAACTTTAAAGTGTGGAAGCCAAATAAGGCCTTTTTTCCTAGTCCTTGATCCTTGGGGATCTGCATATAGCCCAAAGATTAGTTCATTTTGGGTTGCCCAATCCAAATGCTCCATCTGTGGTAAAAATGAAAATCCAAAACATTTGTTCCAGTATTGTGACTTTTCTCAATCTACCTGGGGGTGGGTGTCTGCTTTTTAGCAAGTTCCTCCTTATTGTTTCCTAGAAATTTATCGTGTTAGGGAGCAATCTTTGTTGGGCCATCAAGTCCATCAAGTTCAATGTAGCATAGCAACTTAGTAAGAATGAAATCCTCCAAATATGTGCCCGATCTTAAGAGTACAAAATTGTCGAAGTTTAATCTTGCAGAGGATTGAAGTTGCAATACGCTTATTTTTTATCAGATCACCATGACCCTCATTACTGGTAAGGATGCAACACATTTTGCTTCCCGATCATTGTAATTCACCCATTTACCCTCCACTCTGCATTCCTGTGTGACAAATTGTCCCAAGGAACAAGAACAACGTTCCTCCCTTACCACATGATTGATTGAAATTTCAGATTTTTCCAATCTTTGTAATATATTCAATGTCACTCTCATTCTGCATTCATATAGAGTGACAAATCTACCAGCCGAGAATCACGCTGCAGAGCACTCCCTCCTTTATTACAATTTCATTAGCAGAACTGGTCGGTCCCCATTAGCTTTTAGCTACTCCCATGGGTTCCATAATATTGTTTTGTTAGATCGTCTACAATTAAGATCAATTTCTTTGCAAAATTATAATATTTTATCCAAGATCTCTTCTGTAAAGTTGGATTGTCTTCGAGAGATTCAATTTGATGGGATATGGTTTTTTTATCCGTTTTTCAATTCATGCTAACCAGATTTGCACTCCTACAATCCCTTAAAATTGTTTTACTTATCAAAACTGCATGTAAGAATGCTAAATCTACAAACACATGGATAACTCAAAACATTTAACACCAAGCTAAGAATCTAGCAATCAAAATTACATAGCAACTCACGTGCCAAAATCATATATATATATATAGAGAGAGAGAGAGAGGCATAGTCTAAGTAATAAACGAAATAGACTTTTTCACCGGAATCGGGTAAAACAATTTCAAGAAATAATGTGATTTTTTGTTGTTTAGAATGCATTTTTTTATGCATAAATGGATTCAGCACCCTGATAAATCCCTTGGGGCACTCCAAATCTGCAAATTAAACAACTTCAACTCAAGTTTTCAAAAATCTTGACAGGATTTTGATTAAAATTAACCAGAAACATGCGTCTATAAATTAGACTATGCCTATATATGTATATATCATCTTCCCCTATCTCTTCTTTCTATAATAAGAGAGTATAGGGTTTACATGCATGTAGAGTGCCCAAGTAAGACGCCTAGTTTGATTGTATCAAACCCAAACCCTCCCTAGAAAAGTGCACCCAGCGTGCATGGGAAACTTGCATAGATTAGTATGCCTACTGGAGAAGAGTAGATGCAAGTATGTAAGCTTCTTCTTCTATCCTTGGAAATAGTGACCTATCTAATTCTGGAAATAATCCCTAACCCATGTGTTGTTCTAAATCTGGAAAGGCTTCTAATTCCTGCATTTTAGCTAAATCTGGAAAAGCTAAACTAAAATAAGAAAAGCAATTTTCTAATTCTGGAAACTTCCCAAGGCTGGTACATGCATGTTGTAGGCATGCATGCACCCACTATCACTCTCTACATACTCATCTGCTGTAGATCCTCGATACTGGAGCACCCTCAACCAATGTGCCTCCCTACTGTGCACAGGAACATAGATACTGCTGCTACAGAATCTGCTCATCATGTTGTGCCACAACACTCTCATCACTTCTGTACCTCTTCCACTGTCATGACTCTACGGATCCGTTGAAGCACTCGATGCTGAAGTAGAATCAACTTCAGAGACAAGGTAAAGTAAGGCCATTAAGGGGGATATGCTCTCTGCAAGATGTGCAGTATTTGGCCTTTACCCTATATTCTGCTTTTAAAAGTTCCTTTTTCATGCATAAATGATGTCAATTTTCTCATTCCTCAACAGTCCCCAAAAGTGGCTAAAAAAAAGGACATCTGTTCCATTTACGTATTCAAGATAGGTGACCTTTTGGCCACCAACACTAGGCCATTTTTTAAGCTCTCGGCCATTAACAATAAATGGCCAACTTTGAGAACTCAGAAAACGAAACATCAATAAAAATTTGATCAGCCTACAGTTACAACTCACACTATAGAACCTAAAAAGGAAAGACAAAATGCTTTGTCACAAGGCCGAAAACACGAATTCAATAGAACAATAATATATCCTTCATAGATTTATGAAACTTCTCTAGGTTCTTTAGCAGCAAAACCAATTCAGGATCATAAGTAGAGAATGTCCTCTTTATACATGTTTTGTATTTCATGATGTTGACTTCTGTAGATCGCGTAGGTAATTCTGCATAGCCTTGTGTCCAAGCATGCAGAAGTCGCCCACAAAACTTTGGAAAATGAAAGTAATTTAGTATTTACTTTAGTGATTTTTTTTTTTAAATCTTAGTCATTGATTTCAAGTGAGGCCAGATATAATCTCAGTCGTTAATCACTCTGAGACTAGGGTTATGATTAGGGATTTAGCTCAATGTAAAGTTACAAAAGCAATGATGAGGAGAGGGAGAAGACACACCCTTCAGCGGCATTAGCCTCCAGAGGAGTGTGATACTCCATATTGTTGGGTTCGAAGAAGCATAGGAGGGAGCCTAGAGAACCATATCTGCCAACGAGATCGAGCACCGATCTAGTGCAGATCTGCTGGATCAGATCCAAGGCATTTATATTTTTGTCTTTTCTGAGTTGGGCAATTTTCCTAGGACGGGAGCCCAAGTAAGTTCCGAGATTATTTTAATGAAGAACTGTGATTGGGCAGAAATCCGTTGTGTCCTTGTGATTGAGATCGGTATATTTGTTTCCGCTAAATTTTATTGTGTTAGGAACCTAGTAGTGCATTTAAATCAGTAGATCAATTTTCTACTAAGAATTTAAGTGTCGGGTGCTAGGTTTGCAGGAACTCTAAGACATGATTCATCAGTTTTATGTTTTTGTTGTGTATTTAAATATGGAATCATAGTTGCAAGATCCTTGGGAGAACATGAAAAAATGTACAGCTTACAACTCACAAATAATTTCATCTAAAAATTGTTTCCTTGACAAATTTTGGATTTGATGTTAAACATTGATATCATCATTCTAAGAAACAAAGAAAATGAAGGGACCCAGTTTAGTCAATCAGAGGGAAAAAATGCTACTTCTAAATGGAAAGGATCAATCCATGAATAAAACGAGGTGGGGTACAATTAATGCCAACAGCAACCATGTTTGGACATGAATCAGCTAAGGTAGCACATTCTGTGAAGGAGTCTCCACCTACTACATTCACACCATCTTTGGAGTTGAAGGAAAACCAAGCTGTTCAAAAAATTAGAACTTTTCTTGCCTTTATATGCTCTAAATCCTATATAATATTTAATTCAAATTTTGAAAAGAGAATGTTCTTATGCATAGTTCTTTAAAACATCGGGAAAACCTATCATAACTCAGTTTTCAAACTAACAGTGAAGACAACTATCTCTGGCTACTATCCGCAATTGCATAGTTGCATGAAACCAATTACCAGTATAAATATATTCATCCACTTTAATATTCTCCTAATTTCAAATAAATATTAAACAAAGGACAACGAGCAGAAGCTTGTAAGCAAAAGTTCAAGAAACAAAAATAATTGCAGTGGAAATTGAAAAAATACACTAGCTAACAAGTAGCAGCTAAATGAGAATCTATAAGAAATAATCATTTCTATTAGATAAGAATATCCACAAACATGTTACAAGGCATAGATCATTTTTATATAAAAAACGTAAACTTATATTGTGTTGAACGATACTCTAAATAGCAATGTTCCACCAAGTCCCCTGGAGGTCGGAGCAAGGGGGCGAGGGAGTAGCCTATGCTCCCTACCAATTATAAAAGGTCGTAAAAATTATAAAATATAAAAATATATATAATATTATAATATTATATATGATATATCATTTAAAATTTAATAATGAATATTTATAATGCAACTATATTTTTTATTTTTTCAAGGAATGTATATACACTCATCATACACTTACATCATGAAAGATAAATCATAAATGATAAAATATAAAAATTATAAATCGATGAATGATGAATCATCTAACTGAAACAAATTTAAAACTTAAAACTTAAAACATACATCATAGATTCATATGTAACTTTGTAACTGTATAATCATTGTTTTCACTACTAACAATGTACAATGAAAATAAAGTTTAAGATATCATATGAGGCGTGACATATATGATATTATATCAATATTCAAGATAAAATTTAAATTGAAGTTTACAACTCAAGTCTGAAACATAAATATTAAAACTTAAAAACAAATAAGTTTAAAGTTATGTCTGAAACAGTGAAACATAAAACATGAAACATAACTTCTTCCGACTGCGGGCTGCTGCGGACTTCTTCCGGTGGCTGTTGCGGGCTTCTTCCGGCGGCTGCGACAAGTGCTATGGGCGACAAGTGCTAAGTGCGGATGATACAATGATACAATGAAAACAAATGAAACCTAAAAATTAATTTAATTAAACAATCGATAATTAAAATGTTTTTATTTATTTATTTATTTTTTCATTTAAAATTATTATTTTTTAATTGTGGGCCCCACACGCCCCTTCTCATCCCCTCATGCCCCCTCCCGCTTCCTTCACGGCCCTCTCGTCCCCTCTCGCCCCCTTCACGCCCCCTCACGCTCCCTTTACACCCCGTAACGCTCCCTAAAGCACCCTCAACCCCTTAATATGAGGAAACGTCCCCTTTCACGTCCCCCTTAATTTTCTGATTTTTGGGGGCATCTGGAAACTTCCCCTAGAAGTCCCCAAGACCCCAGACCGCGAGGGGGCGAGGATTCTAGACCTCTAGGTGGGGGGGCGAGTCCCCGTGTAACATTGAGTGTTAGTTGTATCTGAGTAGTCAACAACAAATACAAGCAAAGTGTTTGAATGGGAATTACAATCAGAAGCTACAACAATCCTCCCTAATGCTGATATGGCTATTTTGGAGGAAAAACCATGTTTTTTGTCTAACAAAGTTGTTGACTGCAAAAAATCTTCTGGATATAGAAACAAAGGTAGGGTTAACCATGATAGTGCTAAAGTACTTGGGGAAGGTTCAATTTCCAATGTGAAGGCAATTGACACACACGATAAGGGTCAAGTATCCACCACTAGTAGTCATATTTGTGAAATGTCTCCTCAACTTTAGGTTGCATCTTTTTCTGTTGAAAGTGAAGGCAAGCGGGATTTAGTAGCTAGATTGATAGAAAAGGAGAATAAAAGTTCTTCCAATGTTTTTGCGAAAAATAGTGTTGCAAATATTGGTGACGCTGCCAAGGTAGTAGTTGTCAACAAGAAGAAGAAAAAGAAGGATTTTTCCAGTAAGGAAAATGCTGCAGCTCCCACTGGGATTTATATAATGCTTATAAGGTTCAAGAGGAGGAGGAAAATGTGAACCTTCCAGAACCATCCAAGATAGTAACCGATGTTGTCAAGATTAAGAATTCTTCAAAAGAGCTTGAGAAGCAAGTCCTGAAAGAAGTGGATGATTGGGAAGATGCAGTCGAGCTTTCAACTCCTATGAATTAAGTAGCTATTTTAGTTACTAAATGTTCAGGAGAAAGAAAGTACTCCAAAGATTTTTTGTTGACAATCATGGACCAGTGCAAAGATCTACCAAATCATTTTGAAATTTGTCCATATATTATTGAATTACTTGGAAATTCCCAAGCACTTACAAGTCATGTAGGAGAGGCTGATGCATTAGCAAGCACTACAAGAGGACTTGACAGGTAGCTGAGTGGGAATTATCTACTTGAACGTCGTGGGAGAAATATGGCCAATTTGGATGATGATAGATGGGCCAAGCTAGTGGATGCTTTTGCTGATGGCTGTGATATGCGAATGGATGCAGATCTTGGTGGTTCCTATGTTGTGTTTCAACCTGACCAAGGCTATAATACTTTCTTTGCAAGAAATACCCGTGCAACACAAATGAGTATGAATGTCATCCTTCCTAGAGGGCCTTATGTGCAAGCACCACTTCCACAAGTTGGACTAGTGAGAAATAATTTTGATGCTGATAGGTGGCAGCGTGCTTTTGGTTCACAGAAGGGTTTGATTCCTCCTCCACAGCCTTCTTTGCCCACAATTCATATATCATAGAACCGATATGAAGTGAGCAAGGTTTCTGATGAGGATTAGTTGAAACAAATACAAATTAAATCCATCCTTAATAAATTAATGCCCCAAAACTTTGAGAAACTTTTTGAACAAGTAAAAGAAGTGAACATTGACTTGGCATCATGTGTTCATGGTATAATATCTCAAATATTTGACAAAGCCTTGACGGAGTTGGATTTTTCTGAAATGTATGCAAAATTCAGTTTTCAGCTTGCGGCAGGAATACCAAAATTTTATGAAGATAACGAGAAGGTTGTTTTCAAGCGAGTTATTTTGAACAAATGTCAGGAAGAATTGAAAAATATGAAAGAGAAGAGCCAAAGGCTAAGAAAGCAGAAGAGCATGGTGGAAAAACCTTTTAGCAGAAGAAAGACGGGAGAAGAAGGTTGCAACATGATGACGAATGCTAGGAAATATAAGGTTTATTGGTGAGATTTATAAAGAAAGTATATTGACCGAAAGAATTATGCATGCATGCATCAAGAAATTAATTGGTGAATTTCAGCATCCAGAGGAGGAAAATGTTGAAGCTTTGTGCAAACTAATGAGCACTATTGGTCATATGATTGACCAGTCAAAGGCCAAGGAATGTATTGATGCTTACTTTGATAGGATGACAAAAATGTCCAATAACCAAGGTCTTCCCTCTAGGCTGAGGTTCATGTTGAAAGGTTTGATTGATTCGAGGAGGAATGGATGGCAACAAAGGAAAAAAGTTGAGGGCCCCAAGGTAATAGAGGAAGTGCATCGGGATGTGGTGCAAGAACTACATGGACAGGGAGGTCAATCTTGAGGTACCAATATGGGATATTCAGGTCTGAGACTTGTGACACCACTTGATCATGGTGTAAGAGGACTTGCGATGCCACCTTACATGGCAGGTGCACAGATGGGTTCACTTTCACATACGGGTGGGATTAAAGGGCCACAACCCCATATGGGACCACGTGATCGTGGATTCACCAGTCAAGATGCTCAGATTGTGGATAGGGCTCAACTTGAAAATCACTCTATGCCAAGCCCTTCAACACATAGAGCTTCTGATGATGGCCACTTGACTCTTGGTCCTAAGGGAGGTCTTGGCAAAGGAATAAGAGGGATGCTCAACCTCTGCCATATGCTAAGAGTGCTCTATCAGATATTCCACCATTCACATCCTGAGTAATAGACGAACAGGTGCAGGTTCGATTTTAGGTTGCAGTTCTGACCGGATGCCAGTTGGTATGAGGGATGAAATTTTGACAAGGACTTATGCTGCAGAAAGGCCTTTATTTGCAAAATCATGTGTCCAGGAACGAAATGTTTTGGATAATGACATAAGAGAGCTTAATAATTCATACTCATCAAGTGACAGAGGTGGGAAGACTGCAAAGGTTGAATTTTAACTGTAAGAACATTCTTCTCAAAGAACTTTGATTTCACAGCTCATCGAGGTTCAACTTAGGAAAAAGGTTGAAATGGCAATCAAAAAATATTACAGGTGCATTCCTTTACAAAGATTCCATGCATTTTCATTATGTGTTTTAGAGAAGTCGACAAGTTTCCCTGAATTTTTCTTAATTTTGCATGACATACCATCCAGTGTGAGAGATTTGAAGCAGGTAAATTTTTGTGTAGACGACATTAAAGCACCATTGTTCCATTCAACTATGGTTTCACTTTGGATATTAGATTATTTTTTCAGGAAAGATGTTGAAAATGATATTTTTGGGAATCTACTTACACATTTATGCAAGTCTGAGCCTTTCTTGCTAAATCAAGGACAACTTATGGAAGGGTAATGTGAAATTTTGTGTTTGTTCTTATTCAAGTTTGAATTTATTTAAGGACTGCTACAGTCTATGGTCATTTGCGATTATGAATTATAACTATATATAATTTTGATGTTTCTAGGTTGGAGACTGTAATATTTTCATTGGAGGATGCTATTGTTGATGTGCCCAAGGCACTTTAGTTCCTTGGTTATGTAGGGTCAAAATCCACTAAGTTGATTCCATGTCATTAGAACATTTTTGCATCCTTCTTGGGAAACAAATCCATTACGGAATAGGAGTTGCCCAATAAGGAGTTTATAACTTGAAACCAAAAAATTACAAGCAATGTTAGTTTGTCTTTCCAAGGTATATTGGATTTATTTAGGGCTACTCATCCATATAGGGTTCAATGTGCAATTATTTAACTAGATAATGAATTGTCTTTACTCAATATATGTGCAATTCTAATTAATGGCTTAGCCTATTCTTCTATCATGCCTACAAGAGACCATGGGTAGGTATGACTAATGTCTCCTCTGCCATTTTTTACTGTAGAGTAGGTGGTCTCAACAGAGTTATAACAGAGTAAAAAAGAACTATAAGCTTGTCAACTATACAAATAGGATTTTCCTTAAACTTGGCATATTTACTCTTTGTTGATTATGTTTTGCTTTTGGGTGATATGACCAAGGTAGATGCAATTATGTTGAAGGACCCCACCCTTGAAGAACTGAAATTCCTACCTTAAAAAATACCAACAACTGAGGAGCTACAAGAATCAACACCATCTTTGATTTGAACCTAAATAGTCTTATTATCTCCGAGTATTCCCCTAATCACAATGACCAGTAGATTCTCCTCATGGATTATTTCTCTCATTATATTTATTAATAAAATCCACAAAATGTATCCTTACATTTGAATCTTGGGAAAAAAACATATAATTGTTATAATTTAAATTATCCATATCTCTTGGAGCCCAAAAATCTATTTGATTTGGATAAGCTTTATTTATAACCTCAAAAGCAACTCTATTATAAGATGAAGGAACATTATGTCCTCTTGAGTCTTGAAAAAGTATGATGGAATGAAATTGGGTGAAGACCAGATCTAGGTTTATCATGTCAAAACCTAGGTTCATTGAGATGACGACCTTGGTTTGAAGATATCCACCATAAAAACTAAGACCACCCATACTTATCGTTGCCATCTCTCTTTCATCATCAAGATTAACATACTAAGGACCTATAACCCGTGGAGGCCCATGGTAGTCATTGCAATGTAATTTATTAGAATACATGCCATTTCTTATTATGAGATTTACCACATCCGAAAATGACATCATTCACATCATTTTGAAGAAGTCTACAAATTAGGTCAACATAATTTTTTACACATTTACAACCTCCCTCACATTTCTTGGTTCTTGAAGCTCGAGCACTTTCATAAAAAAAATAGGCAAAGTCAAACAACAAAAATGGTCCACTTTCTTTTCATTTTCTAATATTATAATGAAGTTTTATTAGAGACATTGTTTGTTTGTTTGTTTGTTTTGGTTAGAAAAGGGTTTGCTCTTGGTTTTATGCGACTTTCAATTTATCATATGTAGCATGTTGAGAAATGAGAAAGAATAACGTGTGACATTTATCTTGCAGAAATTGATGTTGAATGAAAGGATACACGTTTTAACCAAGCTACAATTCACTTTGGTAAAGGCGGAGGAACATCTTAAAAAACTGCCTAAGAACACACCATATTCAAAGTTTGACCATAAGTAATATATGCATTTTTCTTTTGTAGATATGTTATTTTTTCTACCCAATATATCACAACAAGAAAAATATTGATATTGTAGAAATTGTTTGAGGGCCTCATTGAGGTCGATTTTTCTGATGTCCTATTTGATTGATACTTTTCCATATGTCAGGAAGGCTTTAAATATGAACTAATATGTTCATGAAACAAATCAGATTCAAATTTTATAGATATAAAGATAAAAACAAATGTTAATGTCTTTGTTTGATTGTCACTTGACTCTGCTATGGGCAGGTTACAAGAAATGTGATTGGAAAAAGGATGGAGAGAAGATGCATATCACGTCTTGGATATGGTTCATTCGCTTAGAGATCGCTTAAACACCCAAGCCATCGACTTTGGAAATGTTTCTAGTAGGAATTCCTATGGTTTTTAATGTTGTGATTATTTCACCTCATGGTTATTTTGGGCAAGAACATGTTTTAGGAATGCCAGACATGACATCAGTGGATAGGTAATTTTTTTTTTATAATTGCAATTCCCATTCCATGATATCCTCTCTTTATTGTTTGATTGTATTTTGGACGTTTCTTTTGATTTTGTTTTGTCTTTTATCTATGAAATTGAAAATACTTAGTACCATGTCCATTTAAACAACAACCAAAGCTTGAACATGAAATTAGTATTACACTATGATTGGAATCCTTATAGCTATTTTGTGTTAAAATATTTTCATGACTATCAGAAAAAGTTACTTTCATGTTGTTATTCGAGTACATGTTGTTTATATACTTGACTAAGTTCATGCATTAGAAAATGAAATGTTGTTGTGAATAAAATGACAAGGATTAAATATCACACCCAAGATTATTTGTTTTCACAAGTTATCTATAGCTTGAGATTTTTAGCATATAACTTAGTTGACATGATTGTTCCTAAGCTTTCTTTAAAAGTTGAATACTAATTCACTACGGTGTTCTTTTCTATATATAGTGATATTTTATTTGCTTTGTTTATACAGGTTATCTGGCCACATTATAGTGGCAATTATCACCCCAATGAAGAAAATTTGTTCAAGTTTCTTACTTGTATGGGGAAAAATGGCTTTGACATTGCTGATGTTGAGGTATATGTTGTATAAACTATTTATAGTCCAATTTAGTTTATATTCTAGTGTTCATTGTCTTTCATGTTTTACACTCTACATTTTATCTTCTTTTTCTTTCAGAAAATGAACTCAGTATTGATGGTATGAAGCATGAATTGAAAATAGAGGGGAGCAATAACATTGGAGCGACAAATGCAAAAAGAGAGAGAGAGGAGAACTGGTGCAGTGATACTGTTAGAGCCAATATCCCGCATAAGACACATATAAAGGCCGATGGTCAAGTCTTCAGAGTTGGTGAATTCACCTGCAATGCCTTGAAAACACAACGATAATGTTTTGAAGTGATGAAACACCATTTCATGTGTAAATTGTAGTCCATCCAATATTAAGTTGGAAAATCATATTGTAATACTTTAACATTTCATATAATATAATTTATGTGGTTGAAATTATTTATAGTTGCACTTGATATTCTTTAGTATTGTAATTAAAATATGTGATTTTGTGTTTTCATATTAGATGAATATGCACATTATATGACATTTTTTAAATCATACAAATTAATTTATGTTGTGATTAATAATGAACACAAAATGAATTTAAAACTACTAAATTAATGGTTTATATTGATTAATGATGAACATAAATAAAATGAATATACAATTAAATTAGTCATTTATAATGATTATTAATGAAAGTAAATGAAATGAATATAAACTACTAAATTAGTCATTTATATAATGAATAAATGACTACTGCAAATGATAAATTTGTGACTACAAATGATGACTAAATTTTGCATATATATGACTATTAGTAGCTAATTTACAATGTCTTATAACACGACTAAAATTTAGTCACATTTCTTCGATCATTAATTGGTTTCAAACGATGACTAAAATTTCCATATGTATGACTATTAGTAGCTAATTTACAGTATCTTATAACACGACCAACATTTTGGTCATATTTCTTTGGTCGTTAATTGGTTTTCTCAGGTGATCATATAGTAATATATTTTGTTGTATATTTGGTCATTATTTGCGACAATTAATGACCAAATCAAAGGTTAAATCAATGATTAAATCAATGACCAAATCAATTACTAAATTAATGACCAAATCAGTTATCAAATTAATGACCAAATCAATGACTAAATTAATGATCAAATCAATTACTAAATCAGTGACTAAATTAATGACCAAATATACAACTAGACAACAAAATTGAGATAACCAATTAATGACTAAGCTAAAAACGACCAAAAATTGGTCGCGTTATAAGATACTGTAAATTAGCTACTATTAGTCACCAACCGAAAAATAGTCGTTTATATGCAAATTTTAGTCATTTTTTTAGTAACTAATTAGCCATTTTGTACTAGTGGAACCTAATGAGACCCATCCTATGACCTAATGAAATGATTCAAAAAGTTAAAATAGCTCATGACTAAAGACCATAGAGATGAGAATCATCAAGTTTCACATGAGGGGAAATTGATGAAAAAATTACTACCATCAATGAATCCATGACCTTGCGGAATGGTGAAATTTATTGGTATGAGACTCCTAATATGCAAATGAAAAAGAGAAATTTTGATCATTGATGGCAGTATGACTAGACTGACACTAACATATTCCTTGAGAAGTCATCTATGAATGAAACATAGTACACATAATTACCCAGTGATGGAATCGACACAGGTCCAAACACATCACTGTGCATAAGCTCTAATATCTTGTTTGCCCTCTTAGAACCAAAAGGAAAACTCACCTGATTCTGCTTCCCATATACACAATGTTTATATAAATCGAAATCTAGAGAGCTATTAGACATACCTTCTACCATACCATTTCCATGCAGTATCTGAAGGCCCTTCTCTCCAATATGTCCAAGCCTTTAATGCCATAGCATGGTCTTTTCTCTAGAGATCGCTAGGCTTTCCGCTCAACTTTCGAGAACCACAAAACTGTTGCACCCATCAATAATAGTGCTACCCTAAAGCTTGTACAGAGTTCCAATCTGAACTCCCTGCATTAGTGCAAGTGCTCCCCGAACCCTCTTACAGTATCTTTCTCGAACACTGTTTTTATACCTGCATCATCCATATTGCTTACAAAAATCGAATTTCTGGCTAATGCAGGAATGTGAAGAACATCAAGAAGTGTTCTCATCCTTCCACCTTATAGCTTCAGCTTGACTTTTCCACGCCCGACGATTTTTTCCTTCTTATCATCACCTAAGAAGACATCGCTGCCATCATATTTCTCATACTCGTAGAACTACTCCCTATGGGGAGTGAAGTGAAAGGATGCAACCGAGTCAATCAACCTTGACTCATGATCTACATGTCTATTTGAAGAAGAAGCCAAATACACATCCCCACCTTCATCCGAGGTGTTTTTTTCCTCTGTAGAAGGAGCACCATCAGATCCCTTTCCTTTCTCAGGAGCTTTAGATCTGGAGTCCTTTTTGTAGTGCCCTTCCTTTCCGCATTTCCAGCACACCTTCACAAACTTTCCAGGAGATTTATATCTCCCACTCGAAACCTTATTCTTGTTTCTATTCTGGGACCTTCCTCGTACGTATAAGGCATCTCCATTCTGACCCTCCATATTTCTCTGTCTCATTTCCTTCGACAGCAAGACTGAGATAATGTCATCAAAATTCAAGGTAGTTGTATTGCTAACTATTGCAATAACTAGACTGTCCCATGAGTCTGGTAGAGAACACAACAAATTGATGCACTTATCTTCATCTGATATTTTAATATCAACATATGACAGCTGACTTACCACAGTATTGAAGGAATTCAGATGCTCTGTCACCAAGTCTCCATCCTTCATCCTCAGGTTATACAACGTTTTCTGCAGGAACAATTTATTCACCAGAGACTTATATTGGTACAAAGTCCCAAGTTTGTCCCACAAATTCTTCACCGTAGCTTCCCCAGATATATTCAACAATAACGAATCTGAGACACACAATTGTATTGTGCTCTTCGCCTTCCGATCCAACTTTTTCCAGTCTTCATCTGACATTGCCGTTGGTTTAGTACCTAGATCTACCGCAATCCAGTAGTCTTTATCCACCAGCAGATCCTCCATCTTGAGCTTCCACAACTCAAAACTCTGACCATTAAATTTCTCAATCTCTGTCTTTCCACTGCTCACCATTTTCTTTCACAGTAATAATTTATCCCGTAGATATCCCACTAAACAGGGTCTACCACAGGCCCAAGAAAAAAACCCCTCAGCAACAAAGGCATCCCCTTGAAGCCAAAACAACTCTGATAGCAAGTGTAGGTTTTAACCCTGTACAGAAATTATCTGCAGAAGAATCTTAAAATAGAAAATAAACAATAGCAAGAACATAAAACATATATACACAGATGTTTTCCCCTAGATCCCAAATCGGGACAACTAGATTGATTTTTCATTATAATCCTTTTAGTGTTACAACACATATATATATACATGAAAAAACATACATAAATCCCAATCCATTAACCCTGGATTGTAACATAGCCATAGTTCCCTTGACCGGATCTACAAAATACCAGGGGCCGAAAACCATCATGCCCCAAAACCATGTGCAAACCCATGCACAAAACCATGGGTGGGTCCCGCCCACCGAAAAATAAGGACCAAAAATTTTTTCCCGGGGCGCTGCCCAGGACCCTAAACAGGGGGGGTTGATGCTCCTATGTGACCCCCCTAGTACGCTCGATGCAACGTACAGGGGGGGCGCGTGACTAATCATGGAACAAATTTAACACGTACCCAACAAAGATAGGCAAAAGAAGCCTCCAATGCCTAAAAGCACCCAAAACATGTAATACACTATTACAAAAAATACTGAAGCAAGTACAACGCAGTTTTAATGACTAATACTGTAGGTGGGAAATATATATAAATGGATTTGATAATATCCTGCTCACACAAGCCCAAAAATGAGATTTATGCTCCTGAACACATTTCCTAGATAACTCAGGAAGGGTTTCTAAAAATACACCAAATACAAATGGTGAATCTAAAGCCCTAGGGCTGAAGAATCACTGCAATTGAAGAACAAAGAGGAGGTGGATGAAACTAATGTATATCTGAATGGCACTCCTCCAACAGACTCTCTCAATTAAGGGATGATCCCCTCAATGGAAAGAAAACACTCCAAGTGGAGCACTGAACTCACTTAGAGTGGAGCAAATAGATCTCTGAAATAACGCAGTCATGGTCTAGAACTGCACTGTAGGGGAAGATGATGAGTTGTCCTAATGCCAAAATATAACATGAATCACATGGACCTTCCTTACTAATCTCCCAATAGAAATTAAGCTTCCTCCACTAAAGACAAGCTCAAAAATGATCCAAAGAAACCCTCCACTGTTGCACGCTAGAACTTAGCACATATCTAAACAGAATTTACGATGTAGAAGAAATTTGTAGCTTGGCCAAATGCCGAAATGTGGAAATAATGCTCAAGAACTTCTCCTGATTAGGCACTCAAATTCCCCCAAGGATGAAGGTGGGATTCCCGCTCGGGAACACCTTGTGCTAAAAAACACTACAATATTAGCTAAACAGTTGAAGAGAGCAAACAAGTATTAACAAACCATATCAAAATAATAATCAACAACATGACATAATGGTTGCCATCCTCTTCCTTATATTCTTGGTGAACTTCTTCACCCTTGGCCCCACTCACTAAAGGCACTACTTCCATGCAAAGGATCTCCCTCCAAAACATCACTGTCCCTCATTGAATGCCCACTACTTTCATACCAGCGCTGTTGATTTGGTCAAAGTTGACCCATTCCACATGATTCTTCCATTGTTCACACATAGGGGAGCTTTATCTAGCTCTTTTTATTCTCTCCATTCACATTTGGAGTGGTTTTATTCCTACTAAGGAGATTTATGGGTCTCCCTACCCTCTTATTCTTCTAAATAAGAAGAAAAATTAGATTTTAATATTCCAATTAGCTGCATGCTAATTTAGGAATATTACAATCCTCCCCTCCAAAATGTTGTTTGTCCTCAAGAAACTGCAAGGATAGATCTGAAAAATTAGGGAACCTTCATTCCCATGTGAATCTCCAACCACCAAGCTATCATCCATATAAAATGAATCACCTTCCAGAATGGTAATTCATAGAAAAATTCCTCCCACATGCTCATGAGAGGCTCCTTCACCCAAAGAATCAAGTAAATCATATGAATCACTTCATAAAGAAACAAGTGATATACTATAGCATCCATATAATGTCCCATGCTCCCCTTGAAGCATGAAGAAGTGTGGGAAGTTTCATTCCCAATGGACACATCAACCCAATGTGTCGTCCCTCTAATCATGTCCCCAACAATAATAAGAACATCATCAACATATGTGATCATAATCAAAGTCATTCTAGCTACCATGTGTTGTAATGGAGAAGGAAAATGGTCCCTCAAGTGCAACCAACACAATTTTTCTCCTAACTGCATCATAATATCGCATGATGAGTGGTTTCCCAACCACTTTTTTGCTGCCCCATTCTTCTCACATGTTTGGAGTAGGTGTATGATGTATGGTGCAAATTGAGCACACCCTGCATAATATATCATCTCCCCAAGATCTCCTAGGGAGTGGCCATCATCAATGGTGCTTATGGCCTCAAGTAGACCATGAAATCTAGAACAAAGAGTGCCCCCTCTTGGAGAAATGCCCTGCACATGAATGGTAAGGAAATACAAATACATAGTAAGTGAATCATGATGTACGGAAATACAATCTTTACCACGTACTTGGTTCAAGCTAGTAAGGGGGCTCATAGATGGGCCTTCTCTCACTCCTAATGAGAATGGAATTGGCTATGATAACTCTACCAAATATTTATGTTTCTCCTCATCCTCCAAACAATCCATGAATCTCCTCATATGGTGGTGCATCTCCTCTTTGAAGCCTTCCCAAATGAATCCCTCTAGGATAGTACGATATGATCTTATAAAACCAATGGGCTTGGAGAGAAAAACCTCATATGTTGCATCTAGTAGTTTATCCTTAAGCTTAGAAGCACTAGTCAAGAAGATTATACTCTGAAAATAGATGATCCCGTCTCTCACTACATGTCTCCCATCTAATAACCGGTCATCAAGCACTCTGCATGAAAATAGATCTTTGGAGTATTCCACTAACAATTGGGATCTCCAATAAGGGTCAATACTCAATAATGAGAGCGCTGCTGATCTATCATGTAAAGCACTTTTCATGTTGTTGCTCTCTTCTTTGACATCTCCCATTCCAAATTCATAAACTGGTATGCTGCAATCTTGCCTCTGTTTCTCCTCCTGTAGCTGCTCATGCTCTAGTGTAGATGGAAGTTTTTTGAGGCTATCCTTCCATAAGAAGATATCACCCATAAAAAAATTTCTGAGTTTGGCCAATGCAATCATGAGTGGCCACCAACCTCTACCAAATATGGAAGATTCCTCCCAATGTGGAAATGTCTTTTGATTCTCCAAAGCCATGGAGTGGTCTCCTTGCACCATGATGGTGCCATCCATCCTTGAAACATATTCTCTCAATGCAATATGTTTGGTGAGAGTGGGTAATACTAATATTGGGAGGATGTCTCCCTCCTCCTTGAGCCTACCTCAGACTCTCTACGATGTGTCAAGTCCTCCCAAGGTTCTCACCCCTCTGGGTGCAACCCGAAGTGAATAATCTCCCATCATCTCCTGATCTGGTGGTCTCCCAGGTGGAATTCCTCCATGCAATGAGACATCAGTATCAAGAGTAGACTGAATATATGAGTGGACTACTTTTTCCTTGCTCTCACTACACAAATCATTCTACCTCTTCTATGCATCAACCTTCTAATATAGATAGGAGTGTGTGCTCCTAATCATATGATGTCGGTCCTCCTCCCTATCTTCTTCTTTCATCTTCCAGGTCTCACAATCTATAAATGATGGCACTTGTTTCTCATGGGTTGTGCCCTGATATCCACATATTGGATTCTTCGGAACTTCTTGCAAGTGTATAAGAATTCCTCTCATTGGAGAAATTTCTCCATCTTCCTCTCCACGAGGTACTAGATCTGCTCCTGATGTGACAACATTGTTACCTCTTTCCTGCTCTTCCCCTTCATCATGAATGGAGGCTACCTCATCATCATTTAGAGGCTCTCTGTCTTGATCCTCTTTTGAAAAAGAGATCTCCATGTCTTCCTTTTGAGAAGAGGGCTCTTCTTGAAGTGGGGATCTTTCCTTAAGCAAGGTATTATGAAAGTTTTTAACCCCCTTAATAGCATTCTAGAATGGAGTTGGGTTTATAGATCCTTCCAACTCATGCAAATGTTTTGTTTGTTTAGGCTTGGCTAGCTCAACCAAGGATGTTTCAGAAATTTTTTCATCAAATATTTTCACTAACCTCCTAGTGAAATTTGCATAAGTAGATACATTTACATGATTCAAGGAAGAAGTTTCATAAAACCACCAGGCATAAGCCTTACCTTCGAGATGCAATGTTGCTACTCTAATGGCTTCATCTTCTAAGACTTGGTGCTGCTTCAAATAGGTGGCTAGCTCTTTCACCCAAGCCCTAGCTGTACATCTCGGTGACCCATCGAAAGTAGATAAAAAAAATCTACCCAAATCATTCTTCTTGCACCTTTTTCTTCTATTGTGATTGCTAGGACTTCTATTCTCCTTGAACTTGCAAAACCCTTGGAATTTTAGATGATCTCTTGATCCGAATGGAAAATGGCATCAACCCATGGTATTCATCTACCCATGTTATCCATCCACCCATGGAATTTACCCATAGTATTGTAAATGGCATCGACCCATGGTATTCATCCACCCATGATATTTATTTTCCCATAGTATTATAAGTGACCCATGGTATGTATCCACCCATGGTATTCATCCACACATGGGATTTACCCATGGTATTGTAAGTGGTATCTACCCATGGTATCCACCTATGGTATTGTATCTCAAAAAAGGCTATAAATAACAAGCCTCACTTTGTAAAAGGACAGATTGTCTGCCACAATGTAGCTTCTATAGTTATTCTCTGTTTTAATAAAACAAGTTTCTTTATTGTTTTATTTTCTTTGTGTTCTCTCTTTTTTTCTAGCATCCTAATTTTGCATATCTTGCTAGATCTATTTCAACTTTTTAGATCTTGGGGGCCTCCCCCCAAGATTTGGATCAGTGGAATCAGATTCAGGTTACGCATCCATGGGAATGAGGGTTTGAAACATATTTCAGTTTCAATTTTTTCCAGCAATCTTCAGCAAAATCCATGAATTTTTTTTGGCGGCGAGTTTTCAGATCAGATCTAAAAATTTTGGTGAAAAATTTACAAAAACAAAGACTAGATCTGGATTCCTTGCGAAAAAATACTCAAATTCAAAAAAAAAAAAAAAGCCAAATTGGAGTTCGGATGAGGGAGATATCGCTGATTCAAAATCAGCAATGTTGAAGCAATTTTTCTTACGACAATTCATGGATGGCGGCTATCCTGTCATTTTTTGCAATTTTAAGTGCCAAATTTCAAAAGAGTGGATATAGATCTGATCTCCTCTTGAAAATCACCCTAGATCAAAAAAAAAATTGGTCGAATCGGAGTCCGGATGTGGGAGTTATCATTGATTTAAAATCAACTATTTTTTTAAACATTTTCTGACGTCGAGATAGTTCCAGCGCGAATCTGAGAGTCTAGAGTCTCTAGATAGTGCTTTCAAACACATGGGAAGATGCAGAATGATCATTCCATTTCCAAAAACAGGTTATAATAAATATTCTGAGTTATATTGACCGAGTTATGCTCATTTTAAATCTGGAGCAACATTCTGAGTGGGTTCCCTTTGGAGACGTGCCCTCCCACCCCGTGTTAGTAGGCACCTGCTTCACATTCATCAGTTTCATCATAGCAGCGTTCAGCTTGGGTTATTTGGAGACGTGCCTTCCCACCCCAAGCTATGTAGGCACCTGCTACTTCATCAACAATCAGCATCACGGTTATGGGTCAACTGCACAAAATCTTTTTCATCGAAGTCCATTTGCTAGGCCACACACTGTTAGTCACACAGTTGGTCACAAGCATTACAGGGTATCTCTATCCCCGGATCTTCATTTGTCATGTTTTTGGTTCATCCACAAACCCAGACTTCATCAAAGTCCATTTGCTAGGCTGCACACTGTCAATATCACAGTTGGTCACAAACATTACAGGGTATCTCTATCCTCGGATCTTCATTCATCACTGTTATGGGTTAAATACACAAAATCCTTATCTTCAGTGGCTCTTCATATTCAAAAAAGGCTTCTCAGGAGGGAACTTCACGCAATGGGGACCATTGCTTCTTAAGGAGGGAGGAATGATCCGAATGGAAAATGGCATCAACCCATGGTATTCATTTACCCATGTTATCCATCCACCCATGGAATTTACCCATAGTATTGTAAATGGCATCGACCCATGGTATTCATCCACCCATGATATTTATTTGCCCATGGTATTATAAGTGACCCATGGTATGTATCCACCCATGGTATTCATCCACACATGGGATTTACCCATGGTATTGTAAGTGGTATCTACCCATGGTATCCACCTATGGTATTGTATCTCAAAAAAGGCTATAAATAACAAGCCTCACTTTGTAAAAGGATAGATTGTCCGCCACAATGTAGCTTCTACAGTTATTCTCTATTTTAATAAAACAAGTTTCTTTATTGTTTTATTTTCTTTATGTTCTCTCTTTTTTTCTGGCATCCTAATTTTGCAGATCTTGTCAGATCTATTTCAACTTTTTAGATCTTGGGGGCCTCCCCCCAAGATTCGGATCATCTCTAAACCTTTGCGATTGAGATTCATACTCTTGAAGATAGTCACCAAGAGTCTCCTCCTTTGGTACATCCCCTTCCTCCACCTATCTTGTTATAAACATAGGCATGGTAGAGCGTTGTATATATGATTGTGTGGCTTAATTATCACACCCATAATATGAAGAACTGGAGCTTTATTCATGTGCAATTTTTTTTGAGGGATATTCATGTCTTTCCCTCCTCATTCCCTTGATTTCTCTGTTAAGCTCATGCATAGTTTGGAGAAGAAGTTCTGAAAACTTCTTTCCCTCCATTTCTCCAAATAATGGAGACTTGCCTTTGTCTCTTATGGAAGCTTTCTCTTTTCTGTGAGAAGTGTCTTCTTCTTTAGATAACATAGATGCAATGTCTTCACAAGTTGAGCCAAGATTATGCTCTGTTACCACTGTAATATTCCCAAATAGGGAAAGCAACAATATAGCTCAAAATAATGGAAATAAAAGCAAATGTCAACACATTATATATGAGCCAAATGTTAGATCCATGGTATTATGTATAACAACAATAAATAAGTACAAGATCTTGGGGATCAATCCCTCAATATAGGACAAATAAGCCTCCAATGCCTAAAAGCACCCAAAACATGTAATACACTGCTAAAAAAAATACTAAAGCAAGAACAATGTAGTTTTAATGACTAATATTGCAGCTAGGAGATATATATAAATGGATCCAATAATATCCTGCTCATACAAGGCCAAAAATGGAGATCTATGCTCCTGAACACATTTCCTAGATAACCCAGGAAGGGTTTCTGGAAATACACCAAATACAAATGGTGAATCTAAAGCCCTAGGGCATGAAGAATCACTGAAACTGAAGCAAAAAGAGGTGGATGAAATTGATGTAGATCTGAATGACACTCCTCCAATAGAATCTCTCAATGAAGGGTTGATCCCCTCAATGGAAAGCAAACACTCCAAGTGGAGCACTGAACTCACCCCTGCAACATATCTCTAAAATAATGTAGTCATGGACTGCAACTGCGCTGTAGGGGAAGATGATGACTTGGCCTAATGCCAAAATATAACATGAAGCATAGGGACCTTCCTTACTGATCTCCCAATGGAAAGTAAGCTTCCTCCACTGAAGACAAGCTCAGAAATGATCCAAAGAAACCCTCCACTCCTACACCCTGCAACTCAGCACATATCTAAACAAAATTTTCACTGTAGAAGAAATTTGTAGGTTGGCCAAATGCTAGAATATGGAAATAATTCTCAAGAAATTCTTTTGAGTAGGCACTCAAAGTCCCCCGAGGATGAAGGTGGGATTCCAGCTCAGGAACACCTTGTGCTAAACAACATTGCAATCTTAGCTAAACAGCTGAAGAGAGAAAAAAAGTCTTAATAGACCGTATGAAAATAATAATAAACAACATGACACAATGGTTTCCATCCTCTTCCTTATATTCTTGGTGAGCTTCCTCACCCTTGGTCCCACTCACTAAAGGCACTACTTCCATGCAAAGGATATCGCTCCAAAACAACGATGTCCACTACTTCCATTCCAACGCTGTTGATTTGGTAAAATTTGACCCATTCCACACGCTTCTTCCCTTGTTCACACATAGGGGAGCTTTATCTAGCTCTTTTGATGCCCTCCATTCACATTTGGAGTGGTTTTATTCCTACTAAGGAGATTTATTGGTCTCCCAACCCTCTTATTTGTAATATTCCCAAATGGGAAAAGTAGGCATATAGTGCAAAATGTTGGAACAATATTGTAGATCATCATTTAAAAATAAAGAGGCCAATATGGAGACCTTTCATATGTTATTACATCAGAAAAATATACATAAGAAATGGACCATAAGATGCACAACAGGAAATACAAGCCTCCAATAGACAAAATCCCTCAATATGAGGTGCTGCAACTATGTAGAAAAGATGGAAGACACTTACAGCAGTATTTTATTATCTCTGCTACAAATAATGATTATACATAAGATCTAGGTCTGATATGTGCCTCAAAAGATAGATCTATATAAGATCTGAGCGCTATACAAGCTCCTCTAAAGAACCCCTCAAGGGTTTTCAACAAAACACCAAGTACAAGTTGTAGATCTGAGATCTAAGACTGTAGATCTACTGAAAATTACAGATTTGGAAAGTGTGGCTAATTTGATATGATTAATACAATAGCCTCCTCCAATAGATCCTCTTAGTGAAAGGCAGATCCCCTTCACTAGAAAATCAACTGGCCAAATGGTGTGCCAAACCACGCTGCAAATCCTCCTACAGAAATAACGCAGATCTGGAAGTAAACTACACCATAGGGATGAATAACTAGTTGGCATGATGCCAAGATCTGAAAATATGCTCAATGGCCTTCAATACTGTCCTCCCAATGGGAAGAAACCCTCCTCCACTGAAAATAAGCAATGAAATGGCCTATATCTAGAGATCTAATCACCAATTGCTGCAACCTGCAAAAACAACCAAACCCTCAACAGGATCTGCGTTGTAGTTGAAAGAAGAAGCTTGGCCTTAAGCCTAATAGTGGACAATGTAGTAAAATCTCTTCCAAGAGGCCTCTTAAGGAAAAAGGTGGGATTCCCGATCAGGAGCACCATGTGATAAACAACACTCTATCTCAGCTAAATAATAAGAGAAATATATATGTCTAAACAGACCATATATTCAGAAATATAATAAACATCAACATACGAATATGGCTGCCATCCTCTTCCTTAAATAGCATATGAGCTTGCAAACCTTAAGCCCCATCCAAAAATATCACTACATTCACACAAAGCATCTCCATCTAACTGAACTGCGCTGTCCCTCATTGATGGCCACTCCTCCATGACATCGCTATTGATTTGGTCAAGGTTAACCCAGTCAAAATGATCCAGCCCCTTTCACATCAAGGGTGCTTTAATTAAGCTGCCAAGATTTGTCTCTTTCACATTTGGCATTGATTTATTCATTATTAAGGAAAATTATGGAACTCCTTTTCCCTCTTCTTCTTTAAACAAAGCAATAAAACAAAATTGAATATTCCAACTAGCTCATGGCTAATTGGGAATATTACAGTCCTCCCTTCCCAAATGTTGGTTGTCCTCAAGCAACTGACAAGGTGAGTGCTACAACTCTTCTCCTCCTCCATTTGTGACACCAACACGTGATAAGCTTCCCTCATAAGCTAAGTGTTCACCAATCCATCCCTCCATGAATTTCTCCTCCAAAGTTCTCATGAGATGAAAATAATCCATCCCATAAGGAGACAATAGTTCAAATGAAACAAACATGGTTTTCCAAATGTTCTCCCTGAAGCATGTAGCATAATGTACATGGAGAATCTCTTTCCCATAGGGCACATACATACCTTCCATCCTCCCACCAAACATTCCCATAAAAATTACAAGTACATCATCAAAGTATGGGATCAAAACTAAGTACTTACAAATAGAAATTTGTGCATATGGAGGTGGGTCATAGTCCCACATATGGAACCAACATAGTAAATCTCCTAACTGCATCAGATATTGATATGGTAAGTGGTTTCTCCACCACTTAATTTCTGCCCAAGTCATCTTACCATGGCTGAAAGTGTGAGATATATTTGGTGCCTTGGAATGCACCCACAATGATACAAAATCTACCTTTGATCTCCAAGTGAGTGGCCATGTTCAGACATTTTTGTGGCCCCAAGTTAGCCATGAAGTTTACATGGTATAGTGCTCCTCATTGGAGTTATGGCCTGCATAAACATGGTAAAGGAATGCATCTCTTCATCAAATAAAACATTATTTACATGAGCATATTCTTCACCAAAATTTCTCCTTAAACAAATGGAGTGGTGCATAGATCTATCCCCTCTCATTCCAAGAGAAGAAAGATGTGGCTGAATTAACTCCTTCATAGAGTCATGTTGCTCTACCAACTCCACATGGTTCATGAATCTTTGAAAATGTTGATATAGTTCTTCTTCAAAGCCCTTCCAAGTGTAGCTTTCCATGATAGTATTGTAGGCCTTCATGGAATAAGTGTGGCTGAAAAAGAACTCCTCATAAGCTCTTTGTAGTAACTTCTCCTTGAGCTTGGAGGCTCTAGATAAGAATATCCTACCATGATAGTAGATGACTCCTTCTTGGACTGAATATCCCTCTTCATGTAGCTGGTCATCAAGTATCATGCATGTGAAAAGATCCTTGGAATAATCCACCAACAGTTGGGATTTACAATATGGATCAATCTCCCATAGTGACAGAGCTGATGATCTATCATAAAGAATGTATGTCATATGGTTTTTCTACTCCTTGACATCTCCCATGCCAAAGGTACATGATGGAAGGTTTATATCCCCTCCTTGCTGCTCTTCTTGCATATGCACATGCTCCAGTAAATATTGAAGCTTTTGGAAGTTAGTCTCCCATGGGAGGCTATCATCTATCCAATAATTCCTGGGTTTAGTCAAAGCATGCATATGTGGCCACCATATTCTATCATATATGGAATATTTCTCTCCAAGTGAGATCATATTCTAATTCTCCATAGCCAAGGAATGGTCTCCTTGCCCCATGATGGTGTCATCCTCCAACCTTGCAACATTTCCTCTCAGCGCAATATGAGATGAGAGAGTGGGTAATGATGATAAGGGCAGAATACCTTCCTCCTCTTTAGGCCTACCAAAGACTCTCAACATTGTATTTTTGTCTTATAATGCTCCCATCCTTCTTAGATCTATGAATGGGGCATCAATATGTGAGACATATTTCACCAAATCTAGATCAGGTGGTCTCCCAGGTGGTTTACCACAAGATAATGATGTCTCATGGATCATCCTCATGTGCATAATAGATGGGATCATCATATCACTGCTTCCACTATGAAAATTCATCTCTATTTCTTGTGTGGAGGTTTCATGACAGTTGGGTATCACTCTTAATGATGCAAGTCTGCCTCTAATTGGAGCAATTTCTCCATCCTCACCTCCAGGTGGTGGTGGATCATCTCCTGCTATTCCAGTGTTGTGACCCCTCTCTTGTTCTTCTTCTTCCTCTTCCTCATTATCTGAGAAGGCCTCTATGTAATGTGCTTTTCCAGATACACATCTATGTATAGGTGCCCAAGCTTCTTGGCAAGTGAAGCAAAGCTTCCTCCTCCTTAAATCTCTCTAGACATCATCAAGAGGTTTTTTATATTGGTTCTCCTTTGAAGGAGGAAACTTCTCTTCTTTTCCCTTGGATGAAAAATATGGCTTATGCTGAAATGTTGCCTTTGCTTTTGGCAAGGCATTTTGAAGGTCTCTATCCCTTTCAATGGAATCTCGTAGGGTAGTGGGCTTGGTAGAATTAACCAACCCATGAAGCGGTTCATTTAACCCATCAATGAACATATACACCCTTCTTGCTGCAGATAAATCAAGAACCATAATAGAAAGTCTTAAGAATTCAGAGATGTAAGTTTCTGCATTACCTGATTGTTTGAACTTTGCAAGCCCCATGAATGGTGCTTCAGGATCTCCTCTATCAAATCTTTTCACCAGCCTTCTAGTGAAATCTAAATATGCAGTTACATTGGCATGACCCAATGTAGACAAACCATGGAACCACCAGTCATGTGATTCACCCTCAAGGTGCAGTTATACAATCTTAATGGCCTCCATTTCTGGAACTTTGTTCAACTGAAAGTAGATGTCAAGTTTTTCTACCCAAGATTTGGCAGTACACTTGGATGACCCATCAAAATTGGATAAAAATAATATGCCCATAGTGTGGTGTCGATCATGATTATGAATAAATCCACCACTTCTATGATGATGCCTTGGTCTTCTATTATCCTTTATTTGAAAAAACTCTTGAAAAATCAAGTGATCTGTGAATATTTGAGTTTGAGATTCATACTCCATGAAATAGTCTTCAAGGGATTCTTGCTCTTGAAACCCTTCATTTCCCACAGCCAAAAGTGTAGGCATGGTAGAGCATTGGGAAACTTGTGGTTGATGCACTGGTTGATCATTCTAGCATGTATTCCTTGAATCTGTCCATTCTCATCTCTTTGATCTCTCTAGCAATGTATTCCATGGCTCTAAGAAGGATCTTACGGAACTCCTTCTCTTCATCTTCACCTACAGATAAAGGGGTTTTACCCTTGTCTTTGTCATTTTTATAATCAAATTTTTTATGGCTTCTTATTTGATACCTTCTCTCTCTATCAGTAAGAGGCTCTCCTTCTTTAGATGACATTTTGGCTTTTCAAGATGCACAGGCTGTGCCAAGATGATGCTATGATACCATTATAATATTCCCAAATGGGAAAAGCAGGAATGTAGTGTAAAATGTTGGAACAATATTGCAGATCATCATTTAAAAAGTGGTAGGCCAATATGGAGACCTTTCATATGTTATTACAACAGAAAAATATACATAATAAATGGGCCATAAGATGCATAATAGGAAATACAAGCTTCCAATGGACAAAATCCCTCAATATGAGGTGCTGCAACTATGTATAAAAGCTGGAAGACCCTTACAGTGTTATTTTATTAGCTCTACTATAGAAAATTATTATACATTAGATCTAGGGCTGATATGTGCCTCAAAATATATTTCTATATCAGATATGAGTGCTATACAAGCTCCTCTAAAGAGCCCCTCAAGGGTTTTCAGCAAAAAACACCAAGTACAAGTTGTAGATCTGAGATCTAATACTAAAGATCTACTGAAAATTATAGATATGGAAAGTGTGGCTGATCTGATATGGTCAATACAATAGCCTCCTCCAATAGATCCTCTTAGTGAAAGGCAAATCCCCTTCACTAGAAAATCAACTCTCCAAATGGTGTGCCAAACCACCCTGCAACTCCTCCTACATAAATAATGCAGATCTGGAAGTAAACTACGTTGTAGGGATGAATAACTAGTTAGCCTGATGCCAAGATATGAAAATATGCTCAATGGCCTTCAATATTGTCCTCCCAATGGGAAGGAACCCTCCTCCACTGAAAATAAGCAATGAAATGGCCTAGATCTAGAGATCTAATCACCACTTGCTACAACCTGCAAAAACAACCAAACCCTCAATAGGATTTGCGTTGTAGTTGAAAGAAGAAGCTTGGCCTTAAGCTTGATAGTGGATAATGTAGTAAAATCTCTTCCAAGAGGCCTCTCAAGGAAAGAGGTGGTATTCCCAATCAGGAACACCTTGTGCTAAACAACATTCTATCTCAGATAAACAACAAGAGAAAGATATATGTCTAAATAGACCATATATTCAAAAATATAATAAACATCAACATACGAATATGGCTGCCATCCTCTTCCTTAAATAGCATATGAGCTTGCAAACCCTAATCCCCATCCAAAAATATCATTACATTCACAAAAAGCATATCCATCTAAAACGGCGTTGTCCCTCATTGATGACCACTCCTCCATGACAACACTGTTGATTTGGTCAAGGTTGACCCAATTAAAGTGATCTAGCCCCTTTCACACCAAGGGTGATGTAATTAAGCTACCAAGATTTGTCTCTTTCACATTTGGCATTGATTTATTCATTATTAAGGAGAATTATGGACCTCCTTTTCCCTCTTATTCTTTAAAAAAAGCAATAAAACAAAATTTAATATTCCAACTAGCTCATGGCTAATTGGGAATATTACATTATTCTTCTAACTAAGAAGCAGAATTAGATTTTAATATTCCAATTAGCTGCATGCTAATTTAGGAATATTATATGTATTTTCTCGGTCTTATGAGGAAGTTCCAGGCATAGATACTAGTATCGTTAACACATGATTAATATATACCCTGATGTCAAGCCGGTACGTCAACGCCTTCGTCCTGTTCATCCAAAGAAGGCCGCTGCCATTAAAGCAGAAGTTGAAAAACTTTTGCGTGCTGGTTTCATTTACCCTATTTTGCTAACTAAGTGGGTTTCCAACGTCGTTCCTGTCATGAAAAAACAAGGAACCATCAGAGTGTGCGGTGATTATGGAGATCTCAATCTTGCTTGTCCAAAAGACAACTATCTTACTCCCTTTATCGACCAGATTATTGATGATTGTGATGGATGAAAAATATTTTCGTTCATGGATGGATTTTTTTACTACAATAAAATCAATATTCACCTAGAGGAACAATATAAGAAAACATTCATCTATCCCTGGGGCAGATTATCTTATCGGAAACTACCATTTGGTTTAAACAATGCTGGGGAAAATTTTCAAAGAGCAATGGATTATGCTTTCAATGACATCAAACACATTGTTCAACCCTATCTAGACGATAGACCCGTGCATTCACGAAATAGGAGTAATCACTTGATGCATCTGAGAGCTATCCTTTCACGCTGCTGACACTAAAAAATATGCCTCAATCCACATAAATGTGTGTTTTGTGTTGGTTCTGGTCATTTGGTAGGATTCGTCATCTCAAAAGAAGGAATTTGAATAGACCCACATAAGGTCCAAGCCATTCTTGATTTTCCGGCGCCATCGAATTTGCTTCAGTTACAGAAACTTTAGGGAAAGGCTAACTTCCTAATGAGGTTCATACGCAACTATGTCAAAATGGCTAAAGGATTTACTCGGCTCTTGAAAAAGGGGATTCCCTTCCATTGGGACCAAGTTGTGCAAGCTTCTTTTGATGTTGTCAAGGATACTCTTGTCCGGGCGTCATTAATGTATCCCCCCAATTATTAGAGTGATCATTTCTTATATATCGTTGTGGCTGATATGACCATTGCTATGATATTGGTCCAAGTAGAAAATGGGATAGAACATATGATCTATTATTTGAGCCGTAATCTCAATGATATAGAAGTAATGTATTTGTACATAGAAAATCTTGCCTTGGTGTCTGTTCAGGCCGTCCAAATATTTCGTTACTATATCCTGTTCTGGAATACCATTGTCATTTTGTATTGCAACCCCCATGACTTATATTTTATCACGTCAATTTTTGGGGGATAAGTATTCAAAATTGATTGCCATTTTGCAGGAATTTGATTTGGAATTCATCAAATCCAAGTCAAAGGTCTTTAGTTTTGGCTAAGCTTCTTTGTGACCTTCCCTCTGATAGTACTGCTACTACATCGGAACCATATATTTTGATGAGCCTTTGCTTCTGATCGGATAATCTGATCCTTGGTATGGGGATTTTATCATTTACCTCTAGACCCAAATTTTTCAGCCTGATACCTCTCACTCTAACATTTGTTTGGATACGCTACCACGCAGAAGATACTCCACGCCAGTTACTTTTGGCTTACCATATTTTGTGACTGCATCCTCGCGGTTAGAAGTTGTCATGGGTGCCAGATATTTGATTGTAAAATCCACAAACCGCCAACACCAATGCATCTTGTTGTCTCTGTGGGACCATTTTCAAAATGGGGCATTGACTTCATTACCTGTAACCCTCGTTCGTCCGGGGGGCATGGTTATATTATTGTCGCAGTAGACTACTTTACCAAGTGGGTCGAAGCGATGCCTACACTCAACAACAAAGGGCAAAAAACTGCATTATTTTTCTTTAATCATGTCATTACACAGTTTGGGGTCCTAGTGGCTATAGTCACAGATCATGGTAAGCATTTTTGTAATCACACAATGACTGAGTTGACTGCCAAGTTAGGAATGTCACATGATATTTATACTCATTATCGACAATCAAATGGACAAGTTGAGGCTATTAACAAGATTCTTAAACGAATGCTTCAACGAACGATAGGAGTTCATAAACAAAATTGGCATTTAATACCATACTCATCCTTATGGGAGTTTCGAACCTTAGTGAGAAACGCAACCAAATTTACCCCCTTTCAATTGGTGTATGGTCTGGAGGCTATCTTGTCGATCCAATTTGAAATACCGTCATTAAAACCTGCAAATGACTTGTTAGTTGAAACCTTTGCTGAAGAAGCACATATTTTTAACCTCATCCATCTTGATGAAATGTGTCGTGAAGCCCACTTGGCCAAAAAAGTGCATAAGAGACGTATAAAGGCGCAATATGACAAGCATGTCCAGCCTCGCATTTTCTCAAAGGGTGACTTGGTCCTTCTTTATGATTAGGAAGCTGATGTAATAGGTACAGGGAAATTTGAGCCGTTGTGGCATGGCCTCTATATTGTCAAAATATTTCTTGCTAAGGGTGCCTATGAGTTGGTAGATTACGATGGAATTCAGTTGACGCAACCCCGAAATGGGTTGTATCTGAAACGTTACTATGCTTAGTCATGACCGTAGTAATTTTTTGTATTATATTGTATATATATATATTGTTGATTTTCATTTACTGTCTTAATTTTTTTTTTAGATTTTTCTTGACCTTAGTAATCCACTTTACATTTCATCGCAGATGTCTGAATCTTTGGAACCATTTGTTGGGTTTGCTGATGGTTCTAGTCGTAGTACGCAGAATCTATCCTCTCCAGTGTGGGCCATTTTCACTCTGAATCGTGAGTTAGTGAGTTTTCAAAGGATTTGTATCGGTCGATATACAAACAATATCCGAGTATAACACGTTGATCGAACTCCTGTCTGATGCTATTTCATTTGGTATTAACCGCATCATCATAAGGTTAGACTCACAACTTGTGTTGTTACAACTTACTAGTGTTTATACTATTAGAAATCCAGCAGTACATCGTATGTTCCTAAGAGTTCTACTTTTGGAAATACATTTTGATTTTATCTAATATTAACACATTTCCAGAGACTTGAATACATTGATTGATTCTTTAGCGAATTATGTTATAAATAGACATTTGCAACACATGTAAAGACACATTTACATAATTGAATAGGATTGCGTGATAAACATAAGAAAAAAATAAAATAAAATAGATAAATAGTTATAGGTTTTTACAAAATTTATTCCCAAGACAAATTGGTCATCTAACCTCAAAATGTATGCAACATGTCAAAAGTAAACTAGTGATGCTCATGGTAACATACTATTGATCTAGCTATCCTACGCAGTAATCGCATCCAAGGGTTAGGAATGCCAATAGTGTGGCACTGCAATCGCATGGGTAACTCTTCGATCCAGCAATCCAGAATCCCGAAGGTCAACCCCTCTATGTGATGACGAAGCTCAGTAAGAGTCTCAGCCATATCTAAATCCTGAAGGACTGCTCTCCCGACAACCCTCTCTCTTGGCTCATCTACTCCATGCTCTGGCTCTCCCACTAGTTGAACTCAACCCACATCTTCATTACATTAAAACTCTAGTTTAGTCTTGGGAAAAAATTAAAATACAAAAACATGTATAAACCTTGGAAAAAAAAAAAAATGGTCAAAACATTCTTACCGATTGCACCCCACTGAACACCTTCTGGTAAAGATAATTCTAGATCTCCTCGAAAATTGATGCCTTAATATGCATAGTCATCGATGGTGATAATATGTCACCTAAAACAAGTGAAGAATACATTCGAGAACATAATGGACGATTGGCCCGCATGTCTAGCCATCAATTCCACCCATCTCTGCATCCTTGGATCTCTAGGGTTAGATACACCCAGTGTCACACGCTGAGGCTGCATAAGTGGAATCCACTCTAAGGAAAAAGAAATGAGGATCGAACCATATTTTAAAATTTTCTTTCTTCCTCCCTTTTCCTTGCTCAGTTTTTCTTTCATTTGAGAGAGTACAACTTCAGCCCAGTTGAAAACTATTGGTTCCATGCACTCTAGCGCATACTGCATATAAAATGGTGAATAATATGGTTCTCAATGGAAAATCATGAATGTCATAGATGTTTATTTTCCCATCCTTGCTAGGCTCTGCCCCTAGATAGAAATACTGCAAAATATAGTCTCTCACTGTCTCTCCTCCAAGAGCAGATCCTGAGAGAGAAATGGGTAGGCCTCTCCTCGACAACCCTGTCAAAAAATAGATATCCTCCACTAAAATTGGGACTAATTTTTTCCCAATGTGAAATGCCTCAATTTCTGGATCCCATGCATGAGTAAGGAACTCCAATAATTCCATTTTTTACCTCATACCTGATAGACAGAAGTACTTCAATAACCCACAGTCTTTGAGGACTCTTACACTACCCGGATCATTAAGGGAAATCATAGGCCTCTCCTCGACAAGCCTGTCAGAAAATAGATATCCTCCACTAAAATTGGGACTAATTTGTTCCCAATGTGAAATGCCTCAATTTTTGGATCCCATGCATGAGTAAGGAACTCCAATAGTTCCATTTTTTACCTCATACCTGATAGACAGAAGTACTTCAATAACCCACAATCTTTGAGGACTCTTACACTACCCGGATCATTAAGGGAAATCATGTTTTTTTTTTCATGCTTTATTTCCCTCCAAGTAATTTTCATTTTATTTCGATGAATCCCTGAAACATAACCATAAGACTCATTAGGACCCTTTTCATGCAAAAAATTAGGAAAAATTTGGGTACAATACAAGAATCAAAAATGTGAATTGTGCCCAACGTGGTCTTGGTCAATAGACAGCGCATTGCATATGCCACCTGAGCTTCATTTAAAGTGCATTCCAAAATATTTTTTGATGCCCAAGGGTGCGTTGCCCTCTTTTGAAAATGAATTTACCATAAGGGGCCCAAATCCCTAAAAATCTGCAATAAAATGGAATAAAAATACTACTAAAGTAAAGAGGAGGTTTATGGCAACAACCTGGATCAAACGGTGATGAAAAATGTCCACATAATCGATTGCAATCAATAACTGAAGTTTGGGGGCAAAAACAGGTTCAAAGCTCCAAAATTCAAATGGTAACTTTCAAATGGTAAAAATGAATAATAAAACTCTTTTAATTAGTCATTTTATTATTTTCAAATCATATTTATTGTTGTGACTATGGTTTTATTCAATTTTTACCATGAAACATGTATTTTTAATCCATTTGATGTTGTTCTAAACATGTTTGCAACTAATATATTAGATTAGTCCTGCACATTTATTCCAAGAATGATTTGACCAGAAAGCATAATTTTATCCTTATTTTTTGAGCTTTGATAAAAAAGAAAAAGGACTTGAAGTGAAATTTTATCTCTTTTTCGAGCTTCGATAATAGCGAAAAAGGAACCCCTGGAGTCTTCTTTTAGCTCTTTTCAGACTCCGATAATGTGAAAATATTGTTGAGAACTTGTATTTTTGAGCTCGTACAAGTAAATGAATTGATATCTACTTAGTATAAGTTCAACCCTTTTCTGGAATGAGATAGATTATTTACGAAAAAAGAAAAACCTAGTTGAACATGGCTAAGAGGTTCTATCATATATCATTTTACACTTTTTCGGATCTGAGCGACAACTTTACGAAAAATTAATTATGGATTTTTCTTTTGTCCTCTTTTTCAAACTCTCTGAATATGAAAAAGGACTAGGATTTCATTATCGTTAGGCTCGTTAAAACATAAAATAATGATGGGCTTTTCGATCATGGCAAGAATCGAGTTTCATTCATTGCTAAACTCGTTAAATTATTAAATAGCAACACATTATTTTCTCGAAGGGTTGAATTCTAGATCAAGAATATGTAATATTCCATAATGGAAATAGCAACAATACAAGACATAATAATGTAAAAAACAAAAATTCTAAACATTTCATAAGAGGGATCAATATGAAGCTATCATTTTATTCATATATCAGCAACAATATACAAAAATATCTTGAGGGTCAAGCCACTCAAGAAATAAGAACAAGCCTCCAATGATCAGAACAATAAGCACATGAGTTGTTGCTACTGTATAGAATGTCGGAAAGCAGTGACAGTGCTGTCTATATCAGTGTAGCTTCTGCTGTAAACATACATTACTAGAATATGGCTGATAGATACAAAAGAAATGCCAAAAAAATGAGATAAGTGCTCTAATACATGATTTCTAGCCAACCTTGAAAATATTGCTAGAAATACCATAAAAAATATACAATGTGACAATAACCCTAAAGTTGATATCTCACTACAAACTGGAACTAAAATAGAATGAGGCTATGACATATCTGAAATGAAAATGTCCTCCTCCAATGGTATTTCTCAATAGAAGGTTGATCCCTCCATTCAGAAATAGACCCTCCTGATGAGCTCAATGAACCCTCCCAGCAAATGCCTCTAAGAATAATGCATATATGGTTTGTAACTACACTGTGAGGGATGGTATATGGTTGGAATGATCCCAAAAATTTTGAAATATTCCTAGGTTCCCTCCTTGCTTATCCTCCAATGCATAGGCTACCTCTCCACTGAAAAACAAGCCCATAATTGGCTCTATGTGATCCTCCTTTGCTGCACCCTGCAACACAACCCTGCTCTAAACAGAAAATGCAAAGGAGGTAGCTTGGCCAAAATGTTGGAATGATGAAATGAAGCCCAATGAACCTCTCCTTCCTTGAGGATGAGGTAGGTATTCTCGCTCAGGAACACCCTTGTGCTAAACAACACAACAAACCCCACTAAACAGCTAAAGGATGCAAAGTCTAAAGAAACCAATATCAAATAATAATCTCATAACATGAATAAAAATGGCCTCCATCCCCTCCATATATAGTGTGTGAGCCTTCTCACATTGGGTCCCATCCATGAATGCAACCAAGCTCATGCAACTTGTCCTCCACTAAAACTGCACTGTCTTATCATAAATGCCACTCCTCCATGACAACACTGTTGACTTGGTCAAAGTTGACCTATTCAACATGTATCCCATCCAATTCACACCCAAAGTTGCTTAATACATATTCTTATTCTTCCTCCTTTCACATTAGGAGTGCTTTTATTGCTGCTAAGGAGATTTGTGGGCCTACCCACCCATTTGTTCACCTACCTAGTGATAAAACAAACTATAATATTCCATTTTACTGAAGGCTAAATTTTTGGAATATTACAGTCCTCCCCTCCAAAATGTTGCTTGTCCTCAAGCAACTGTAAAGGTGGAGAAAAAGTCCTGCCCTCCTCCTCTTGTGGCCTCCTCATCAATAGTCCCCACCACTGCTCAAAATAATCTGTAATAAATCTACGCTCTAATGATTCCTCCCAAGTATGCAAAACCAAATGGCTCACATCATAAGAAAGTGGAAGGCATAAGTGGAAACCTTCTTGTTGTCCGATGGACTCCTCAAGGTAGGAGTGATGACAAACATAGGGGATCTCATTCCTAATGAGAGGCTCCCATACCCATGCTATCATCCAAATTAAATGAGCCATTCTAGGTAGCTCATCAAAGAAATCCTCAACCCTCGGCTCATGCAATGTATTGGGGTTGTATAGAGAGACTATATTTTTCCACCCATGTTGTTTCTCTCTCCATTTATGACATGTATGGGTCTGCTGCTGATCTTGGGCTGAATTATTATGGTCTCCAATAATTTCCCAAGTTACCCCACCAATCAAAACATCCATGAAGTGCCTCTCCCAAGAACTCAAGTTCTCCAAATGGATCCTCCCACATGAAGACAAGAGATGTAGTGTGGAAATCATGGTTTTCCCATTGTTTCTCCTGAAAAATGCAACACATGAAGTATGGAGAATCATACTCCCAATGGGAACATCCAACTCTTGTGCCATCCTCCCATCAAAGCTTCCCATAACAATAAGAACATCATCAATATATTGAAGCAAAAACAAATACAAACAAGTTTCCATATGACAACCGAGAGGTGGATCATAGTTCCATATGTGGAACCAGTGTAGTGCATCCCCTACCTGCCTCAAAACAAAGTGTAACAATTGTCTTTTCAGCCACTTTCTTTCTGCCACAATCATCCTACAAGATGGAATCATAAAAGTAAAATTTGGTGCCAATGGTGCACACCAAGAATCATGTGGCATTTCCCACAAACCACCAGTAGAATGGCCAACGTCAATGCTGAAAATGGCCTCAAGTACATCACAATACAATATATAAGAAGGAATGATCCTCCTTGGTACAATATGCTACTCACAAAAATTAAATGAGTGCAAATCAGAATGCATAATTGTACATACTCTACTATGTACCTTGGTCATTGAGCTGAAATGGCTCAACTGAAAGTTCTCCCTCAATCTCAATGAGTAGGGAAGTGGTTGTGAAAACCTCTCTATCATCATCTGGGCTATGAATCTCTGCATATGCTGATATACATCCTGTTGGATTACCTCCTAAGTGAAATCCTTCATCAAGGAATGATATGCATCAAAGTGCATGGAAAGAAAGTCCACATGTGCTTCATGTAATAGCTTCGCCTTGAGCTCAGAAGCTCTAGTCAAGAAGACTCTACCATAAGAATATATGACCCCATCATCCACCATGTATATATCATCTCCCTCTGGGTCATCAAGAACCATGCAAGCACCAAGATCCTTGGAGTACTCTACCAAAAGTTGAGATCTCCAATATTGATCAATCCTCCTAAGAGACAGCGCTGAAGATCTGAAATGTGAAGCTCCCCACATGCTGTTGTCTTTTCCTTTGACATCCCTCATGCCAAAGCCATCCTCCAAAGTGCTTCCTTTCCCATCATGTAGCTGCTCATGATCAAGTAGAAGTGGTGATATTTGGAAGTTGGCCTCCCATGAGAAGCTACCATCCAAAAAGAACCTCCTGATCTTGGCCAATGTAAGCAATAGTGGCCTCCATCTACTCCAATATATGGAGGATTCCTTCCTCAAGGGAATTACCCCCTGTTTCTCCAAATCCATGGAGTGGTCTCCTTGCACCATGGTGGTGTCATCCTTAATCACTGCAGCAACTTCTGTCAGCGCAGAATAGGTAGAGAGCGTGGGTAATGTTGAAAATGGGAGAATGTATCCCTCCTTCTTGAGTCTATCCCAGACTCTCTGCGCTATACTAGTCCCCTCCAGAGTATCCACCCCTCCAGGATCTAAGAGTGGTGAACCAAATGGTAAGATGTCTCTCACCATCTCTAGATCTGGTGGCCTCCCCAATGGAATTCCCCCGTGTAGTGAGACATCAATATCTAAGGCAGACTGTATATATGAGTGGACTGATTTGTTCCTTCTTTCACTGCACAATAAAATCTCCTTCTTCTATGTAGAAACCTCTTGAAATATATAATGGTGAATGCTCATCATCCCTTGATGTTGATCCTTCTTTTATTCTTCTCCTTCCATCTTCCAAGTCTCACAATCCACAAAAACTAATACATGTTGCTCTGGAATTATGCTTTGGTCCCCACATGTTAGATCATTTGGAACTCCTTGCAAAGACACAAGGGATCCTCTAATGGAAGCAATAGCTCCCTTTCCACCTTCATTTGGTGATGGACCTTCTCTTGATGGTACAATGTTGTTAGCTCTTCTTTGCTCATCCCCTTTATCAATATTTGAAAATGCCTCATCATCAATGAGAGACCCTAGATCTTGGTATTTTCTTGAAGGAGGAGTCTCCATGTCTTCATCTATAGGAGAGGGTTCTTCAAAAAGTGGGGATATTGCCCTGGGAAAGGTTTTATACATGTTTTTGTCCCCTTTAATAGAAATATGGAGTGGATTTGGTAAAATAGATCCCTCCAACTCATGCAAAGGTTTTGAATTTTTGGGTTCAACAAAAGATGTTTCACAATGTTTAATATCAAATCTTCTCACTAACTTCCTAGTGAACCCTGCATAAGTATTTACATTTTCATGATGAAATGAAGCAGAACTATAAAACCACCAATCATGGGCCATACCTTTTAGGTGTAGCGCTGCTACTCTAATGGCCTCCTTTTCTGAAACTTGGTGTAGCTAAAAATAAGAATCTAGCTCCTTCACCCAAGCCTTGGCTGTGCACTTTGCTGATCCATCAAAGTTAGATAGAAATATTATACCTCTCTTGCTTCTATTATGGTTGCTAGATCTTCTGTCTTCCTTGAGTTGGAAACAACCTTGGAAATCCAAGTGCTCTTTGAATCTCCAAGAATGAGACTCATACTCTTGAAGATAGTCACTCAAGGTCTCCTCCTTGGGTGCATCTTCTTCCTCCATTTCTCTTGCAATGAATGTCGGAAATAAACTATGCTATGGATCTGCATGTGTGGATGAATTTACACACCCATCATGTGAATATCTAGGGCTTGCTTCACTTTCAGACCCTCTTGGAAATTCCTACACCTCTCCCCTTTCATATCCTTGATATTTTCCTCGATATTTTTCACAGTTTGAAAAATAAGCTGGGAGATCCTCTCTTCCTTCATTTCTCCAAATAATGGAGTCATGTATTTGTTTCTTTTGTAAAAATTCTCCTTCCTATGAGAAGCTTCTCCTCCTAATGGCATAATGTCTTGAATGCACAGGTTGAGCCAAGATTATGCTCTGATACCACTGTAATATTCCATAATGGAAATAACAGCAATACAAGACATAATAATGTAAAACAAAACAATTATGAACATGTCATAAGAGGGATCAATATGAAGCCATAATTTTATTCATATATCAACAAAAATATAAAAAAATATCTTGAGGGTCAAGCCACTCAACCAATAAGAACAAGCCTCCAATGATCAGAACAATAAGCACATGAGTTGCTGCTACTGTATAGAATGCCGAAAAGTAGTGACAACACCATCTATATCAGTGTAGTTGCTACTGTAAACATACATTAATGGAATATGGTTGATAAATACAAAAGAAATGCCCAGAAAATGAGATAAGGGCTCTAATACATGATTTCTAGCCAACCCTGAAAAGATTGCTAGAAATACCATTAAAAATATACAATGTGACAATAACCCTAAGGTTGATATGTCACTACAAACTGGAACTGAAATAGAACGAGGCTATGATAGATCTAAAATGATAATGTCCTCCTCCAACGGTATTTCTCAATAGAAGGTTGATCCCTTCATTCAAAAATAGAACCTCTTGATGAGCTCAATGAACCCTCCCAACAACTGCCTCTAAAAATAACATAGATCTGGTTTGTAACTGCACTGTGAGGGATGGTAGATGGTTGGCTTGATGCCAAAAATGTATAAATATTCCCAGGAACCCTCCTTTCTAATCCTCCAATGGATAGGATACCTCTCCACTGAAAAAAAGCCCATAATTGGCTCTATGTGATCCTCCTTTGCTGCACCCTGCAACACAACCCAACTCTAAATAGAAACTCCACTGTAGCTGAAGGAGGTAGCTTGGCCAGAATTTTGAAATGATAAAATGTATCCCAATGAACCTCTCCTTCCTTGAGTATGAGGTAGGGGTTCCCGCTCAGGAACACCCTTGTGGTAAACAACACATCAAGCCCTGTAAAACAGCTAAAGGATGCAAAGTCTAAACAGACCAATATCAAATAATAATCTCATAACATGAATAAAAATGGCTGCCATCCCCTCCATATATAGTGTGTGAGCCTTCTCACATTAGGTCCCATCCATAAATGCCACCAAGCTCATGCAAGTTTTCCTCCACTAAAACTACGCTGTCTTATCATAAATGCCACTCCTCCATGACAACGTTGTTGACTTGGTCAAAGTTGACATATTCAACATGTATCCCCTCCAATTCACACCCAAAGGTGCTTAATCTAGCTGCTTATTATTCTTCATTTCACATTAGGAGTGTTTTTATTGCTGCTAAAGAGATTTGTGGGCCTACCCACCCATTTATTCACCTACCTAGTGATAAAAAAAACTATAATATTCCATTTAGCTAAAGGCTAAATTTTTGGAAAATTACAAAATATGTTATCCTCCTCAAGCTTGTTAACAAATAAAGAGGTATTGGTCAACAAATGACTGGGGAAAATTTGGGAAAGTGAACAAAAATTTTATGGTAGCAGGTCGCTATTGAATATGACACTTCACTCCATCATCGTGTCTATTTGGGTTGGGTAATCTTCTTGATGGTTCATTCATACCTATAGTTCATCATACCTTCACTTTGGTTTTGGGTCAATGATGCCAAATCATCTAAGTGTTGCTGATATGTTCAAGAGAAGTCATCTAGTGAATACTCATCCTTCTGCAATACTCATAGACCTTCATTCTCATGACAGTCATCCCTGAACATTGCTATATCAAGTCACATTTTGTCTCCGAAACTAGTAACTCCCATTTTGCAATAAATTCGCTTCATGTCGATGTCAGATCATCATCTAGGAAGTTTACTTAGAAACATCATCTTCCAATACCATGAGGCTTGTTACAACATCTACAAGATCCTCGATTCTATACCTTTGACCGAAATATTTTGTTTGGGTTTCAACATCAAATCATCTATTCACACCTTATAAAATGTATTGCAGTACCGTGAGAGCCATTAACATCAATGGTGGTTCTCTCCTATTTTTTAATATCTTACATCATTGGTTGGTAATAAAACAATGTATTACCATGTTCAAATACAAATCATATATTATTTGGATAGACTTGTACCCGAACAATCGAGTGAATGAGATAAGAAGACCCCAAATCTAGTTTGAGTAATCTTGGCTGCAATTTTAGGATTGTTGTACACATCACCTGTACAGTGACCTTACATACAGATCGTCATCCAAACATGGGCCTATATCTGTAGGCATGTATATATTGGGAAACATTCCACTATAGACGACTTCCTACACTATGTACATGTTATTAGATAGTTTATGTGCTGAGTATGGGAATGCCTCCCTCAGCAATTTGTGATCAAGATAAAAATATCATGATGTAATGTATTGTAATATTGATGCAGGTCTCCACTATGCTTTAGTTCCATTCCATCACATCGTAAAGCATCTCATTCAAAAATATTGTTATTATTCTGACTTCATGCTTTAGGGGGCAGCTATTATAGGTCAATCTGGGCATCATCTGCCATGACCTGGTCAAATTGGACATCATCCCCAGTTTTATTCATCAATAAATTTTTCTGTGGTGATGATTAAATGATTACCCCAAGATTTCTAGAAACAAATTTTATAGAACATTGTGAGTTCTAGAAATCTCACTGCCTTCATTATCTTCAAGGTAGAATTTCCACTATGTTGTTATCCTATCTAGTCATGATTGGCCCACTACTCCCGGAACACCCATCAAGGGCTCGAGCCACTCATTTTTTAACCTAACTTGTCTCCTTGGCTCAAAAAATCTATTTTTTCTTACCTACACAATTCCCCACCACTACCTCAGCCTGCCAAACAGAGCAACTTTGTTGTGCCTCCTTTAGCAACTCTAAAAAACTGGGTGTCTCTACAGAGCCTTTAGATAGTCAAGTATGTATGTTGCATCTTAGGCCCACAAATACAAAAAATTTGGCATGGATCCTGTCTTACCCTTCTAGAACCCTAAGTCTAGATCCCAGCCCAAAAACCAAGTCCAAGAAGGCCTCCACTAGATCACCTAGGGTTTTCACAAAGTCATAGGATGGATTTGGTGCCCTACAGATTTTGCTTCTTCTTCTATATAAATGGAATACATTCAAAAGAAGGGGACAAGTCACTGGTCCTATATACACCAAAGAGATCAGTCAAGGAACTTTTTATGCCTAAAGACATGAATCTTGCAAGGAAACAATTGTTCTTTGCTCACATCTCTGCAAGAGTAGTCAAAAGGACATCAGGTTAGAAAAAAGGCAAGGTAATGGAATAAAAGGTCTCTTTCATAAACAGTAGAGGGGATGTCAAAGGGACCTCCAAAAGTAGCCTTTTGTTTCAGCACCTAAACATACAAAGGATAAACTATCACCTCCAAACCTTTTTGCAAAAATACTTTGAAGAGTAATCTGAAGCAGAGCTAGAAAAAAAGGGAAGTACCTGTGAAAGAGTTCATCAAGCCATTTTTTGATAAGAGACACAGTAAACATAAGACAAATAGAAACACCATGAGTTTATGGTAAACTAGTGAAATAATGATCATCAAAGGACCTGTGTTCATGCAGAAAAGGGGTGTTTTTATTAGTCACAAAACAATGGTGACAAACAAGAAAATCACCACAAACACCACAAAGGCAGAAGTCACCTCCCCAAGGTTACTTCCAAGGATAGCATTAGGTCATCTGCACTGAAGGAAAGGGATAAAGAGTATTAGTATGCAGAGTCTCATCTCAACAAAGAGGCAAAAAACAGAGTTTTTTCCTTAGAATCAAAATGGGACATAATTCATCTAACAGAAATGGCTTAAAAGGCATTTTTTCCCGTGATTTACATCTCGACTGAAGACCCCAACAAGGGCATCCTTGTCAAGGGATTATCCTGCAAAAAGATGATAAAAGGGGAAGTAAAATTTTTGCAAAAACTGTGCCAAAAAGTGTTCCACACAGTGAAACATCAGTAAAAAGACACATGCAAAGATAGAGGGAAACATGAACATTACAAAGGTGGGTTTTCCCTTTTAATTTATTTTCAAAAAAGACTATAAAGGGCCCCCTCTAAATTCCCCCCCGCACCATTTGCCACTTTTCAAGTAAAGGAAACCATTGGAGGAGAGTGCAGTGTTTTTTTTTTTGGTCAAAATGTGAAAATTGACAGGCGCTACGCCCCTAGCCTCCGGCGCTACGCACAGAGGCGAGCCGGGCGTGTAAAATTACACTGTGCTACACGCTTGTAGCATGGTGCTACGCACTTGGGTTGGCGCTACACACAGGCCCAGAAACTACCACAGGCACCTAGGAGACTACCTATTCTGCCCGGCGCTATGCTCCAATAGCCCGACTGGCTCGGTGCTGCGCACCGGCGCTGCGCCCCTGACAGCACTGTGCAGATTTTGCCAAAGACTTTCAATAATCGAATTTTTCGGCCTCTAAAACTTATACAAGCTAATACGAGGTTGGTAAACCCTTTTTTTCTCCTCCCAAGAATTATTTTCCTAAAATCAAACAGGTCATCCATAGTCAAAATTTGACCAAACCCTAGACTATGCAAAAATCAATTGTTATTTCTTTGAACTAGGGTTTATAAGAAAATTTGGTTTTGAGTGGAAAGAGGGGACTGAGTGACTATTAGGCTAACCTCCACCACCAAGTACAAGCTTTGAAAGTTGTCTTCACCTTAGCTTTCCTTTTTTGCAAAGAGTTGACCTACACCACTTTTTTTACTCAAAAAACCCTCAAGAAAAACCCAAGATTTCTTCTGCTATTTTGGACCAGCCATCATGTGAGAGAGATACAGTCACACTAGTGGTGATGAGAGTCACAATCTAATCACTTCCTCTCCTATGATCCTTTCATGCTTCCAGGATGTAGGGTGCTACAATTTTTTTGAGAAGGTCAAGCAAGTCAACGGTCATCCAGACTTGACTAGATTATTTTCCTGTAGCCTACAAAACCACCAAGTTAATCTAGCAGGGGTCCAATTTGAGCTTTCATCTAAAATAATTTCCAAGGCAACCGGTATACCAGACATTGGTGAGCTTTGGTTCAAACAAAAGAAGTTGGATTTGGGTTATTATGGGCCTTATTTGAAACCCACCTATCAGCAAAATTGTAAGGCTATTTTTCCTTTTTCTTATTTGCTAGAGAGGTATGTAGCATTAATGAGGAAGATTATCAGTTTTTTCACATGTGAGGGAAGATACTCCTGACTCTATTCATATCATATCATGTTTCTGGTGAATTTTACCAAAGTCAAGATGATGAACCTACCTTATTACCTTTTTCGGAGTATTGATAAAATGGCCTCCGCTGTCAAGAGGAAAAGCTATGACCACCAAATGCCTAGCCTCTTTCATCACTCCCTGATCAAGATGATTTTCCTATACCAGCTAGAGAAACAAGGTATATCTTGGGAGACCTTCATCTCACATGATGTGTTTGCTGACCCCCAAGCCTTCATCCAACAGAACTTGCCTTCCACTTCACAACCATCTACCTCCACACATCCATCATCTCCCCATGTGCCTTCTCCACAAATAATTTCACCTATTACCTCCTCCCCTAAATTACCAAGTGAAGGGGCTGACAGTAGCACTAGTGAAGAGAAAATAGGAGGCAACAGTAAGGAATAAGATGAGACAGATAATGATGGACAAGGAGAGAGCAGTGAAGAAGAAGATGATGAAAAAGAAGAAGAGGATGAAAATGAAGAAAATGATGAAGAGGAGGGAAGTAACCATGAAGAAAGAAACCATGATCATGAAGAAAGCGCTGATGATCATGAGGAAAGCATTGAAAAATAATATGATGTAGATGAAGAAGAAAATGAAGGAGAGGAAGGTGGCCAAGAAGAAAGCAGCAATGGCCAAGAGAAGCAAGATAATGAAGGAGAAAACAAAGATGAAACTAGTAATGGCAGCCACAAAGATAACATCAGTGAAGCCAACCACAAGAATGAAAGCAGTGAACATGATGATGAGGAAGAAGATAAAAATGATGAGGAAGAAGAAGATAGTGAAGGAGGAGAAGAGCCAGATGAGGAAGATAGCTATCTAAGTGCCCAAGACAGTCTAAGAAAGAGTCATGACAGTCATGACAGCTATCATGACTGTCTTGACAAAAATCAATCTATAGAAGACAAAGAGAATCAGAGCGAGGAAGGCACAAAAAAAGCAGAGCAAAGTGAAGGACAAAATGATGACAACATTGCCTTTGAGACTCCAATTATTTCTCCTCTCTCATGCACTTATCACAGAGGGAAAAGGGATGTGTTTGCTGCCTCTAAAAGGCAAAAGGCCATCTCCTCACAAAATACCAAAGCATCGGACAAAGGCAAAGAAAAAATGAAGAGTGTTGAGCAAAAGGCACCAGTCAGGAGGAGAAAAAGGATAAAAAATGCTTCTCAAGGGCCTCTCTTTGTTGATCTAGATATTGATAATGAGGACCAAGGGTTGAGTACAAAATTGCTCCTCTTAGAAAATGATGCCCAACTTCAAGAATGGGAAAAGGACTTTGAAAGGGCACAAAGGGTCATCTACTATTATAAATAGGAGCACAAAAATTTCAAAGAGGTGAAGAGGGGCCTTGCCTTGTAGAAAAAAATGGTCAAACACTATGCAAGGAAGAGCATGCTTGCTAATGCCATTGAAGCAAGCCCTCCTAGAGCTAGAAGAGATAAAAAGGCCCAAAGTGCATGAAAGCCTCGTGATCTTGGCTGATGCTTCTTAGCAGGTGTCTAAAACACCTTGAGCGGTCTACACACCAATTTTGAAGAAAATCTGGAAACTTTTTGTTTTTTTCAAATTTTGGTCCCTAGGAGCGCAACACCCTAGGTGCTACGCTCTTTTTCAGGGCATCCTCAGCTGCTAAATTTTACATTTTTAGGCTTTCCATGTCACCAGTAGTCTACCCACAAAATTTCAGGTCAATTGGAGCATTTTGTCCCCCTCAAAAGGTCAAAAAACACCTCAAAAATGACCTTTTTGCCTCCTTTTTAGGCCTGGCTCTGCACACTAAGCAGTCATGGGAGATTGGATTTTTGAGTAGGTAAATGGAATCCATTCAGAACAAATTAAGTATTTATAGAAATTATACTCTTCAAGCTTTCCAACAAGCCATCACAGGGCCAAATACGATGCCAGGAAGGGGTCCAAAACTCAGCTACAACAGACCCCATTTTTTGCTGATATGGAGCTACACATAGAGACAACTTTTTGCCAAAAAGTCAACAAAAGACACTAATTGATGGCAAATTGGTTTTTTAAAATTTTCTTGGGAAAATCACTCCTGATTTGATTTGGGAGTTATGTTTTGGTGTTTTCCATTTATTATCTTATCTCTTATGTGTCTTGGGCCTTGCATGGTCATTAAGCACATTTATGACATTTATGGCTAAATTAGGGTTTCTAGAAACCTCTTAGGGTTTCCACCTCCTCATTTTCTCCATAAATAGAGCATGAGGGTCTTATGTATTATTTGGATTTTGATGACTTATGCTGAAGCAATACATAGTCCCTTGAAGCCTTTGATGAGAAATTGATGTCTTGGAGCTTATGCATGATCTGATTTGCTTGTTGATGGAGAAGGACTATTTGCAAGATCCATAGGCTTGGTTGATGGTGAATTTTTCTCTTGTTAATGTTTTCTAAGTTTCTCATATGTTTCCCACCCATCTATGCTATAGTAGGACAAAAAATTTAGACTAAGATATGTTTGTTAATGGCACCTTAGATCTGTTTGTTTTCTTCACTGCCTTAATGTTTTTTTTTGCTGAGACATGTTAGGGAATTCATCTCTTGCTCTCTAAGAAGTTTTTGGCTTGTCCATTTCTTGAATGATTTAGATCAGTTAGTATCAATTATGATTTATGGCTAGCCCTGCATATTGTTACCACTGAAATACTCTGTTCTTGGGATCATCTTTTGAAGCAGCTTTGCCTATAGGTTGTCAAAGAAGTCTGTCTTAACCATGCTCTTTTCCTTTACTTAGCTAAAATTTTTTCAAGGAAATTTCATAGTTGTAATTGTGGATGTTAGGGTTTTCTCTCCTTCTATGGTTATAGTTACTTGTGCACCTTAAATGTTTTTCTGCTCTTGATGATAAAATCCATGAAATATTAAATAATTTTTTTGCCTTTCTATGTTTTATCTGAATGTTGTCTTGGTTGATTATCTGCTTTCAGTCTGAAATCAAATGGACTAGGTTTTGCTTAAGCCTTTGATTCCGTTAGCACCTAATTTGAACCTCAGGCTGAAAAAGGCAAATCAGGGTAACCTCAAACCACGCTTAGCCTTGTAGTTAGCCCTACAAGGTCAAGAGAGGGCTCTCTCCGAGAAATATATTCAATAAAATATAAGAGTAAATTGATATTAGGTTAGGTATAATGATGGGAAATGTTTTAATGAATTTTTAGGGTTGTATGGAAAATATGGGGCAGTATGAAACTGGGGAATTAAACCAGAGATATAGGGTATTTTGTGGGGCAAGCTAGGCAGGAAATTTAGCAATTAAGTTTAAATAATGATGGGATGGTAAGACTAGTGAGGAGATGAAAAGGGCATAGGAGATGGATCCTGTTCAAATAGAAGAAAACATAGAATATTGAATGATTTCCCAAGGCAGAGCATTAAAAATGGATTCTACCTATCTATCTTAAAAGCATTCAACTAGAAATGTTTATGAATGTATGGTAAACACGACAAATTTACATATGAACACAAAGGAAAGAACAAATGATAAAATTCATACCACATGGATCCCACAAATCAGAGCTGCATTTCTCATTTATTCCCTGTCAAACTATTACAATGGAGCGCAAAGCATCCTCTTTGATTTCCAAATTATTTCCACACTATTCCCCTACTTACTGACTTCTTACAAATGAATGAAAATGACATTAAATGAACCATTTTTGGGGGAAGTAGATCCACAAAAAAAGGGAGTTGTTTCACTGGAGTCCCAACATAGGAAAGAGACCAACGATCTACTCCTGAAAGAGAGGAACAACAATACATTTTTGAACATCTTGAGATTTCGCAGTTACATCCAACAAATGATAAGAATAAATTGTAGAACCAATCCCTTATTATTCGTTTGCTAAAGATGTGACTGTTTCATAATTAGTTCTCGGCCCTTAACTGTTGCTCTATTTTTATCCTTCGAAAAAAACTAACCTTTGAAGAGAATGCCTTTGAACAAATTAAATTATGCCTTATAGTGAAGGAAAAACTCATTTTGAATGAGAAAGAGTGAAGGGAAAGGAGGTGGGCCAGAATCGCAATCGAAATCGGAAGAGGGGAAGGTGTATCACACAAGGGGAGAGATGCGATGGAAATCTGTGATTGCAATTAGTGTATAAGGGCAATCACAATCGCAATCGGGGATCGGAGTGGGAGAGGGGTTTAAACGTATTAGAACGAGGCATGAAACATTGTGATGTGATTGGAATAAGTGAAAAAGGGACAAAAGGATGATTGGAAGGGGTAATAGGTTAAATCCCTTTAAACAGATTTAAAACAAACTTTACGCCTTTATAAAGGAAAAAGCGATTTTGCATTGAAAAGAGTGGAGGGGTTTTAAGTCAAGACCCAAAGGGGAATTACAATAAAAAATTGGGATAGGAGTGGAGCGGGACGTTATAGGACCACTGGGAGATTTCCATGCGATTGATCGCAATCGCAAATAGGAAAGGGAAGGGAGCGGAGGCATAGGGAAATGCCGATTGTGATTGGAACACTTAATAAATTCCTTTAAAGTGTTTTATTGCATTTACAAAGGAAAACTCACATTTGTTTGGGAAAAGGGTGGAAGGCTTTATAGTGGGCCTGGCCAATCGCAATCGGGACATGGGAGGAACGGGGTTGTGAGTTTTTAGGATTTGCGAAGTTGCGATGCGATTGATCGGAGGCGAATCAATCGGAAGTTGATTCAATTGCATCATAATAATCAGGGAAGGGCAATCGGGGCCATACATATGAATGTTGCGATCAATCGAAAGCGGGACCTTTGCGATGTGATTTGGGCAATCGAATCGGGAAAAGGGATTTATAAAGGAAACTTAAAACTTTTATGAAATAAAGTTTAAGGGAAGAATAGGAAAAGGGGTTGGGTTTAGTCTATAGGGGACCTTCTTTCACTTAGGCATAATTTTCGATCCAGGAGTCAGTTTTGAGAGTATAATATACCGTTGGAAAGCTCTTTCCGGGCTCTTTCTGATGAACATACTTAGAATGTGATTTTACACTTAAAATACTGTGGAAGACTTCTATGAAAAGGCAGGGTAGTGACTTTGTGGAGATAGCAGCTTCTGAAGTGTGGCTTATTACATATGATGACACAAAATTACATAAAGATGATAATAAAAGCAAAGTACCATGTTTTCACCTCAAAACATGGTTTTGAGACAAAAATTACATGAGGCTGAATAAAATATTTCTTTGATTTTTCCCGATGCTGTGACTTTGAGTTTATTAGACCTCCTCATGACTTTGCTGATATTTATTGACACTTTACTCATTAATTTGACCATGCTGAGACCCTAGAACCTAATGAGACCAACCCTATGACCTAATGACACGAATTAGAGAGTGAAAGTGGACCATGACTAAGACCATATAGAGGAGAGTCAGCAAGTGTTACTTGAGGGAAAACTGATGAAAGACCACTACCATCAATGAATCCATGACCTAATGGAATGGTGAAAATTTATGGTATGGGACTCCTAATATGCAAATGCAAAAGAGAAATTTTGATCACTGATGGCAGTATGACTAGACTGACACTAACATTAGCTCCAATGGGGATGGTAGCTCCTTAGAGGTGCCAAGAACACCGTAGACCAAGTAGCCTTATCCATTGGGCATGGAGTCACAATATTGAAAACTAACACAATGCAGATTGACTCTGACTCAAAACTAAGACTAAAAACTAAAATAGAACCAAACTTTACACAAATCATTTAAGTTTTATAGCCTTCACCTCGGGCCCAAAAATTTCAATGACTGTGTACTCAAATCTATCCAAAAATATCATGGTATATACAATGATTGTGGCATAGTTTCTAATCCATTATCTTCAACAGTGGTAGTGCTTCAAAATCTTACCATTCACTGCTCCTCCAGGGCAATCTTGGCCATCCATCTCTGAGAGCAAGAAGACATTCTGTCCCCTGTATGTTGAAATCTTGTATGGTCCTTTCCACAGGTTTTCAAGCTTACCATGCTTCCATTTGTCCTCATTTCTTGCATCCCATCTCAACACCACATCGTCTAACTGAAAATTTTCTGATTTGGTCTTATGGTCATAGATTTTCTTTATCTTCTCCTCCAACTAAATCGCTTTCTGAGACACTTCTTCCCTTGTTTGCTGAAGGTGGATCATCTGATTGATCCTACATTGGTTATCATATTCTTCACTGCTAACCTCTTGTAGTAATCTCATTACCGAAACTGTAAGTGATGTAGGAAAGACAACATCAGTACCATAAACTAATTCAAAAGATGACATACCTATGGATTTCTTACTCCTAACTCTGTTTTCCCATAATACGTTGATGAGCTTTCGATGCCAATTTCTTTTGTTTGCCTCCAACATTTTCTTTATTATGTTTATCAGAGATTTATTGGATGATTCTGCCTGGCTGTTGCCTTGTGGGTAGTACGCTGTTGAATGGCCCAACACAATATTTTATTTATTGCAGAACTCCACCATATTCTTAGATTTGAACGCTGCTACGTTATCTATTATAATTTTGTGAGGGCAGCCAAAACGAGACAAGATATTTGATTCTAAAAATTGAATAATTACTGTATCAGTTGCCTGCCTTGCTGGAATGGCCTTGATCCATTTGGTGAAGTAATCTGTACCTGTCAAGATCCATCGATGCTGTGCTGATGATGCAAGATGGATTTCTCCTATGAAATCGAGTCCCCACTGCTGAAAGGGAGCATTTACTGAAACTGGTTTCAAAGGAAGAGGAAGCAATTTCCTTTTTCCTTGAAAAACTTGACACTCATGGCAGTTAATTACTGTTTTATACAAATTTGAAAACAAAGTGGGCCAATAATATCCTGCTCTCAACACTTTTTTAGCTGTAGTTTTCCAAAATAAATGATGACCACAATAACCTTTGTGAAAGTCATGCATTACCCTTTGAGCCTCTTCTTCAACCAAACAATTAAGCAGAATACCTCCTGGATCTTTCCAATAAAGAGAACTTTTTAAAATATAGTATTTAGTAGACTTAAGTTTCAGTGATCTACCTTGGCTTTTAGACATCCCTGGAGGTGGTGAAAGATGCTGAAGAACATAAACAATATCTAAATACTAGGGGGATTGTAGAAAAATGTCTGAAACTGGAACAAGAAAACCTTCATCCTCATCTTCTGACATTGCTGTTATGAGATTTTTATCCAAAGCACACAGTTTTGATTGGGCCATTAGATTTTCCAAGCCTTGTCCTTTGATCAATTTTGTGGGCTTGATCTCTAAATCGTACTCTAACATTGCTGCTATCCACTTACCTCTTCGACCTTCCGGATTGGTTTGCATCAAGACATCTTTTACTGCTGCATTAGGAACATATGCTATAGTATGTGAATGCAGAATATAGACCCTAAAATCCTTCAATGCCATTAGAAGAGTCAATGCTTGTTTCTCAATAATATTATACCGCAAGGCAACATCTCTAATAGTCCCACTAAAAAAGGCAATTGGCTTTTCAATCTGATCTCTCTTTTGCATCAAAACCGTCGCCATAGTATGCTCTGATGAAAATGAAAAAATAATGAAATCTTGAGTGTAATTGAGACTAATCAAGACAGGGGCATTGGACAAAGCAAACTTTACCAGATTAAATGACTTGATAGCCTCCTCACTCCATTTGACAGTGCTATCTTTCTTCAACATGTTAGTCATTTCTCTTAAATGTTCAGCCAAATTGGGTATAGATCTGCACAAGAAGTTCATCTTACCATTGAATGCTTGAATCTCCTTTTTATTTCGTGGAAGATATATGTGCTAAATTGCCTCCACTCTAGATGGATCAATGTGGATACCGTCTATAGAGATGATATGTCCCAGCAGTTTGACTTCATCCATAGCAAAGAGGCTTTTCTTTGGATTGATAGAAATCCCAAATTTTCTACATCGCAGAAACACAACCCTCAAGTGGTGAAAATGTTCATCATCAGAACCAGAAAACATTGTCAGATCATCCAAATAAACAACAAGAAAAACATCCTCTTCATTGGCAAAAGCAATGTCCATTGCTCACTGGAAAGTAGCTCCAGTGTTCTTCAGTCCGAATGGAATTTTGGCATACTAGAAGGTTCCCCAGGGTGTTGTGAAAGCAGTTTTGTCTTGGTATTTTTCATGCACCAAGATTTGGTTATAGCCTGAGTAGCCATCAAGTAGTGACATCCTTGATGCTCCAACTACTCTTTGCAGAATATGGTCCATCTTTGGAAGCGGATAATTATCTTTTAAAGATGCTTTATTCAGATTTTGAAAATATATGCATAACCTTATCTCTCCTGTCTTCTTACGTACTAGGACCAAATTTGAAATCCAGTCAGAAAATATAATTGGGACAATGAGACCGGCTTTATACAATCTGTTTACCTCTTTTTCAATGGATGTCAGCAACTTTGGGTTGATTCTTCTTAGCTTCTGTCTAAATGGATTCTGATCCGACTTGATGGGAATAGTATGCTGAATTATGTTTTTATAATACACCTTCAAATCTGAATAATCCCATGCAAACACATCAAAAAATTCAGAAAGTAATTTAACATACTGTTCTTTTACCTCAGGGGACAATGCTTTCGATAAATTCACAAGCTTGGGCTTGTCAGCTGTTTCGAGATTCACATCTTCAACTCCTTTCTCAGTAGGCACCAAGCTTGGTTTCTTTGCAACATCATCCTAATCAAAAAGCTCCTCTAAAGTTATGAGATCTCTAGGAATTATGTTATCCTTCAACTGTAATATGTCCATCTCATTTGCTTCAATTTCTTGATCATCAACATTATAATCACCTTCTATGGGAGTATCCTTGAATTTTCCTTCACTCTTCAAAAAAGCATTGATTTCATGGTCATCCCAAAACACTTTCCAATACCTTAAATTGTCCGAAACAACAGGTTTATGTTTGACATAAATCTCAAACTTGTTGCTGGAATTCATGGGAATCTTCAAATTACTTGCAGTAGTGGCAAGATAATCTGCAATAATATTCTGCACCCTGGGCACTGCTGTCAAAGTGTACTCTAAAAATGTCCTCAAGATGTCAAGGACTGCATTACTATATGCCCTCAATCGCGGATGCTTTGCTTGGTACTCTCCTTTTACATGTTTAATTATCAGCTTTGAATGTCCATAGACAGAAATCCTCTTTGCATTTAACTTCTTAAAAATTTTCAAACCTGCAATCAAAGCTTCATACTCTGCTTCATTGTTAGAGCAGTCAAAAGCCAACTTGTAAGCACATACTCTAACATTACTAGGAACTTTTTCAGGTTGGAAAATAGGACTCCGAATCCATATTCCTATACCAGCACCATCCTTACCAACAGCTCCATCAAAGTCCATGCTCCATAGGCCTTCTTCTTCTTCTTGTAGATGCTAAAAATTTTCTTCTTTCTCTACTTTGTCTTGACTAATTTTTGCATCTTTCTGTTGTTCACTGTCTTTTTGCTGCTGGCAGGCAGGAAGCTCAGAAATGCTTACTACTTTATCTTTTTCCTGTCTAAGGACTTCTTTAAAATTTTCTTCAATTTGAGGTATATCATCTACTTGTACCAACTAAACATTCTCATCATTCAAACCACCATCTAAATAAAATACAAATGACTCTAAATCTATGTGGACTGCATTAATGGGATGATTTACTGGCTTCTCTTTGCTAGTGATCATGTATTTCATCTTCTTCTCCCTATATAGTTTTCTCAACTAGCCAAACAAAGGAATGGTGGCATAAGAGAAGTCAAGCTACATGGTTCCTTTAATTTTTGCACCCCAAGACCTAGATATAAGCATCCCAAATCATGGTGGAACATCGGCAACAACTACATCCATCAAAACATTCTTCGCTGGGATTTGATCTAGAGATACTACCAAGTCTTTGATAAGACCAATAAAATGGACCCTACCAGAGTCAAAGGAATACAAATTATGGTATTTGTGGGTAATATCAAGTCCTAACTTCTCCATAATGGTTTTGGGCATCAAATTATGTGAGGGTCTAGAGTCCAACATGGCATTATGTAAAATGAACTCATGCAATCTAAGACTCAAGTAAAAGGGAGGGACTTCACTTTCTTTAGATTGATCTTCTGTGGTCGGGCCAAAGATAAGTTCAGGATAATAATCTTCAACATTTACCATATTTGATACAGAGTCTATTTGCAAAAGTATATACATTCGATGTTTATAAGCGCTATTTTTCACCAACTCAGTCAAGGGCATGGACACCTTCAGCTTAGAAATTTCATTTTCTAAATTAAATGAATGAAATTTCATTTTCTCCCTTGCTGCACTATGCTGGTTCTTCTCATTTGGAATATTAGTCGCTAAAGATGCTTTGCTGGGGGAAGGATCCGTAGGCTCTTTTCATTTCCTCTGAGTATTTGAAGAATCGTATTTCGATTGGAGCTCTTTTCTCTTTTGAATGGGATTGATCAGGACATATCTGTTCCTCAAAGAATAATGCTTTTGTTGAGCTGATAAAGCATTCATGTATCCTCTTTGGTAGTCATCGGACTCTTCTTCTAATACTGTGTCATTAGCCAATATGAAATCTTCATCTTTATGAATTTCTGCAGTCGCTGTATATTCCTCATTTTCTGCGAGAAATATGGGGGCACCATCGGCAGTGAAGAAATGGTTGGCTTCGACCACAAGATCATCATCATCATCTGTCTCCATTCCTTGAACATAATTCTGCTATAATGGAGTCTTGATATGCTGCTACAGTGTTGATTGGTCTTGCGCTCTCTGTTCTCTTTGCTTGATTCTGAATTGTGGCTACTGTCCTCTGAAATTCAGTTTCCTCATTTGTGCTTCAAGTCTGTCTAAAATGGTTAATATATCAACCATATTTTCCATTGTCTGGATCAAAGTGTCCATCTTACTATCTGAAGGAGAGGCTTCTTCTTTCACAGTGACTCTCTTTTCAGCTCTAGTCTGCGCTCTTTTGGCTAGCAAATTCGCTTCTACACTCACAACTATCTTTTGCATGTCTTCGAGTGTGGTAGGATCTCTTTCTCGTAGCTGATATGCCATATCAGCATCAAAAACATCTAGAAACTTGAGCAAATCTAATCCCACAAGAGGTTTCAGGTTAGCCGGAATAACATTATATACAACATTGAATCTTAGACAATAATCCTGTACAGTTTCACGCGCATTTCTTTTAATATTTTCATATTCAGACAAAATTTGGAGTGGGTTTTTCTTTACTTCCCATCGGTCTAAGAACTGTGTATGTAACTCCTTCAAAGTGCGGATAGAGCCTACTGGTAAGGCTCTGAACCACTTTCTAACTTCACCTCCAAAACTTTGGACAAACAATCTTGTGGTTACATTCTCTGCCTCTACTTCATGAAGATAAAAAAAGTCATTCATCTTATCAACATGCTGCTGGGCTATGATGCTTTGAGTGGCATCAAATATAGGAATTTTGCTTTGATAATCAGCAGGCATATCATTCAAATTCTGAGGTAAAAACAGGGGTGCATACCGGGCAGCCATGACACGAGGTGGATTTACAACAGTGTTTGTGATACTAGGGTGGAAGGGAGGTGTTGATGGAGGAGATGAAGGTTGAGAATTGACTGGTGGGAATGCTGATGAATTAGGAGGGGGAAATGTTGTTCCTGATGACTGTGAAGAATCAGGGATATTGGTTACAATGATAGATGACTGAGGGGAATTCAAAATATAATAATCAATTGAAGTATTTGCCCTTTGAACTTCAATATCTACAAGAAATTCTGGATCTATAACTGTGTCATCAAGTGTAGTTTCAGACTTCCTTCTAAACAAAGAAAGCTCAAAACACTCATCAAAAGAAAGATCTTCTACAAACAACCACTCACTAGGCCAAGTATGGAATCTGAAGATAGGTCTAGGACTTAGTGATCCTTCTTGTCTTCTGACTATTCTTGGAATGAGATTAGGATTTTCAAACACAGGGGGAGGATTTGGATCTGGATTAGCCCTTGTATATCTTCTTGAAGCCAGTGTGGTCAAATTTCTACTTTACAAAATTTTATTTCAGCCTAGCAAGCTCTGAACATCATCATCTAGAGTAAAAAATTTACAAGGAAAATATTACTGGGGTGATTAGTCCTTTATGCTAAATTTTTCCCCAGTATGGTCGCCAGAAATGTTAGCACCTAATTTGAACCTCAGGCTGAAAAAGGCAAATCAGGGTAACCTCAAACCATGCTTAGCCTTGTAGTTAGCCTGACAAGGTCAGGAGAAGGCTCTCTCCGAGAAATATATTCAATAAAATATAAGAGTAAATTGATATTAGGTTAGGTATAATGATGGGAAATGTTTTAATGAATTTTTAGGGTTGTATGGAAAAGATGGGGCAGTTTGAAACTGGGGAATTAAACCAGAGATACAGGGTATTTTGTGGGGCAAGGTAGGTGGGAAATTTTAGCAATTAAGTTTAAATAATGATGGGATGGTAAGATTGGTGAGGAGCTGAAAAGGGCATAGGAGATGGATCCTTTTCAAACAGAAGAAAACAAAGAATATTGAATGATTTCCCAAGGCAGAGCATTAAAAATGGATTCTACCTATCTATCTTGAAAGAATTCAACTACAAATGTTTATTAATTTATGGTAAACACAACAAATTTACATATGAACACAAAGGAAAGAACAAATGCTAAAATTCATACCACATGGATCCCACAAATCAGAACTGCATTTATTATTAATTCCCTGTCAAACTATTATAATGGAGCGCAAAGCGTCCTCTTTGATTTACAAAGTATTTCCACACTATTCCCCTACTTACTGACTGCTTACAAATGACTAAAAATTACATTAAATAGACCAAATTTGGGGGCAGTAGATCCACAGAAAAATGGAGTTGTTTCACTGGAGTCCAAACATAGGAAAGAGACCAACGATCTGCTCTTGAAAGGGAGGAACAACAATAAATTTTTGAACATATTGAGGTTTCGAAGTTACATCCAACAAATGAGAAGAAGAAACTGTAGAACCAATCCCTTATTAATCATTTGCTGATGATGTGACTGTTTCATAATTAGTTCTCGACCCTTAACTGTTGCTCTATTTTTATCCTTTGAAGAAAACTAACCTTTAAAGAGAATGCCTTTGAAAAAATGAAATTATGCCTTATAGTGAAGGAAAAACTCATTTTGAATGAGAAATAGTGAAGGGAAAGGTGGTGGGCCGGAATCGCAATCGCAATCGGAAGAGGGGAAGGTGTATCACACAAGGGGAGAGATGCGATGGAAATCTGTGATTGCAATTAGTGTATAAGGGCAATCGCAATCGCAATCAGGGATCAGAGTGGGAGAGGGGTTTAAACATATTAGAACAAGGCATGGAACATTGCGATGTGATTGGAATAAGTGAAAAAGGAACAAAAGGATGATCGGAAGGGGTAATAGGTTAAATCCCTTTAAACAGATTTAAAACAAACTTTACGCCTTTACAAAGGAAAAAGAAATTTTGCATTGAAAAGAGCAGAGGGGTTTTAAGGTGGGACCCAAAGGGGAATTGCAATCGCAAATCAGGACAGGAGTGGAGTGGGATGTTATAGGACCGCTAGGAGATTGCGATGTGATTGATCGCAATTTGCAAATCGGCAAGGGAAGGGAGCGGAGGCATAGGGAAATGCCGATTGCGATTGGAACACTTAATAAATTCCCTTAAAGTGTTTTATCGCATTTACAAAGGAAAACTCACATTTTTTTGGGAAAAGGGCAGAAGGCTTTATAGTGGGCCCTGTCAATCGCAATTGGGACATCGGAGGAACAGGGTCATGAGTTTTGAGTATTTGAGAAGTTGCGATGGGATTGATTGGAGGCGGATCAATCGAAAGTTGATTCAATCGCATCGGAATAATCGGGTCCATACATATGAATGTTGCGATCAATCGGAAGCGGGACCTTTGCGATGCGATTTGGGCAATCGGATCGGGAAAATGGATTTATAAAGGAAACTTAAAACTTTTATGAAATATAGTTTAAGGGAAGAATAGGAAAAGGGGTTGGGTTTAGGCTATAGGGGACCTTCTTTCACTTAGGCATAATTTTCGATCCAGGAGTCAATTTTGAGAGTATAATATACCGTTGGAAAGCTCTTTCTGGGCTCTTTCTGATGAACATATTTAGAACATGATTTTACACTGAAAATACTGTGGAAGACTTCTCTGAAAAGGCATGGTAGTGACTTTGTGGAGATAGCAGCTTCTGAAGTGTGGCTTATTACATATGATGACACAGAATTACATAAAGATGATAATAAAATAAAAGTACCATTTTTTCACCTCAAAACATGGTTTTGAGGTGAAAATTACATCAAGCTAAATAAAACATTTCTTTGATTTTTCCCAATGTTGTGACTTTGAGTTTATTAGACCTCCTCATGACTTTGCTGATATTTATTGACACTTTACTCATTAATTTGACCATGGTGAAACCCTAGAACCTAATGAGACCAACCCTCTGACCTAATGACATGAATTAGAGAGTGAAAGTGGACCATGACTAAGACCATAGAGAGGAGAGTCAGCAAGTGTTACATGAGGGAAAACTGATGAAAGAACACTACCATCAATGAATCCATGACCTAATGGAATGGTGAAAATTTATGGTATGGGACTCCTAATATGAAAATGCAAAAGAGAAATTTTGATCACTGATGGCAGTATGACTAGACTAACACTAACATATTCCCTTGCTATGCTTATAAATATTCTAACTCCCTCAGTTTACAAGTATATAAAGGATTCTATTTCTGCCCTTTATTAGCTTGTTGTTCTCAAGTTTAATGTCCATCTCATGATCCTTCACAATCTTAAAGATCCACCAACCAAGTTAAATTTCCCTGCAGATGCTCTTGAAACCATTGATGAACTCATCGTGACCTTGTTTGACTCCATTGCCCAATGACTTAACAATCTTCCTTGTTTTCTATCTAAATCTATCTGAGCATCATACCCAACCAAAAACAATCAAAATTCCCCGCACTTAACATCTAGCCTAAAATCAACCTAATAATCAAACAAGTTCATATCTTTACACCTACTAGAGATATCCCTCTCCGAATCCAGGAAGGCTAGGTCCTTGGATTCCAAAGCTTGGTTTGATGTTACCTTGTTCATTTGAATCTCAATCAATCTAGCAAATTATGGGGAGCTAACATAATGGTGATCATGGTGGGACTGAGTTCATAGTATCTTGAAAAACTCTTATAGACTCATATAAATCCCTAGTTTGACTTAAAAACCAACCCATAGCTAAGAGTAGAAACTAATTGCTTCACCATCCTAGCCAGATTATGACTCAGCTAGGGGATACGCATTAACCTTAAGGCTGCATAAAGAAACTAAAAAAACCCAAAAGTACTCCCTAGATTTATTTTTATCAAGAATTTGGTGGTGGACCATTGTATACATATCTTCAAAATTTCAAGAAGAATCCACCTAGCGACTCCACTAGCCTCCAGTAGGCCTTTTTCATCTCACTAGTCCCATAGGTTGTTCTAGGATTGTGTCAAATCAGTCCAAAATATTTTTTAAGGCCTAGTTATACCTTGTGTGAGTAAAGAGATCTGGCTTTACGAAGGATCGATACCAGATCACACCCGAACCCAAATCCTCCTACCGTAGTTGATAACCCAAAAAAGATTTTGTGGTAAACTTCTAAAGCTGGAAACTCACCCACTGTTAGGACCAGTCATAGAGAAAATTATGCACCAAAACACCTTACAATTTCAAAAAATCCTCAGTTTGACTTGCACCATACCAAGAACCTATTCAGGACCAAGTCACAAAGTAGGGTTGACCAAGCTGACCTTGAGCCCATATCTTTGCAGAAAATCTCAAGTAGAGAAGCTTCTCCTTCCACTCCACCTGATTTTCAGCTTCTCCATTACTTCAACCCTTTTCATCTCAAATCCACTCAGAATCAGTCTTCTAGTCTGAGTACCTCAGCTACACCCATCCATACCACCAATGTGAAAACCACCTCACTCCATCATCCTCCACCTCTCACAAATCCTCCCCTTGTAAATCAGCCTTTGTTTCCTTTCCCTCCCATCATGGCAGCCTGGTATGCTCCAATGGCTCTACAACAACCACTATTACCTTTGCCAAATGACTATCAGTCCAAAATCCCTCACTTCTTAGGGACTAAATCGATCACTACTAAAAAACATGTAGATAGAATTAATGATGCTTTTGACTACATGGAGATAGAATAAGAAACAATAAAAATGAGGATTTTTGCTCAGAGCCTAGGGGGAGAACCCAAGAAATGGTTTAAAGACTTACCTCCCAACAGAATTCATGATCTCCCTACTCTATACCAAACATTTGTGAACAAATGGGAAATCAATAAGAACCCCCTCCAAATTCTGTCTGAGTATAAAAATCTTAAGAGAAATATGGGAGAAAGTGTTCATGACTACTCCACTAGGTTTAACAGTGTTTACAATGCTCTCCCACCTCACATAAAACCTCCACAAGGCTTGGTGTTGGTGAAATATCCCGAAGGCTTTGATGCTGATATGGCCTATCAACTAAGGGAGAGAGATTACCTAACTCTAGAAAACATGCAAAAGGGGGCTATGAGTGTAGAGGCAAATTTGATTGAGAAAAGGGCTAGGATGAGATAAAAAAAATGGTGACTTATAAAGACGACACAACACCTGCACCCTCCTCTTCCGACACCAAACTTGACTCCATAGTTAGGACAATGGAATGGATGATGGAAAAATTCAATTTGAATGAGAGAACACCTCCTAGGGAAAATCAAGCCAATCTTCAAAATAGGAATAGAAATCAAAATTTTAGAAGAGACCCTCCTCAAGTCAAACAAAGAGAAAGTGACCAAAAAATCAGACCCCCTTTCCAAGAAAACTATGTAGATGAAGAAGAAAGAGAGCCTGAGCAGTTGGAAGAAGACCATGTAAATGTCATAGGTTCGGATGATGAGGATGACACATTCCTTACCGAAGAAGAAAAAGAATGTTTTCTTCAAAACCAGATGATAAATCATATGAATATTCCGAAGACTATAGATTAGGATTTGAGAATTCCATAATGGAAGTCCATAGGCAGTATGACCTTAGGAGAAAAAAGAGTCAAGATATTCCTAAAACAAATCAGCCAAACACTGCTGTTAGAAAAACCTCTGAATCTATCCCTAAAAAGATAGTAGAAAACACAAATACTATGGCTAAGAAAACTTAACTAAACAAACCAAAGACTAGTCAACCTAGTAAAGATTCAGGCTGCCCTAGTACTTCAACTAGTGGCCCTGAAAAAATCCTGCTGTCCAAACCATCAAATCAGAATCAGAAAATTAAAAATGTAGAAAAGTTCATGGCTGATAAAACTGATGTAAATGCAATAAAGACACCTACACCTTTTAGTTTTGAGGGCGAGATTTCCAAAATCAAGATAACCATACCCTTCACTGAGCTAGTAACCCAAGAGGTATATAGATCCTAGATTTTCAAAGTGTTAAATATAGGGAATGATATCGATACTTTAAACTTAACTTATGATAAACCAGAATTGTTGTTTGGTCCTGAAGTAGAGGGAAAATATCAAGGAGATGTCCCTCATTTCTATGTAAGTCTGAACATACATGATAAAATTCAACATAATGCTATGTTAGACTCCGGTGCCTCACACAACCTCATGCCAAAGGTTGTGATGGAGAGATTGGGCCTAGAGATCACAAAGCCCTACAAATATTTGTACTCTTTTGATTCTAGTAGGGTAAAGTGTCTAGGCCTAATCAAGGATCTGTGTGTCAATCTGACACAAATCCCCGCTAAAAGTCTAGTCATGGATATAGTTGTGGCTGACATTCCCCCAAAGTATGGCATGCTTTTATCTAGATCATGGGGGGCCAAAATCCAGGGAAGCCTTCAAATGGACATGACTTATGCCACCATCCTAGTTTTCAATCAAAAAAGGAGATTATACTGGGAATCCCACATGAAATACATGGTGAGTAACATAGAGAGGCCAAATAACACACCAGTTTATTCCATTCACTCAGACCTTGATTCCTTCATCTTGTACAATGAAAATGACATAGATGAACAAATAAATGACAATGAAAAAGAACTAAGCCCCTTAGAACAACCAAGCCAATCCTCTGACCAAGAAAATAATACCCCAAACTCTAGCAGCCCTGAAGTACAGAACATTGACAAAACTGAAATTGACACCCTTTGGCATATAAGCTTTGATGGCTCTTATGGTAAGTATGGTTTAGGAGTAGGGGCTTGGTTCCACAACACAAATAAATGCCATTCCTATAGGCTAGACTTCCAATGCACCAACAACGTTGCAGAATATGAGGCTCTCCTTCTTGGTTTACACCTACTTAAAGACCTCAAAGCTACGAAAATCTTGGTTCAAGGAGATTCAGAACTGATCATAAATCAAATTAAGGGAGCATATTTAGCCAATAACCCTAGGGTAAGGGAAGATAGAAATGCTTCCCTAGACCTTCTCAAAACCTTTGAGAAATATGAGCTCACTTTCATCCCTAGGGCCCAAAACTGCCTTGCTAATGAGCTTTCCTTTGCTACCAACAATTTCTCTTTACCTTATGAAGATGATAAATGCCTCATTAAAATAAAGAATAGGCCTACTGTACAAGACAACTTAAACCATTGGCAAGTGTTTGACAATGATGACCAAATAGATGATTTTCTGCAATCTAGAAATGACTTTGCAAGCACAAAACAGAGTTTGAGATTTGAAAGAAATAATTCTGCTGAAATTGAAACTCCCAAAACAGAGCTGCCCTTTGATGATGATCTAAAACACCTTCAAAACCCTTGTGTTGTAGAAGTGTTTGATAAATTAGATCAAATATAACTTGAAATTCTGCAGTACAAAGATGACACCCTGCCAAAAGGCCTTACACTACTAGAAGAGTTGTTTGATTTCAATGATGTAGCTAAAAAACCCAAGATGGAATACACTGAAACAAATGTTTAAGAGTGTAACATTGGAGGGATGAAAGAGCCCAAAATAATCAAGTTGTCCAAAACTCTCCCATCTCACACAAAACAGAAATACATTGAGCTTTTTAGAGAATTTAAAGATGTGTCTGCTTGGGTATATGAAGACTTGAAATCCTATGACACCAAAATCATCCAATATAAAATTCCTCTCAAGGAAAATAAAAAACCATTTAAACAAAATTTGAGAAGAATAAACCCCCTTTTGTTACCCTCAGTTGAGAAAGAAATAAAAAATATGTACGATGCCGGGATCATAGTCCCTGTCCGATACTCAGAATGGGTGTCCAACCTTGTGTCAGTTAGGAAGAAGACCGGGGAAATTAGGCTTTGTATTGAATTCAGAAATTTGAACAAAGTCTCCTTGAAAGACAATTACCCCTTGCCTAAAATGGATCACATACTCCAAAAAGTATTTGGCTCACAAAGAATCTCATTACTAGATGGCTTCTCAGGTTATAACCAAGTTCTAGTCTTTCCAAGTGACCAACTCAAAACTACTTTTCACTACACCTTGGGGTACATTCATATATGTTAAAATGTCATTCGGTTTAATGAATGCAGGGGCTACTTTCCAAAGGGAAATGGACATATCTTTTTTAGAAGACATAGGTGACTTCATAGTCATATATCTTGATGACATCACTATCTACTCTAAGATATATGAGGAGCACTTTGTCCCCTTGAGAAAAGTCTTCAAAAAATGTAGAAAGTATGGCTTGTCCCTAATTCCTAAGAAAAATTTGTTTGGCCTACAGGAAAGGAAAACTCTTAGGTCACATCATCTCTAAGGAAGGAATCAAGATATATCCCAAAAGAATAGAAGGCATCTTACAAATCATCCATCCTAGAAACATTAAAGAGCTGCAGTCTTTCATTGGAAAGATTAACTTCCTAAGAAGATTCATTCCTAACCTTGCTTAGCTCCTAAGAAATATCACAAATATGTTGAAAAATGAAGTAGGAGTGAAGTGGAATATGGAAGCAAAACAATCTTTTGAGCTGGTAAAACAAGCACTCACACAAACACTAGTCTTAATCAGCCCTGACTTCACCAAAGACTTTTAGATTTTCTCCTTTGCCTCTGAACATACCGTGGCAGCAGCATTGTTGCAAAAGAACATCATGGGGCAAGAGCAGCCCATAGCTTTCTTCAGCAAAGCCTTAAGGGATGCCCCTCTAAAGTATAACATTATGGAGAAACAAGCCTTTGCCTTAATAAAAGCGTTGAAGGATTTTAGAGTTTATATTTTGCATTCACATATCATAGCCTTTTTCCCAAACACAATTTTCAAAGATATTATTAATCAAGACCCTGATGGTAAAAGGGGAAAGTGGATTGCTGCCATTTTAGAATATGATTTAGAAATCAGACCCACTAAATTGATTAAAGGACAAGGACTTGCAAAACTTATGGCTGACTCAAATTTCCAAGCTCTAGACATGAATATGGTTGGTATGTTAGAAGAAACTAAAGAAAGTACAACACCATACATTGAAGAAATGTTTCTAAATTCACCTTGGTATGCTGATATTATTTATGTGCTTCTTTATCTTAATGCTCCCCCTTCTTTGTCAAAAACTAAAGCAAGATTCTTAAAACAAAAAACATTAAATTTTTGCATTCTAGATGGAGTATTATAATGGAAGAGTTTTGCTGGTTTTCTGCTTAAGTGTTTGCTTGAAGATGATGTAGAGAAAATCATGCATGAATTACACGAGGGAGAATGTGGGGGTCACCACTATTGGAAGACCACAACCAAAAGGATCCTTAGAGCTAGCTACTATTGGCCTACCTTATTTTCCGTTACTCACAAACTAGTCATGACTTGCCATAAGTGCCAAATCTTTGATGGAAAAGAAAGTTCCTACCTTTACCCTTGCACCCCATCAGTGTTGAAGCCCCTTTTCAGTAGTGGGGTTTGGACTTCATAAGAGAGATCCATCCTTCTTCATCTACCCAACATAAGTGGATCCTCACTGCCACTGATTATTTCACCGAGTAGATAGAAGCCATCCCTTCTAGAAATGCCACTGACTTAGTCATCATCAAATTCATTGAAACCAACATCCTATCCAAGTTTGGTTGTTCTAAAAATATCGTCATTGATAACACTGCTGCCTTTACATCTAAGAAAATGGTGGACTTTTTCTATAAATATCACATCACCCTCAGTCACTCCACTACTTATTACCCACAAGGTAATGGACTAGCTGATTCCTCTAACAAGATCTTGGTAAACATCATTAAGAAGCTCTTAGAACAAAATAAAAAAGCATGGCATAGCAAACTAGTGCATGCACTATGGGCTGATAGACTAACCACCAAGAAATCCATTGGTATGTCTCCCTATCAACTAGTGTATGGCATGGATGAAATTTTTACCACCTCTTTAGGAGTCCCAATCATGAATCTTCTTCAAGAAGTTCAATCAAAAGAAAATGAAATGTAGAGGAGGCTGAACCAAACCATCCATTTGCAGCAGTCAAGGGAAGAAGTTTACAAAATAACACAAGCTATCCAGGACAATATCAAGAAAATATTTGATAGGAGAACAAAAGAAAATGATTTCCAGATTGGAGACATGGTTCTGAAATGGGATTCAAGAAGGGAAGAAAAGGGAAAACATGGAAAGTTTGAAAATCTATGGAAATGCCCCTATATCATTGATTCGGTGAGAGGAAACAATGCTTTCTTTTTGCAGGAACTTGATGGAACTGAAATGTTTGGAGGTCCTGTAAATGGGAGGATGCTTAAACATTACTTTTGTCAAGAAAATTAGTTTAAATTTTCTCATTCCTTGTACATACCATTGTTTGATGGAAAGATGTAAAGACAAAAAACCCTAAAAATTAGAAAAGGGAAAAAGAGGGCAGAAGTTGAAAGAAAGGTACAACCCCATACCAAAAAATAATGTTGCTGAAAGTGTGCAAGTCTAAATTCCACTACTTGTTTTTTCCTGTTCAGTTATCCAACCTAAATCATGGCTGAAACATGTTTTAATTTACTTTGCTGATAGGCTAGTGAAATAAATAACTTGTCAGAAGACCATACAATCTTGGCTTATCAAATAGAATAGATTAGGATAGAGGGACAATGGCTCTACAAATATTAAAACCTGAGCCAAAGAAAGAAAGAAGGATGTTTATTATGCTTTCAGATATTAAGCCTTCAGTGTTTTGTTTTACATTTCTACTAATAAATTCTATGTGCAGCTTGTACATAATGCCATAGATCATAGCAAATCAGACTGCTTAATCCTAATTTGTCTATGTTTTTCAATTTTTCGTTTTCAGGATTAGTGAATAAGGTTTGTCAAATAGCTCAATCTTGAAAAATGAGTAGCCTAGGTAGAGAATAAGAAGAGTTCACTAGCCTAATATGAACTCTTGGAAGAAATAAGGGTACAATTAGATAGTTTGATTTTTGTTTTCAAAAAGAAAAATGTCAAGGGTTTGCCAGTTCAAGTGCACCCAAGGAAGAAAAAAATGTTAGGTAAGTAGGTTGGGTAGGTAGAGATGATGTTGATGTTAATAATGTTTTTCAGATTACTAATATCACAACTTCAAGCAAGCATCAGCAAGTGAAAGAGGTAAAAATATGCCCAATGGATAAGGCACTAGTCTTCATAAGCCAGAAATATGAAGTTCGGGACACCTACTGAAAATAAGCTGCCCTCCCCAAGTGGAGCCACTGTTAGTCATCAATAAATTTTTCTGTGGCGATGACTAAATGATTACCCCAAGATTTCTAGAAACAAAGTTTATAGAACTTTGTGAGTTCTAGAAACCTCGCTGCCTTCATTATCTTTAAGGTAGAATTTCCACTATGTTGTTATCCTATCTAGTCATGACTGGCCCACTACTCCCAGAACACCCATCAGGGCTCAAGCCACTCATTGTTTAACCTAAATTGTCTCCTTGGCTCAAAAAACTTTGTTTTTTCTTACCTACACAATTCCCCATCACTACCTTAGCCTGCCAAACAGAGCAGCTTTGTTGTGCCTCCTTTAGCAACTCTCAAAAACTGGGTGTCTCTGCAGAGCCTTTAGATAGTCAAGTATGTCTGTTGCATCTTAGGCCCACAAATACACAAATCTTGGCATGGATCCTGTATTACCCTTCTAAAACCCTAAGTCTATATCCCAACCCAAAAACCAAGTCCAAGAAGGCCTCCACTAGATCACCTAGGTTTTTCACAAAGTCATAGGATGGATTTGGTGCCCTGCAGATTCTGCTTCTTCTTCTATATAAATGGAATACATTCAAAAGAAGGGGACAAGTCACTGGTCCTATATACACCAAAGAGATCAGACAAGGAACTTTTTATGCCTAAATACATGACTCGTACAAGGAAACAATTGCTCTTTTCTCACATCTATGCAAGAGTAGTCAAAAGGACATCAGGTTAGCAAAAAGGCAAGGTAATGGAATAAAAGGTCTCCTTCATAAATAGTAGAGGGGATTTCAAAGGGACCTCCAAAAGTAGCCATTTGTTTCAGCGCCTAAACATACAAAGGATAAACTATCACCTCCAAACCTTTCTGCAAAAATACTTTGAAGAGTAATCTGAAGCAGAGATAGAAAAAAAGGGAAGTACCTGTGAAAGAGTTCATCAAGACATTTTTTGATAAGAGACACAGTAAAATTAAGACAAACAGAAACACCATGAGTTTATGGTAAACTAGTGAAATACTGATCATCAAAGGACTTGTGTTCATGCAGAAAAGGGGTGTTTTTATTAGTCACAAAACAATGGTGACAAACAAGAAAATCACCACAAACACCACAAAGGCAGAAGTCACCTCCCCAAGGTTACTTCCAAGGATAGCATTAGGTCATCTGCACTGAAGGAAAGGGATAAAGAGTATTAGTATGCAGAGTCTCATCTCACCAAAGAGGAAAAGAACAGAGTTTTTTCTTTAGAATCAAAATGGGACATAATTCATCTAAGAGAAATGGCTTAAAAGGAATTTTTTCCCGTGATTTACATCTCAGATAAAGACCCCAACAAGGGCATCCTTGTCAATGGATTATCTTGCAAAAAGATGATAAAAGTGTAAGTAAATTTTTTGCAAAAACTATGCCAAAAAGTGTTCCACATAGTGAAATATCAGTAAAAAGACACATGCAAGGATAGATGGCAACATGAACTTTACAAAGGTGGGTTTGCCCTTTTAATTTATTTTCAAAAAATATTATAAAGGGCCCCCTTTAAATTCCCCCCCGCACCATTTTCCACTTTGCAAGGAAAGGAAACCATTGGGGGAGAATGCAGTGTTTTTTTCAGGCAAACTGTGAAAATTGACAGGCGCTACGTGTAGAGCATGACGCTACGCCCCTAGCCTCCGGCGCTATGCACAAAGGTGATCCGGGCAGTGTAAAATTACACTGTGCTACACACTTGTAGCATAGTGCTACGTGCCTGGGTTGGTGCTACCCGCAGGCCTAGAAACTACCACAAGTGCCGGGGAGATTACCTATTCCACCCGACGCTATGCTCCGATAGCCCGTCTAGCTCAGCGCTGCGCACCGGCACTGCGCCCCTAGCAGCACTCTGCAGATTTTTCCAAAGACTTTCAAGAATGAAATTTTTCGGCCTCTAAAACTTCTACAAGTTAATACAAGGTTGGTAAACCCTTTTTCCTCCTCCCAAGAATTATTTGCCTAAAATCAAAGAGGTCATACATAGTCAAAATTTGACCAAACCCTAGACTATACAAAAATCAATTGTTATGTCTTTGAACTAGGGTTTGTAAGAAAATTTGGTTTTGAGTGCAAAGAGGGGACTGAGTGACTATAAGGCTGACCTCCACCACCAAGTATAAGCTTTGAAAGCTTTCTTCACCTTAGCTTTCCTTTTTGCAAAGAGTTGACCTACACCACTTGTTTTACTCCAAAAACCCTCAAGAAAAACGCAAGATTTCTTCTGCTGTTTTGGACCGGCCATCATGACAGAGAGAGATAGTCACACCAGTGGTGATGAGAGTCACACTCCAATCACTTCCTCTCCTATGACCCTTTTATGCTTCCAGGATGTAGGGTGCTACAATTTTTGTGAAAATGTCAAGCAAGTCAACAGTCATCCAGACTTGATTAGATTATTTGCCTGTAGCCTACAAAACCACCAAGTTAATCTAGCAGGGGTCCAATTTGAGCTTTCATCTGAAATCATTTCCAAGGCAACCGGTATACCAGACATTGGTGAGATTTGGTTCAAACAAAGGAAGTTGGATTTGGGTTATTATGGGCCTTATTTGAAACCCACCTATCAGCAAAATTGCAAGGCTATTTTTCCTTTTTCTTATTTTCTAGAGAGGTATGCAACATTAATGAGGCAAATTATTAGTTTTTTCACATGTGAGGGAAGATACTTCCGACTCTATTCATATCATATCAGGTTGTTGATGCATTTTTCCAAATTCAAGATGATGAACCTACATTATTACCTTTTCTGGAGTATTGATAAAATGGCCTCTGTTGTCAAGAGGAAAAGCTATGACCACCAAATGCCTAGCTTCTTTCATCACTCCCCGATAAAAATGATTTTCCTATACCAGCTAGAGAAACAAGGTATATCTTGGGAGACCTTCATCTCACATGATGTGCTTTCAGACCCCCGGGCCTTCATCCAGCATAACTTGCCTTCTACTTCACAACCATCTACCTCCACACATCCATCATATCCCCATGTGCCTTCTCCATAAAGAATTTCACCTATTACCTCCTCCCCTAAATTACCAAGTGAAGGGGCTAACAGTAGCCCTAGTGAGGAGCAAATAGGAGGCAATATTCAGGAAGAAGATGAGACAAATAATGATGGACAAGGAGAGAGAAGTGAAGAAGAAGGTGATGAAAAATAAGAAGAGGATGAAAATGAAGAAAATGATGAAGAGGAGGGAAGTAGCCATGAAGAATGTAGTGGTAGCCATGAAGAAAAAAACCATGATCATGAAGAAAGTAGTGATGATCATGATGAAAGCATTGAAAAAGAAGATGATTTAGATGAAGAAGAAAATGAAGGAGCGGAAGGTGGCCAAGAAGAAAGTAGCAATGGCCAAGAGCAGCAAGATAATGAAGGAGAAAACAAAGATGAAACTAGTAATGGCAACCACAAGAATGAAAGTAGTGAAAATGATAATGAGGAATAAGATAACAATGATGAGGAAGAAGAAGACAGTGAAGGAGGAGAAGAGACAGATGAGGAATATAGCTATCTAAGTGCCCAAGACAGTCCAAGAAAGAGTCATGACAGTCATGACAGTTGTCATGACAGTCATGACAGTTGTCATGACTGTCTTGACAAAAATCAGTCTATAGAAGACAAAGAGAATCAGAGTGAGGAAGGCACAGAAAAAGCAGAGCAAAGTGAAGGACAAAATGATGACAACATTTCCTTTGAGACTCCCATTATTGCCCCTATCTCATGCACTTATCACAGAGGGAAAAGGGATGTGTTTTCTGCCTCTAAAAGGCAAAGGGCCATCTCCTCAAAAAATACCAAAGCATCGGACAAAGGCAAAGAAAAAATGAAGAGTGTTGAGAAAAAGGCACCAGTCAGAAGGACCAAAAGGATCAAAAAGGCTTCTCAAGGGCCTCTCTTTGTTGATCTAGACACTGATAATGAGGACCAAGGGATGAGTACAAAATTGCTCCTCTTAGAAAAAGATGCCCAGATTCAAGAATGGGAAAAGGAATTTGAAAGGGAAAAAATGGTCATCTACTATTATAAATAGGAGCAAAAACATTTCAAAGAGTTGAAGAGGGTCCTTTCCTTGTAGAAAAAATGGTCAAACACTATGCAAGAAAGAGCATGCTTTCTAATGCCAAATTGAAGCAAGTCCTCCTAGAGCTAGAAGAGCTAAAGAGGCCCAAAGTGCATGAAAAAATCGGGATCTTGGCTGATGCTTCTCAGCAGGTGTCTAAAACCCCTTGAGGGGTCTACACACCAATTTTGAAGAAAATATGGAATTTTTTTGTTTTTTTCAAATTTTGGCCCCTAGGAGCGCAACACCCTAGGCACTACGCTCTTTTCTGGGGTATCCTCAGCTACTAAAATTTACATTTTTGGGTTTTCCATGTCACCAGCAGTTTACCCACAAAATTTTAGGTCAATTGGAGCATTTTTTCCCCCTCAAAAGGTCAAAAAACACCTCAAAAATGACCTTTCTGCCTCCTTTCTAGGCCTGGCGCTACGCTCTGAGCAAACATGGTAGATTGAATTTTTGAGTAGGTAAATGGAATCTATTCAGCACAACTCAAGTATTTATGGAAATTAGACTCTTCAAGCTTTCCAACAAGCCATCACGGGGCCAAATCTGATGCCGGGAAGGGGTCCCAAACTCAGTTGCAACAGGCCCCATTTTTTGCTCATATGGAGCTACGCACATAGACAAATTTTTGCCAAAAAGTCAACAAAAGACACTAATTGATGGCAAATTGGTTTTTTAATATTTTCTTGGGAAAATCACCCCTGATTTGATTTGGGAGTTATGTTTGGTGTTTTTCATATATTATCTTATCTCTTATGTGTCTTGGGCCTTGCATGGTCATTAAGCACATTTATGACATTTATGGCTAAATTAGGGTTTCCACCTCCTCATTTGCTCCATAAATAGAGCATGAGGGTCTTATGTATTAGTTGGATTTTGATGACTTATGCTGAAGAAATACATAATCCCTTGAAGCCTTTGATGAGAAATTGATGTCTTGGAGCTTTTGCATGATCTGATTTGCTTGTTGATGGAGAAGGACTGTTTGCAGGATCCATAGGCATGGTTGATGGTGAAGTTTTATCTTGTTAATGTTTTCTATGTTTCTCATATGTTTTCCACCCATCTATGCTGTAGTAGGACAAAAAATTTAGACTAATATATGTTTTTTAATGGCACCTTATATTTGTTTGTTTCCTTCAGTGCCTTAACGTTTTCTTCTGTTGAGACATGTTAGGGAATTCATCTCTTGCTCTCTAAGAAGTTTTTGGCTTGTCCCTTTCTTGAATGATTTAGATCAGTTAGTATCAATTATGATTTATGGCTAGCCTTGCATATTGTTACCACTGAAATACTCTGTTCTTGGGATCATCTTTTGAAGCAGCTTTGCCTATAGTTTGTCAAAGAAGTCTGTCTTAACCATGCTCTTTGCCTTTACTTAGCTAAATTTGTTTCAATGAATTTTCATAGCTGTAACTGTGGATGTTAGGGTTTTCTCTCCTTCTATGGTTATAGTTACTTGTGCACCTTAAATGTTTTTCTGCTCTTGATGATAAAATCCATGAAAGATTAAATAATTTTTTTTCCTTTCTATGTTTTATCTGAATGTTGTCTTGGTTGATTAACTGTTTTTAGTCTAAAATCAAATGGACTAGGTTTTGATTAAGCCTTTGATTCCCTTGCCATTCTTATAAATCTTCTAACTCCCTCAGTTTACAAGTATATAAAGGATTTTTTTTCTGCCCTTTATTAGCTTGCTGTTCTCAAGTTTAATGTCCATCTCATGATCCTTCACAACCTTAAAGATCCACCAACCAAGTTAAATTTCCCCGCAGATGCTCTTGAAACCATTGATGAACTCATCATGAACTTTTTTGACTCCATTGTCCAATAACTTAACAATATTCCTTGTTTTCTATCTAAATCTATCTGAGCATCATACCAAACCAAAAACAATCAAAATACCCTGTACTTAACATCAAGCCTAAAATCAACCTAATCAACAAACAAGTTCTTATCTTTGCACCTACTAGAGAGATCCCTCTCTGAATCCAGGAAGGCTAGGTCCTTGGATTCCAAAGCTTGGTTTGATGTTACCCTGTTCATTTGTATCTCAATCAATCTAGCAAATTACGGGGAGCTAACACCCAGGACCAAGGAAGTAGGGTCTATCATCCCCTATCATTTCAGTTGCTACATGCCCTAAGATAAGAAAAAATCATTCATGACTTCTATTGCAATATTTCCAAGGTTTGAAGTATATGTTATATCACTTATGAGCTCACCAATGTTGCCTCTCAAGGGAATAACTGCGTTGCATATGAAGCTCCCTCTAGGGTGGACTATAAGGCACTTCCCAAAATTCAAGAGTGTGTTTGTCAAATAGGAGTGAAATTCTCATTGTTCCGGAATCTCCACATGGCCAATGCCTTCTAGAGGAGTCAATATGTGTAAAAATTCAAATCCAAGTGTCCTTCCAACAACTCTGAGCTTGGGAACATGTCTTTCCTATTATTAGAAATTCATTGATTGAGAAACTACCATCAGTTTCCCTATAAATTGAGCATAGATCCTAGTGCTAGAGACAGAATAATTTTGGTAAAGAAATGATGTTGGATTCTCAATTGAGAGAGTGATAGAAGTGATATGCTACTGGTGAGATGTTGATTGTGATGAGGTTGGGATGAAGCTAGAGCTAGTGGCATCAAATCGATCATTGGTTGTAACCTCCCCCTTCCACTCTTTAATAAAGATTGATGTTAATTTTCCCATATATATATATATATATATATATATATATATATATATATATATATATATATTTGTTTATGTTTCTATTTCTTATTCAATGGACTCTTGAATGATGTATATGTTTCATGTTTAATCAATTTAAATGATTAAGATAAATAGGCATCTGTATATTGCAATCTCTTTGTTGTTCTTTGTTTAAAAGCGACAGAAGGAGAATAGGAAGCACTTGGATGACAAGTAGGTTCTTCTATATTTCTGTGTGTCTATTTACTCTTAAAGAAAGTGATAGAAAAGTATTTAATTTGTTGTTCTAAATGCATAGCACTACATTTAGGGAATTTGATTTATCCGTAGATCATAATTCTGCATAACAATAGGTACTATGAACAATATTTGAAGTACAGGGTGGTATCTGCAAAGCTAGGCATGTCAATGAGGAGACTGATAGTGTATCTGACTATGTCCTCTGGAAACCATCAATCAATAAGTTTTCTATGGCATGCCTGGTGGTGCTATCTATAGATATATTTCTATGGAGTTCTAGAAAAATTCTGTGAAATTATGCACTTTGTATAGATTGGGGTGGGATAATAAGAAACTTTTTTTTAATATCCAAAGTTGATAAAAAACAAGTACATTCTATTGAAAAGTAATGTAAAGATGAGTGCTTGTTATGAATGAATACTGGTAAAGTACACTCTTATAAATTAGAATAAACAATATACTTGTTAGCATTGGAAAGCTGAATCATGCAAGTTTATTTTAGAAATTATACCTTTGCCATTTGTTCCAGTATTTCCATGAGATAATAATTGGTTGGGATGTGGAAAGGTTGTTGTTATAGCCTACATACGCTAATATGTACACATTATGGACTTCAAATTTCAATATAGTGTGGCCAACATTTTTTTTCCAGAGAAAAAATCAAACTTTCTGTTAAGTATATAGAAGGTTACATAGTATATGCACTTGTCATTCAATGAACTGCATGTTTTCATTTTTAAGTAGAAGAAAGGAAGAAACATGGAGTTGGAGCTGTTTGGAAGAAAAATTTATTTATTATTTCCCCCCAACCCTTTCAAAAAATTTCAGAGAGGCCCTCGGGCTTCCCTATATATAGGGAAAAAATACCTAAATATGGGTCAAAAGAAGACCTGTTGCTGAGATTTTCCAAAAAGAAACACTTGGGTTGTAGACACCCTTCCAGATGTACAAAGTTTAAAATAAAGACAAAAAAACCCCCATGTTTTCTCCCATATCTCCTCTTAAGAGGAAAACAGTCTGAAACAAAGATTGGTGGGGTTAAAAGTATAGAGCAGTATTGTTTAAAAAATTACATAAAAAGTTAAAACATTTAGTTGAGAGACAGATAACCATAAAAAACAAAAATAAAAACTGGATATAGGATATTTTTAGTGAGAAAAAGGAGGTTGTTCCATGATTCGAACCAGCTCTCCGTCAAACTCTTTTGCTACCCAGTACCCCAGATCTTGTTGAATGCCCTCCTTAGAAAGGAGGTCTGCATCACAGTTTCATTCCCTGTAAATATGACAAGTAGAGATTTGATTAAATAATGATTTTAAGACTAGGACCTCTTCTAATAAAGGAATTAGAATATAGTTGAGGCATCTTTGTGTTCAATTAAAACATTTTATGATATTCATAGAGTCACCAAAGATCTGAGCTTCTCTTAGCTCAAGATAAGAGAGCCAACACAAAATAAGATGTAGAGCTTTGAGTTCCGCAAAATTATATTTTCCAAGTCTGACATAAGATTTGTAAATGTTTCCAGAGGGGAGGTGTATAGTGAGCCCGCTTAGTGTGGCCAACCTTAACACAGGTTCCTACCCTATTTCACTATAAATATCACTCCAAATTTTATTGCTCATATCATGTTATTATATAATTTCCATAGTGATGTAAACCTACTTCATCAAAGTCAATAGATGTTAGGAACTTCATTACTTAGATCTTGTACATTTTAGTGATTCAACTTTTATGGTTGAAATTAATTTTGTTCCTTTCGTTCCTATATTACCATTATCAACATGGTGGAGTTTGTTAGTGTTATTTTTTGAGTGAACTTGAAGGAAACACTACACAAAAAGTTCCCAATGCAAGGATTTAAGGAAGACATAACTTCTACAAAGAAACGACCGAAAAAGTGACATCTATAGTTTTGGAGTGGTGATCTTGGAGCTGGTGACGGGAAGACAACCAATAGATCAAGAAATTGGAGAGGATGAAGATATTGTGAAGTGGGTGTGCAATAAAATAGAGAAAAATAGTGGACTTATTGAAGTGTTGTATCTTGAGTTTGTGGACTGCTTCAAGGAGGAAATCACCATGGTTCTGAAAGTAGGACTGATTTGCATAAGCACCTTTCCCATCAACTGGCCAACAATGAAGAGAGTCATACATTTTCTGTAGGAAGCCAATACCGAGCACAAGGCCAAGGAAACTGCCAAGGATGAAAAATAGACTCTCCACTAGTACGTGGAACCCACAATTTTCATTGTATAGGCATGATGGTAATTATGTTTGGCCTAGAATTTTCTTATTTACATGGCCTCCATATTTACTTCCACTTTGTAGCTTCTAATTTTGTTTAGATTTTTTTCATGTATAACCTTTTGAATATAACCTAATACTAATAGCCAAAATAGAAGCTTTCCTTTGTAACTCTTCGGGCATCATTCCCCACGACAATCCAATGGTTAGAGGGTGCATCTATCTACCCAGTCGTGGGCCATTTTATTGTTGTGTTTTTGATAAATCTACCCTCCAAGTTAGTAATTTTGGTGAGATAGCTAAGACATAGAATTTTCTCCCTATTAAACACCATGAGGAGAGCACAAATCGATACCATTGTCATCATCAGCTATGTTAATGTCTTATTATTGATCTCTTCTTTCTCTACTCTCCTTGGGCACAAGAATTTAATTGTAAACCAGAACTTTGAAGATTTCAATGTAATATAGGTGGAAATCAAGATGATTTTAGTGGTTGTTGCCGTAGATTCTCATTATCCTGTTGTCATAAAGTGTTATTTCGTAGAAATTTAATTATGTCCTATGGCCGTTTTAAAATCATATTGTAACATGAAAATGTTCATTTATAAAATTTACGTGTTTTTAAACACTCCTTGGATTAAATCCCAATCAGTGTGTATTTAAACATTCTCCGTAGTAAATCATGACATGATAGGACAACAAAATTGTAACAGGAAAATCATGTCTTGAAATTATAAATGTATTTAATCATTAGTAGTTTTAGTAAATATTAAGTATTTAATCATAAATAGTTTTGGTAAATAATAGGTATCATAGAGGAAATTAATCATTTGAGTTATTTTCTTTTTATTATGTATATTGAATATCATATTTATTCTTATTGTCTTTTATTATGTATATTGAACATGTTATTTCTAGGAAATTTTGATCTTCCTAGATCATATATTCCTTTGGCGTATATTTTCACCTTTAGGGGCAGTTGATAGTTTAAATTCTAATTCTTTAAAGGGTGCTAGATCAATGGAAGAGTACCTACTTTACAAGCAGGAGGTTAGTGGTTCGATTCCATCGTGCCGTGATATTCATAGGGAATGGCGATGATCAATTTTTAGTGAAAATTTCTCTTTTGACCATCACCAATAAGCTTATAGTGACATTTTTTGACCCTCACCAAAATATGAAATGGTGACGTTCAACGAATGCCACCATATATACGCATCAATAGTGATGACCATGAAATATCCATCACCATAAATCCTTTTTTTTCAATATGAAATGGTGAGGGTCATTTTTTGTCATTATAGTCATTATTCATGACGGACCTTGATGTCACCAATTAGCTTATCATGACATTTTTTGACCCTCACCAAATATGAAATGGTGACAGTCAATGAACTTCACCATATATATGCAACAATAGTGACGGCTATGAAAAGTCCATCACAAAAAATCATTGTTCTTCATATGAAATGGTGGCGATCACTATCTGTCATTATAATCAATATTCATGACGGACCTTGAATGTCACCACAACACATACTTTTGGCAATGCCACCTTTGGTCACGTTCAATTTTTTGGTGACTGAGGCTATTGTCTGTCATCATTGCTCATATTAAATGGTGATGATCACTATCCATCATTATAAATAATTATTGGTGACAGACATTGAATGTCACCACAACACCTATACTTTCAATGACACCCCTTTGGTGACGTCAGTTTTTGGTGACGAATGCTCTTTTGACCCTCACCAATGAGCTTATGGTGAGATTTTTCACCCCTCACCAATGTCCTTTTTTATTTTAGTGAGATATTCAAACAAAATGCAACAAACAAGATCTTCCTAACTAGATATTCAAATCCCTAATGCCCTAATATTCAAAAAAGTTCCACTACTGGTAATTTACCATCAAATTGAACCAAAATTTAACACTTCAATTTGATTTAAAAATATGATGAAGACTATGAATCCAACACACATTCAATCAAAACCCAAAAAATTCTAAACCATGTGAGTAATCGATGTAAAATTTCCATGAAAAATATGAAAATGTAATCTATGTATAACTTTCTTTCCTATAGTGAAAATGAGAATTCTAACTATTCATATGTAATCTATGCAAGAGAATTATTCAAAACAAACACAATATGATTCCATATCAACGAAATAACAATATAAAAAGAATACTTATTCACAACAATACCTTCTTTCACTAATACAATAAAAGAACCATTCAAGTGTAAGTACAAGAAATTTCAAAAAAATTATGCAACCCAATGAAATAGAATGTGATATGAGATTTCATTAACAAAGAATTAAAAATAAAATTTAGTGAAAATTCCAAAGATCAAAAGAGATACAACTCTATTGGATTGTTTAGGGCTTGACCCAGGTTCGACTTTCAGTACTTTGCACCAAAAAAAGCCTCAGACATCGGCCCTTTTGGCAACGCCCTACAAGAAGATCTCAGTCTCACCTGAGGTGGCTATGGGTGGTTGCAGAACCAGGTTTTTGCATCCTTGAGGGACTACATGAGGTGGCTCCTACTTTGGTTTTCTATATTTACGTAATCTTCTAACATAAATATAACTATTTCACTGTATAACTTTCCCATTACTTCATCACATCAATTTAACATAAACATATCATAGAACAAGTGCACTATTGCAACATATACTTGCAATCGTTACTTTACATATACAGATAAACAACAAAATAACACATATAAAAACAGAATATGCCCAAACATTCTTCTTCTTTATTAGGATGGATCTTGTTCAATACATTCAACTTCTTGACCTGTGCACAGAGCTGTAGGTGGTATGTGCGCTAAGACACAAACTCTTCCGAGGACTTCGTGCACTCAGCTGTGGAGCCTTTTCTTAAGTCCCAAAACACGGAAAAATATATACAATTAACCCATGACCATTGACTTAATTCATGATCACTTCTAAAAATCCCTACATCACTTTATATACATTACATAGGCATAAAAGAATGGTCCACGTACCATCGGATTCGACAAAAAAATATCCTAAAAGCCCAAAACCCGTTTACAAAATGAGGGGCTTCCACCCACCCTGAAGCCCCTAGACTCCATGTGGTAGATATGAATTTGTCATACCACACACTCTGCTACTCAAATGTGGAGTCTTTGACCAAAACTTGAGCAATTTTGGCTGCACCCAAGAAGCCCTCAGAACTCACATGTGCCTCGTCCTGATTCACTTAGCCGTTGAGCCTTGAATATTATATGTGATACTCATGTAGGTAACATTATACCGCTAAAGCATTTTTTCTACCTACTTTTCCTCTTTACACTCTTCCTCCAGTAGTGCCTCGATTGTTGGTCCAGATGTCTTATGTAGCACTTCCTTCTGCCTCTTTCATAGCTCCTTGAGCTTTCCATATACTGTCTGTGAAAGCTAGAGGGCCTCATCCTGCCATGTTTGAGTCCTCACTGTTATAATATGCTCTTTCCTCTGAAGATCTTCGATCTCACTCTGAAGATGCTTTCCTTCTATGATCCTAGCAAGCCTCTACAAGAATGCTAATATCTTCAAAGTTTCCTGGATTTCGTCCAGCTGCTTCTTCCTCATCTGTATGTCCTATTCAATCCTCCGCATATTTGGATCCTCCTACAGTGAGGTCCAAATCTCCTAAGTGTCATCTAGAAATTTTCCACATTATGCCACTTTGTCAGAGATTCCTTTCACTGCAGCTTTGAGGTCCATCTCCCTCTGTGGCATACTTTCGATGGCGTGGTTAGTCACAACCTCATTTTCAACTCAAAAATATTCACATCATACTCAAACTTCATCTCGATGAACTTATTCTTTGAATCATTGATGTCGAGAACGAGTTTCACGACCTTCTCTGTTGGTGTTTCTTCCTCGCGGGCCTGTACGTCTGACACTTAACTACAGGTCTTCCTAATTTCTTCTTCTAGCTACTTTTGTTGCTGGAATACCTGATCTCTTTCATTGATCATCCAATCAAGCTCCTTCTTCATCGCAATTATTTCCTCTTCCACCTGCATGCTTATCAGTGAATGGAACTGTTCTCACCCTTTTAACTCTTCTGTAATGCCTTAGTGGAACTCGTGCAATGTTTATGTCGGAAACGTGATGATGTTCATTCTAACATTTTCTCATCCTTTTGCACACTCTCTATCTTCTTTAGCTACAGAGTGCAATGTTCCTCCTGGTACTTGCAAAATTATCAAAACAAATTATGTCTCTAGTTGGTGCTTTGGCTGCGCTAGTTGACTCGTTTGTTCCTGTGGTCTGGCTTCTGCTCCGGTTGTCTGGTTTTCTGCACCAGTGCTTTCAATTTTTCCATTCTTTCCTCGACACCGGTTAGGAGCATGCTATAGCGATCCCTGATCCTGTTCCACGACTCCACTGTAATTTCTTGAAATTTATCCCCTATTTCATTGATGTCCCCCTCAGTGAGGAAAAGTGGTGTTTCTCCCCTATATTTTTCCACCTTCTGCTTCTTCCTTATGCTCGTCATAGTTACTGTAGGGACCCTCTTCCAGATAGTGAATGGTGAATCCTCTAGCTCTACTTTGCTGGAAGGGTCCTGGCCACCCTGGTCATGCTCTAACAATGTATGTTCTACATATTTATCCTTTCCACTTGTACCTGCATGTTGCACGATGAATTTCTCTACTTTAATGCCTCCTATAGGTGGATTAATCCACTCCACTAACCAATGTTGTATTATGTTGACAAGGTCATCTTCAGTGATGAAATATGGCGGAGGATGTCATTCCTCCATCAAATCCTTTTTGTATTTAACATATACCCGATGAAAATATTCCTTGAAGTCTACTATATTATGATACTGCTCAAACAATCTAGGTCACAGCCTGGGAGGCTAATTCACCACCATGCACAAGTCCATCTCCATCAATACCAAAATTTGTTTTCATATATGCAGATCGACTCCTTGGTAAACCATACTCATGCTTACCACGCGGCTTCACACACATCTAGTTCAACTGTGGGAAATCAGGAATTCTCTAGTTCCTTCCATGCTAATAATGTGATGATCAAGGTAACCACACATAGTGAAAGTTATTTCCATTTTCCTATGATTCTAGGCAGTCCTCCAAAAAATCTTTGCATAAATATATGGCCTAGTTAAAATGAACCCCTTTACTGCACTATGCGGCTAAGGAAACTACGACCGTGGGGACATCATTCACTCTACATTTCCTCATGATATTTCCTACTATAATGTGCACAACGAAGTGAAACCCTTGGTTGCTGATAGAGTTTATATCATAAAATTCTGACTTCTTTATCAACCCATACTTCTTTATCATATTTTCCACAACCACTTTATCTTGACTTTTGCCGATGAAAACTTTGACGGGGTCCTTTACCTGGTATGGCAGTGTGGTGATCCTTCTGATCAACATGTCTTCAATTAGGATCTTCTCTTTCAGCCAGAGGTACCCGTCATGCAATAAAACAAGCAGCTATTGAACACAGACCGTGTTGTTGGTGCTTCTACCGAAGTGCAGCACTTTGAGCGTTTTTAGAAATCCTGTACTTTGCAATCCTTCATCCCACTGGTGTGGCTCCAAACTGGTAACATCACTCTCTTGATAATACACCTGATGGAGGTACCTTATTGACTCAAACTATGGGTACTTAAGGCAGTCATTGAAATCCAAATCTTCCATTTTCAACTATAGGATTTTCCCAGACACTTAACCTTCAAACGAGACCTTCTTTGGTAGCAACAGTCTGAAGGAGTAGAAATTTTCATTTTGGCGGTCTTTAACCGACTTAGTTTTGGAAAGTGTAATTAGTTTTTTATTCATATTGACTATGTAATTATGTATTTATTTAATGAAGAAGACAAATATAATAAAATGTATTTTTGTTATGCTTGCTTCATGGGTTTCATGATCAAGGTTTTTATTATAGGTCAAAAGAATTCTTCTTGATGTATTTTAGGGATTTGTCATCTTGTCATAAATTTACTAATTAAGAGTCATGTATATGAAGATTCTAGTCAAATAAGTATGCTCTAGACCTTTTGATATATGCCTTGAAGACATAGCTCCATATGATGGTCAAGACCAACATTGAACATCTCCTCTAGATAGCCAATGAGTAAGTGGAAAATTTGGATAATATACCCCTGAACAAGACGGCCTACACATAGATTGGAAGGTCGACCTAAAATGAAGGAAGGATGTCACTATATAAGAATAGGTCTACATTTCATTTGGATAGAGATAAATTTGGTCAAGTTTGAAATAGTCTGCGGATCAAACATTCATAAGAGCATGGTTAATGGATAACTTCAGTCAAGTATGAACTGTAATCTCAAATACTATTCTGTAATAATATCCACACAATCACAGAAGTTTGAGCATTTTTTTAGGGTAGTGTTGTTCATTTATTTTCTGTGTCAAAGGTGTAGAATAAAGTCGCAGAAAGGAATTTCTTGAAGAGAGAAATAAGAATACTATTGTAGGCCACATAGAGACCGAGTTTCTCTAAAGTTACAAGTGGAGAATAGTGGATAAGAGGAAGAGAGAAAGGATAATTCCGTGGAGACAAAACATGTATATAAGTGGAAGACCAACCAGAAAGGTTGAGTGAAGGTGCAAGGTGTGCATAAGACTGTCCATAACTAGGTGCTAATATTGTAGTAAGGTTCGCATATAGCCAAAGAAGGGAAAAGCAACGAGAGATCGAGATCTCTAGTCGCGGTGCATAAAGGTGCATAATGGTTCAGGATGATGCAACAAAGAAGGATCAACTCAAGGAGTCAATGAAGAAGCAGTGAAAATGTCTTAGAGGCATAAATAGGTCAAGGGTCTCAGTCACGGTCATGGTACTTGTCAATTGAAATTCTATAAGAACAATTTCTTGTGTGTTTTCCTCTCCAAGAGGGAGAGGTTTTGGCCCTGGATTGAAGAGCCTAAATTTGTGTCTTGTGTGTTTTGCTAATTGACTTGATGAAATACATAATAAGCTAAGAAGAGAAGACATAAGTAAAAGAAGCAAGATCACAAGTAATTATCAAGAAGAGAATTTTAATTAAACCTATCCCTACCTAATTCTCAACATGGCTTTAGAGCTAAGGTGTGGAAGACGAGGGCTACTTGTCAAAGAGTGTAATGTTCCAAATTTTTGCAAATAAATTGGAACATTAAATTTTGCTCATATTATCTAGGAGATAAATAAAATGGGTGAGGAGACCCATTTGCATAAATAAAATTCCATGTGAAGTGAGAAGGGATCCATAGAGTAGCCATTTTTTCACTTCTGAGTGTAAAAAGGGGGCAAACACATGAGGATGAGGTCATGTTGACAAAGTCAACAGCGCAGCACAAGAGGGTGTAGCTTGCTTGGGAAGACAACATAGTTAGAGAGGGAGGAAGATTCCTTGTGTGAGAAACCCTAATTGGGTGGGGTCCATGGCATGGAGACATCACTTTGCATATAAGGAGGTTGAGACAGCCATAGAGAGAATTATTGAATATTTGGACTTAGAGTATATTTGCAATCTCCAGTTGTTCAGCTAAATTGTAATGCCTCTAGCACGAGGGATTCCTGTTTAGGAGTTCCTCTCCTCCCTTGAGTAGCTCAAGGAGGATTGCTCTTCATTTCTCCATATTTAGGAATTTGGCCATAGCCACTTCTCCATCTACAGTGCAGTCACTGGGTTTTGTTGTAGGTGTTGTTGTGGAGGAGATTCCACAATACCATTCCTTGTATCATTTCTCATAGGAAGGAGTTCCTATTCTTTGGGAGGATCAGCAAGGAGGGTTTCTAGAGCTGATTTTCATATTTTGGTAGAAGGCCAAGCTTTTCCCACCTTCATCGGCACAGTCCCTTCCATAGACTGCGTTATCTCAGAGTTTGTCTACAGTGGGGGTTTTCTCCACCATTTTGGAGGAAGATATTTCTTGTGTCGGGATCAGCCTTGCACTTAAGGAATCCATTGGAGGAGGTTGTTTTAGTTTATAGGCCATATTCATTCTCCTCCTTCTACTATATATTTTGAGTTGTTGCTGCTACCCAGCAACTCCGGCATTATTATATTTTCATATTTTGTACATGTATTGCAGCCAATCCTTCTAAGGATTTTGTATTAGTGTTATAGTAGTGTTCTCAAGGGTTGAGAGATTTCTCCCCCTCATTTCTTGAGCTATTATTGTAATATCATTTTATTGCCATTTTACAAGTTGCAGTGTCTCCATGTTACTGCACAGTCATAGCTAGGATTCACTTGTGTAGTTGTGTTTATCTCATGATTATTATACTTCTGCCTTTAGGATTGGTATTGTTCATCTTGAGCATCATTTTCCTCAAGATTTTGTATACATTTGCAGTTTCTATTATTTCAATAAGATGGCTATGAGTTCTCCGGCATTTTCTGAAGTTTAAGCAAGTTACACTTCATGCTTATGTTTTTCATATTGTTGTAGCTCATCCTTTTGAGCAAGACCTTCTGAGGAAGAAGTATTTACATAGCTATAGGAAAAGTCTGAGAAAAGGCCAGATACCCTCTGGTTCTCATCCTCTCTTTAGAGGTGACATAACTAGTAAAATCCCTCTCAGTCAATCTTTGACCTAGCCTTGTTCATATTTCTGACAAAGGAGCCCTTCAACGGTGAAAAAGCTGCTGATTTCCATTTCGAAATATTACAGTGGTATTAGAGCATCTTTCTTGGCTCAGTCTGTGGCCTTCAAGCCCAAGAAAGAAGAAATCAAGATGATGAAGAGGATGATCTTGTTCTCATCAGTTTTTAGATCCGAAAAGAATCTGTCCAAGGGGGTTGAGGAGAAAGAAGAAAGAGAAGAGGAAGGACCCTGCACTTCCTATTCTCATCAAGAAGGAGACATAATTTTGAGCAGGAAGAAGACTCCATTTTCCAGTGGAGGGAAAGGGGATAAGCTTACAATGCTTCTTCCTAAATTTTCAAAGAGCATGCATCAAGATCTCAAGGAGATTAGGAGGGAAACAGATGAAGAATCCCCAACAGGGTTTGATCCTAAAGCAAACTCTAGATTTGTACCTAGTGGGTGTGAGCATTCAGCCACACACTATGAGGATCAGCACAGTCATAATCCCAGCAGCCCCATAAGGGAGGTAGAAGAAAAAGAAGAAGTGACCAAAGAGGAAAGGCAGCATGGTAGATCTTATATATCACATTTTTATGGTTCAATTGCCAGTTCAGCCAAAGCTTGGGTGGAGGAACTAGACACCTTTTTTCAGTAGCACCAAATTCCAGAAAATCAAGTTACCAGAGTTGTAGCACTGCATATGAGAGGTAAGGCCTATGCTTGGTGGATCTTTGAATCCTTTTCTTTGAAGAACAATGACATTGCATCTTATTCAAATTTCACTAAGGCATTAGTGAAGGGATTTGATGGGAGGATTCTTGAGACACACATGATGGGTTTACACAAAGAAGACCAAACAAAACCCTTGCATGAAAACACAATGCCTCTTTAGAAAACAATGGAGGAGGCCAAAAATCTGAACCAAAAATTGCTGGAGAAGGAACTTTCATCTCACATCTTGGAGCAAGGGATCATGGGGATCTCTTTTCCAAGGGAGGATCTAATCATTGAGAGGTTTCCCACTCATGTTGCAGATATTGAGAGCAAAAATGTTGTTAGATCTGGAGTTGATCTAGCAACTCATGCAGAGGGAAGAGGAGCTCTTGCTCCACATAGAGGGATGCTTGCATCTTTGCAAGGAAGTCCCCAGGATCTCATGTATGGAGATCAAGGCACATATCATGTTTTAACTGTGCCATTTTTTGGGAGGTGTGGAACCTTGGAGACACAAGGAGGAAGTAGGGAGAAGGCCCAACATCATGAGATGAGGAGTACACATCCATATTCACCTATGGAGATTGATGCACTTGAGGAGGTGATTGGATTGTGCAGTGGAAGCATGGAGGGTTATCTCCATTCATCTATTCAATCATCTCTTGATAATGATGTCTCATTGCATGGAGAAATTTTGCAGGAAGATCCCCAAGATCTCATGTGTGGAGATCAAGGCACAATTCATGTGCCATTATTGGAGAGGTGTGAAACCATGGAGTCACAAGGAGGATATGGGGAGAAGAACCAATAGCATGAGTTGAGGAGTATTCATCCATATCCATTTTTGGAGGTTATTGCACCAAGGAGGGAGGCTGGATTGCGCAATAAGGGCATGGACATAAGTGTTCATCCATATGTTCAGTCTTCTCTTGATGGAGATGTCTCACTACATGGAGGCATTTCACCCAGGGGGGCACTAGTTCAATAGAGGAGGATGGTTGCTTCACACTTGGAGGCACCACTCATTGATTCTATAGAGGTGGGAGCCTTGGGAGAGCTTGAGACAGCAGTGGGAGTTTTGGATAGACTCATGATGGAGGGATACATTTCCTCAACCTCATCTACACCTACTCTCATTGCAGATTCTTCGTTGTGGCAGAAGCAGCATAGAAAGGATAGAAACCTTTCAATTTGTGACTTGGGCATAGGAGATGTCAAGGAGTAGGACAACCATATGACAAATGTTTTTCATGAGGAACTACCTGTGCTATCATTCTAGAGGATAGATCTACATTGGAACTCCTGGCTATTGGTGGGATATTCCAATGATTTTTTCACCTGCAGGACATCTGATGATCAGCATAAGAGGAGATTCACCAGCCATATGGAGATGGGGGAACTAGCACATCCACCCCTTTTTCCTGTATGGATGAGAGGAGTTTCATCTATGAGTCCCTCAATTGATATGAGCAGAGAACATGGTAAGGGTGTACATTGTTTTTCACATGATCATTTGTATGATATATGTATGCATCCCTTAACCATACACATGCAGGAGAACGCTCCAAGGAGGAGCATACATTTTGCTAAACCTCATGGTTTAGTGGGGGCCATAAGCATGGCTAATGGCCATTATCTTGGAGGACTTGGGGAGGATAGAGACCATGGAGGACATGCTCAATTTTCAGCAGGTATCATTTACCTTCCCCAAGCTTGTGAGGAGATTGATGTAACACACCGGTGGTTGAGCAGCCACAATTTATATCAGTCTGTATGGTAGTGGAGCACTAAGCTACGCTTGTTACATTTGAGGGACCATTGTCCTTCTCATTTGTTACACATGGCAGCAAGAATTATGCTCCTGTTTTCTCCCTATGATTCTATTGTTCATGGCTTTATGAGGAGTAGGATTGAGGAGGAGACACATAGGATGGATTTGTCCATTGAGGGAGGAGTCCCTCACATCTTTTGCATTGCATGTTCTGATGGGAACATGAGAAATGGTATGGCCACTACATCAGAAAAAATGTTTTATTATGGGGTGAGCCATATGATGGGTATGAAACCATATGAGGATGATTCCTGACTCATCACATATGGAGATGTTTGGCCCAGCATGTCTTGCAGCGTTGGGGAAGAGACCCTGGGAAGTCCAGCCTTCTTCTTGCCACTTGATGGCAACATTATTGCAGCCCAGGATCCGCAGACACTCTACACTTATCTTAAGTGGAGAGATGGATAGCGTGGGGTAGACTATATGGTCTACCATGTGCAGATTTTCAGCCCACCTTCTCTGCCAGAGCCAAAGGTGGATGACAGTTTTCCTGAGTTGCCTAGTTGGGAGGTGACTCAATTTGCATAGCACATAGCTTGGGGATGGATGGACCATATGGGGGAGATAATTCCCATTATATTTCAGACTCCATTCCTCAAGGAGGGACCTCTAGACACCACTTGCTATCCTCTTGAGCATTATACCTTACATGATGATGGCTTGACAAATACTTGCATGCTAAGGAAGAGCATTGTGGAGGATTGGATTGATGAGATAACATCACTGAACTTGGAGGAGATCATCATACAGGGATGCTACAGGCAGAGGAGAAGAAGACACAGTCTATACTTTCACTTGCTTGAGGGCAAGCAATCTTTGGGAGGGGAGGACTGTAATGTTACAAATTTTTGCAAATAAATTGGAACATTAAATTTTTCTCATATTATCTAGGAGATAAATAAAATGGGTGAGGAGACCCATTTGCATAAATAAAATTCCACGTGAAGTGAGAAGGGATCCATAGAGTAGCCATTTTTTCACCTCCTAGTGTAAAAAGGGGGCAAACACATGAGGATGAGGCCATGTTGACCAAGTCAACAGCACAACACAAGAGGGTGTAGCTTGCTTGGGAAGACAACGCAGTTAGAGAGGGAGGAAGATTCCTTATGTGAGAAACCCTAATTGGGTGGGTTCCATGGCATGGAGACATCACTTTGCATATAAGGAGGATGAGGCAGCCATAGAGAGCATTATTGAAGATTTGGACTTAGAGTCTATTTTCAATCTCCAGTTGTTCAGCTGAATTGCAGTGCCTCTAGCATGAGGGATTCCTGTTTAGGAGTTCCTCTCCTCCCTTGAGTAGCTCAAGGAGGATTGCTCTTTATTTCTCCATATTCAGGAATTTGGCCATAGCCACTTCTCCATCTACAACACAATCACTGGGTTGTGTTGTAGGTGTTGCTGTGGGGGAGATTCCACAATACCATTCCTTGTATCATTTCTCATAGGAAGGAGTTCCTATTCTTTGGGAGGATTAGCAAAGAGGGCTTCTAGAGCTAATTTGCATATTTTGGCAGAAGGCCAAGCTTCTCTCACATTCATCAGCATAGTCCCTTCCATAGACTATGAAATCTCAGAGTTTGTCTGTAGTGGGGGTTTTCTCCACCATTTTGGAGGAAGAGATTTCTTGTGTCAGGATCAGTCTTGCACTTAAGGAATCCATTGGAGGAGGTTGTTTCAGTTTGCAGGCCATATTCATTTTCCTCCTTCTATTGTATATTTTGAGTTTTTGCTGCTACCCAGCAACTCTGGCATTATTGTATTTTCATATTTTGTACATGTATTGCAGCCAATCCTTCTAAGGATTGTGTATCAGTGTTATAGTAGTGTTTTTAGGGGTTGAGAGATTTCTCCCCCTCATTTCTTGAGCTATTATTGTAATATCATTTTATTACCATTTTACATGTTGCAGTGTCTCCATGTTACTGTGCAGTCATAGCTAGGATTCACTTGTGTAGCTGTGTTTATCTCATGATTATTGTACTTCTTCCTTGAGGATCAGTATTGTTCATCTTGAGCATCATTTCCCTCAAGATTTTGTATACATTTGCAGCTGCTATTATTTCAATAAGATTGCTATGAGTTCTTCGACATTTTCTGAAGTTTAAGAAAGTTACTCTTCATGCTTATGTTTTGCATATTGCTGTAGCTCATCCTTTTGAGCAAGACCTTCTGAGGAAGAAGTATTTACATAGCTATAGGAAGAGTCTGAGAAAAGGCTAGATAGCCACCGGTTCACATCCTCTCTTTAGAGGTGACATAACTGGTAAAAGCCCTCTCAGTCAATCTCTGACATAGCCTTGTTCATATTTCTGACAAAGGAGCCCTTCAGCGGTGAAAAAGCTGTTGATTTCTATTTCGGAATATTACAAAGAGACACTCAAAGAAGCAAGAATCAAAGTCTAAATTGAAAGGTCAATTTAGTTTGCAAGGAAGATTCTCAAGCCATTTCAAGAAGACCTTCAATATCTTTCAAAGGATTCACTCATCAAGAAGATAATATTGGTCATCAAAAATTTATATTGAAGACATTGTTGAAAGATACATCATCAAGTAACATTCAACAATATCCATCACCTTTGAAGACATCTATATTGGAGAATTCAACATAAGAATGAGTTTATAACTTAACCTTCATTAAGGAAGCTACTAGAAGGAGGAAGTCACCCTACTCAAGTAAGTATCTATGACCTTATCTAAATTTGTCAAAATGACTTATTGTAAAGAGAGAAACAAATTGGTTTGGTCATGAAACTTTAGTGCATGGAAGAAAAGGACAGATTTGAATGTAATTGAAATTGATGTTATGGGATACATCGAAGGATATTCAATTCAACCTTAGAAAGAAGAAATTATAGCATATATCAAATACATGAAGGGAGACATAAGAACCCAAAGGATTCTTATAGAATCTATAAAGGACTCTCTCATTCCCTATGTATCAAATCTAGAATACTTAAAATAAATATTTGACAAATTTTTGGAGCTATTCTTGAAAGGTTCTGTAGGGGAAATAATACCCCTGAGACAAAAAAATATACAAATTGAGAATTTCAAGAAAGAAAGGAATAATTCCATATCTTATGGAGACTTTCACAATACGAGATCAAATTTAGAAATTAGGAGAACTAATTTCTGATGGAGAAATACTCACTATGTTACAAAATTATCTACCGAAAGAATGGAGAAGTTTCACTTCAAGCATAGATGGGAAAGAATAATCCATGTCATTCGAGGGTCTAATTAAGATAGAAGAAACAAGAATGAAAGCCAAAGTTGATACATGATAAAGTGAAAGGAATCAAGCCTTTGCAGCCATATCCAGGAAGGAGGAAGATTCGGTAAATTTGGTCCTCAGAATAAAAGAAGAAATATGGAAAAAGCATGATTGGATGTAATGGTTTTAGGAATTATAAAAGGGATTGTACTAAATATATAAAGTACAAGAGAAAATTGGAAGAATCCCATGTCACAGATGAAAGAGAAGAACCCGATGAAAATAAATCTAAGAAAGAAGAAGCGAAATATCTCTATGATTGAGATCATATTTCTATTTAAGTGTTTTTTGTTGGTTGTAAAATAGTATGTTAGGAAGTAGTAGCGTCATGATTGAATCCAGGAAGGATAATTTGAATAAGAAACTCCTGAAAACCTCACTGATAAAAACATTGATGGAAGGAAGTCATCAAGATCAAGGATCATCATTCAAAAATAAATATGGAAACAAGTGTTGACATTGACTAGAAAGAAAGCAAAAGGTTTCATTGGGAATTCTATCTTGCAAAATTATAGGATTAGGAATTGATGACATATTGAAGAAGTAGGTCAAGGGAATGAATTTCTTCATTCTAGTAAAATTGCTGCAGGATGACTCAAAAGGAAAAGTATGAGGTACATATATCTATGTGCTAAAATTGGATGTTGTGAAGTCATTTCATATGGTTGCAGGTAATGGAATTCTATATTTAGAAGTATGATCAAAGGAAGGAGGATCTCTTCTAGTACACAGGTTGCCACTAAAAGATGAAAACAAATATGTCCTCATATGGATTATGAGTTGGTTTTATACAAACAAGGAACTGAATATTAGAAGCTCCTGGGGATAAATCTATGTGGAGAAACAAAGGAAGAGACCATGAAGTGAAACAATTTCAAGAGGTAGTGAGTCATACGGAATCCAAGAAGATCTGACTAGGAGATCTCCTTAGAAAATATGTGGACTTTGATAGAAGTATGGTAAACAAGAAGACCCTTGACAATACATATCTTTAGGAGATGTGTCAATCTGAATGAAGGATGTTGATGCCTACAGGAAGATGTCATGCTGAAATATCATCACTGAGGTATATTTTGATTTAAAATTTATTATGTATGTGTTTATTTGGATGAGTTTATGCATGGATCCCTATCATGTGGAATGATGTAAGAGACTTAGGAGATGATTCAAAGGAAAGTAGCATGGCATAAAGGTGGACCAGATGAGAAATAATAATGAATCACTTTCTAATGGTTGACATGACTCGTGGATTAAAGTGATGGATGATTTGTGCCCTATGAAGCCCAAAGTTGAAGATTTCTCAATATTGAAATCCATGATATCGAGGGAAGGAATTATTCATGAGAAGTTGGGTGTCTCACCATTACTGCTGCAGGTCCCTGGTTGAGAGGGAGCTTAGTGGTAAGTTTATTACTTGGAAGAAACTTGAAGTATGTCCTTCCTTATTTAAGAGGGAGTGACATACATGATTCTATAATTCATGTGTCATGCACTAGACTAGGACTAACAATTGTAAGTATTAGTGAAGGCCATGAGGAGAGAATGGATAAACACATCATTATGGTCTTCATGCGGAAGACATAATGGAGGATTGGGTAATTATATGGAATTTGATACTCTTTGAGAATGAGATAGGGAATTTAAGATAAGAGTCGTTGGGGATCGATATTCTTTGAGGGCTGGCTACCCAAGATAAGAATAGTCCAATAAGGTCATACTCTATGAACACTCGGGTGGAGTATGTACCTTGGAGAGACAATGATTATGGTGTCTGTAAGTCATGTGTCTCGCCAACATTATAGCCCATTGTCTCATTGAGAAATAGGGTTGTTATTGAAGACCTTACACTAGGACAATGCTAGTTGATATGATGCTATACATATGTGATTACCAATCTAATTATTCTTATGAGATTCTTCAGATTGAAGGTTACCATTGTTGGGAAAAATACTGAGAGGGGGGGGGGGTGAATCATTATTTTGAGCTGTCTGAAAACTTTTCACTTTTTCTTTCTCTTAAACCCATAAATTACTTTACTGAACCCAACTCGCATATAAATGTTGATATCCTTAAGAAAACTTGCATATGTCCAGAGATCTTATTATATGTTTAATTCTTTACATAGATCATTGCATCATTCATTCATCAGGTATTTAGTAAGCAGTAAGCATGTGTAGTAATAACAGAATAAACTATCACACATAAGCAACACACATGAACACCAGTATTTAAGGTGGAAACCCGATTCGAGAGAAAACCACCGATGTTGTAGTCTCTGTCTTCAATATTTATTATAAAGAAAACTTCTTACAATTTTGTACTGGCGCAGACTCATACCAGCACGCAAGCACCCACCTGCAGAAAGCTACAACCTTCTCTCGTTCTCCAGCCACTACTGGAAGGGAGCTCCAACCCCCTGATCTCATTTACCAGCCTCTCCTGGAAGGGAGCTACTACCCCCTACTCTTGTTTACCAGCTACCACCTCACTGAAGGCTTCGACCCTCAGATCCACTGAATCAAACTTGCATCAGGTCTTCATTATTTCTTTGTTGATCTTCCTAGAGCTTTATCACTTCCTCGATCAACTCCATAGGTGCATCATAGATTCAGCGTTATCAGACAATAGAGTTCGATCATACAGATATCTCATAAAGAGATTTATTTATTTAAAATCCCTCCGCATGCACATGTCGTATTGTGATTCTCATCACCTTATATAGTTTTTCACCTTTATTAAAACCATGATTCAAAACCATGAATCGCTAATGGTATTCATGGACGAGGTCAAAATAGATAATCCAGCAGGGTCTCCATAACTCACACTGTTCTATTGATCTTGGCAATTAAATAATTAATCTAATACTTTTGAGCTTAACTTTAGGATTAAGGTTAACCCTTCGTACTTTAGAGAAAAAATAAATTAACCTTATGATAAACCTTTGACCCCGGGCCCACAAATATAGTCAATAGCCAATCCAATATGCGCACGATACCACAAGTAAACTTCGCGCAAGTCCAGCGTCCGATCACCGTTAGATTAGCAAGCTTCCAGATCAACGGCGTATATGCATATCGCTTGACCTCTGATGCCAATCGTTAACGTGCGATGGCTCGTTGTATGTTGGTTAGCCTTCACGCATCTTTCTCGAATGACCACCGTTCGATGGCTTTCCTCCAGATCGACGGTTCACAGCAATATCGCTGGGCATCCAAGGTCAAACAATAACGCGCGATGGCGCGTAGTGACAGGCGGTTTTGTGGGGGTCCACCTTGCCATGTGTCAAGCATTCTATGGAATCGGAGCCAACCTCTTAAATACCACTTTCTCGTTGAGAGCGGTGCGATAAAAACCACAAACCCCCTTTACTGTTCACTTTTCGTGGTTCCGCCCTTCTACTCCAGGTTCCAATGCGCTTTTGTATTCATCCAATTAGATTTGTGGAAGATCAATGGTACTGCGGGGGTACAAACAGTCCAATAATTAACCCAACTGGTGCCTCCGCTGTTGACCCACCCATCGAGAGCTAACCACAGATCGACGGTTGTTGTTAACTGCGGTAGCAGAAGCCCAATGATCTTTCCATATAGAGGAGTGCCTCCATAGTACTCTACCTCTCTGTTTCTTTCGCTGATTGTGATATGCGATCGCATGTATCGCATCTTCGTTGCCTTTGCTTCAATGTACTACTTATCTCTGCTCCTGCACTCTTCCTCTGTTCTTCTCTACTAACCTTTGTTCTCTACTATCTCTGCTTCTTGTCTAATGTTGCTCCTTGCTTCTTTCTTTGCCTTGTTCAGATGCTCCTTCTTTGCCACTTCTTTTACCATAAATGACAACTTCATCAAGTAGGTTGCTATCAAGGATAACACATTCAAGATACCTATTTCCATCAATCTCCCCATGTCATTCTGTCTTCAATTTTTCTATATATATCAACCTTCCATTGCATGTTCAGAGTTCTACCCTATCACATTTCCGCTTCTAACTGCACATTCAAGTTCTTCATTAATTAGGTTGCCATCAAGGACAACACATTGCATCATATTCTCAACAATCTCCCCCTTTGGACTTGATGGCAACCATGATGGTGTTTGATCACCACAACAGATAGATACATTGATTATAACCATTATTAAAACACCATGATACTCTCCCCCTTTGACATCAAGGATAAAAGGGCATATCAAAAACAAAAGAAGGTTTTTCTTCCCTTGTAGAAAGAAGAGCTTTGTATATCTGAAGTATACTAAATTTATCATGCTCCCCCTGAGTTCATGCTGGATCTTCAACCATATTTTTCAAAGAGGTACATGACCTTTCCTATACCAATGACTCATACTTACACCAATGACCCAATCAAGTGGATTTACATATGTGACTCAAGTACCCAACCAAGTGGGTTTACAAATTTGAGGAAGTCCTCAAATGACTGAATATAATAATTTACCTCATAGGTCTCAACATACCTTTTTTTATCACATTATAGAAAAAATTATACAATCAAGACCAAAGAATCTAAAATATGAGATCAAACCACAGCAAATAATTAGAATGCCAACAATGTATCCTTTCCATATGACCAAATCTCCCCCTTAGCCTGTGCATCCTGAACACTTTCAACAGGAGCATATCCAATTTAATCTTCTGTATTTAAGTAGATTTGATCTTCTGCATGGTAGAGACTACTCCCAGCTTCTGTCTGAGATATTCGAATGCTTCCCTGGGTAAAGGCTTGGTAAATATGTCAGCAAATTGTTCTTTGGAGGATACATATTCCAACCTCACCTTTTGTTCAAGCACTTGTTCACGTAAGAAATGATACTTAATGGGAATGTGCTTGGTCTTGGAATGCATAACTGGATTCTTTGAGATACTGATGGCACTTGTGTTATCACACATTATAGATATAGGAGGTGAACATTTGATTTGAAAGTCTTGTAAGGTTTGCATCATCCAAAGAAGTTGAGAGCAACATGATGCAACGGCCACATATTCTGCTTTTGCTGTAGATAAAGCAATAGAGTTTTTCTTCTTGCTGAACCAAGATACTAATCGGGGCCCCATGTAGAATGCACCACCACTAGTTCTTTTCTGATCATCAACATTTCCAGCCCAATCTGCATCAGTGTAAGCATGAAGAGTGAGATCATTATTCTTTGGATACCATAGTCCAAAGTCTTGAGTTCCTTGTAGATATTTGAATATTCTTTTGACAGCCTAAAGGTGAGACTCTTTTGGATTAGATTGGAATCTTCCAAAAATCCCAACTGCATGCATAATGTCTGGTCTAGTCCCAGTGAGATAAAGTAGACTTCCTATCATAGATCTGTATTCTGGTTGATTCACTGTGGGAGAATCATCATGATAACTAAGATTACATCCGGTTACCATTGGTGTACTTACAGGTTTGCACTCTTCCATGCCATACTTCTTCAGGATTTTCTTAAGATATTTTGTTTGTGATAAGAATATGCCATCTATTTCTTGTTGCACTTGCAAGCCAAGAAAGAATGTTATTTCCCCAATTAAAGACATTTCAAATTCTTGTTGCATATCAGAAGAAAATTTCTGACTCATAGACTCTTCATTACTCCCAAAAATGATATCATCAACATATACAACCACAATCAATAGTTTATCATCTTTAGTTTTTGTGTATAAGTTGCTATTAGCAGACCCCTTTGAAAATCCTTGTTGATGAAGATATTTGTCAAGACGATAATACCATGCCCTTGGAGCTTGTTTGAGACCATATAGAGCCTTTTTAAGTCTACAAACAAGATTTTCATCATTTCCCAAAATGAATCCTTCTGGTTGTTCTATATAAACTTATTCTTCTAGATCTCCATTGAGAAAAGCAGATTTAACATCCATTTGATAAACTTTGATTTGTTGGAAGCTTGAAAAAGCAATAAACATTCTTATGGCTTCAAGTCTAGCTACAGGAACAAAAGTTTCTTCAAAGTATATACCTTCTTATTGAGCATACCCCTTGCAAACAAGTCTAGCTTTATTTCTTATAACATCCCCATTCTCATTTAACTTGTTTTTGAATATCCATTTAGTTCCAATGACATTTTTGTCATGGGGTCTTGGTACTAATTCCCAAGTGTGATTCTTTTCAATTTGATCAAGTTATTCGTTCATGGATTGAATCCAACATTCATATTTGCTCGCTTGATTGACATTGTGAGGTTCAATAGTGGATAGAAATGCCAGATAGCTAGAAGATCCTACAAGAGTCCTTCTTGTTTGTACACCTGATCCCTTATCTCCCAAAATTTGAGATTCTGGATGATTCTTTTGAACATATCTAGATGGAGCTTTTTCACATAAATCATCTTCGGGTTCTTCATTGGGTTCACTGTGTATATCATCCCTATTTGATGTAGAAGGATATATGTCATCATCATCTTCATCTGTTGTTTTTTTTTCTTCTTTTGGAGATGTAGGGAACTCATCAATAACAACATCAACACATTCAACAATATTTCGAAGTCTTTTATTGTAACATTTATATGCTTTACTCCTAGAGGAGTAACCAAGAAGTATTCCTTCATCTGCTCTAGGTTCAAACTTGCCAAGTTTTTCATCATTATTTTTTATAAAGCATTTTCTTCCAAAAACTCTAAAATGCTTCACAGTGGGAGGATTACCATACCATAATTCATATGGAGTTTTATCACTATTTACACGAACATGTGCCTTGTTGAGAATGTTTACTGCTGTATGTGCTGCTTCTCCCCAAAATGTGTCAGGAGTTCCGGAATCATCAAGCATAGCTCTATCCATTTGTTGAACAGTTCTATTCATTCTTTCTGCTACCCCATTTTGTTGTGGAGTGCCAGCTACAGAAAACTGTCTTTTTATGCCATGTTGTTCACAAAATTCAAGGAATTCATCTGATGTATATTCTCCTCCCCGATCAGATCTAAGACACTTTATTTTTAGATCTAATTCATTTTCAACTAGTGCTTTGAAGTTCTAAAATTTCTCAAATGCTTCGTCTTTGTGTTTAAGCAACCCAATCCAACACATTCTAGAGAAATCATCAATAAATAAGATATAGTATTGTTCACCACGTGGTGACTTTTTCCTCACAGGTCCACATATGTCAGTATGAATGAGTTCAATAGGATTACTTGATGATCCTTCCTTGGCATTAAATTGCACTGTGGTCTGCTTACCGAATTGGCAAGATTTGCATATGATACTTTCAGGTAGAGTAGTATTGGGAAGATCACAAACAGCTTTAAGTCTGCTTGATTTGTTGATTTGAGAGAAGCTCAGATGCCCCAACCTTCTATGCCATAGTCAATTTTCTAAAGATTTACTCAAGTAACATTGTTCTTTTCAGTTCTTCAATACATACAGGTTGCTCGGAGTTCTGTTTCCTTTTATAATTGTTTTACCTGTTTCAAGATCACGTACCACACATTCTTTTGAACTAAAGACAACTTCAGTTCCTTGATCACACATTTGACTTACACTTAACAGGTTATGCTTTAATCCATCCACATACGTGAAATTATTAGCTTTCACCTTTTCTTTTAGAAAAACAGACCCTTTTCCCTTAATGGCAACAGGAGTATCATTTCCAAATGTAACATTCTTCTCTTTTTCTAGAGCACTATATGCAAGAAGTTTTTTTTTGTTACCTGTCATGTGTTTAGAGTATCCACTATAAATGTACCATTGATTTCTTCACCTTCTGCAAATAAGGCTATGCCACAATTTTCAACCTGTAATTCCTTATTTTTCCGCACTTTGGAGCTTGAAGGATATTGCTCTTTTGGCTATATTTTTCTTCTGCATTCAGATTCTTCATGGCCAAAGTTATTGCAATAAGCACATTCAACTTCATTTTGAAGAGGAGAAAAGTTGTTATATGTATTCTTCTTTGTTCCAATATCAATCCTTTTCTTTCTTGCTTCTCTTGTCATGATGTTTTTATATGCAACACATTGAGCAGCTTTATGACCAAAATTGTGACATGAGAAACATTGTCCATTGAAGAAGAATTTTCTGTGAGCATGAAATCTTCTACTAAAATTTACCTGTTGATTGGAGATTCTTTGAAATGTATTCCTGTTAGTGTTCTTTGAATTGATATGGTCATGCTTAATCTGTAAAGATTCTTTATTCCCTTGCTAAGTGGCAGAATGTTGTATGCTGGCTGTAGTTGCTTTTAGATAATTTGGGCCTGAAGCTTGAGAAGATTCTCCGATATATCCAAGACCTGTCTTTATAAGAGGAGAACGTTGTACCTTGATAATCTCATCTAAGGTTTCAGATCCCTTAGAAAATCTAAGATTCAAAGTTTTCATTTTCTCAACTTATTTTCTTAGACTTACTATTTCACATTCTAATTTCTCATTGTGTTTCTCCTTTTCTTCAAGCTGATTTTTTAGAGTTTCTATGGATATTTTACTTTCTTCTAAGCATATCTTGAGTTGATTGAATTCATCAAGAAAATCATTGTCCTCTAAAGCATCCATAAAGGTTTCTTTTTCTTCTTTAGATTCCTTTTCAAATTCCATGAGAAGTCTAAGATCTTGTTCACATTCTTCTTCACTGTCAGATAATACATCACTGTCTTCATGAGTATAGTAACTTTTTCTAGTGCTAAACCGACTCTTATTCCTTCTTGATACTTCCTTTCCTTTTTCATGTGTTTCTTTGTGAGGACACTTAGCAACATAATGACCCACTCTTCCACAAGCAAAACATTTGAAAGGAATCTTACCTTTGAACCGTCCTGTACCAAGTTGGAGTTTCTTTACAATTTACCTCATCTTCTTCTGAGATATACCCTGATCCTTCTGTTTCTTGTACTTATTTCCCTTTTGTAGAAGCTCTAAAGACGGCTTCTTTGACTTCAAATGGTCCTCCTCTTCTCATTTCATATGCAGTTAGTATGCCATGAAGTTGCACCACAGTAAGATTTTGAAGATCCTGTTTTTCTTCAAGAGCAGAAATTTTTGACTCAAATTTTGGCGTTAGTGATCTTAAAAATTTCTCAACCAAGGTAGATTCGGTTATTGTTTCTCCCAGATTTCTCATACGATTTACAATATCATCAAGATGTAAAAAGAAATTGGCAATGCTCTCCTCGTTATGCATTTTTAGATTCTCATATTGAATTCTGAGAGTTTGGAGTTTAGCACTTTTTACCTTTTCATCACCTTCATAACTTAGAATGGTTTTGTCCCATATTGCCTTTTCTATATTCAGCTGCATGAATTTGATAAATTCTGATTCAGTTAGACTCCCCAACAGAGCATTGACCGCTTTTGCATTTGTTTCGTAATTCTTTCTTTCCGTTGGATCTGTTGGTACTGCAACTGGGTATTGATATCCTTGTTCAAATATAGCCCATACATCTGCTCCCAGAGACTGAAGATAGGATCTCATCCTTGTTTTCCAGAAGATTAAATTGTTTCTGTTGAAGAGTGGAGGCCTGATAGATGCTATTCCATCTTGATTGCTCATCTTGATTGATCTTCCTTCTAGCGGCTAAGCTTTTTCAGAAGGACCCGCTCTGATACCAATTGTTGGGAAAAATACTGAGAGGGGGGGGGGGGTGAATCAGTGTTTTGATAGAAGTATGGTAAACAAGAAGACCCTTGACAATACGTATCTTTAGGAGATGTTTCAATTTGAATGAAGGATGTTGATGCCTATAGGAAGATGTCATGCTGAAATATCATCACTGAGGTATATTTTGATTTAAAACTTATTATGTATGTGTTTATCTGGATGAGTTTATGCATGGATCCCTATCATGTGGAATGATGTAACAGACTTAGGAGATGATTCAAAGGAAAGTAGCATGGCATAAAGGTGGACCAGATGAGAAATAATAATGAATCACTTTCTAATGGTTGACATGACTCGTGGATTAAAGTGATGGATGATTTGTGCCCTATGAAGCCCAAAGTTGAAGATTCCTCAATATTGAAATCCATGATATTGAGGGAAGGAATTATTCATGAGCAGTTGGGTGTCTCACCATTACTGCTGCAGGTCCCTGGTTGAGAGGGAGCTTAGTGGTAAGTTTCTTACTTGGAAGAAACTTGAAGTATGTCCTTCCAGATTTAAGAGGGAGTGACATACATGATTCTATAATTCATGTGTCATGCACTAGACCAAGACTAACAATTGTAAGTATTAGTGAAGGCCATGAGGAGAGAATGGATAAACACATCATTATCGTCTTCACGCGGAAGACATAATGGATGATTGGGTAATTATATGGAATTTGATACTCTTTGAGAATGAGATAGGGAATTTAAGATAAGAGTAGTTGGGGATTGATATTCTTTGAGGGCTGGCTACCCAAGAGAAGAATAGTCCAATAAGGGCATACTCTGTGAACACCTGGGTGGAGTATGTACCTTGGAGAGACAATGATTATGGTGTCTATAAGTCATGTGCCTCGCCAGCATTATAACCCATTGTCTCATTGAGAGATAGGGTTTTTATTGAAGACCTTACGCTAGGACAATGCTAGTTGATATGATGCTATACATATGCGATTACCAATCTAATTATTCTTATGAGATTCTTTAGATTGAAGGTTACCATTGTTGGGAAAAATACTGAGAGGGGGGGGTGAATCAGTATTTTGAGCTGTCTGAAAACTTTTCACTTTTTGTTTCTCTTAAACCCACACATTACTTTACTGAACCCAACTCGCATATAAATGTTGATATCGTTAAGAAAACTTTCATATGTCCAGATATCTTATTATATGTTTAATTCTTTACTTAGATCATTGCATCATTCATTCATCAGGTATTTAGTAAGCAGTAAGCATGTGCAGTAATAACAGAATAAACTATCACACATAAGCAACACACATGAACACCAGTATTTAAGGTGGAAACCCGATTCGGGAGAAAACCACCATTGTTGTAGTCTCTGTCTTCAATATTTATTATAAAGAAAACTTCTTACAATTTTGTACTGGCGCAAAATCATACCAGCACGCAAGCACCCACCTGCAGAACCTTCTCTCGTTCTCCACCCACTACTGGAAGGGAGCTCCAACCCCCTAATCTCGTTTACTAGCCTCTCCTGGAAGGGAGCTACTACCCCCTGCTCTTGTTTACCAGCTACCACCTCATTGAAGTCTTCGACCCTCAGATCCACCGAATCAGACTTGCATCAGGTCTTCATTATTTCTTTGATGATCTTCCTAGAGCTTTATCACTTCCTCGATCAACTCCATAGGTGCATCATAGATTCAGCATTATCAGACAACAAAGTTCGATCATACAGATATCTCATAAAGAGATTTTTTTATTTACAATCCCTCTGCATGCACACGTCGTACTGTGATTCTCATCACCTTATATAGTTTTTTTCCTTTATTAAAACCATGAGTCAAAACCATGAATCACTAATGGTATTCCTGGATGGGGTCAAAATAGATAATCCAGTGGGGTCTCCATAAATCACACTGTTCTATTGATCTTGGCAATTAAATAATTAATCTAATACTTTTGAGCTTAACTTTAGGATTAAGGTTAACCCTTCATACTTTAGAGAAATAAAAAATTAACCTTATGATAAACCTTTGACCCCGGGCCCACAAATATAGTCAATATCCAATCCAATACGTGCATGGTACCACAAGTAAACTTCGCGCAAGTCCAGCATCCGATCACCGTTAGATTAGCAAGCTTCCAGATCAATGGCGTATATGCATATCGCTTGACCTCCGATGCCGATCGTTAACGTGCGATGGCCCGCTATACGTTGGTTAGCCTTCGCGCATCTTTCTCGAGCGACCACTATCCGATGGCTTTCCTCCAGATCGACGATGCACAGCAATATCGTTGGGCATCCTAGGTCGAACAATAATGCGCGATGGCGCGCAGTGACAGGCGGTTTTGTGGGGGTCCACCTCGCCACGTGTCGAGCATTCTATGGAATCGGAGCCAACCTCTTAAATACCGCTTGCCCATTGAGAGTGGTGTGATAAAAACCACAAACCCCCTTTACTGTTCACTTTTCGTGGTTCCTCCCTTCTACTCCAGGTTCCGACACACTTTTATATTCGTCCAATTAAATTTGTGGAAGATCAATGGTACAGCGGGGGTACAAACAGTCCGATAATTAACCCAAGTGGTGCCTCCACTGTTGACCCACCCATGGAGCACTGTCCATAGATCGATGACTGTTGTTAACTACGGTAGCACAAGCCCGATGATCTTTCCGTACAGAGGAGTGCCTCCGCAATACTCTGCCTCTCTATTTCTTTCGCCGATTGCGATATGCGATCGCATGTATCACATCTTCGTTGCCTTTGCTTCAATGTACTGCTTGTCTTTGCTCCTGCACTCTTCCTCTGTTCTTCTCTGCTAACCTTTGTTCTCTGCTATCTCTGCTTCTTGTCTAATGCTGCTCCTTGCTTCTTTCTTTGCCTTGTTCAGATGCTCCTTCTTTGCCACTTCTTTTGCCATAAATGACAACTTCATCAAGTAGGTTGCTATCAAGGATAACACATTCAAGATACCTATTGCCATTAATCTCTCCATGTCATTCTATCTTCAATTCTGCTATATATATCAACCTTCCATTGCATGTTCAGAGTTCTACCCTATCACAGTTCTGCTTCTAACTGCACATTCAAGTTCTTCATTAATTAGGTTTCCATCAAGGACAACACATTGCATCATATTTCCAACAACCATATACCATTATGAATACCTCCCTAGTTAAGAGGGAGTGTTGGAAAGTGTAACTAGGTTCGGTATTCATATTGAATATGTAATTATGCATTTATGTAATGAAGAAGACAACAAAATAAAATGTGTTTTTGTTATGCTTGCTTCATGGGTTTCATGAGCAAGATTTTTATTATAGGTCAAATGACTTCTTCTTGACGTCTTTTAGGGATTTTTCATCTTGTCATAAATTTACTAATTAAGAGTCAAGCATATGAAGAATCTAGTCAAAGAAGTATGCTCAATACCTTGTCATATAAGCCTTGAAGACACAACTCCATATGATCTCAAGACCAGTGTTGAACATATCCTCTAGACATCCAATGAGTAAGTGGACAAGTCGGCTCATATACCCCTGAACAAGTAGGCCTACACACAAATTGGAAGGTTGGCCTAAAATGAAGAAAGGATGTCACTATATAAGAATAGATAACTTCGGTAAAGTCTAAAATAGTAGTGTGTGTTAGTGTCCAATTTGCAGTGATCAATATGTACTCTTTCAAATTTGTCTAGTAGTGGTCATAGGTCAAAATTTTACATTTCCAAGTCAGTTTTCAAATAAAATTTTGGTCGCTGGATATGTCTAGGTTTTCAAAGGCTACTCCCTTCAATTTATTCATGGTTATTGTTATTTCATGAGTCTTGTCTTCATTATCATTTAGAGTCTTAGTGTTAGTATGAATATTTTGTCGAAGTGTACGAAAAAAAACCACTTTAGCTATGCATAACTTATAGCCCTAACAGCAAGTAAGGCTACCAATATCTTCAGATCTGCGGTTAGTTGTTCAAAATAATTGCTGCAAACATACAGATCTATACATGAAAATACATTAAGCAGTAAAAAGAAGATTTTGCTCCATGCATCCAATAGACAAGGCAAGAACCATATATTGAAAGAAATTTTTTGTATCAAGGGGCACCTGGGAGGAAAACAAGAAGGTTTATCCAATTCTCCTCAATGGGATGGGTTCTTGGAAGTCCTCAGCACTTCAGATCTAGCATTTCTCTCTCTTGTTGGTGTAGAAAACCTAGACTAAGATAGAACTCAAAGGGAGCTCACACAGCAAATAATGGTGATGAAGAATGTGACCAAGTGTATAGATCCAGAGTGATCTAATAGGCAACAAAAGGTGAAGAATGGTAGGAAAAACCCTCCTATTTATAACAAAATATTGGGTCATTCTAGATAATGTTAACCAAATCTAGATCCACCTTTTATGGAATATTTTATTATATTTGTTGGAGGGAAAAAGTATTTGACTTGGGTCAAATCCTTTTATTTTTCAATAATAAATAAATAAATGATTTATTTACCATTTTAAGGAAGTGGTTGAAGGATAATCAAATAAATAATGATTTATTTAATTATTTGTGGATGATTTGGTCATATTTAACAAGGAAAATTATCTACATAAGATTTCAATAATTATTCCTAGAAAATAATAAGATAAATAAAGGTTTATCTAATTAATTTCTTTGTTTTGGGTTAAACATGACTAGGAATAATAATTAAATTATGGTTTAATTAATTATTCCATGAGGAAAATCAAAGAAATATAGGTTTGTTTAATATTTCCCTTTGGGGTTTCCTATCTAGACCATAAACAACCTAATAAATGTGTTTTATTAAGTTATTTCACATATTGAAAGCAATTTTACTTAGGGTAAAATTGGTCTTACATGGTGTACTTGGGTCCATCTAATGAGAATAGGTTAGATGACCAAAAAATGGTGTAACACTTAGGTCAAGTCCTCATGTTTTCACCCAGGTAAGTGTCTAAGTGTCTTTCACTTCGCCACCATAAAAGTCGAAAATATATCATAAAGAAGGAAAAAAGAAGAGTCATTCATTTCCATCATACAAAACCATATTTAAAAGGGAGTTAGCTTAGGTTGGTGAATAAAAAGGATTCAATTTGTCTTCTTTTAAAATTTTGTTTCATTGTCATTTCATTCAAAAATAAAAATGTTCTTCAAAAGGGTCATGGTTTCACTAAATGACAAAAAATTGTTTTTATTGATGTTATAAAAAGGAAAAAAGTGATTCATTTCTTACATTCATAATACATTACCATTTCCAAAGGTGGAAGAAAAAGGGAAGAATTTGCAAAAAAATCCAACTGGCTACATTTCTAGAGGCTCTACGACGCTTCTGAAGCAGCTACGCGACGTTTCTAGGTTAGTGCGATGCTTCTGGGTATTGGTGCTACGTTTCTGGGTAGTGCTACCTCTCCACAGAAGAGTTCCACTTTTTTAGATTTTGGCTTCCAAATCAGCTTCCCAAGCTTCAAAATCCCTTTGGAAACCTCCCGTGGCCTCATATATAGTAAGTCGATACTTCCAAAGCTTTCTTCAAGTCAATTCATGGTTGTATGAGTGTTTTTCATCATTAGGGTTTTTCTCTTCTCCATTCTAGGGTTTCTCCTTTCTTAATTGGTTTAGGTCATTAGAGCCCCTTTTCTGTATCATCTAAACCTTCATTTATTCTTAACAAATCCTACCCTAAACAACCCCTACCACTCACAAGCCTCCTTATCATTTTTTCATCAAAACCTTAAGTCCTCACTACACTTCCACAACAAAATTGAAAAATATCCTTGTTTTCATGTTTTGACCCATCTCCCTATACTAATGTCAATAAATTCCACCAGTATTCTCAAGATAACACATTACCCTACTGTCTCAAATGTATTGGGAATTTTCCTCAACCTCCTTATACCCCATCACAACCCCTAAACCTATCCTATCTATAACCCTTGTTTTTCCAAATTCACTCATCCCTACCTACTCATTTCATCTAGGAGGGTTTGATTGTGTTCACAATTACTATAGAGGGTTAAAATAAAGTTCAAAAGGGAGGTCACCACTCTATATTTGAGCCATCCACATTGAAATAACTTAACTCTCCCCATATTCCAAGAGATGTTTTGAAAATACTAGATGCTTGAGATTTTGTGAGAAAATTATGGAGGTAGGATGTCATGCCTTATTGACTACCCTTTTTTCAACCAACTTCAGTAGATACAAGGCCACCATTGAAGGCATTGAATTCAATCTATCAGTAGAGGCCATCACTTTAGAAACATGTATTCCAAATGAAGGAGAAGTCAGGTTCAAGGGCATGGAATTGGACCTTGAAAACTACCCAATTTTTCTAAAACCACATTGCAGAGATGAACCTGAGAATGCTTTCCATTTCAGGCATCTACTTGACAATTATGCCCCATTAATGAAGCTAATTATGAATTATTTCACATGTGAGGGAATATTTTCAAGATTGTGCCAATACCATTTCAAGTATCTAATGCACTTTACAACTACCAAATCTCTCATTTTCTCAAATTATCTATTGAGGAGTTTGGTCAAGATGGCGGAAAAAGTACAAAGCAAAGTCATAAATCCTCATCCCAGTCTATTTCACCATGGTTGGCAAAGATTATTGTTATGCACCATCTCTCAGCAAAAAACATGACCTAGGAATTTTTCATGGAGAAAGTAGCATCAACTCCTACTACTATTCCACCCATTGTTCATATCACAACATCAGTACAACCAAAGGAGGTTGGCTCTTATAGCATCTAGGATTAGATTTCAAAAGCACCTAGGGTTGAGATCAATCAAATCTATGAGAAAGGAAAGATAATAGTGTTTTCTCCCTAGACCATTAGAGGTGTATTGGCACCTAAAACTACACCTAAGCAAAGTGAAAATGTGGATCAACCACCTAGCCATGATGGTGAGTCACCATTGTAGCACTATGATGAACACACGCCCTTAGATGTTGACATCACAGAGAAGCTTAAGGATAATTCATTTGAGGAAATCATTGAAGAGAAATATGAGGAAATAGCAAAGTTGAGGGAGGTTTTCTCAATTTCAAACTCTCATATCACTTTCCTACAATAAGAAAAGTTTCAGCTAAAGGTGAAATTGTTCCTCCAAGACAAAGAAAAGGTACATGTTGATGCAGAAAAAGGCAAGGGAAAAGAGATTGCAGATTATGATCAGCTGGAGGATGCAGAGGTTAGCACAAAAGTAAGAATACCAAAGACAATAGGCCTCAAGAAGTTCCTTTAGAGAGAAAGAGAGCCAACAACTCCTAAATCAGGTTACCAGACTTTTGATTAGTTAATTATTGATGAAATCAATCAAGACAGAGAGTATTGGCTTGATAGGGTCAATGGGAACCTTCAGAAGCTGCTGAATAAAGCTTAAAATAAAAATAATCTCCAGATACATATGGCCAATCATTATTGCGGCAAGAACAAAATTTCAGAAATCAAGCTTAAACAAGTGAAAAAGAATCTTAAAGTGGCTGAAATGAAGCTCAAGGAGAAATATAACTTAGACCTCCTTGCTGAGGCATCCATGGCTATTTAGCCCATCCTCCATAGGTATTATAGAACCAATTTTGGACAATTTTTAGCACTTTTTGTAGTTTTGATGATTTTTGCACAAATCTGGAAAATTTGCCTCCACAGAAACGTCGCGTCGAGGCGCGACACTTTCTCTTAGAGTGTCCAAATCAATTTTTTCTTACATGGATGGGTGTATATTGATGAGTAAATGTCATATATGGAGTTTTTTTCCATGAAAAGCTTTGGTTTTGAAGAAAAATGAAAAAAACACCTCATTTTTATGCTTTTGCTATTGTTTTGGAGGAGACGTGGCGCTTCTGGAGTGAGGTTGGGAAAAACCACTTTTGGAGGCCTTCCTATGGGTGTTTCCAAACAGTTAGGGTGTTTTGGAAACTAGACTCACAGTGCTACTCAGAAAAAATTTCATATTTGTATGTGGATGCTCCTAAGTTGGTCAAAATCATCCCTCAACTGGCGCGATGCTTCTACAAAACGGGCACGACATTTCCACTACAGGCGCGACCTTTGTGCATAAGATTCCTTTCAGACAACTATCTTGCCCAGAAAAATCCATAAATTTGATGCTAGTTGTCCCATGAGGTGGAAATAGATGTGTTTGAGTTTTTTTATGGCTATATGATGAGGAAACATGTAATTTAATGAAGGGGACACACACTCCTAGTCTTTAGCTAAATTTCAGGGATTAGTTTCTAACTTCCCTAGATTATAGGAAGTGACTCATATGATGTAATTATGATGCTTTTTGGATAGGATTTCGACCCTATGAGGTGTCATGAACTCTATTTTCTATAAGTAGTCCACCTCAATTATTTTGAGAGCTTGTATAGTTGTTATTTGCAGTGGAGCTATTGTACAAGCTCTTACTAATGAAATCAAGGACAATGTTGCAGACATAGTGTTGAGACTCCTGTGGTATGCCTTTGAGCATTTGTTTTTCTATATAAAATCATGATTTTGAATGTTATGTTACTAATATTTCACATATATTCTTATTTATTCTAAGTATTATCATTTTATTGACAAAAATCATGCTTTCCATGCTCTATTTATATAATATTTTCATGAAATTGTTTATGTTCTTCTGATGAATGAATTTGGTTTCTTGATCATTTTGACTCCATCTCAGTTCACTCCATACAAAATGAAAAATTAATCATGCTTATTAGCTTACCTACCTAGCCTCACCCTTACCTATGCAACTAAACCTTTGAAATTAGACCAAAACCCTAGATCTAGTTTCCTAACTGTCATCCCCATCTAGCAAAACTCCAAACAAAAAAACACCCTAATCTATTGAGCATAATATATAGCCTAAAACATTATAGTAAGTCATACCTTTGACTGCAAAGTGACATTGAGAGATCCATCTCTAGTCTTGATAGGGCTAGCTACCTGACCTAAAGGTTGGTCTATGGTTACCTTCCTTCAACTCCATTCTCAGCCTTGGGAAGCAGGGGGGATTGATAACAGTGCGGATCACAAATTCATAAGAACAGGGTTATATAGTAAAGATCCTAATTGGAAAAGGTGCGAAAAGTTTCATTGTAATCTCAGAGACTATTATGTTATAATACCCATGCAATCACAGAAGTCCGAGAACTGTTTCAGAGTAGTGTTGTTCATTTATGTTCTGTGTCAAAGGTGCAGAATAAAGTCATAGAAAGGAATTTATTGAAGAGCAAAATAGAAGACTATTAGAGGAAAATAGAGACCGAGTTTCTCTAAAGTGAAAATTGTAGAACAATGGATAAGAGGAAGATAGAAAGGAGAATGCCGTGGATACAAGATTTGTGTATAAATGGAAGACCAGCCAGCAAGGTTGAGTGAAGGTGCAAGGTGTGCACAAGAATTTCCATAACCAAGTGCTAATGTCTTAGTAAGGTTCACATACAACCAAAGAAGGGAAACACAGTGAGAGATTGATATCTCTAGTATTGGTGCAAAAAGGTGCATAATGGTGTAGGACGATGCATGATAGAAGGATCATCTCAAGGAGTCGATGGATAATTAGTGACAAGGTCTTGGAGGCAACATAGGTCAAGGGTCTGAGTCATGGTCATGGTACTTGTCAACCGAAAGTCTATAAGAATAATTTATTGCGGGTTTTCCTCTCCAAGAGGGAGAGGTTTTGGTCCTTTCTTGAAGAGCCTAATTTGTGTCTCGTGTGTTTTGGTAATTGACTTGATGAAAGACATAATAAGATAAGAAGTGAAGACATAAGTAAAAGAAGTAAACTCACAAGTAATTATCAAGAAGATAATTTGAATTATAGCTAGCCCTACCTAATTTTCAACACTTAGCACCCAACTTCCTTGGTGGAAAATAAGGTGGAAGCATAGAGGGAAGTTCTACGCCCTTTGTATCCATATGTTGCATCTCAATTTATTCCTCATTGTTGTGGATTTGTAATATTCCTACTTTAGCAAGCAACTAAGGGGAATATTAATTTTTGATTTTTGCACCTTGTATTTGGATAAATGGTTAAGGAGGCCCATGCACAATAAAATCATGAATAAAACCCATCATAATGTGAAAGGAGATAATAACAGTAGCTAGATTTTACACTTGTGTGTGTGAACAGGGGCAAATGAATGTGGACATAGTCAAGTTTGACTAAGTCAACATGCATGCATGAAGAAGAAGATATCAGAAATATATCTAGTTTAGTGTGAACAAGGGTCAGCATAGACAGACATTTGAGAGCTAGATTGGAGGCACTTGAGTGTGAAAAGGGATGAGGTAGATTGAAGACGTCAACCTTGACCAAATCACAGCACCGTCCAGATACATTGAACCTCCTTGTTGATCAACGCAGTTTTAGATGGAATGTCTTCATGTGAAAGGAGCTAGAGTTTTGAAGGTGGTTTATGGTTTCTCAAGATCTCATCTTATAAAAGGAAGGGGAAGGCTCCAGAGAGGGTTGTTCATGATATTTGATTTTGATGTCTGTTTATACAATTCGAGTTCTCTTGGTTGTTTAGCAGAGACTTGTGAGGATTTCCTGTTTAGGGATTCTCTCTCCTTCCATTGAGTAGCTCTTGGAGGGAATTGTACTTCTCTTCCAATATTAGGCATATGGCCAAGATCCATATCCTTTAGATAGCGTAAATCCTATTGGGTTTTACTTGTTTCAGTGAGCTGCAGCAAGTGGAGACTAGATCTATTCAGATCTAGACTATATTAGTGACTCTTCTCAGTGAGTGAGTCTTTTATCCTCCTGGAAGAGTGTATTAGCACTTTGGGATGATATTCAGATCTTGGCATGTGTCTAATCTATTCTACATCTATTCCAATGCATTTATTTGCAGGAACTCCATTATTTTTTTCAGTGTTGCTGCAACAGGGTTTATACCCTTTCTTTTTGAGCTTGTTCCTTGGAGGAAGGGCCAACCCTTCTCCTGGAAATAATTGTACTTAATTATTCTTCTCTCTCATGTATTATTCAGATATTTTCTTATAAAGCTGAAGTTTACTACATTTTATAGATCCATATTCTATAGATCTGTCATTCTCACACTTGTACTCTCATGAAACCCTTGTCGGGTCACTTATAAAATGTGTAAAAGAGATTGATACTCTATTTTTCTTCATGATATAATATAATACAATCAATACTGGCTATTTCCATAATATTTTATCATAAACCCTCTGAAAAAGATGTTTTGAAGGCTTCAACAAATTCTGCATTAGCTAAGTCATGGGGTTTAGGCCTTTTTGTGCCATACCGAGACAGGGAGATCTGTTTAACATAGCTATAGTGCTTTGTTTTTTATGAAATTTGATATGTGAGTCCCATATAACATATTATAAGGGATACAACCGTAATTTTCCTATTTTTTTACGCAGATCTTTGAAATTAACCTTTTTAGGGCTTAAATTGCTACTTTTCCCCACTTTTTGGGTCCTAAAATGAAGAAGAAGTTGTTTCTATAACATAAAATAATGAAAATGTGTTTCTTGACACATTATATGGATTAATATCTTGCTTCACCTCCAGAATTGTGTTTACATATTGCTGCAGTCCCATTATTGGGCATTTTCCGGCCATTCTAGGTGTGAGAGGCTTGTTTATCTCACCTAGTTTGCTTGGTTTCTAATTTCCTCTTGGATTTGAATCTTATATTATTAGATATAATAGATACAAGGGCTAATATTTTTTTCTGTAGCATACATTCCTGAAAAATTCATTTTTCAGGCATGCCTTGATAGCAATCCCAATTTGGGGATATTACAGTGGTATCAGAGCATGATCTCTGGCTCAACCTGTGAGATCCAGTTGTTAGCCAGCTATAAATTTTTTTATATCAAATGTTGGCTAAAACATTTTGGAAGTCTTCAAAGAACAAATTTTACTGTTAAAAAGTGTTACCTCTTGAAGACTCTTGAAGGCCTCATGCCTCTATCCAAATCTTCACTGCTGTGCTCATTTTACACTCAGAAATCCCGTTGATTTCTGAGACAAAATACTTATGCAAACTCCCTTTCCCATTCCTTTCCTCTTTCTAAACTAACCTTATTTTAACCCCTTCGTTCCCCATGAAATCTTTCATTTTCATCTTTTTCCCCCTTTTCCTCCATCGAAACCCCTTTGATAAGGTTCAAGACCCTTTCTTTGCCTTATCAAAACCCCCCCAACGTCCATTAAAAACATTGAAATTGCACAAAAATCACATTTTTTATATTATAGACTTAAGCCCCCTTGGGCTAAGTCTTTAACCCTTCCCCTCCATATGCCCTAGTGCTGGAACCAAGCGCTAAGCCTTTAAGCGCTTATCGCATTACAAAGACCCGAGTGCGCAAATCTTTTGCCATGATAAAAGCTTCGATTGTGATTGGCCCTTCATTCGTAAATCTCCGATCATATTTTTATTCCATATAACCCTAGTGCCCTCAATCAGGCGCTAAAACACTGTATAAAACCACTTACCCAAAGCTTTGGTCTAATGCACCCATATAATTATTTTTCATTATATTAAAAGAAAGGCCGGAAGCGGTTTTTATCGCACCACTTTTGAGAGGGAGGTAGTTTTTTCCATTTGGCAGCGATGCCATCCACCGGCCGACATGTGGCCTTGAGCAAATTTCAAATACCGCCCTCATCGCGCATTAAAAGTCGGATATGGGCCTGACGCGATATTAGCGTCCACCGTCCGATCTGAGGCCAACTCATCGGACGGTAATCGCCCTCTAGAGAAGCCCGTGTGTTACTCCAAGGTACGATGCATTTTCATTGAACTTCTCCGCCGTCGATCTAATTTGCAGATCGACAGCCCAAGCTCGATCACTCTGATTCTTCACCCAGTCAGCAGTTACAGACCCAAGGGTTCTTATTCATCCTAATTTTATTAGAGGCTTGAAATCCGGTCATATTTTATAAAGGTTTTTGGTGCCTGTTCTCCACCGTTGATCGCGTAGGCCGATCTCATCCGAAGGCTTGCATTTGTCCTGATCCCCAAACTTGATTTTGTGACCATTTTTATCTAAAACAAAGGTTTTAATCCATTTTTTCCATTTTTCCAAAAAATGATTTGTTCGCTTTGACTTTCAGCCTCCGCTCCCGACCGTCGATCTCTGTGTGATCGACAGCTCTGATTTAATTCCTCCTCCTTTTCCTTCGGACCCCTTCTAATCAATCTTGACCTTTGGATGATGCCATCCAACGGCCATGCTCTCCCCACATGTCCTATGAAGCAGTAAACCTATATATGCAGGATTTTATAACATTGTTCATATTTTGCAGGGTTCCAGTGGTTTTTTCCTCTATGTCTGAAGAAAATTCAAAGGCAGAGGGTGACGATCCTCCCGCCTTCGATTCATAAACGGGAATCATTCGCAGGTTTCAACTCCACATTTCATCAATAATTCATGAGGCATTGATGCCACACGACCCCTGCGCAGCCCTACACACCAACAAACACAGTGAATCAGGCACAAATCAAAGAGTATCAGTGTCGAAGACAGGAATACACCAAAACAGAAGATTAAAGACAGATCTTTGGGGATTACATCTAAGATGGTTTATCAAAAGCCTAATCCCCAATTAAAACACAGTTAAAAGAAAAATAATAAAGGTTCATCAGACAGAAAGCCTCCACCGCCACATTTGAGGCAAATCGATTCCTCCCAGCTACCACATTGCCACTTGTACCTCAAAGCATTCATATCAGAGGCCGAAGTTATTGATCAGGATCAGATATTTGTCTCAAACGCAGCCAGAGATTAAATTCTGCCAAGGAACTTAATGTAAAAAATATCAGCAGAGTTACTTTGACACAACACAGAGCCTCAAAAGTCAAAAAGAGCTCCCACCGAGCTTAAATCTTAATGTAAACTATTTAATACAGAGGACACCTATGAAAGCTTCTTCATCAAGCCCCCCAAAGGCCGAGGAGCCATTAAGTCTATATTAATTTTTTTTGAAGATCTTTTATCAGATCTCACCTCCTCATTATTCTATAAATACTACTGGAGAAGATGAGAGAGGGGTTGGTTGATTTGGCTACTGAACATTGAAATGTAATTGAGCTTGAGACTTCTATCTGTAAATAGTGTTCATTGGCTCTTGGAGCTCAGCTTGTAATAGATACGTTAGTCTGGGAGGTGTAGATGACTGCTACACTAAAGCATTGGACTTAAAGCTGTAACTGGTTTGGAGCATCAATACAAGCTGATTTATGGGATCCCGGTCTATGTTGACAGTGATGTTTTTCTCATTGTAACTTGTTATTTTGTTTTTGTTTTCACTGTGTTTCATCTTCTCTTATAAAGAACAACATGCATGGAGTTAGGACCTACTGTATACCAGTACCCTTCTCTGACTGAAAATCTTTATCTGAATGTTTTCTTCCAATCTGTGTTATTTGGGAATGATTAAATTCAGTTTAAGCATAGGAATGTTGGTGTTACCTTATCTTATTGTCTTAGCTGAATATTATTCTTAAATGTTATGTTTAGTATTAGTTAAGTAGAGATGAACTAAGGAATATATGGTGTGCCCTGGTCCTAGTTTTATCCCCAAAGACTGTCTGAATGTTTCCCTTGGAATGTGTTGAAAGCTAGCTAGTTTAGAAGTACTTCTTATACCATTCTTTGTTATCATTTGTGTTTCCCCTGTTTTTAAATGTTTTCTATTGAAAGCGTATCAAAGGCTGGCTAGTTTAAAAGTACTTACTAGATCCTAGTTTACTTTCATGTCTTCTTAAGTGTATGTCAAAAGCTGGCTAGTTTAAAAGTACTTACCAGATCTTAGGCTGCTCTTTGTTCTTCATCTGTTTAATTCCCCTTCTTTTTGTATCATTTCATTCCATAAATCAAACTTTAAAGAGATCCTTAGACATAGATGACTTGCCCCATGGACTACTCTTGCCTCTTGTTGTTTCAATTAAACCCTATTATGACTCCACAGCCCAATGGACTAAAACCTGTAGTTATCTATCTTCCTAGCCAAAGCTTATTCTATTTTCTTGCAACTTCTCACCTTTTAAACTCTTTGCATTTAGAAATTTTCACCTCAAATAGTAATCATGCTCAACCATCCAAAAACAAACAAAACCCTTGGCCTTCATAACTAGCCTAATATCATTACCCAAAACTTCAAAGACAAATCAATCTTTGCACTTATTGGAGAGATCCCTCTCTGGATTCAAGAGGGCTAGATCCTAGAATCCCAAAGTGGTTGAAACGATGTTTCTCCCTGCGGTCAGACTTTTGTCAATCTTGCTGATTACGGGGAGCTAACATTTCTAGCGACTCCACTGGGGACCGAACCCAAAATCAATTTCATTTTAAGGTAACCATAGGATATCAGAGATTTGTTTCAAAGAAACGTTTTCTATATTAACCAGCTAAGCCACCAGGAACTAACATTTTTGGCAACTCTGCTGGGGACTCGAACCCAGAATCTCTGGTTCCCTTTAAAAACGTCATAAAACTTTGTGAGTTGAAAGTAGCCTTTTCAAGCACTACCAAGAAATGGTAATCATGATGAAACTTGTTTGAATCAGTGACAAACTAGGTAAACCCTAGGATTCTCATGAGTCTTTATCTAACCTTGAAAAATCAGCTAGCTTAGCCATAAGAGTAGACTGTCTTTGTCTCATAACCGTAGCTAAGTTTTGAAACAGAGTTAGGACATTCTTAGAAACCACACAACTGAAAAATAATTCAGAAAACCCAAAAATATTTCAGATTGGTATCCCATAAACATGGTGGTGGACCATAAAACCTTTTACCTCTGAAAAGGAGCTAAAAGCTTCCACTTGGTGACTCCACAATCCTGAGCAGACCTTAAGACTCCACTGGGAAGAACCCTTATCATTGTAATATCATTCAAACTCAGTTAAAGGATTGTAGGATTAAAATTTGTGTAAAAAAACTAGTTAACCTCTTAAAGACTATCATACCTGGCTGAAATTTCTTGTTTATTTGGGTCTGAAAAACACAACATAGTGGCTCCTAGAAATATTCACACTAGAGCCTATCCTAAACTTGATCCACTTGAGATAGCTGATAACCCAGAAATTACCCTTAGGAAGTCTCCTAGGATTAAATTATCAACTGTTTCAGATCACCCTTGAGAGCTAATTCAGTCCCTGAAAATCTTTCAGCTCTACAACAATCCCAAGTTGACTTGGTAAATCCCTTTAGAAATAGGTCTCTTGGTGATTTAGATCAGTTAGATTCTGAGTCTTCACTTTCATCTCCTAAAACAAGTGAACATCCTGGTAGCAGAGAAACAACACCTCCTAATTTACATTTCCTTCACAACTTAGGTGTCTCTCACCCAATATTTGCTTGGCAATCTACTACCAGTCCATCCACTTCTGCTCACCCTACATCCATTTTCCAAACCACTCCACTTCAGCCCACTTTTCCTTTTGTTTATCCACCCCTTTTGAATCCACCCCCACCGCATATCATGGCAGCATGGTATTCTCCCTTAGTCCTTCCTGTACCATTATTCAATCTCCCATAGGACTATCAGTCCAAAATTCCATTATATGATGCTGGTAATGCTACAACTGCATCACAACATGTGGATAAGATGAATGACTACTTTGACAAAAATTAAATTGATGATGATTCTATCAAGCTTAGATTATTTGCTCAAAGTCTGGGGGGAGAAGTAAGAAAATGGTTTAAAGGTTTAACCCCCCATAATATAATGATCTGCTAGCCTTCCATCAAACATTCTTAAAAAAATGGGAAGTGAAGAAAAACCCTCTCCAAGTCCTTTCTGATTACAAGAACCTCCATAGAAACACTGGGGAAAGTGTGCAGGCTTATTGCACTAGATTTAACAGTGTGTATAATGCCCTTTCCCCAGATCTAAAACCTCCGCAAGCCTCAACTTTAAACAAGTTTCCTAAAGGGTTTGACCCTGAGATGGCCTATCAGTTGAGAGAGAGAGATCCTGCAACTCTTGAAGAGATGAAAAAAGGAGCTCTTGCTGTGGAAGTCAACTTGATAGAGAAGAGAGAAAGAATGAAAAATGAGAAGAGAGTGTCTTTTAGAGAGGAAAACACACCTTCTACTTCCAACTCAAAGATGGAGAGAATGATGGAGGAGATGATGAAGAAAATGAGCATCCTTGAGAGAGCACAAGCCAGTCAAAGCCAAACTACTCCTCAAAATAGAAACCAGAACCAGAATCAAAATTTTAGAAGGAACCAACCTCCAAATAGACCTAGGGAAGATGATCAACAGATCACTCCTCCCTTTCATCAAAACTATGTAAGTGAGGTTGAGTAAATAGATGAGATAACAAAGGAAGATGATATCAACATGCTGGAGGTAGATAATGACGACTTTGAGATTCATTACGATAGAAAACAAGGTCTATACACGCCTTATGATGACAAAAGAGATGATGATGAAAGTTATTATCAAGATATGGAAAATTTCATCCTATAATCTCAAAGAGAATATGACCTTAGAAGCAAAACCAGTCAACAAACCCCTGACAACAAAACCTCTGATAAATCTTCAGAAAACAGCACTGCAACCAAGCCCAAAGTTGCCAAACAAAAGGACAAAACAGTGGCTATTAATTCTGACAATGGTAAAGAGAAAAGCACTCAAAACAATGAAAAACAAAGTGCAGACATTAGTAGTACTAACATCTCAGCTAATACTCCTATTAAAACCACTTTGTCAAATGTAAATAGGACAAATCAACAAGCTGATATTGCTGATAGAGTGACAACTAATAAGGCCGAGACCAGCACTTTAAAGAGTCAAATTCCTTTCAGCCTGGAGCAGGAAATTTCAAAGATCAAAATCTCTATTCCCTTGACTGAGTTAGTTTCCCAGCACGTATTTAGGACCCAAATTTTGAAGGATTTAAACATAGAGGACTTTAATGACACAGTCAATATTAACAATGATCAACCAGAGCTGATTTTTGGCCCTAAGATTGAAGGTAGATATGAAGAGGGACCTGCTCCTCCCTTTTATGTAAGTTTAAATGTTCATGACAATATTTTGCATAATGCTATGCATGATTCTGGGGCTTCTCATAATTTAATTCCTAAAGTTGTAATGGAGAGCCTTGGTCTAGAAATCACCAGAACTTACAAAGATCTTTACTCCTTTGACTCGAGCAGAGTAAAATGTTTAGGATTAATCAAAGACCTCTCTGTTAACTTAGCCCAAATTCCAGCCAAATGCTTAGTAATGGATATTGTTGTGGCTGATGTGCCCCCAAAATATGGAATGCTATTATCAAGATATTGGGGGTCTAAGTTACAAGGGACTATGCAGATGGACATGACCTATGCGACTATCCCTGTTTTCAATCAGACTAGAAGACTTTACAAGGAGTTCCATATGCAATACACAGTTACAAGCCAAGACAGACCACAGAACTCTCCCCTTTTTTCTGTAGACACGGGCCTGGATTCATTTATCCTTTTCAATGATGAAACTTTTAGTGAACAAGTGACCTTGTCTAATTTAATGACAGATAGAAAGGAGGAAGAAGATAATGTAGCAATATCAGAACAGTTTGCTGAACTTGTAAACTCTGGCAAACAAAACACAGGTCTTGAGCTACAAGTCATGATTCCATTACTCTTAAACCTTGACAGTCGAGCAAGCATCCCTCCAATAAACGAAAATCTTGGGGAATCAAAACAATTACAACTAAGTGCGGATATTCCACAACAATCAGGAAGCACCTTAGTTGAAGAGGACAGTATCCAGGATGAAACCAAAAATAGTCCTCTGTGGAGTATGTTTTTTGATGGATCCTGCACTAGGAACAATGCTGGTGCAGGTGTCTGGATTTCCAACACTGAAAACAACCACACAGAAATCATTTCCTGCAAATTAAACTTTCAGTGTTCCAATAACATAGTGGAATATGAATCCCTTCTCTTAGGCTTACGTTTGTTGAAAAGGTTAGGAGCCAGAAGAATCAATGTGTATGGGGATTCAGAGTTAGTCATTAGGCAAGTCAATGGGGAGTATAACGCAAATCATCCCAGACTTAAGGCCTACCGAAACGATGTCATGGACCTTTTAAAAAAATTTGAGCAGTCCAAATTGATTTTTGTCCCGAGAAAAAGGAATATTGTCGCCCACAATTTAGCCTTTGCAGCTAGAACATGTTTAACGCCATATGACACCAAAGATTGCACAACTCAGATAAAATTTATACCAGCCGTGCCTGATAATGAAAAGTATTGGCAGGTGTTTGACGAAGACAAACAAATAGAAGACTTCATGAAATTCAGAAATGAATTCGAACTAAATAGTTCGGACTCAGATTATGAAACAGACTGCAGTGAAGAAAATTTTCGTGGTGAAGAAGAGCCGTCTCCTGAGCTTGTCGATATTAATCTTCTGATTGGAAAACTTAAAAACAAAATAGAATTGAATGCAGAGTTAGAAACAGAGGAGTTAGAAACTCTGCACTCTAAAGATGAAAGTTTGCCTAAGGGTCTAGCCCCTTTAGAAGAGTTGTTCGATTTTAACGATGTGGAAAATAAACCAAAACTAGAACTTGTAAAGACTGAAGTGGAAGAGTGAAATATAGGCAGTGAGAAAAAACGGAAAATTATTAAACTGTCTAAAAATTTACTAGCTCACATTAAGCTCAAATACATAGAGTTGTTTAAAGAATTTTCTGATGTTTTTGCGTGGAGTTACAAAGATCTGAAATCCTATGACACTGAAATAATATAGCACAAAATTCCCCTCAAAGAAAACCAAAAACCATTCAAACAAAAACTGTGCATAATTAACCCTATTTAGCTGCCTCTGGTTGAGAAGGAAATCATGAAAATGTATGATGTTGGTATTATTGTCCCTATTAAATACTATGAGTGGGTGTCTAATCTGGTGTCATTTAGGAAGAAAACTGGAGAGATCAGGCTTTGAATAGAATTTAGAGACTTAAACAAAGCTTCATTAAAAGACAACTACCCTTTACCTAATATGGATCATATTTTACAAAGGGTGGTAGGGTCTAGAAGAATTTCTTTGCTGGATGGCTATTCAGGGTACAATTAGATCTTATTTCACCCTGCTGATAAGTTAAAGACAACCTTTAATACACCATGGCGCACTTTCATGTATGTGAAAATGCCTTTTGGTCTAATGAATGCTGGAGAAACTTTTCAAAGAGCTATGGACATAGCATTCTCGAAAGAGCTGGGCTACTTCACCATTATATACCTCGATGATGTCACTATGTTTTCAAAAACAGATGAAGAGCACTTGGCACATTTAAGAATAGTCTTCAAGAAATGCAAAAATTTTGGGATATCTTTAAACCCTAAGAAAACACTATTTAGGCTCCAAGAAGGTAAACTTCTTGGGCACATTATTTTAGAAGAGGGTATTAAGATTGATCCCAAAAGGATTGAGGCCATATTGCAAATCTCTCATCCTAGAAACATCAAAGAGTTGCAATCTTTCATTGGAAAGATTAACTTTTTGAGAAGGTTCATCCCCAACTTGGCTGAGCTTCTTAGAAATATCACAAACATGTTGAAGAAGGATCAAGGGGTAAAATGGACCTTGGAAGCAAAGACGTCCTTTGAGCTAGTGAAACAAGCATTAACCAAAACAATGGTTCTAATAAGTCCTGATTTTTCAAAAGATTTTTATATTTTTTCATTCGCATTAGAACATACCATAGCTACTGTCCTTTTACAGAAAAATCCACGAGGACAAGAGTAATCTATTGCATTCTTTAGCAGGGCATTGAGGGATGCTCCTTTGAAGTATAACATTATGGAAAAGCAAGCTTTTGCTTTGATTAAAGCGTTGAAAGGCTTCAGAGTATACATTCTTCACTCACACATCATTGCCTTTTTCCCAAATTCAGTTGTTAAAGACATTCTAACACAGGACCCAGATGGTAAGAGAGGTAAGTGGATTGTTGTTATCCTTGAATATGATTTAGAGATAAAACACACTAAACTCATCAAAGGCCAAGCTCTAGCTAGATTAATGGCTGAATCAAATTTTGAAGTTCTTGATATTAATATGATTGATGCTTTGGATGATCAAGAGGAAATCTCAACTCCCTTTGTTGAAAACCATTTTATGAATTCCTCTTGGTATGCTGATATAATTTATGTTTTTCTTAATTTGAATACACCTCCTCGTTTGAAAAAAACAAAGGCAAGGTTTTTAAAATTGAAAGTTGTAAACTATTGCATTATAGATAGATGTCTTTATTGGAAAAATGCAAGTGGTGTATTGCTTAAATTTTTTCCTGAGTTTGATGCAGAGAAGGTTAAGCACCAGTTCCATGAAGGAGAGTGTGGAGGTCATTTGTACTAGAAGACAACAGCCAACAAAATTTTGAGGGTTGGTTTCTATTGGCCTACTCTTTTCCATGATGTGCACAAGATGATCATAGCCTGTCATAAATGTCAACTTTTTGAAGGCAAAAGAAAACTGCTACCCCTACCTCTGCATCCAATCATTGTTGAAGCTCCTTTTCAACAGTGGGGACTTGACTTCATAGGAGAAATCCATCCACCATATTATGCCCAGCATAGATGGATTATCACTGCCACAGACTATTTCACTAAGTGGATAGAAGCCATACCTTTTAGGTAGGCCAATGATTCAGTTATTATAAAATTTATAGAGAATAATATTCTCTCTAGATTTGGCTGTCCTACCAAGATCATCACAGATAATGCAGCAGCATTTGGGTCAAAGAAGATGGTTGAATTCTATGACATGTATCAGATAACATTGGGGCATTCCACGGCCTATTACCCTCAAGGTAATGGACTTGTAGAATCCTCAAAAAAAAATTTAGTGAACATAATCAAGAAACTGTTGGAGGACAAAAAAAAGTCTTGGCACACAAAGCTAGTTCATGCACTTTGGGCTGGCAGATTGACTTTGAAGAAATCTATTGGTATGTCACCTTTCCAGCTTGTGTATGGTACTGATGCAATTTTTCCAAACAGCCTTGGTGTACCAGTGATGAAGTTGATTCAAGAGCTGAAAACTGAAGAAAATGACATGATCAGAAGAATAAATCAGACCATTCATCTTCAGCAAACCAGAGAGCAGGTTTATAATAAAGCATTACAAAAATAGGACAGCATTAAAAATCTTTTTGACAGAATAACAAAGGCCAACAATTTCAAGATTGGGGAAATTTTTTTGAAGTGGAACTCAAGGAGGGAAGACAAGGGAAAGCACGAGAAATTTGACAACTTATGGCTTGGCCCTTATTCTATCCATTCAGCTGCTGGTAATAATGCATTTTCCTTGCAGGAGTTGAATGGAGCAGAATTGTTTGGGGGTCCTGTCAATGGTAGGATGCTTAAGCATTACTTCTCTTGATCCATGTTATGTTTTGAAAGCCTTTTTATATTTTTCTCATTATAAATACTCCACCCATCATTGCATTAAAATTTATAAAAAATCAAAAATACAAAAACAAACAAAAGAAAGAAAAAAGGGCTAGATCCTAAAATCCCAAAGTGGTTGAAACAATGTTTCTCCCTGCGATCGGACTTTTGCCAATCTTGCTGATTACGGGGAGCTAAAACCAACTATCAAACGAATAAAGAGAAGGATTAGAGTTCAGAATTATGGAGAGGATGAGATTACTCTCATCAGTTTTCAGATCTAAGAAGAGCCTCCCCAAAGAGGTTAAATAGAAGAAAGAAGAAAGTTGTAGTGAGACCTATAGAAGGTTTCAAGAAGAAGAAGAAGGACCAGGCACTTCCTATTCTCGTAGAAGGAGTGAAGAGCATGAAGGGAACTTAGAACATTAGATTCTAAGTGAATACCTTGTTGAGTACAAGACTCAACCTAGAGCCTTCAAGGAGGCTCTAGCCTTCCCATAGTTCATTCAATTGGAGGAAGAAAGGAGACCTTGCAGCACAAGAAGGATGAAGGGCAATAGGTTTCTATTGTCTACTTTTGATGGATCATCTTCAGCAAGGACTTGGACAAGAATAATTGCAACATTCTTCCTACTACATCCAATGGTAGAAAGAGAAGCAGTGGAGATTGCAGCGCTGCACATGAAGGACAAAGTAAGCACTTGGTGGTTCAACCACATAAGTCATGCAAGAGTATCTACTCTTGTAGATTTTACTCAGAGAGTGATCAAGAGATTTGATGAAGAAAAATCAGAGAGGGAGGAGCCTTCACCATCTCTTGAGGAGACTTATATCAATGCTGTCATAACCATGAAGGAGCATCCTTCAACATCAACAGTTGAGGGAGCCAATACAGTGAAAGAAAGAACTCTTGCAGCCATGCAAGGTGTTCCTAAAGTCCAGCAAGGTATGATTGCATTTCCACTTTCTATTATTGCAAAAAATATTTTAGAAGATTGTGGAAATATGCTATTGTATGACCCAAGATCATCGTTACTACTAATGTAGAGCAGCAAAGTTGCACTGCGCTGTCCAAGAGCAACAGTGAAGAGATAAGGAACCATTCCTCATGGGAACATTCAGATGCAAGCTTCATTCAGGAAGCCATGGAGGAAGAGATGTCAAAGGGTAGACATCTTGAGATGAGAAACTCTTTCTCCTCTCTAGATGACACTCTCTCAATGAGCATGCCACAACTCAAAGAGAGACTTCTACTTGCAGTAGATCCAAGGCCTCTTGGGTTTTAGAAGGTCATGCATGAGGAGGAGGTCTCATCAGGAGATCCCATTGGAGGTGCACTTCAACATTTCATGAAGTGAAAAGTTCTTCAAAGTTTGAAGGAACATGGTGTCCTACCATGGGAGGATGCCAAGAAATGGCAGAATGAGATCCATCACCCACATTGGGATGAGTGGATGGCAGTATGGAGCAAGAGGTTTCCAAACCCCTTGCAGATCTATGATACAGGCCAGTAAGAAGCATGGTTGCGCTGGTTGTTTTTGGGTGAGTTTGGTCACTACCCAAAAATTTCTATTTCTTTATCTCATGCCTTGAGTCTTAATGATAGGATGCATAAGAAGAAGGCATGGTTGTTGTGGTTGTTAAGAAGAGAGCTTGGACATCATATGTCAAATCTTATGTCCATATATTTTCCTTGGTTTGAGATATATCTCATGGGCTCACATTTATTTATGTTTGAGATGTATTTCATGTATGAACATTGTTTTGGGAGGAAGGATAACTTCCCCATTATGTATGAGGGAGCTGGTTTGTACTTTATTGATGAGACAAATCACATGTCCATCATTGTATTACTGCTCCATGAACTACATTTTGATAATGCAAGAAGGAAACAAGAGTCTTTGCTACTATGGCTATTATTGAGAGAGTACGGGCTGAAATTTCTCCATACTCATCACGATGTTTTAGGAGGAGAGTATGGCACATTGTCTTGCTATTTTGATCATGTACATCTGATATATATATTTTTGTTTACGACCACATAGTAGATGAGCACTCATGCACAGCTAGTACTTTGTTGAAGGCCAACTTGCCACATGATATTCTCGAGCAACAGTTGGGAAAATTGCACTGTATCCACTTAATAAACCATTGGTATCATGTAATCTTCAGCATTTTTCTGATTTTGATGCCAAATGATGATGATGTGCCATTCATTTTTGGATGGGATGATTTGGGCTAGTTTGATCCATGATGTGGGAGAGAGGGTCTTTGGAGATCTATTTCCTTTCTTTCCACTTGAGGGAAATTTGATTGCAGCCACAAATCAACATGTTCTCTACACTTGCTATAAGTGGAGAGAAAGACAGCATGGGGTAGGCCATTTTTTCTACCATGTTTAGTTATTCAGCCCACCCACATTGCAGGAGCTAAGGGTGGAAGAGATCTTTCATGAGTTTCCATGTCGGAGGGTGACTCATCTTGTAAGGATGATAGCTTGGGGGTGGAGGTTTTAGATGGGAATGATAGTTCCCAAACACATTTTAGACCCCATGTCTTGGGAGGGAGCCCTTCAGTTCTATCCTTGCAGTTGCTTGAGGAAAATCAACATTTGGGAGGGGAGGACTGTAATATTCCTACTTTAGCAAGCAGCTAAGGGGAATATTAATTTTTGATTTTTGCACCTTGTATTTGGATAAATGGGTAAGGAGACCCATGCACAATAAAAACATGAATAAAACCCATCATAATGTGAAAGGAGATCATCACAGTAGTTGGATTTTACACTTGTGTGTGTGAACAGGGGCAAATGAATGAGGACATAGTCAAGTTTGACTAAGTTAACATGCATGCATGAAGAAGAAGATATCAGCAATATATCTAGTTCAGTGTGAACAAGGATCAGCATAGACAGACAATTGAGAGCTGGATTGGAGGCACTTGAGTGTGAAAAGGGATGAGGAAGATTGAAGAGGTCAACCTTGACCAAATCACAACACTGTCTAGATACATTGAACCTCCTTGTTGATCAATGCCGTTTTAGATGGAATGTCTTCATGTGAAAGGAGCTAGAGTTTTGAAGGTGGTTTATGGTTTCTCAAGCTCTCATCTTATAAAAGGAAGGGGAAGGCTCAAGAGAGGGTTTTTCATGATATTTTATTTTGATGTCGGTTTAGACAATTCGAGTTCTCTTGGCTGTTTAGCAGAGACTTGTGAGGATTTCCTGTTTAGGGATTCTCTCTCCGTCCATTGAGTAGCTCTTGGAGGGAATTGTACTTCTCTTCCACTATCAGGCATATGGCCAAGATCCATCTCCCTTAGAAAACGTAAATACTATTGGGGTTTATTTTTTTTAGTGAGCTGCAGCAAGTGGAGACTAGATCTATTTAGATCTAGACTATACTAGTGCCTCTTCTTAGTGATTGAGTCTTTTATCCTCCTGGAAGAGTGTATTAGAAATTTGGGCTGATATTTAGATCTTGGAATGTGGCCAATCTATTCTCCATATATTCCAGTGCAGTTATTTGCAGGAACTGAATTATTTTATTCAGTGTTGTAGTAGTAGGGTTTATACCCTTTCTTTTTGAGCTTGTTCCTTGGAGGAAGGGCCAACCCTTCTCCCGGAAAGAATTGTACTTCATTATTATTCTCTCTAATGTATTATTCAACTATTTTCTTATAAATATGTAGTGTACTATGTTTTCCAGATACATATTCTGCATATATGTGATTCTCACACTTGTATTCTCATGAAACCCTTGTCGGGTCACTTATAAAATGTGTAAAAGAGACTGATACTCTATTTTTCTTCATGATATGATATAATACACTCCATATTGGATATTTCCATAATATTTTATCAGAAACCCTCTAAAAAATACACTGTGAAGGCTTTAACAAATTCTGCATTAGCTAAGTCATGGGGTTTGGGCCTTTTTGAGCCATATCGGGATGGGGAGATCTGTTTAACATAGCTAGAGTGCTTTGTTTTTGATGAAATTTCATATGTGAGTCCCATATAACATATTATAAGGGATCCAACCGTAATTTTTCTCTTTTTTTATGCAGAGCTCTGAAATTAACCTTTTTAGGGCTTAAATTGCTGCTTTTCCCCACTTTTTGGGTCCTAAAATGAAGAAGAAGTTGTTGCTGTAACATAAAATTATGATAATGTGCTTCTTGAGACATTCCATGAATTAATATCTTGCTGCAGCTCCAAAATTGTGTTTACATATTGTTGCAGTCCCACTATTGGGCATTTTCTGGCCATTCTAGGTGTGAGAGACTTGTTTATCTCACCTAGTTTGTTTGGTTTCTAATTTCCTCTTGGATTTGGATCTTATATTATCATTTATAAGAGATACAAGGGCTAATATTTTTTTTTGTAGCATACATTCTTGAAAAATGTGTTTTTCAGGAATGCCTTGCTAGCAATCCCAATTTGGGGATATTACAGGATTTGTTCTGGTTCTTTCTGCTTTAGTGGTTTCGCTGCCTTTTCTGCATGTTGCTTGTCTTGCTTTTTTTTGTCCACTTTTCTTTCACTACCTTCTTCCTTGGGGATTTCCTTACTCCAGAGGCTTTAGTTGGCCTCTTTTCCTGTATGCTCTTCGGTCCTTCTTCTGTGGCTGTTTGTTTTCACGGTGACCTAGTGCATGTTGGGGACAAAAGTACACTTGGTGCTACATATTACATGATTAATGCTATCCATTTCTTCACAAACGCTCTATAAATATCTTCAAAACTCCTCTCATACATATAACAAGATGCTCAGTTCTCACTTGGTCACAAATTCATAATTTGAAATTTCCAAAGCACAAAGCTTAAAATGTGGAGCAGGATATAGATTTTATAGTGAATTTTAATTTCAAACCTCATAATAACTTAGGTCTTGTTCATTTAATGCATATATGGCTCTAGATCCGACTAGATGTTCTTCATAAATGCGATTCTCCCATGCCTCTTAATGAAAACTTTCTTTTAATAAAAAAATTTTGCTTCCAATGTTCATATTCTTGGTTGTCTTCGACGAGTCCCCTTATTTTTCGCATAAATCCTTAATTTTTCGCGATTCTTTCAGACTTCGACATACTCTGGAATATTGTGTAGTGATAATCCTTCAACGCGATTCTTTCAGATTTTGACATACACTTGAATAGTGTGTAGTAACATTCCTTTGGTGAAGTGCCTATTACAGAGTAGTTTATAGTCCTATGCCCACTTTCAACTGCTTCTGGAACTAAGACTTTTCCCCTTTCGTTCTTTAGTACAAAGCTCCAGGGACAAAGTCGTCCCTATATATCTTCAATCCTCTACCATTCACTCATCCTAGAATCAACTGGCCATCTAACTTCGCGAGATGAATTGCGCCACCATCAAAGATGTGATTGATGATATACAGTCCCAGCAAATGTGTTTTAAATTTCCCTGGGAACTTTGTGAATTTTCTATCGTATAAAAGTACAAGATCTCCTTCCAAAAATTACTTTTGCTTGATGTGCCTATCATGCTAGGATTTCTCTATTCCTTTTTGTACTTGCTGATAAAAACCTGTGATGAACTTGTAGTTTTCCATAGCAAGAAACTATGTCATTTGTTCCTCCATTATATCAGAGTTCGCCATGTTTGTGAAAGCTACAATTCTCAAAATTGGCATAATTTACTCCATAGGCATGCCAACTTCTTGTCCATATACCAACCTAAAAGGTGTCTAGCCTATCAGCTTCTTACATGTTGTCCTATATGCCCATAACACCTCTAGAATCCTTAGGTCCCAGTCATTTTTGTTCACATTGCACACCTTTGTGAGTGCATTATCTAGAATATTATTGAAGGATTTGATTGTCCCATTCTCCTATGGATGATATGGGGTAGTTTTTGATGGTAAAATTGGAATTCTTCAGTCAACGCTTCGATAGTATTATGCAATAAATGTGAACCCTACCACTCATCAATATATTTGGAAACCAAAATATGGACAAAACATATTAGAGGATGAAATTCATGAGGGTTTCTGCATTGCAATATTTCATCGGCTATGCTTTGGCCCACCATGTCAAATAATCAGTTGTAGTGATAATGTATATTGTGTCAGTCTTCTTTCCAAGTGGGTTAATAGGTCCAAAAAAGTCAATAGCCCATTTTTCGAGTGCTTGCAATGTCACCTGTGTATTTAATGGAATTTCATCCCTTCTTGATGAATTTCCTATCCTCTATCATAGATCACATTCTCAACAAAACTCCTTTTCTTATGCACTATGGGCCACCATAACCTAGCTTTAAATATTTTCAATGTAGTGGCTTTTATTGCATAATGTCCTCCTGCGACTCCTCCATGATATTCTGCCAGAATACTATGCCTTTCATGTTCAAGGACACATATGTGTAGTATTTCATCCATTCCTATTTTGTATTAGTGTGCTACAATCAATGAGAAATTTGTTGCTTTGACTACCATCTCCTTCTTTCACTGCGTAGCGTATTTTGCGGTTGTGATTCCTATGGACAAAAACTAAGTAATATTTGTGAAGTGATCATCTGCACCCCTGATTGTGAATAGCTGCACTGGGAAGGATATCCTTGATACTTGTGGGTTCTCCTTCTGTCTTTATCCTTGACATATGGTTAGAACCCGCATTCAATCTTACTTGTTTGAATACAACTTCGAAGTTCTACTCCTGGAACAACAAAAACCATCGACATATTTTTCCTCCTAAAACAATCTTATTCACCAAATACTTCAGCATAAAGTGATCAATGAAAATATTAAAGGGCGCTCCCAAAAAATAATGCCAGAACTTATGTAATGCATAGACCATAGCTAACCCTTCTCTTTTTGTCATAGAATAGTTCTTATCTCCCTTGGACAATTTTCTTCTTGCAAAAGCTATGGGGTGATAAATTTACCTTGCTCCTGTTGGTGCCAGTATTATACCCAATGCTATGCAAGATGCATCAACATGTACATGAAAATCCTTATTCTAATCATGCAACAGCTCTGTGATTTTTCTAAATGTGTCTTCATCCCAATAATCTCCAATTAGTGCAATTTTTGGATCTTCTTCTGATCTGATATTCACCTTCTTCTTTTTTGCAGGCTTCACTATATCAAGTATTTTAGGTTTTGGTCTAGCAACTTGGCGATGTCCTTTTGATTCAGGGATATCAATATTGCATGGATCTTCATCATCATCTTCCGTGGTCACATTATATCATTCCAGTACGTACTCCAACTGCGCGGTCCAATCTTACTGCCTCCATGCGAGTGAAGTTGTGGTCCTAAAAAACTTTTCTCTGATTTTTTGAAGGAACAATCATCTGCAAAACTAAATTTTAGTATGAACCCTTATACCAAATCTGTTTAGTTCATAGTTCCATGTCACAGTTATGTCTCAAGATACTGTAATATTCCCAAATGGGGAAAGCATGAATATAGTGCAAAATGCTGGAAAAATAGTATAAATCATAATATAAAAGTAAGAGGCCAATATGGAGACCTTTCATATGTTATAACAGCAGCAAAATATGCATAAGAAATGGGCAATAAGATGTAGAACAAGAAAGAACAGGCCTCCAATGGAAAAAATCCCTCAAAAATAGGTGTTGCTACTATTGTTGGAAAGGTAAATCCCCTTTGCAGACAGAGGTGATCCCTCTAGCCCTAGAGTGGGTTTAACAACAAGGGAACAAGTTAAGGTGTAGGTTCCCAGCTAATGAATGAAATAGGTTGGTGTAGATTGACCTACCTGGAGTCCAACGCAATTGTCGTAAGCTGTAGTAGTGGTGGCCTCTTGATCTCCGTCCTGCCAGGTAATGATCTTTCAGCAATGGCACTCGTATTCCTGCGCAAATATCAAAGACAAGAGAAATATATAAGACAATAAATCATTCATAGCTAAATATTCAGTCAAGGAGGACTAAACACATTGTGTAAAATAAGCCATATAAACACAATATGGGAACCAGACAATAGTCATGTATATATAAGTAGAAGAAAGAGATTACAACCAGAGCCTTGACGTCGCTGCCTCCTTCAACAGGGTTTAGTCAAAGTGCATATTAAAGGACCATCTGGAATTAGGATGAGGTGAGGACACAGGCCTAAGTTATCTCTCGAAAAAGGTCTCTTTCTGATCTATCTCTTCAACAAGATGTTCAACAATTCTCTTCAGCCTTTCAGCTATGATATGTTCAGCTAGTGTATCAATGGGAGATATATTTATTTATAGAGGGAAAGGAGGAGGTTGGGATCCCTACAATGATGGAAGGGAGGCCTTATCCTTTGGGAGGTTTCCCCAAAAGGTGGAAACAAGAGGCCAAAGGAGGGTGGTCGTAGTTATTCAGTCGAACCACTCAGGTTGACTCGCCCACGAAGTTGTTAGGATAGAAACTTGACCTCTATATTTAAAAAACATTCCAAAAATAGCTTGGCACAAGTAATGCACTCGGACAGAGCGCCAATGGGCACGGGGCCTAGTGTTAATCTTCCTCATTAGCGCGAGGGCTAAATGGGTTACCAGCGCCAATGCAAAAACATGTGTTTTTGATGGTATGCTCAAGGAATTGTCGATAGAAGGAATGTTGTCCTCATGGTAAGGGATGAAATGATGGTCTTTGCAAGGCATGACACTTTGTATTAGTCACATAATTGGTCCTCCAATGTGCGAGATGGGAATTGCAGGAACGGTGATAAAATATTGTGTAACAGATGCCCCCTAAAGGATGAGGTTTGAGAGAGAGGGAGGGTTGAAATCCTTTACGAGAACGCGTTCAAACCAAACACTACTGTCGGAAGACCTACAATTATAAATAAAACTAATATCTATGATACACGAACATGTGGCATGGGTGCAACCATCCATATTATAGTACATAAAATCTGATATCTGAGGTATGGACACAACCATCCAGCAGTAAGGATCAATAAATAGACTCAGGTATGGTCGCTGCCATCCAATCAAAGGAATCATGCAATAAGTCATGATAAACCACAAAATTCAGTAGCCTGTATCTTATCAGACAAAACCTAGGGTCTTGTGCTCCATCTCGACCCGAACAACTACAAATTCAAGCATGCGAATATGTGAGCTAAAGTCAAACATGCTAGAAATTCACCTGATTACTAGCCAATGATGAAAGCTGTTAACATGCATGTGAGAAACCACCAATAATGACAATGGCTCTCAAGGTATAGTTGGTACAATCCACGGAATGTAAATAGTGATCTGGCATCGAACACCCACAGAATCACTCGAGCAAAGTCCAATGATGTGGACCTATCGTCAAATGCGAAGAACTTGACATTATGGCATGCAAGCTCCAAGGTACCAGAAAGGAGTCTCTAGATCAACTTCCTGGATAATGAGCTGAAGTCGATAGGAAGTGACCTGATTGAAGGAAGGCCATAATGTTTCCCACATCATTGACATGAGACAGAGGAACATGATGATAGTGAATCAACACTGAACAGAGGATCAAAGGGAGGTTTAAAACTGTAGAGGCAAACTTCTCTTGAACATATCAGTGACACGACTCTGGACTTGCCAGTATTTGACAACAAGGGGTCTGAGGTCATGATACGTGGAAAAGAGCAGATGAGAGCTCAAAACAGATTACCAAAACCCATGGAGTCAAAAAATAACGAAATGAGATGTCCCCAACCCAACACGAATGCAGATGAATGTCATGTTCAAGAGTGACATACTGCCGACACAACTAAAATTGGTTCCATTTTCCCCCACCATTTCTGGCGAGTACCCTAATTATTTTTGAAAAACAAGCTTGATGGGGATAGAATATGCTTGTACTGTAAGTTTTTCCTTCGGAAAAATCCATCCTAGTTGTTGGAACACCTAATCCTACATGGGTAGGTGTGGAATATGAAAAGTCACAATGGAGTCCAAGTGACCTTGGAATGTGAAACCAAGAGTCACACCATTGTACTATAAATGTACATCTTTGTATAATGGAAAATAAGAAAGCCTCACGCTTATCCTTCGTTGTGAGTTGAGTCTCTTGTGTGTGTGTGTTTATCTTCCTCATACACCATGTGTGTGCTTAACATGGTGTTTAACATGGTATCAGAGCAGGCGATTGCTGGCCCTACTCCAAATTGAGTGAGCCATTTGTGTTTATGGCCTGTGGATATCTGCAAAAAATCTTGACATTTTTGCAGCATTCAGAGTTTTTGTAGCAGTGTTTTTGCCGCCATTCAGATTTGTTTTGAAGAAGAACAGCAATGGTTTTGAAGAAAAGCAGCATTGTGCATCTGAAGGTTTTCTCACTGCTCATTTTCTCTGCATTTTCTGCCTTTAATTCTGCTTTGGAAGAGCTGCTGGAATACTGTTCAAAGTGAGGTTTTGAAGAAATTTTTTTGGTTTTCAAGTAAAATTTCTGAGTTTTTCCATTGAAAGTTTCTGCAATTCTCAGTTTTTTTACTGCTGGAAAATATATCCTGCTACTAGAAGGAAAAATCCTCTACTCTCTATTCTTTGCTGTTATATTTACAACAATAAAAATAATAATAATAATAATAATAATTTCTACCTCTCTGCCCTTCGGCCTCCTCTCCCTGCACTCTGCACCATATAATATTCCCCTTCCCTCGGCCTTCAAACACCACCGCCCTCTCCATTGCATACGACTCTCCTTTTTTTAATTACATTTCTGTAATATACGCCCTCACACTCCTCACTGTAATATACGCCCTCACCCTCTCCACACCTGGCTACGCAGCCTATCGCTCCCCCCTACTGTTCATACCCCATCCCTCCATCTTCCTACGCCGCTTCCCTTACACCGGCCCTCGCATACTGTAATATACCTGCACCTCACCAAACTCCACGCATTCCCTATTTCCAAATGCCACGCCATCTCCACTTTACACTACGCTTTACACTACGGCTCCCTTGCCTCACGCTGCAGTAGCCCCTCTCATCTCCCACGATTTATCATGCTACCGCCCTCTCCCTATTTGTTATACCCAGACCCAACCCTGCACGCTCTACATTACAATCCCATCTCACCGCCTGCACACTACACTACCTCAACGACCCTCCTCCCTCACTACGCTCTCCGCACTCCCCTTCTCCCACTCGGCCTTCGGCCTCCCTCTACCCGCCCCCTTCCATATTCAACGCCTCTTCCTCTGCAACTTAAACAACTGCTACCTCCGCCCTCCCCACGGATTTTCAGCCCTGCGCTTCCTCTCCACGCAGCCGGCTCTCCCTTGAGCTCTCCACACCTGCAAACGCTCCCTACGCGGCCTTCACCACTCGGCCTCGAGCTCCCCTCAGTGCCTCACCTCACATTGGCCCACGCCCCTACGCTCATAGCATTCCGGCCCAAGCATTACTCCACGGCTCCCCTCTCTCAACCCTGCGCGGCCTGCCCGCCTACCCAACCTGCTATACCTAACGCCTCACTAAAATTTCGTTTTTTTTTATTTTATTTTAAAAATATTTTTAAATACCCACCGCCCCCTCCTTTTAAATCAATCTTCCCTCCCTTTTAAATTAATTCCCCTCCCTCCAATTTTAAATTCGATATTTTAATTTCTATACAACCCTCTCCCCCCATTAATAACCCCTTTTTTAATATCCCCCCTTTCCCTCCCATATAATTAACACTGTCTTTCCATATTTTAAATTCCCTTCCCTCATTTAATATTCCCCCTCTTTATAAATTTCCCTCCACTTTTATATTCCTTTCATTTTTTAATTATTCCCATTTTTTCATTAATTAAAAAAAAAAAAAAAAACAGTAGAGAGAGAAAGGAAGGAGAGAGAAATGAACAGCAGTGAATTGAAGAATTGGCATATGAAGCAAATGGACAGTAAACATAGAAGAGAAAAGAGAAGATTTGCATTGTGATTTGTGCCATTGATTTGAAGGGTGATTTTTTGAAGAATTTCACATTTGAAGACAAGTTTACCATCATTGAAAACAACTATTTGAAGAAGAATTTTCAGCTGCCTTAAAGGCCTCTTGCACAAGTGTTTTGCTGCACATTGTATTGATTTGACATTGTATTTCTTCTTCATAGTTGCAATCAGTATTTGAGTTGTTGGATTGTTGATTTCCCTCCATCATTTGAGGAGCACATTTTGTACTTTGAGATTTCCATAGTTGGAAATTCTTTGCAGTCATTTGTATTTGTTGTTGAATCACATTGTAAACGGGTGCATTTTCAGTTGTAGCTGACACCCTTTCATTTGTTTTGAGCCTAAGTTGTTGAAAATGGCTAAAATCAATGAGGCATTAATGTTGTTGAATGACCTCATTCATTCAAATGTTGATGACATGATAAAAATGAGCAAGAATGCTCTATGTAACATTCAAAGTTGTTTGCTAGATGCACGAGAAAAGATTGATTTTTTTCAATTGGAATCTCAGCTCCAACAAGACGAACTTCAGCAAAAGAGTCACCATTCTGAACCTGTTTCTGTTCAGAACATTGTGAAGGACTCTCATCAGAAGAAAGAAGATAAAGTTGCAGATGATTCACATTCAGTTCCTTGTACTAGAGCACATTTTCATGCAGATGCAGCAGCCCAGCCTGCACTTCTCAAGCCCATCATCAGACCTTGGGAAGAGCTTGTCCACAACAAGCACCGAGCTAGTCTTGGATATGACAAGGATGTGTCCTTTCATATTCCAGACTACACAAAGCCCATCATATTTCAGAGTGCCAGATTCCTATATGATAGTTCACCTGCAGCTGTTCCAGATCCTGTTCCACAACAACAACAGATTGAGAAATGCCAACACTGTGATCGAGTTGGCCATATGAAAGATCACTGTTTTGATCTTCATCCATGTCAGCACTGTGGTCGGCACACCCATTCTTCAGACAGATGCTTCAGACACAAGCCTCGTGCAAGAACCAAGATTCATCTTGGATGGATCGCTTCTTGGCAATGGGCATCAGCAGCCAAGAAGATGTTTACGACACATGTTAGAAATTGTTCATGGATATTGAGCAAACTTGTAGTTGAGTTTTTGCCGTCATCTCACCTTGTCCCTGACAAGGGGGAAAATGGTGGTCATGTACAAGCTTTGATGACAGATCAAGCGAGCCTGAGCCACAATCTCTCATTCCATGTTCAGAGCTGTAGCCAGCAGTTCAAGCGAGCCTGAGCCACAATTCGTCATTCTAGAGTCAGAGATGTAGCCAGAGACACGGATGCCCATGAGCATACCTTCGGTTGGTGGATAACCTAAAACCATCATCTTTGGTTGGTGGATAACCTAAAACCATCATTTTCGGTTGGTGGATAACCTAAAACCATCATCTTTGGTTGGTGGACAACCTAAAACCACCACATGTAGTAGACCTCCCTTCTTTTAGGTCGAAGGTCTCCCTTTTTTATGAGGGACAATTCCTCTAGCAGAAGCCTTCAGCTTCTTGCCAGTTTTGGAAGAGTTCCGGGAACTGCAACAAGTTTTGCATTCCAGTGTTTGTGGTCATCCTAAAACCACCTCTTTTTTTCCAACATTTCAGAGAGTTGATTCAGCCCAAGTGCTGCCATGTATACTTTTCATATTTATATTACAACTCTTTTCTTGGACTCACACATACCCCTTCGGATTAAGGGGGGATGTTGGAACACCTAATCCTACATGGGTAGGTGTGGAATATGAAAAGTCACAATGGAGTCCAAGTGACCTTGGAATGTGAAACCAAGAGTCACACCATTGTACTATAAATGTACATCTTTTTATAATGGAAAATAAGAAAGCCTCACGCTTATCCTTCATTGTGTGTTGAGTCTCTTGTGTGTGTGTGTTCATCTTCCTCATACACCATGTGTGCTTTAACATGGTGTTTAACACTAGTACATTTTATGAGCCCTAGGAAGGAGGAACTGAGGGAATGTCATGGTGACAATGTTTGATGTCATCAGGGTTTAACAAGTCTGAAAAAGGAAGAATTCGACATCTTTTCATGTTTAGAGAGTTTGAAAAGAAGCATAAAATAAAACTCCAATAGGTACCTTTTCGTAAATAGTCCCTCATATCCGAAAAGGTAGAAAATGATGTCTGAGAGAACCTCTTAGTCGTGATAGGCTAAGGTATTCCTTTTTCGTAAATAATCTATCCCAGCCCAAAAAAGGGGTAAACGTATACTGGGTAGATATCGTTTCACAGCCATTTAATGAGTTCAAAATGACAAGAGTCTCGACAATATTTTTAGTTTTAGAGAATCAGAAAAGAACTGAAAGATGAATCCCTCAATGAATTTTTCGTGTTTTTATTGAGTCCAAAAAATTATAAAATACAACTCGTTACTTTATCGCTATCTCATTAAAATCCCATCGCTACACAAGAGACAAACGTAAACCCATTTCTCGAAATAACATAATGTAATAATTGAAAAACATGTATTAAAACATAATTAGGGTTTTGAAGAGTTATAAAATGCCAAAAATGGTAAAAAATAATTACTTTTCACTTTTTACCTCTTGTGGAGCAATAGTTACCCTTTTTAGACTGTGATTTTGCGGCAGCAATAGCGGGCAATCAGACAAATCAATCTCGAATCTTTTAGTTCTAGGTAAGAGCCGACATCCTTCCCTGCATTTTGATTCCTCTTTCATTACCTACAACCCCAAATTTGGAATTCTATGGGGGAAATTGTAAAAAAAAAGGGCATGGTGGTTGGCGCGAGTATCGGGCATGGATTCACACCAATCGCCCAAATTTCTGAATTGGTGTTGGATGGATAAGTCATTCTTGCGGATAAGACAAACCTCCCAAGTGTCCTACGGAAAAATAAAAACTACTTTCTCTAGGTACTATTTGATTTTAGAATTAATTATAATAGGTTTTGGAAACCTACTTGTAATCTAGTGTTGATCTTCTTTCCTATCACTTTGAATATCCCGTCGCTTCGAATATGTTTCTTTTTAGGAACTGCAATCACAGACATGAAAGAATTAGAAGCACCTTCATAATACAGATTAATTCATAAACCATAAACCTATCTTGATGATCAAGGAATTCAAGAAATGAGAAAGTTAATTAAATAAGCCATTGATAAACATGATTAACAAGCCACTTAATTAAGCTCATTGAGAAAACAATATTCATTTGTATTAACTTAAATAAAGAAGAGCCTTACAACCGTGTCTGTCTTGATGTCATACAGGCCTTCATGGGGTACAGAATAGGTGTTTCCTTTACTCCGACAAGCCTTACACTCTCTCAACTAAAGCACATGGGTGTGTAATCATTCCCATATAAGGATCAGCTATGAGAGTTTGAGTTTTAACAGAATTTCTCCTAAAAAATTCTTCAAGTCTAACTCCCTTTGAATCTGAACTATGGCTTCAATTTATAGGAAAAGAGAGGAGGTTATCATTCCCCTTAAGAAGGGATAGAATGCTCTTTTGGAGGGATTGGGCTCCATAAATCAAGGGGTAGGCTCCCATAATGGAGGAATGAACATACATGATAAGAGCGAACCTTCGACTAGAAAATTACTTCTAGAAGCTTCCAGATTTGACTGTTGGGCTATTAAATGTTACTTTCTGCCTGCATTTTACCTTTTACAGGGGTCCGCACCCTTAATGAATAAAAGTGCATTTGGCTCCGCATGATTTATAGCCAAAAGGTGCGGTATTGCAGGTAATGCTAAGAGAAAGTGTGGTACAAGTGTTTTTAAGACTTTTATGAGCTTTTCTCTGAATTTCAAGGCTTGACTTTAGGAACTTTGATGTTGTAGACTTCTAAGGGAATACTAAAACATCATGGTGACAAATTTCAATGTAAAAAATTGCCCCCTAAAGTGCGAAGTCTGAGAGCATTCGAAGAGTGATGTTCTTTATCATTTCACGGATTAGCCTGTGGACACCCCAGTCGGAACCTTGTAAAAACATTCAATGCAAAACATATATATATATATCATCTCTGAGGTAGGCATTCCCATACTCAGATCAAAACTAACTAAACTTATTGTGATACAGAAATGATTTTAATGTTACATCAATAATGTAGACATAGTATGGACGCAACCATCTATAATGAATAGTCTACTGCATAATGAATAATAAAATTCCTTGTAGCTTGGATGGTGGAAACTAGATCTAAGGTCTTGATTTCTGCTTCCCGAACTAGTGCAATTCTATCCATGCGATTAAATGTATTGAAGTCGAACATGGTAGAAACCACTTGATTACCAGTCAATGATGTGAAATGTTAAAAAGTGTGAGAGAAACCACCAATAATGAAAATGGATCTCAAAGTACTCAGTACAATGCATGAGATGTGAATAAGTTATCTGAAGTCGAACATTTCATGGATTCGTTCGATCGAAGGTCAATGATGCAACCTGTTGTTGAAGGTGAGAAACCTGCTATTAAGGCATGTATATTTCAAGGTACTGAGGGTTTCTAGATCAACTTCCTAGATGATGAGTTGTCGTCGATAGAAAGTGATCTGTCTTAAGCAAGCTCACGACACGAAACCATAGATCAAGTTTTGAAGAAATTTTTTTCAAGGACTGACTCAGGGATGGTCAACATGAATGGAGACAAATGTTTACAGATGAATGGTTTGTTTGATTGTCCTCTTGAACACATATTGACACAGCAGAAGGTTTGGTAACAGTTGCCCTAAGCTAATACCCAAAAACTGGCTGAATACCTTCAATATGGTTTGATTAACTGATAGGAAAAGGATTTCCCAACCCAGGTAGAAGTGTGACAAAAAGTGTCATGTTAAAGAGTGGTATAATTCTTTTATAAATCAAAGTGTAACAAATGAATCCGTTTTCTCTCTTTTCCCCCACCATTTCTGGCAAGTACCTCTTTATTTTTTGACAAGCTTGAGGAGGATAACATTTGCTTGTTTATAAGCTCGTCCTTCAGATGAGTCCAACTTAGTTTAAAATCGAACCCTAAGAAGGAGTGGTCAGTTCCTGTTTGTAATTGAAATGTCCTTTATTGTTAAATTTTAATGAGTCCAGTATAGGAGAAGCTCAGTGTTTTTCATTTTTAGGGATTCAGAAGAAAAAACTTAAGAAAACTCCATGGATGTACTTTTTCGTAATTTTAGTCTCTCAGGCCCCAAAAAGGATAAAATAATGCGAGAGAGAACTCTGTTGACCATGATTAGTCAATGTATAAATTTTTCATAAATAGTCCATTTCAGTTCGGAAAAGGGGTAAACTTATACTGAAAGGATGATTGTTCATTTCCTTTAACGAGTTTGAATAGTCAAGTACTCGACAATCTTTTCATCTTTAGAGAGTCTGAAAAGGGCTTAAAAGAGAACTTCAGGGTTTCACTTTTTCGTAAATTTTTAAGAGCCCGAAAAAGTGATAAAAGTATACTCTTCGTAAAAAATGATCACTTTGCCTGAAAAATCTTGTATTCTGCACAAAAACTCAAAAAATTAAACGTACCTGCTTCAATAATAAAAATATTTCAAAAAACCATCTTTTTAAAGTGAAAAATAAACAAATTTAAATTTCATTTATTCGAAAAAACTTATAAAAAGGAGTTTTCCAAGTTCATTTTTACCGTTTGAGTTTGGAGTGAAAATTTTAGAGCTTTTGGCAAAAAATGATTTGGAGAATATTCTGGACAAACCGACTGTTGAAATCGAAAATAGTTTGCTCCAGGTAATACACATCCTCTTTTCCTTTCTTTTTATCCATCCATTTCCTTAAATTAGGGTCTAAAATTATTTTTTGGAGAGAAAATTGGTTCAAAAATCCACCCTCGAGGGTCCACAGGTAAGACACAGGGTACCTATGGACCCCAACATTTTATTACAAAGGAAAATGTTGGGGCCCTGCACTTTTAACACAGATCCTATGCGGAGCTACGCAATGTCTATGAACGTAAAGTGCGGGGGTGCCGTAACGAATTTAAAAACATAATTTCATCCTAAAATACCCAAATTTTTTGTTTTAAAATGATTCTAATCTTTCATTTTGCTTATTGTAGGATATTTACAATGCTCATTTGGCGGGAACGTGAACATGAGGAGGTAGATGAAGCAGCAATGATTCATCAAGCTACTTTGCAAGTTTTGAGAGCATGTGGGCTATTCAAATTCTGGGCTATCAGTGGCATGATAGCTCAAGTAGATCTTCTCACTTGGTTGGTAAACAAGTGGGATGTGCAGGACCAGTGTTTTATAATTGGAGGCAACCAGCTCAAAATTGAGCTGGAGGATATATATATTTTTAACTAGTTTGTCTAAAAGGGGCGAGCCACTTTCTCTATTTGGAGCTAGGCTAGGCGGCCAATCTGTTTCTAGCTTACAATTAGAGTTTTGCAATGAGGAAGCCAATCTGAAAGACAAATGGATTGAAATTAAAACTATCATCCGTCCTGAATCAAAAGTGATTGAATTTACCATTACCAAGTTGTGTGGAAGCGCAGCGTTTCATGTTGCTACTGGATCTCAGATGCGGATTGTAGTAGATTGTTTTCGAGGCACCATATTCAACTGGTGCGAGGCAGTGTTGGCTAACATCAAAGGCTAACTTACCAGAGCAAAGAATGGGAAGTTAAATAACTTTGGATATGGGTCAATTGTAGTTACCTTTGCTCTGGAGAGGATTCCCATACTAGCCCCACAACAGATTCCAGTTGATGTTGGTAGAGTTTGAGAGCCTCGGATGGTTTGATGGGTTGCTTTGATGGCCCGTCACAATTAGGGCATATAGATTGCTCAATTTCCCTCATCATACTTTCGTTGGCTAGAGCACCAAATTTTTGTGATAAACGATTTTCCTTATGTGGGTATAGATTTCCGTGGCCACCAAGATATGCCACTTCCTTTAGGAGCTCAGTGGGATGAGTCAGGTAAAAAAATATTTTCGACATGTTCTAATTTCTAATTTATTTTTATTTTTTATTTTTTAAATCGTCCAAAAATGATAACAAAAATTTCTAATGCAGATGTGGGTCCAAGCCGACCAGCCACTCTCCGCCCCTTCGAGAGGAGGCAAAAAGATGGAGCTGTAGCCGTACCACCACCACAGGATCAGACATCAGAGACCCTAACTGATTTGGAACACCACCTGGAGTGGCTAACTATGGATATTCCTGAGACTACCATAGATGACATCCCACTCCGTTTATAGAGATACGTCATTGGTGTTCCCGGACCATTCAGGAGATTTCTAAGTAGAGTGGCATGAGCAGTAGTGTATTATCATGATCATTACCATGGATAGTGGATGATCGACCATATAGACTCATTTTTAGTATCACTTTTTTCCCAATCATAAGGATTTTTGAACCTATGATCGAGGACGATGTACTATTTTTGAAACACTACTTCTATACTATGATATACTATTATTTCCAGTTACCTGTTCAATCATGTTATCAAATGTTGATTTACTACTTTATTATTGCAAATGTTTGTTTATAACACTAGAAGCTATTGCATTTGCTAATGTGTTTAAACTTCTTGGAATGTGTTGATACTCAATATAATCGAACTCTCGTTCCAAGAGACGAACTCTTAAAAATAATCTTAATAATATTGGGTTTCTAATGGCATATACTCGATTTAACTGTAATACAACGAGTTTAGAACATAACCTAACGATCAAACTCTAAATTCCAAATGAAATGGATTTAGACAATAACTCAATAACTGCACTGTATTTAGCAATATTGTTTGTTGTTTGACCGAGGCTTACCCCATGCATAGATACTAACTCGTCAGTGGGTGAATAAATAACCTAGGTTGCGGAAGATATGTTCAGTGTACTACGACAAGCGTCATAAGCAAAACCAATATATATTTGAAAATACGTCGACATCTGTGCTATCAAGAGTAATCCAGATAAGCAGGAATATTAGTAAAAGCAGACTTAAACTAGGCACACATTTCTAATCTATAGCACACCAGCTAAAAAGTAACTAATATACAAAAAATATCTCCACACAAAAATCAAGCGTATTATCTCTTCAGATAAATCCCATTTCTGGGTTTCCCTAAAGAGACCCCGTCAAAATCAATCAATTCATAGGCCCCTTTTGCAAGCTATTGCTTGACAATATAAGGACCATGTCACATGGGTTCGAATTTTATAGCCCCTAGCTTATCATTGGCTTGATCATAAATCAAAACTAGGTCTCCTTTTGAAAAATTACGAGGTGTAACACTTCTATCATACTGAGCTTTCATTCTTTTCGCATGAGTCTCAGTAGCTAATGCAACGGTACACCGATTCTCATCTAATTGAGCCAAGTATAAAAAATGTTTCTCCTCTTCAGAAGTGGCTGGTAGTAACTCTATGGCTAGTTGGAGTGACGGTATCTCGCATTCAATGGGTAATACCACTTCTAAACCATAAACTAGTTGAAAAGGGGTAAAGCTTGTCGATGTTTTTGTTGAGGTTTGATATGCCCAAGGCTCACAAAAGAGCATGGTATGCCAATTAGATTTATGAATTCCAATGATTCATGTGATCATGGTGACTAAAAATTTATTAATTGCTTCAACTAAACCATTAGCCTACGGATAATATGGTGTAGAACTGTCATGGCATAGGCCAAGATGGTCCGTTAGCTCGGTCATCATGATATTTCGAAAATGGCTCCTGTGATCAGTAATTATCATTTGGGGTACACTGAAATGAGAAATTACATGATTGAACACAAAAGTAGCTGCATTTTTTCCATCTGCCACAAATGTAGGCATCTCCTTGGCCCATTTGGTAAAATAATCTACTACTAGAATAATATACCCATGCCCCCCGATCGAGTGAGGGTTACATGTAATGAAGTAAATACCCCATTTTTCAAAAGGACTGAAAACAATTATAGGGTGAAGAGGAGCAGGTGGTGCACAGATTTTTCAATCGAATATTTGACAATTATGAAATTTTCGGATTGCATAAATACAATCTTTAAATAAGGACAACCAGAAGTAACATGCGCGCAATATCTTTTGGGTTGTGGCATACCCAGACATATGACCGCCACATGCTCCAGAGTGATAGTCATTTAAGAGCTTTTCAGCTTCTTCATGGGTGAGACAACGTCGAAAAATAGAGTTTGCATGGCGACGATATAGTGTGTCCCCAACAATATGATATTGCTGAGACTGGAAACAGATTTTTTGGCGTTGTGACTGTGAAAGCTCAAGTTGAAAAGATTGGGTTTGAAGATAAACAATGATATCTCCATAGCAAGGATCGATGGTACTAATAAGAAACAAGGATTTGTCCGTGATTGGTTGTTCCACCACAATTTCTGTTTCAGTACATGGGAAATCACACATAAGTTCAACAAATATCAATGATTTCTTGGATTTGGATTTTTCAAACTCCAAATCAAACTCCTGTAGGATAACAATCCATTTAGAGTATTTTCCCCCTAGCAATTGTTTGGTCAAAATGTACATCATAGGGTTACAATCAGAGATCACTCTTGTTGTGCGTAAAATTATGTAATGACGAAAACATTGGACAGCTTGAACAGCTACCAAGGCCAATTTCTCCACATGTGAATATTTGATTTCAGTCAGATGCAAATTTCGAATAAGATAGTAAATCACATGTTCACCATGGAATTCATCTTCCTGAACTAAAACCATCCCTATCGTGGAATCGGAAGCGGTAAGGTACAAAAAGTAGTCTTGGTTGTAGTTGGGAGGATGCAGTAATGGTGGATGGGTCAATGCATGTTTCAGAGTATCAAAAGATCTATTAGCAACCTCGTCCCAAAAGAAAGGAATATTCTGTTTCAACAACCTAATGAAAAATTTCGTTAACTCGGCGTAGTTAGGAATGAATCGACGTAAAAAGTTCGCTTTCCCTTGCAAACTTTGGAGTTGGCGAAGAGTAGAAGGAGGAGGTAAATTGATGATTGCCTCGACCTTCGATGGATCGACACGAATGCCTACCTTTGAGACAACAAATCTCAACAATCGTCCGGATTGTACGCAGAAAACACATTTGTGAGGATTCAGACGAATCTTATAATGCCTACATTGTATAAAAATGGCTCACAAATGAGTAATATGATCTTATCTGCATGAAGAATGAGTAGGAAAATCATTGAGGTAGGGCTGAACAATGTGCTTAATGTCGTGAAATGCATAAGACATGGCCCTTTGAAAAGTGGCGCCAACATTCTTAAGGCCAAAAGGTAGTTTGCGATAAGAAAAAGTTCCCCATGGACAAATGAAAGTTGTTTTAGGTTGATTTGCAGGGAGTATATTGATTTGATTGTAGCTGGAAAATCCATCCATGAACGAAAACATCTCACTTCTAGCACAATCGTCAATAATTTGATCGAAGTGAGGGGTTGGATAATTGTCTTTCGGACAAGCTCAATTTATATCCATATAATCGATACATACTCATATTGTTCCTTGTTTTTTATTAACCAAAAAAATATTAGATACCCAGTTCGTTAGCGGAATCGGATAAATAAAACCTGCACGAAGTAATTTTTCAACTTCTGCTTTGATAGCAGCAGCTTTTCGCGGATGTTTTTGATGTAATATTTGTCTGACGGGTTTAGCATCCAGGTATGTTTTAATTTCATGAACAATAATCGATGGATCAATTCCTGACATTTCTTCATATGACCAGGTGAAAATGTCGCAGAATTCCTGAAATAGGGCCTTATATTTTTGGATTTCATTAGTCGTACAAGAAGCACCTATATGAATGTTTTCAAAAATTCCGGGTTTTACTGAAATGTCAAGGGGAACCCTTGTAGAAATATTTTCTAAATTCAATTCAGAATCGAAATGTGAGATAGGATTCTGAGGGTCTTTGACATAATTAGTGGTAAAAATGGAAGAAAAATCATTCTCAAAATGATCGATATCAGGTAAAAACGAAGACCTATGATGAAGATCTTCCCATGGTAATTCATCCACCGACAAGAATTCATGAACATGTTCATCAGTATATACTTGTTGATCAAGATCTAGAATTGATGTTGAAGCTGAGCTTGATATTGAAAATGACTCCTCATTGATCACATTCACTGGATCAGATTCAGTTGAAGGAGTATCAGAAAATGACTGTACATTCTGATATGCTAACTCAAAAGGACTCAAAGGCATAATGAAATTGAAAGAATCCAATTCTGATTCTAAAGGTACTATCCAAGGATCATCGAAGGAAATAGTACTTGATGTAATCATATTGATATTAGCAATAGGAGGCTATACATTGGGAGCAGGCAGGGAAAAAGTTCCCAATAAAGTTGAATCTTTAAGCAAACCTACTCTGACATCCTTGTAAGGGATAGTCGTTTTTCTGATATGCTGAATGCTATCAGTAGAGGCTGGGTCAGATGAATAATATGAGAGCTGATCTATTTTAATGATCTTTCCTTTATGAGGAAACATGATGAGATGGAATATCGATGATACAACAACAGTCATAGCATAAGACCAACTGTGACCCGGGAGAAGGTTTTAATCCAGAGGGGCATCAACTACTTCCACATCTAGATTAACCATTTTTCCTTCGACCTCTATTGGTAGATATTGTAAAATACCATATGGCTTAAAATATCTTCCATCAAAAGCTTTGAGAATAGTCGGTGATTGGTTAATTGTCAGAGAACCAAGTGATTTCCAACATTTTAACAAAATAATACACGTAGAAGCCCCTTCATCAATAACAGTATGAAAGATACGTTTGTTTTTTACTATTACTAGAATTTGAAAAGCCATTTGATGGGGTAGGCGGGGTGTAAAATTCTCTAAATTGAAGATCATGAGGTTCAAATCTTGGAGGTCTATAGCTCCCAAGGATGATAATAGTAATTTTCTTTGGGCTGGGCATGATTGCAGCACTTCCAAAGCCGACATTGCTGAAGGGGAAATTGCCAAGTCTTCAACAATATTGTAATTCTGAGTAGCTCTCGCATGTGGATTGAAAGCTGATTTACGAAGTACACCTTTAGCAGGTGGTTTAATCACTAAGTCAGGGTTTTTTTTCTCAATCTGTATTGGATCAGAAACTAAGGGAGATGTAGTCGATGCAAAATTGGATGTTTCTGCTTCTTTACAAGTATTTTTACTACTGTAATCTTGCGATCACGTCGCAACCATCAAAATATTCTCAAGTGTATTTGAGGAAGATCCAACCATGTTACTATCTTGAGCAGGAAAGGGATCCTTCAAGACAGCAGGTATAAGTGAACCCTTAACAAATTTTGATACCTCGGCTCTATGCGGGCATTCTTTTGTAAAATGATCCTTATCATAGATTAGACAAGGATATCGAGGTTTACGTTTTTCGTCAGTTGGTTCAGTTGTATCGTTTTTATCTTTCAAATATTTTTTATTTTTATTCTTACCTTTCTTCTTACCACCAGTTTTAGGTTTGGTTGTAGATGATTCTACAACATGAATATCGGCGAAAGCTTCAATGGAAGAATCTCCTTTCAGTGAATCGGGTAAAGTGATAATAGGAGAAGTTGTCTTGGAAGATTTCTTCTTACTTTTACCAATGCTAATAGAACCAATTACACCATCAGCGGCATGAGAGCTTGAAGGAGTTGTAGTTAATTGACTAGGTCTTGGTAAGTCGGGGATTTTATCATACAGAGTACCTGACTGAGTATATACAAGGTCAAGGTACTGAGCCTGAGCAATGACTTGCTCTTCTGTAACAATGCCTCCTTTGGCCACAACTTCAGTAGTTTTGGGCTATAACGATTTAATAAACCATTCAGCCAAAATTTGATCCGGAATAAAGAATTTCACTAAACACCTTCTGCATCTCCATTCATGAATATGATCGAATATGTATGTGGATGTAGACTGTTTTAATGAAGTCAGCAATTATGTGTCGTTGTCGTATCTGATAGGCAACTGAAAATGGGTTAAGAAAGCAGTAGCTACTGCATTAAAATTATTAAAAGAACTATGTGGTAACTCAATGTACCATTTGGCAGCTAGACCAATGAGAGTTCTCTGAACAATATGCAAACGAATCGAATCATAGATTATTGAATTGGATGCACACCAGAGATTATAAGTCATCACGTGATTAGATGGGTCCTCTCCTGACTTACCCTTGAACTTCGGAAGATCACTAGGCAACTTGTTAGGCATCGGCGGCCAATATGGAAGATAAAAGATAGGATCATTCGTAAGGCGTGATAGATCTGGTAAATCTAATGTTGCTATAAATGGTAATTGATGGCTAGGGTCTTGATAACCTTGTGTGATCAAACCAGTTTCAGGAGGAGGATATCCAGGATACCCTGGAATTGGATGTGAATTGGGAATCGTAAAACCTCCTGGATAACCAGGATCAACTAGACCATATTGGGGTTGGTGAGGTATTTGATAAGTATATCCAGGGTACGACTGATACTGATAAGTTGGATTTTGTGTAGCCTGTCCAAATTGATACTGTCCCTGGTACGGTTGATAAGTATATTGTGGTTGACTAGAGACAATCGTACTAGTACCAGCTTGTCCTATAGGCATCTAGACCGTAGTTTGAATTGTAGGTCCTAAATGTGGTACAGATACTTGAGGAATTTGTACTAATACAGGGATAGAAGAAACCAAAGCTACAGATACTCCAGAAACAGGTGTGGTAGGTTGAACAGAAGTTGCAGTATATGTAGCAGTCTAAGGCCGAGTCTGAGGTGTACTAGGCCTGGGCTGCTCAACATAACCAGATGCAGGGACTTGAACGGTAGGCTGAACAGGTTGCTGGTTTGAACCAGAACCTATGGACTGTCCAGGTTGATTAGGTAACTGTACATAAGGTTGCATAGTCTGTTGAATTTGAGATGGATTCCACACCATGTTCATTCTGGGGTATTGACCCGTAGAAGGTTGTGCTTATGAAGGACCATAACCTAGTTGAATGTAGGGTTGATAGTTAACTGGAAAATTTCCAGCTCCTTGTAATAATGGTTGACAGGAAGGAGGTTGGAAACCTTGAGTTGGGTACTGACCTTGAGGTTGATAACCTTGAGGCATGTACTGAATCTGGGGTTGATAAAGACCCTGAGCAATATACTGAGTCTGGGGTTGAACTTGGGGTATGTACTGTCCCTGAGGTTGATAACCTTGAGGTATGTACTGTCCTTGAGGTTGTTTGCCAGGTAAATAATATTGTCCTACAGTTTGTCCTGGTAAAAAATTACCTTGAGGTTGTCCCCCAAGCAGTAACTAACTTCCTTGAGGTTGCCCCCCAAGTGGTAATTGACTACCTTGAGGTTGAGGATTTGGAATATTACTAGACATCATAAACATTCAACGTTTCAGTTTTATTTCCATTTTTTCTAGATGATAACACTTGTTCAATTGGTAGAGGATTTTCTCCCGAGAAGGTACCAGAGAGTGACTGGTATCCTGAAGGAACAGATGGAACACCATATAAAAATGTTTTCGGAGATTGGGAAAACATGGATGACTCACCTGACATAGTTGATGAAGGATAATAACCTCTCGGTGTAGGATGAAAAGGAATTCGGGGTGGTAAATAACTAAGACCTGGGTTTTCTAAAAAATCTGTCAATGATAAATACCAAGCGTCAGTTCTAAATGGACTGTAGAATATTGATTCACGCTCCCTAAGATTCAAATTTTCTTGGGTTTCGGGAAGAGTTACGTCTTCATCTGGACCAACAAGTTCTTCAATAAATATGAGGTCAGAAGGAAGATTTTTAGTAATGCGATGTATTACCCTAGGTGAACCAGGATCACTAGAAGTCGGAGTAACAAATCATGAAGATGATTCCAAAACAGTAGGTTCAGTGTCAAGCTAAGAAATTTTAGGGTTAATTCACTGGAAGGAGAAATACTACTAGTAAATTCGGAAATTGAAATTGGCTCTTGGATATGTTCTGCTGTTTGTGATTGATAATCAGGATCAATAACTATGGATGATTCTCCTGTCTCTGTTGATCTAATTATATTGTCACTAGGCGATACTAGGGCTCTTAGCCCTTCAATTTGGCTTGGTGTATACTCAAGGGGTTTCCCCTAGAGTCTACGCGATTGTCTTGGTAATTCAACCACGATTAAAAATTATTATTCACACGTAATCAAAGAAAATTTCAATGAAAACTCCTAAAGTCACTAAAGAAACAAACAAATGAATCACACGCCTAAAAATCTAGGAGATCAATCCACACAAAAATAATAACTTCCCACACTAAAAACACTAGTTGCTGATGAAATCCAACATCGTAGTATTTTAATGTAGAAAGGGCGGTTGGAACAGTTACCCTGACAACCTGCTTAATGAAACAGACCGGTGCAAGTTTCTCCACTTAAACCATCTCGAGTGAAGATAACCCTCCAGAGAGTCCAAGTGAGTCTAGTCGACGTCTGCTCCAGGTACAGTGGGATCTTTCCTCCACTGTCACCTTAGGAAAAAATTGTAAATATTATGGTCACTATGGTTACCAATAGGAACTAATATACCTGGGGGAACAGTCTATGATCCAACATATGCGCAAGGGCAGAGTAACAAAGCTCAATCCCCTTGAAGGCTCCCTAAAATAATCCAAGGTATACCGACAAGTGACCCCAGGCTCCTCGACAATGGTCTATCCAAGGTTTACCGTTGTTAATACGTGCACATCTGCTATCGTTCCCAATGAGATAGAATTTATTATCCCACCGGTTCAGATATGACCTAGTGCTTGACTCCTTTAAGAGGAGATTCCTAGAGCATACAAGTGACTATTGAATTTTTTCCTACCACAAGATCAACTACTTGTTTGTTTTAATTGTCTTGGAGACTTAATTACTCCCTACTCCAAGACACTAGCCTAAGCTATATTGGTGAAAAGAGCCATAGAAATATAAAAATTACTAGATAAATTTTAATTTAAGCGTTGTTTTTAATGGGTTGTTTCTTAGGACAATGGGTGCGAAAGTGAAACTGATGATATGTAGTGACCCGACTCAAAACATACTAAAATGCATCTATTATGAGAAACAATTTATTTTCTTTCAATGAATTCTTAGATCTAAAGGAAGAGTTAAGAGATGCAATCTTTTAAAACAAAACTTTCCTTCAAACAAGAATAAATGAAAAGAAATCTAATATCATGAAACTCAAAGTGATCTTTTTCTCAATAAGAAATCCCTTTCTCTTCAAGATCGAAACTACAAACAAAATTTTTCTTCAAAAGAACACTACAATTTCTAGAAATAACACTCAAAGCTAAAAACACTAATTTTGAGATCTAAAATTATAAAGACTAAATTTGAATTAAAACTTTAAATATTTTGAGGATGTCTTGCTTAGCTTGTTATCTAACTAAGAAATTCTTTGCTTGGATAAGCAAAAACTCAAAAAACATCCAATTTTGGTTTTTTAAGTGAAATTCCAAACTTATCAACAAAAGTTTTTTAAATATTTGCAAATGGGATAATGGGATCTAAATCTCATAAAACAATTTTTGCTATGATGTCAAACTCAGTAAGAAATCAAGGAAATACCAATGATCTAAAGGTATACCAAGGTTTCTAATATTTTAGCGGGATAAAGACAAAGCAAAAACCACTATAACATGCAGATCTTTCATAAAATCATTCAAAACTAAAATGCTGGAATAAACTCTTAATCAAGGCTTTCTGACAGAAGATACAAGTCTGGGTAGACACTAATAAACTAACAAACTAATTTAGAAAAGAGGATTTTGAGATTTTCTAAAAATTTTCATAGGGTCTGCAGGATTCACTGCAAACAGGTGCGGTCTGTTGGGGTTCCCATGTTTTGGCTAGATTGGCAAGACCAAAAGATGAGACAACATCAGAACCACTTTCAGACCTTAGGATCTAGCCCTCTTAGGTCCAGAGAGGGATCTCTCTATATGAGTCAAAGGTATATGTCTTTGAAGCTCTATGTTTGAGATATTAGGCTAGTTATAGGCACAAGGTTTGTTTATTTTATTTTGAGTTTGATTGTTGGGAATCAGGAAGGAAGGGTTCAATATAAGAAAAGGGTGAGTAAAGAGGAATTTAGGCAAAGGAGAGGTAAATCAAGAAAACATCAAGGCCATTGGAAAATGGAGTTAGGAAAGGATTTACTTGCTGCTCAACATGCAAACTTTCAGTTGGGATAGTCATCTAAAGCCTTGGATCCTAAAAGATGTTGGTGGAATGGAACAATAAGGAAAGAAAGTGAAAAGAGGAGAGAAAACCACTTTCTGTCCATAGATCAGGTCAGAGGTCATTTAACTCCAGACCTGCTTGGACATACTCATAGACAACTCTCAAAGATGTGACTTAAGGGATCTTAGAAAGGTAACTGGAGTGAAAAAGATCCTAGTGAGGAAGAGGTAGATTTCTAAACCTCCGAGTGTTCTCAATTCATCCAATTAGTCCTAACAAGAACATCTAAGAAACAGATTCATCAATTCGTACATCATCTAGTAGGAAATAACATCCACTACACTGGTTAAATCAATTAAAACTACTTCTTAGATAACACATATAGTAGAGAAACATTAAAGGCAAGGAGAGCAGAAGCATAGGGCACCTAACAAGGGTGAATCCTATACCAGATTTTTGATGCAAGCCAGAAGAACTAAAATGAAATGAAATGAAATAACACAGAAATAGAAAAACATCACCTCAGCTTTAGATCAGAATCCAAAGAAATGTGCTTGACATACTAAGAACAATGCCAATCAAGTACAACATAGCTTACAGCTTGATATTCAGCCTGATGAACCCTCCTCAGTCTATCTTACAATTTACACAGAGCACTTGTCTCAAGAGAAACAACTTGCAATTCACTGATAACTGATCAACAACCTTTACAATATTTTCTCATGAGTTTTATAGCAGAAAATGAGCCGAGGAGGTAGGTGTAGAACTAAATTTAGTATTAAAACTTAGACAAGAAAGAGGGTCGAAGCCCATTCTGTTTTAACTCTAATCATTTAACACTGGCTACAGGACTCTGTAGTACTTTTGATGCATAAACAAAAAGGTAAATAAATGATTGAGAGGTCCACCATACTTGTAAAACAAATGCTCTGATAGCACCAAGACTGTTTTCAGGGCAGAAAACCTCCTCAAGGACACAAAATAGAATGAAAATTGCACAGGCATGTCATCCTTCCATGGAAAGAATGCTCTGCTGATGAGAAACCCTGATATTATTATTTCCTGTGCATAGGATCTTCTGATCGATCCTCGGGGTCTTTGATTCGATGTTTTTCCTCTAATTATTTGGTTAAGGCTCAAAAGTCTTCGATTACGTGCCTTAAAACTCTCTGCTACTTCCCGTACTGTCTCTGTCTATGCAATTCGAGCTTTAATGGCATCGGAGAGGGTTTGCAGAGTTTAAACTCTGTTCTTTGATGAGTTTATGGTGCAAACACCCTTCCAAACGTTTCCTGTGAAATCAATCTCTGAATTCAGCTCCTCCTGTGCACTGTGCCTTAATAATAGCACGTATGGACCATGGCGGGTTTCACCACCTGATAAACCTACAAAACATGAAAATGGTTACGAAAAACATTTGTGGAGAGGGTGGTATGGATGAATGTGACAATGGTAGCGTGGCGTGGACGAGGATGATGACCGTAGAGGCAACTATGGAGGAAAACATCGCACAGTGGAGAATGCATGAAAAATGTTGAGGCAGATATTTTAACATAAAAACATTAAAATTTGACCTTGGAATGGATATATAACTAGGGCGAAGTGAAATGTACGACGGAGGTACGTGGAGGTGACGTGGCTGGACCAGGCGATGGCGGAAAATTCAATAGCGGGCAATTAAATCTGGACCGTCTGATCTCGGGAGGAGATTGACGATGGAAAACATGTCGGAGGGTGAATGAACGGTGGGCTAGGGGTACAGAGACCATGGGTTAAACCTCGCGCAGCTTCGTTGAGCGATGACCATTGGATGGGGCACCTCAGATCAGATGGCTCACAGTGATATCACTACGCATCTTGTACAAAACGATAACGCGCGATGAGATAATGGTTTTAGAATCATACAGGAGCCACGTGTCGAACGGTGTATGGGATCACTACGATTTCAAAAATATTTCCCACCTCCGAAAGGTGGTGCGATAGAAACCGGCGGGTTTGGAACAGTGCGCGGGGACCACCGAGGCGGGCGGATTCCAAACCGTCGATCTGGTGGGTAAATGAACAGCGGGGATGCGATCATAGGCGATGAGCGGATTTAACGGTAGTTGCTGCGGGGGTGGCGATCGTCGTCCATTCCGTTTAGATCAACGGATATAAACGCGCCCAATGAACATATGAGACAGGCGCTCTTTTGGGCTGGCAGGTGGTTCTAGCGCCCGAGTACGTGGAAGAAAAAGCTGAGGGGTTAACAGAAAGGGGCTGAGACCTATTATAAAGTTAAAAAGTGGGTTTTGGGCCCATTTTTAATGAAAATCAAGGCCAGGGAAGGGTAACGATAGAAGGAATGAAGGTTTATAAAACTAAACCAAGGGTGTGTTGGGAAAAATACTGAGAGGGGAGGTGAATCAGTATTTAGAGCTAACTGAAATTTTTTTTTACTTTTCTTTTCTCGAACCCCATACGCTACTTTACAGAACAAAACTAGCGTATATATGCAGATATCCTTAAGGAAACTTGCGTATGCTCAGAGCTCTTATTATGTATTTGATTCTTAAATCATTACATCATTTATTCATCAGATGTTAAGCAGTAAGCATGTGCAGTAAAAACAGAACAAACCATCACACATAAGCAACACACATGAACACCAGGATTTAAGGTGGAAACCCAAGTAGGGAGAAAACCACTGCTGCCGTCGTCTTAGTCTTCAATATTTATTATAAAGAAAACATCTTACAACCATGTACTGGCGCAGATTCATACCAGCACGCAGGCACCCACCTGCAGAAGGCTACAACCTTCTCTCGTTTACCAGCCTCACAGAGGAGCTACAACCCCCTTGCTCTCGTTTACCAGCCTCTCCTGGAAGGGAGCTACTACCCCCTGATATTAGCACTAGCCTCTACTGGCAGAAAGCTTCCACTTTCATACTGAAGGCTTCAACCCTCAGATCCACTGCAGACCACGTTTCATCAATTTTCAAACTGGATCAAACAACTTCAACACAACCCTTCATTAATCAACAAACATATTTTTCCCAGAAATTCAAATAGAACAGTGAGACCACTGTAGCCAGAATATCAGAGATAACCCAGACTTCAGAATAGATATGCAGATGTAAACTCAACCCAGAACATTCATTAATCAAATATCATATGCTACTTCTATTTACTGAAACCGCGTGTATACGCGCTTCCCTTCTTACCAACGTGCATATGCCTCTGTGCATAACATGGAGTGCATATGCTACTTCTCTTCACTGAATTTGCATGTATACACGCTTATATGTGTAGAAACCTGTGTATACTTCTGAGAACACTGATTTTTCAAAATGAGATCAAAATCAGGTTCAGATCTAAAATCAAATTTATGTTCAGACAATCTATCAATCATGCAGAACTGTTTAGAAAATCATTCTTCCTTCATTGAATCATCAACCAACAACCAACAACTTGATATTTTATCAACTTAATCAGCAGCATAATCATTATTCAAACAACCCAGATCTATATGAATACATCATTGACAGATAGCAGTAAAACAACAAAACAGATCAAACATTTCATTCCACAAACTTCAGCAAAAACCTAGATTCCATACGCGCTTTTACTTCACTGAACCTGCATATATACGCGCTTTAATAAAGACAAACTTGCGTATACATCTGCACACATTTCAGAGTTGAATTCATCTTCCATGCGTGCTTTTGATGAAGACAACCCACATATATACGCGCTTTCTCTGCCACAAACCCGCGTATTGATCTACAAACATTATAGGGCAGCGCAATTCTTCAGACCAGATAAACAGCTCAGATCTCACCCTTTACTTCAGCAACGATTCTCCAGATCACAGATCTAAACATTCCATAAACAGATCTAGAAAATACATAGACATTTCAGATCTAGAGATCCCTCTTCATCATTTTCTTCATAGGTGCATTATAAATTCAGATCTATCAGCAAACTGTTACCCATTCCATGCAGATATACTTCAGAGTGAAGTATTCATTAAAACCCAGACACATGCACACCCTTGCACTATGAGCTTCTTCTCCTTATATAGATTTGGCCTTTATCAATACCATGAGTCAAAACCACTCAACCGCTGATGGTATTCCTGGACAAGATCAAATAGATAATCAAGCGTTCAATACTATGGGTCAATACCATGGTAATGTCCCCTAGTTTTATAAATTTAGAGTGCAAATTGGCATACGCTACTTGGCACGTACATTTTCACGTACATACACGACTTCTCCTTAACAAACCCGCGTATGCTTTGTGACATACCTTGTTCAACATTATTCTGGCACTTTCTGAATTCCTTTCTTCTGCTACTTCTGAACTGATCTATAGATACATCAGATTTACATCATTAATAACTCATCAAGTCAGTTTCCATCAAGGACAACTTCATCAAATATGTTTCCATCAAGTACAATAGTTTTATATCAAGAACAACTTCATCAAATAGGTTTCCATCAACTTTATCAAGTAGGTTGCCATCAAGGACAACACTCTGCATCATATTGCCAATAGGGTGTATGCGTGGTTTAAGAGGGGCATGGGAATGATTTAGAAGGTTTAGGGGGGATTTGGGGGGTAAGAAAGGGGGATTTTGACAAATGGAAAAAAGGATGAAAAGGGATATTTTGCAAGGATACAAGGGATAAATGAAGGCTTTTTGGAGCACCATTTGTCACAATCAGAGAATCTTCTTGTATGGAAATCAGCAGAGGGGATTACATCACAGGGCAAAGGCACAGAAGACTTCAAGGATGATGTGTCTCTAGGGGAGATGCATTCATTGAAGGCTCAAAAACAATTTATCCCCCTGCTTGCTTGTCAAGAATTTGATAGGGGGGCTAACACAGTCCTGCACTGTTTACTCAAGAAAAGAGCGGAGGTGCCCACACTGTTTCTAAAAGAAAAGTGTGGATACCAAAAAAATAAAAGAAAAAATAAAAAACTCTTAAAACTTTTCTCAGGGATTCTATAGGTTTACTACCCAAGCCAGTATGAACCAGTCAAAATCAGAAAAAATAAATTCACCAATCTCAAATAAAAGAAAACAAAATTCAAAATCCCATCCCCAGTGGAGTCGCCATTTTGTTGGACAGAAAAGTCATTCTTGCGGACAAGACAAACCTCCCAAGTGTCCTACGGATAGCTAACAAAAAACGGACAAATAAAAACTACTTTCTCTAGGTACTGTTTGATTTTAGAATTAATTATAATAGGTTTTGGAAACCTACTAATAGTCTAGTGCTGATCTTCTTTCCTGTCACTTTGAATATCTCGTCGCTCCGAATATGTTTCTTTTCAGGAACTACAATCACAGACATGAAAGAATCATAAGCATCTACATAATATAGATTAATTCATAAACCATAAACCTATCTTGATGATCAAGGAATTCAATAAATGAGAAAGTTAATTAAATAAGCCTTTGATAAACATGATTAACAAGCCACTTAATTTAACAAGCTCATTCAGAAAAAAATATTCATTTGTATTAACTTAAATAAAGAAGAGCCTTACAACTGTGTCCGCCTTGACGTTGTACAGGCCTTCCTGGGGTTCGGAATAGGCGTTTCCTTTACTCTGACAGGCCTTACACTCTCTCATCTAAAGCACATGGGTGTGTAATCATTCCCATATAAGGATTAGCTATGAGAGTTTGAGTTTTAACAGCATTTCTCCTCAAAAATTCTTCAAGTATAACTCCCTTTGAAGCTGAACTATGGCTTCAATTTATAGGAAAAGAGAGGAGGTTATGGTTCCCCTTAAGAAGGGATAGAATGCTCTTTTGAAGGGATTGTGCTCCATAAATCAAGGGGTAGGCTCCCATAATGGAGGAATGAACATACATGATAGGAGAGAACCTTTGACCAGATAATTTCTTCTAGAAGCTTCCAGATTTGACTGTTGGGCTTCTAAATGTTACTTTCCACCTTCATTTTACTTTTACAGGGGTTTGCACCCTTAATGAATAAAAAGTGCATTTGGCTCCGCATGATTTATAGCCAAAAGGTGTGGAATCACAAGTAATGCTAAGAGAAAGTGCGGTACAAGTGTTTTTAAGACTTTTATGAGCTTTTCTCTGAATTTCAAGGCTTGAATTTAGGAATTTTGATGTTGTAGACTTCTAAGGGAGTACTAAAACATCATGGTGACAAATTTTAATGTAACAACTGGGGCGCGCCCATTGGTGCGACTGTTTCCAAAACAGTCGCGCCCACCGCGCAAACCATTTTAATCTTACAATGCAAGAAAGTAGGTCCAAGTTTCACAAATTCAAAGCTTTTAATTTGCCTAATAATGTTCATATGAACGTTTTTGCAAGTATAGAGCAGAAAAATGGTGATCGAGTGGAAAGAATGAGAACACAGTGAAGAAGGCAAGCTTGCCATGGAAAATTAAAGATGCATGGAAGCTCTCAGAGACTGTGGACTGAAAAAATTCTTCATGACACCATGCCTCAGAGCTCAACCGGAGCTGCTAAAATACTTTATCAGTATCTGGGATGAGAATCAAGAAGAATTCGTTCTTCGTGACCAGGAACTCAAAATTGATGCTTTAGAAATTTATTTCATAACAGGGTCATCGCAGAGGGGAGTAGTACCAATCATGACTGGCACCGGCCCACCATGGAGAACATGAGCACGGTAATTGACATGGTATGTCGAGAGGCAAAGAAAGGATTAGGAAGTGAGAAGGTGGATATCCAGACTATCCTGGACTTGGAACTGAAGGTAGTGCTACATACCATTACACGATCTGCAGGATTGCAAGCACCGCATGAAGCTATAAAGACACAGCTACATCTTGTTGTAGACTGCTTGACACCGACCCTCTACAACTGGGCAGAGGAAATGAAAATCAACATGAAACATCAACTGACGAAGTGAAAGAAAACCAAGTTGAGGCAGTTTGGTTATGGGTCCATTTTGGTATCGTTCTTCCTGGAATTATTACCAATATTTCAGCAACATGATGTGATAGTTTCGACACCACTAGCACAGGAACCATGGATGTCCCTTTGGGAAACTATGATGCCAAGGTTAGGGGGAGATCAACAGATGTCTTGGAGACCAGAATTCTTTGATTGGCTCCACCAAAAACTAATTTTCATGGAGGATTGGCCCTATTCTGGCACAGATTTTACTGGTGATCCATATCTCCCACTCCTAGAAGGAGAGGATTGGGATGAAGCAAGACTCATTTTTTATTTTTATGAGTATTATGATTTTTTTTGTTATGCATGTCCTGACATTAAATCCATGTGTTATCATAGATGTTGGCCCAGAGAGACCTACAAGTATGTCTCTGATAGCGAGGCAAGTTCCTCGCGACTTTGATATCGCCCCTCATGTTGAGGGAGGCGAGGAGGAGGAAATCATGTGAAATTTGGAGGGAATCTCTCGTGGGATCCCAGACTATGTGCAATTCGAAGATGTTCCTAATGCATACCAGAGACACACTGTAGGGGTGTCAAACCGAGTTCACTGCTTGCTGAGGCAACTTGTATGGGCAGTGACATGCTACCATGAGTGTCACGCCGAGTAGACACCTAGGTTTTATTCTACATATCTTTTAGAGACATGATGTCTCAGGATGTAACAGAAACACACATATTTTTTGAACTTGTGATGCACATTGATGCAAAAATTTGATATATATATATATACATCTATTTTCCTGTATGTATTTTTTCATGTGATGATGATTTTACAAATTACGCAAATTTTTATCTATTACAATGTTAGCCACTGTATCAGTCAATGCATTCATTTGCCTAGGAATATGTTGATATGTAATGCAATCAAAATGTCTTTCCAGTAAAGGAACACCTAAATACAACCTTAAAATCTGAGGGTTTCTAACTGAATAATGCCCATTAAGTTGAAGAACGATAAGCTGTGAGTCTAGATTTACAACCAATGCATGAATGCCGAGGGAAATTTCCTCAGTTAATAGTTCAATGACAACACTATACTCAGTGACATTATTTATAGTTCATCTTAGAAAAATACCTTGAAGATATATCAACTCACCAAGAGGATCATAAATCACCTAGGCTGCTGAAGACAGGTTCCAGGTACTGCGGGAAGCACCATCCGTGAAACTGACATAAGGAGTAATAGAAATCTGTGCAATAAGCAAAGACCCAATAAGCAGGAAAACGCTCGCAAAGCACACCAAGCCAAAAATGTACAAAAATGAAAAGAACACCTATGTACACAAAACATGCACGAATGACTCATGCATAATATTTTTTAAGATACAAACCATTTATTGGTTGATCCAGAGGATGAACTTCGTAATCAATGAGCTCATAGGCCCCATTTCGCAAGACACGTTTAACAATGTAGGGTCCATGCCACATGGGTTGAAATTTTCCTACCCCCAACTTATCATGAGCCTGGTCATACAGGAGGATGAGGTCTCCTTCTATGAAGGAACAAGGGGAAACCAATAGGTCAAAATGAGCTTTGACCCGCTTCTTCTGTGCTTTAATGACCAAAGAAGAAAAATGAAGAGTTTCATCTAGCCTTTCTAAGTAGGGAAGATGCTCTTATTTAGGTGAAGTGTTGGGTAGTAATTCAACAACCAACTTGAGTGAAGTTATTTCACATTCAATCAAAAGGGTAGCTTTCAGACCATAAACAAGCTGAAATGGAGTGAATCTGGTCACATCTTTAACTGAGGTTCGATATACCCAAAGAGACAAAAATAACATGAGATGCTAGTTTGATTTGTGCATCCCAATCACACGTTGAAGCATGGTGACCAGAAATTTATTCACAGCTTCAACCTGGCCATTGGCCTGAGGATAGTATGACATTGAGCTGTCATGACGCAAACCCAACTTGGAAGTCAACTCTACCACCATATAATGCCGAAAATGGGAACCATGATCGGTAACGATGGCTTAAGGGACACCAAACCTAGAAATGATGTGGTTGAATATGAACTGAGCTATTGTCTTACCATCAACCATAAGTGTAGGCATTGCTTCGGTCCATTTGGTGAAGAAGTCAATGGCTACGATAATATAAGCATGCCCCCCGACCGAGTGAGGGTTACACATCATAAAATCGATGCCCCACTTCGTAAAGGGACCAACGGTAATAATAGGGTGGAGATGTGAAGGTGGCACATGCATTTTCCGCTGATAGATCTAGAAATAATGACATTTACGAATAGAAACAATGCAGTCATTGAAGATGGTGGGCTAGAAATACCCAGCACGAAGAATTTTCTGTGCGGTAGCATAACCAAACATGTGACCACCATAGGCACCACTGTGACAGTAATTCAAAAATTTCTCAGCTTCCTTGAGAGTAAAACACTGGTGGAGAATGGAATCAAATCTGATACAATAGAGTGTATCTCCGACGGATGCATCGGTGAGCATCCTTCGAAAACTCATATCTGAAGGTAGAAGTCTAAAGATATACGATGATATCTGTAATATTCCTAAATTAGCATGTAGCTAATAGGAATATTATTTTTTTATTTTTTCACTTAGTAGTTGAATAAATGGGGGAAAGGGACCCATACTTATCTTGTATTAGCATAAAATCCCTCTTGGTATGAAAAGGGGACATCCTAGTAGCTGGATTTTTCACTTTACATGTATGAATAGGAAGAGAATCATGTTGATTCAATCAAGTTGACTAAGTCAACAACACAGTATGGAGGAGTAGCCTTGATGGAGCTAGAATGTAGTTTTGGAGTGAGAGTGATCATGTGATGTTGGAAACCCTAATGGGTGGGACCCAAGGTGAGGAGGCTCACAAACCTTATAAGGAAGAGGATGGCAGACATTTGAGGTTAGCTTATTGTTGGCGAAAAATAAGGTCTCGCGGGCAAGACCCAGGTTCACAGGGTTGTGGCCAACAAGGGTCCGATGTAGTCTAGTAACACGCCGGCATTTTCACCCTGCTCTGAAAGAACAGAGCGTCTCACCCGAGGCGTGCCGCGACCACATGGGAAAGGGGAAGAAATCACAGACGAGGAATAAACCTGCAACCACAGAAAGCAAGAGAATCCATTACATATACCAGAATATTCATGCAAGATCACCAATCAAGTATACAGACAGTCGCAACTTAAAAATTTTAAAGCAGTGTAAACACATCATAACCCATAACCCAAAACATAGAGACAGAAATCCTTCTTTATATTATTCTTCATCCAAGTACATGATTACATAGCTTCCTTCTCTGATAACTCATAAATCAGATACAGATGGATCTAAGAACAAAGAATACAAAACATAGAGAGTAGAGACCAATGGAGAGAACAAGTCTGATTCCTCCGCGGCTGCTTCCGCGTTCAATCATCCCGCAACAGCAACCGATCAACCAATCTCCCTCTTCTTCAGCCGGGTGATTGCCTTTTATTCACCCGCTCGTCGCGACTGGCGGCTTCTCTGCGTCTTTGCTCTGGCTTTTCCCGACTTCTCTTCTGATGTCTGCATGTTCTACTTCCTGTTTTTTGCTGTATCTCTTTCATCTGTACTTATCTCTGTTCCATCTCCAGTTATCAAGTGCTTCCGCACCGCCTTGGTAGCTCCGCAACTCCTGGTCGCGCGGTGCGGTCGCGTTAGCTATGTGTATTCCCTCCGCAACTCAAAAAGAGTCCAAGTTCAAAATTCAAAACTTAAACAAAAACAACGGCCCCAACAGGCCCCGACCACAATCCTTTGACTCGTCCGCGAGTCAATCGCAAATGACAGTCTCTACCTCCATACCTTCGCCGGCCTCTGTGCCCTGCTCTGTTGCTCTTTCTTCTGCTGCCCTTTCCTGTTGTACTCCGCCACCTGCTGATTCAAACAAGGGCCCCAACTCCGGGACCCGGCGGAGTGCTGCATCTCGAAGCTCCGTGAAAGTTACTACTGCTTGCTGCCATGGGATCTGCAGTACGGGCCCAGTTGGATGGGGGTGGCCCAGTGGAATCGGGTTCGGGGCCCGGTTCACCCATTGTCGTGATGATGGGGGTGGCAGAAGTGAACAGGGAAGTGGGAATTGGGGAAGTGAGGGAAGCAGTGTTGGAGAGACCAAGTGACCGGTTAAGAAGAAATTCATTAAAGGAAGGAAATATAGGGGCGCTACTAGAAACAACCTGGGTGGCCACATTGAGTCTCTGGACTTGGTCGTTCATATGCTCCACAATGGGGACCAGTGCCGCGGGCAGGGTCGCTGCGCTCCCGGCTGCCTCTATGGTTATCGCTACCGCGACTGGGGAAGATTCCCCGGCACTGGTCTCGGCAGGCTGCTGGGCGGCCCGCATCCCATCAAAGTTATATCGGATGACTCCATCCTGAACGTGCCGAACGACCCCCGGCCATGTTAAAACCTCTCTGTGGAAGATACTGTCGGTCAAATGGAACCGCAAGGGCGCCATGTGAAATGTGTGGTGCGGGACACAAGCTGGCCGGATGAAAGTGTGATTATGGCTAACGCCAAACCACACTTGTTCGCTGTATTCATCCAGCAGGTTCCGGGGTACTCGCTGCTGAGAGGCCACCACATCGACCATCCTCCCGTACCATTCGCGGAACGCCTCCGCGTTCACCTGCTTGCTGCTGGGGGCCGTGGACACCTGCCAGGGGGAGTATCGCATCGCGAACGGTTGGCCCCCGGTGAGTTCCGCTGGTGTCCGTATCGGAGGAACATGCCATTTCCACATGGCGAAGGCTAGGAGCAAGTATCCGTAGATAAAACTGGTGGTCCGTCTGTAATTGTCTTCGCAGGCCGCGAAGAGTTCCTTCAACACGAACGTGCTCCAATTCAATCGGGCCCCTTTGACGCAGTGCTCCGCAATCGAAATTGTGTCCAAGGTGCACTCGCCCTTGGTGTAATGGCGCATGGTCTTGCTCGCTATCAGATAGCAAGCAAACCGGATTTCTGGTACATTGATCAAATCTATCTTGGCACCCTTGCCACCTCGGCAAGTACCATATTTGGTGTATAGGTCCGCCTCGGCCGATTTCCGGGCGCGCTTGGAGGCCGTCTGCCCCGCAGAGGAAACATCTGCCCCAGATTGACATAGCCCCGTAAGCCGACTAATATCTGCTGCATGGATTGGAATCTCCTCGTTCAACCACAGGGACCCGTTATGCACCCGACTGAGGAGGAACCGGGTGCATTGCAGAACTGGTCCGGTGGTGCCGAAGACAGGGAGACTGCGTAAATTCATCAACGTTGACTGCTGAAGACCCCGGAATTCGTCCTTCATCCGACTGTTAGAGCTGCTCCCCGGTGTGTAGCGGTGTTCCATGAACGTCTGCCAATGCAGATGGGGAAACTCAGCCGGGTCGGACAAGTTAGCATCCATGCAGGGCGCATTGTCGTACTTACCGACCAGTGATAATTCGAGCCGGTGAATCCTGTGATCCAGCACCGGTTCCGGGACAGAGAGAACAGCTCTCGGCATCTTGGCGCGTCTCTGATAGACCTGGACGATTCGTCTGGAGCTCCCTGCTAAGTTCGGAGTTCTCTGAAGCTGCAAGTGCTCGGGAGTCGCTGAAATTTCCAAACTGAATTGGTCCGTCATCCCGGCGCCGATAGCCTTCATGCAAATTGGGCCATCCGCTGGCACGCGCGGGGTTGATGAGACTCCATAACGGCATTTAATTCTTGCTAGCATGCTTGCCTGCGATAATCGTGCGATCAATCGCAGGCCTGTGTGTAATCTGACAGTTGCTGACGGCGGCATTGGAAGATGGGCGTACCCGACGGCGGAGAGAACTGCGGCTGATGGGGAATGATTACGGTATGATTACTGTCCATTAAGGGAATTTATGACCAAAATCTGAGCTATCCTACGGGCTGACAAAAGGACTGACGGTTATGACCTGGACTGACGCTGGCACGAGGACAGATCCTTCGTGCAGGACACGCTGGACTGGGAGCGGCGTCCTACTGGGTTGGCGCGCCGCCACGCTGGACTGGCGTTGCGACACGCTGGACTGGCCCGCTCCGACCATGGTTGGTTGCGGTATGGATGCCGCAACTGACGGTTTATTTGACTGACTGCAAAGAAATGGAAACGACTAACTATGCTCATCCCGGTTGCGGGAGAGTTATTCAACTACGCTACTCTATGGGTGCTCTCGGTTGCGAGAGTTATTGATGGAAAGGGAGAAGGTACCTACTCCTGGTAGGGCTTCAGGCGTGCGCCATTCACCCATCCTGGAAGAACTGAGCCGTCCAATTGTGCCAATCGAATGGCTCCTGAGTCGCGGATCTCGATAACAAAGTACGGTCCCAGCCAATGCATCTGGAGCTTTCCTGGAAACTTCTGGAACCGGCTGTCGTACAAGAGAACTTTGCCGCCAACCTGGAAAGTTTTAGTCTTGATGTGGCGGTCGTGCCACGCTTTCTGTCTGGCCTTCTGAACCTTCTGATGGAATTCCGCAAGAAACCAAGCTTCGTCCAGCTCCTGTAGCTCGTGGAGTCGTTCCTGCAGTGACGCATCCTCTGAGAAGTGAAGGGACGTTGCGATCAAAAGGTTGGGGACGGTGAACTCGGCGGGAATCACAGCTTCCCGGCCGTACACCAGCTGGAATGGCGTCTGGTTTGTCAAACGTTTTACCGTGGTCTGGTAAGCCCATAATGTCGCTGGTATCCGCTCATCCCAATCATCCCGCTGAGCGTTGCAGATTTTTGTCAAGCCCTTCTCCAGAATCTTATTGAAGGCTTCCACCGTGCCGTTAGCCTGCGGGTGGTATGGACTGCTCTTATGATGCTGTATCATAAATGTCTCCAGGAGCGATTTGACCGTGGCATTAATGAAATGCGTGCCTTGATCACTCGTCAGGCTGCGTGGGCAGCCAAAGCGGCTGATGATGTTTTCAAAGATGAACCAAGCAGCGGTCTCAGCGGAGCAGTCGCGTACCGCTGCTGCTTCAGCCCATCGCGTGAGATAATCAGTCGCCGTAATGATGTACCGAGCTTTGGAATGGCGAGCAACTGGTGCAATGGGCCCTACAAAATCGACAGCCCACTTCTCAAATGGCCGCAACACATGCACGGGGTGTAGCGGAAGCTCATCTCTGTGCGAAGGCCGTCCCGTCCTCTGACAAATATCGCAACGTTTCACATAGGCCTTACAATCTGCATGCACCGTCGGCCACCATAGACCGGCTTGAAGTACCTTCCTTGCGGTGGGTTTAGCCCCCACGTGTCCGCCCGCAACTCCGCTGTGACATTCCCACATCACCGCTTCCCGTTCATGGTCAAGAACACACCTGCGCAACACCTCATCCAGGCCCAGCTTGTACAGCTGCCCGGCGATCAATTTATAATCGGCCGCCCGGACAACCAAGTGGCGTTTCTGAAGCGGCGTGTAATCCTCGGGGCACTGTCCTGTGGTCAGATACGTGGCAATGTCAGCCAGGTAGTCTGGGACCGCTTCAACGCGAAACAGATCAGCATCCGGAAGCTGATCATCTAACGGACCATCGTTTTCCCCCGACTCCAATCTGGATAAATGATCAGGCCCGACATTTAGCCGGCCCAGTTTAACAATTACATCGAACGTAAACTCCTGAAAGAGGAGAAGCCATCGGCAGATCCTTCCTTCCAACACAGGCTTATTGACCAGATATTTTAAGGCCGAATGGTCCGTGAAAAATGTAAACTTACCGCCCAGAAGGTAGTGATGGAACTTCTGGAGAGAGTACACCATTGCCAGCGCCTCCCGCTCGGTCGTAGTATAATTCTTCTCCGCATTAGATAGGCGTCGGCTGGCGAAGTATACCGGGTGGTCAACTGTCGTTTCCCCGGGTTGTGCTAATACGACGCCAAGTGCAATCCCGGACGCATCAATGTGCACATGGAACTGCTTATCCCAGTTTGGATGAACGAGAATGGGTGCCGTCGCCAATTTCTCTTTTAACGCGTCCAGTGCCTTCCTGCACTCTGCTGTCCATTCAAAAGCTTCCGACTTCCGCAACAGTTTCTCCAAAGGGGCAGTGATTTTGGCGTAGTTGCGGATAAAACGCCTGTAGTATCCAGTGTGCCCGAGAAATGCCCGCAACTATTTCACGTTCTCGGGGGCCTCCATGTGGACAATAATCGCGACCTTGGCGGGATCAACGCAGACCCCTTGCTTACACACCACGTGACCCAAGAGTGTGCCGAATGGTACTGCAAAAATACATTTCTTCAAATTCAAGGAAATCTGCAGCTGGCGACACCGATCGAACATAACACGCAACAGGGAGGCGTGTTTCTTCAGCAGGCTGTAAACGGTCCAATCATCCATATAGACTTCCAAGAATTTGTGAATATACTCCCGGAAAGCAGCAATAACAATCCGGGAAAACACGGCTGGCGCGTTCTTCAGTCCAAACGGCATGACATGGTATGCGAATGATCCCCACTCGGTTGTGAATGTCGTCTTTGCCTTGTCCTCTTCAGCGATGTGCACCTGATGGTAGCCCGAAAACCCATCCGTGAAAGAGTAAGCTTCGTTTCCCGCGACATGATCTAGTACTTCGTCGCTGAAGGGAGTGGGAAACGGATCGTGAATACAAGCATTATTCAAACTCCGGTAATCTACGCAGACCCGAATTTCCGCTTTATCCTTCTTGTTCCGGATGACAATGGGACTTACCCACTCAGCTTCTTCTACAGGAAAAATGAGACCTGCAGCCAGCATTTTGTCGATCTCCATCTTTACCTTCTCTTTGATGCGTGGATTTAACCGGTAGGGTCGGTGCTTGACCGGCCTGGCTCCTGGTTTCAGTGTGATGCGCATCTCACCCAAATCCCCTTTGATCCCCTTCAGGTCCGCAACTGAAGACGGGAATAGATCTTCATACTCCCGAAGGAGGCTGAAAATTTCTCTGGTCGTCTGCGCGTCCCAGTAATCTCCCACCGTTGCCAGTTTCGGTTTCTCCTCCGTTCCTATGTTCAACTTCTTTGTCTTTAGGGGCTGCAAATGGACTCCTTCTGTCGTTGGCTCGTCGCGGACACTCCGCTCACCCTCCTTCTCGTCAAAATGGAGATGCCTCAGGTCCTCCAAACTGTCGTCCCCTGGTTCGCCGTCAACCCGTTGGCAAACCAACTCGCTCTTCACCCCTGAACGTGACGCCACCGGTCCCTCATTGGGCTCGGGATGGCGGAAAAACAGAACCTCCTTGACGGCTTGTAGGGCTTGAGATTTCTGTGCCGTCTCCCCTTCGAATGAGAAACTCTGGACGAACTTCTCCGCAACTGCTTGCCAAGAGCGGGTTCCCCGTTTCCGCTCTTCCGCTAGGTACCAGGCCTGGGGGATTGTACCCAGGGAGTGTATAAATCTGTAGACCCACAACTCTTCAGGGTACCTGGCGCTGCGCCACTGTTCCTCGCACGCCCGCAAGTGCTGTCGCGGGTCTGAGTCTCCATGGTGTTTAAGTGTAATACAGGGCCCTTCATCCTCTTTGAAGCGTGCCCGTAGTGCATCCGCCACCAGCTCCCATCACAGCAGAGTGTTGCGGTGATTGTTCCACCATCGTCCTGATGTTGACTTCAGAGCCACATCCAACAGGGGTATCCGGCATTCTTCTGGGACCCGGTCTTCCACCTTGAGGATAAAAGTATTTACTGCTTGCATGTTTGACAACGTGGGGTACCCGCGGGTCTCGGTCCCCACCCACCGGACCTGCGCGATGGCGGCACATCGCCGCGTGGTGGTCTCGTATCCCCCTTGCTGCCAATCTTCCCATGCAAGCTCGGATCCGAGTTCCGAGCTCTGCACACTCCGCCAACTGATAGATCCTGTTGCGGTCGGGTTGATATAATCGTCCCGCCTCCCGGCGGTCATCTGATAGAGGTGGTCTATTATCTGAGCGTCCTCCCGACTATCCACCGGTTCTGTGTATTGCGGTCCCTGATACGGGTCGAGAGGCTAAGTCACCCGTACCTCCCCATCCTCAAAAATCATCAGCTCCTTCTTGAGATCGATGATCGCATAATTCTCAAAAGCCCAATCAATGCCCAGTAAAGCAGGATAGGGGTCCTTATCGCCCATGATATCAATAACTTCAAAGTCGGCATATGTCTTTACCCCCGCAACATCAACCTCGACACCCTCGAGTCGGCCGATTGGCAAAATACAGCACTGGTTCGCCATCCTAAGTTGGATCGGGGAATAGGCGAGCCGGGGCTTTCCAAGAGCCTCCCATGTCTTTCGTGGCAATATGTTGACGTCGGACCCCAGGTCCAACATCGTGTCGCTGATTTGGAATCCTGCGATCTGTGTGTTAAGTCGAAATTCTTTGCCCGTTCGTTTCTTGTTCCGCTTGACACGTTGCACGTATTGAGGCGTAGTATCTACCAGGTTTCTGGGTTCTGCGCGCCCCTGCAGCGCTCCGTCCAACACCTGTCTGAGCTGCTGCCGCAGCATGGTGTCATCAACAATCTTGAGAAACAGCCGGAGCCAATCCGCAACTACAGCATCTGCGGCGGTCTGATCACCGGTTTCTGGCAGCTGGGGCTCCTCCAACCCTCCTTCTTTCCGCAACTGGGCGAATGCCTCAACCGCCTCCTGAAAGTACTTCTTCTGCACCTCGGGCCTAATCAGCTTCTTTGGGGATGCCGGCCGCACCACTCGTGCTGGCTCCTTCTCGTGGGAATCCTCACCAGTCTTCTTTCCGCCTCTCGTTATTATCGCAACATTCTGCATGTCAGGGGTTGCGACCCCTCGCGGTTCTGAGCCTATCAGATTCGTGGCCCTCTGCCGCGCCCGCTCTTCCCACTTCTTGATGAGTTCTGGGCAGTCTTCGGTGGCGTGGGCGTTGACTCGGCACTGGGAGCACCAGGGTCGTCGCGGAAGGGGACACTCTCGGGCTACATGACCATTCTGGTCACAGTTGTAGCATTTTACCGGCCCGCGTCCTCCTGTTCGGCCTCCCCGCATGCCGCCACCTCTTCCCCTCGCAGCCTCGTTGACCCGGTACGAGGGCCGATCCAGTCGATCCGCAAGTGCGTCAAGCGCTCTGCACTGCTCCGTTTTGTGCGTCGTGGACACACAGAATTCGCAGTATAAATTATTCGGCACCGTGGAGTACTTCTGTAATATCGGGCACATCCGAGGAGGATGCCCTATCGTTCGGCAAATTTCACAGTATTCTGGGGTGGAGGACCCCGGTTGCGGTGGAAACCCCGCAAAGGCCTGTTGCGTCTGGTATACCCCCTGCGGGTTCATTGCCGTGCCACCCCCTGGTGGTGGCCCCCCCTGGATAGCCGCAACTGAGGGTCCAACTCCCGCGCCGCGCAACAGAGGACATTCGGTTGCGACGTGCCCCTCGACCAGGCAATGAGTACACCAAACATTCGGTCGCGCCGGTCTTGCTGGCTGAATTTCCTTGAGCTTTTCCGTCAAACTGGCGATCTGGTGTTGCAACCCTATCAGCGAAGGGTCTTGTGGAGCCAGCCCCCCCCTGTATTCCTGGGGGTATCCCGCCATGGCTTCAATCTTCATGGCCTGCTCCAAAGCATCCTGCAGATTATCAATCTTCTGCTGAGTGAGAGGGGTTCGCGTCAAGGGAAGTAGAGCCTTGATGAACCAGTCCCTCTGGTGGTTTGGATCGATCGGGTAGCTCAGTTTCCCGATCGCGTCCTTGAATCGCCGCATCAACTCCCATGCGGTTTCGCCTTCCTTCTTCTTAATTTCCCATAGCTCGGACAGACCCTGCTGGTCCGTCTGGGGGAGCTTGAATTCGCGGACAAAATCCCGCTTTACGTCCGCAATTACAGGATTAGGGTGCGCCTCCGACCACTTGATGAACCACCACAGAGCTCTCTCTCTGAGCGTGGTTTGAAACTCTATCAACTTCCCTGCATCTGGTGTCTGTCGAGCCCTCCAGATGGCTTCGCACAGATACCAGTGGTGTTCTACATCGTCGTTTCCCCGGCCAGAGAACTCTGGGTACCGGGTGAAAGATCCAGCCATGTATACTGGCAGCGAATTAACCAAGATAAAACCTCCGGGTCCTGGTTGCGTAACGGTCCCGCTAGGAAAAAAACTACTACTCGTAACGCTGCTGCTACTGGGCGTTACCGGCGCCGCTGAACTACTAGATAACTGACTTAATGCTTGTAACTGAACAAAAATATTTCTTAAAGGGTTATAAAGTACCAGGGGAAGGTCGGGATCCTGGCCATGCGGACGGTGTGACGTAGGGCTGCCTGGAGGGGTGGGTGCCGTCTGATCCTGAAACATCTGCTGCATTACGTCGTACCATTCATCATCGGAACTTTCTTCAGGCTGCATCTTTTCCTTATCCTTGTTAATCGTTACTGCTCTTTCTCGCATCCTCGGGCTCCCATGCACCCACTGTACGTCTGCTGCTGTCCCGTCTCCTGTCCGGGTATCCAATCCCATGGTTCTTGTCCTCTGAGGCGCCTCCTTCTGGTTTTTCTTCCCGATCTCCCTTCTCTTCAAATCTCTCATTACCCTTCTTCGCCACCTATCGGCGATCTGTGCCCGCCGATGTGCACGTAACTCCCGCAACTTGCATGCGGCCTCACCGTCCATCCCCCGTTCCCTACTCCTACAGTCTACACAGCATCGGTCCCCTCAATCCTTCCCCCAGTACGGGTGGCTTACGCTTCCATACTCGTTTTGTGGAATTCAATCAACCCTTCGTCCACCATTAGGGCTTTGATCCACAGCGGAATTTCCTTCAACAGTTTTCCCCTCAGCCCTGAGTGAAACACAGCCTCAGCCTTCGAGAAAGATTGGTAGCACTCAGCGGCAAACTCCACAATGTATCCTTCCAACGTGGTCTTTACCCAAAACTCCACTGCGCGGGTTAGTTCAGTATCTACCCGGTGTAGCGCTACCAAGTCTTCGTGCGCCCACCTGCGGTTTATCTTCCGCAAGCCTTCTTGGGCCGCCTTCGTTTGTAACCTCCGCAACCAGTTGTAAAGATCCATTGGAAACCTTCCCCAGAAAATTTCGTACGTATCGCTAGCTGAGTCAGAGAAAAGAACAAGCTCCCTGACCGCCGCCTCCTTTTTCTTAATCAGCTCCGCCTGCTGAGTAATAAAATGGTCAAGATGATCATCCCACCATCGCCGTATTTCTCTTTCAAAGATCCTCGAGACCATGATCTAGATCCCCTCAGAACATGCGGGTCCCGGCAACGGAACCATTTGTTGGCGAAAAATAAGGTCTCGCGGGCAAGACCCAGGTTCACAGGGTTGTGGCCAACAAGGGTCCGGAGTAGTCTAGTAACACGCCGGCATTTTCACCCTGCTCAGGAAGAACAGAGCGTCTCACCCGAGGCGTGCCGCGACCACATGGGAAAGGGGAAGAAATCACAGACGAGGAATAAACCCGCAACCACAGAAAGAAACAAAATCCATTACATATACCAGAATATTCATGCAAGATCACCAATCAAGTAGACAGACAGTCGCAACTTAAAAATTTTAAAGCAGTGTAAACACATCATAACCCATAACCCAAAACATAGAGACATCAATCCTTCTTTATATTATTCTTCAGCCGAGTACATGATTACATAGCTTCTTTCTCTGATAACTCATAAATCAGATACAGATGGATCTAAGAACAGAGAATACAAAACATAGAGAGTAGAGACCAATGGAGAGAACAACTCTGATTCCTCCGCAGCTGCTTCCTCGTTCAATCCTCCCGCAACAGCAACTGATCAACCAACCTCTCTTCTTCAGCCGGGTGATTGCCTTTTATTCACCCGCTCGTCGCGACTGGCGGCTTCTCTGCGTCTTTGCTCTGGCTTTTCCCGACTTCTCTTCTGATGTCTGCATGTTCTACTTCCTGTTTTCTACTGTATCTCTTTCATCTGTACTTATCTCTGTTCCATCTCCAGTTATCAAGTGCTTCTGCACCGCCTTGGTAGCTCCGCAACTCCTGGTCGCGCGGTGCGGTCGCGTTAGCTATGTGTATTCCCTCCGCAACTCAAAAAGAGTCCAAGTTCAAAATTCAAAACTTAAACAAAAACAAGGGCCCCAACACTTATGGATTATTGATTTTGGTCTGCTTAGACTACTGAGCATTCTTCAGTTGTTGAGTTGAGTATGCAGTGTTTTTTAGCACAAGGCATTCCTGATTAGGGATTCCTTCTCCTTCCTTGAGAGGCCTCTTGAAGGAGAATTGTTCTTCATTTTTCCACATCCAGGCTTGAGGGCAAGAATCCTCCTTCAGCTACAACGTTATTCCTGTAGCAAGAAACATTGTGTTGCAGGGTGTTGCAGTGGAAGGCTTACAACACCAACTTCTTAGCTTCTCTTTCAGAGGAGGGAGCTTCCCTTTCTTTGCAGGATATGTATAGGAGGTTTCTGAGAATATTGGACATCTTGGCATGTGGCCAGAGCATTCTCCATCATCTACTGTCCTTTGCAGGAACTGCATCGTTTTTCATAGCATTGCAGTAGCAGGGTTTGAACCCTTGCTTGTGAGCTTATTCCTTGGAGGAAGGGCCAACCCTTCTCCCGGAAGGCTTTGTATAGAATTCTTCTTCTGTTCTTTGTATATTTCAGCTTTATTTATATAGAGCTATAGTATAACTACATTTTCCAGATCTAGATCTACAGATTTTCTCTTTTATACATTGTAATTTCTTGAAACCCTTGTCGGGTTATTTTTATTGTGTATAAAAAAGGAAGGAATATCCATTTTCTCAGCCATTGGATGATTGTAGACTCTATATCTATTGTTTCTCATTATTTTCTACATAAACCCTCAATAAAATAATGCTCTACATGCTTCAGTCCTTTCTGTATGAGTTAAGCTATGGGGTTTGGGCTTATATGAGTCATATTGGCTTGGGGAGATCTGTTTATGTTGGCTAGAGGGACTTGTTTCTGCTCCAATTCTAGATGTGAGTTGCATATTGTATAAAATAAGAGATCCAAGTACCATTCCTCACTGCTATTGCGTTATTTCCTGGAAACTTCGTTTCCTTTGCAGGGGCTGGTGAAATTCTTGAGTTGGGAATATTATAAGATATTCTCAATATTGCTTATTTTCCCTATTTTGGGATATTATAGTGGTATCAGAGCCTTCATCTTGGCTTAGTCTGTGGATTTCAGAGGCAATAAAGAAGATCAGAATAAGAGGAGATCAGAATGATGGAGAGGATGAGTTTACTCTCATCACTTTTCAGGTCTAGAAAGAACCTACCCAAGGAGGTTCAGCAAATGAAAGAAGAGAGATGCAATGAGACCTCTAGAAGGTTTCAAGAAGAAGAATAAGAAGACCCATGCACTTCCTATTCTCTTGGAAGGAATGAGAAGCATGGAGAGCACTTAGAACATGAGATCCTAAGTGGGTACTTGGCAAAGTATAAACATCAACCTAAAGCTTTCAAAGAGACTCTAGCTCTTCATCAGTTTATCCAACTGGAAGAAGAGAGGAGACCATACATCAATAGGATGGTGAAGGGCAATAGGTTTCTATTGTCCACTTTCGATGGCTCACCCATATGTACAACAAGATTTTGGGTGATGAAGTTAGACGAATTTTTCCTATTACATCTAGTAGTGGAAAAAGAGGCCGTGGAGATCTCAGCGCTGCACTTGGAGGGTAAGGCAAGCACTTGGTGGTTCAGCCATGTGAGTCATGCAATAATATCTACTTTTTCAGATTTCACTCAAAGGGTGATCAGGAGATTTGACAGTGGGAGATCAGGGAAGAAGGAGTACTCATCACCACTTGAGGAGTCTTTTGTTAGCATTGTCACACTCATGAAGGGGCAACCATCTATATCAACAGTTGGATCAGCCAACACATGGGAGGAAGGAACTCTTGCAGCCATACAAGATGTTCCCAAGACTCACCAAGGTATGCATATATTTCCATTTCCTATCATTTCATAAAATCTTATGGGAAACCTTGGAAATTTGTCTTCACATGGTCAAGGATCAAAACGCATTGTTGATGTGGAGCAACAAGCTTGCACTGCGCTGTGCAAATTTGGTTTGATCAAAGAAGGGATAAAAATTCATTCCATTGTACCCTTATTGGGTTGCATGCAGCATGAGGGGTTAGGGTATAATATTTTGGAGGGAATAATGAGTGTTGTGCCAGTTTCTGATGATGTTTTACCTTCAACACACTTGGATCCTTTTGGATTCAAGAGAATCATTGAAGAGAGGTCTTCTTTAAAAGATCTCCAAGGGGTTACATCTCAACTTGCCATGAGGTGCAAAGAGAAAGATCTGCTTTTGGAGATTGGTAGTCTTCATTGGGAATATACCAAGGGGGAGCATGATTGGAGGCATCCACATTTGGATAAATCGTGGTGGATGGAGAGCAAGAGGTTGGTGAGCCACTTGCAGATCTATGACACAGGGAAGCAAGAAGTAAAGCTGCGTTGGCTACTCTTGAGAGAGTTTGGCCATCTTGGGATGTACTCTGTGTTAGGAGGTATGTGGTGGATGGAGGCATTGCATGGAACCCATATGCTAGAACAGAAGAAGACTTGTTTGTATGGGGCATCATACAAGACAACCATCATGATCTTACTCTATGGCTTGTCTGAGGGAGAGATGAGGGAGCAGCAAGAGTTGTTGTTGCTGTGGTTGCACTTGGGAGAGTATGGGCAGAATTTTTCCCATACTTATCATGATATTTCTAGAGAGAAGGAAGGAACATTCAAGGTGCAAGGAGGCTACCCTTCAACATTGGAGGATCATGAGAGGCTTCCATATAGGAAGAAGATCCTCTCACATAGCAGCATGATAGTGGATGGCTTTGGCATATGGAATGTCAAAGGGAGAATTCATGGAGTGACAAGAGCCTTATCACTAAGGCCTACAGCGCTGTCAGTTGGGAGTATGCTTCTATTGATGGAGTGTTCCAAGGGGAGTATGCATCCTCTCATTCTACATACTTTTATGAGAAGATTCTCATGGGAGGGCTCATTCATGGACCTCACTTTTAGTTTACTCACCATGCATGGTAAGAAATACATTTCTGTACTTGTTGATTACTCCATTTAGTATTTTATCTTCTCACCATATATGAGCAGTGCATTGCTCCATAAGAGAGCATGAGTATTTTTGGGTTTCATGGTCACTTTAGGACCAATCTTTGTAATGCTAGTAGCCCATCTATACATGACTTTGGGCAAGTGTATTGTTATCTTGATTATATACATCTAATATATATTGCTTCTTACTACCCCATGGTAGAGGAAAAAACATGCACGGCTTGTAAATTATTGGAGAACCACTTACCACATGATATTCTCAAACAGCAGTTGGGGGAGACTGCGCAGTATCCACTTGAGAAACCATTTGTACCATCCAAACTTGCACACAACCTTCAAATTTGTTTTTATTTGGATGCCATATGGTAATGATGTGCCATTCATCTTGTATGGGATGGTTTGGGTTAGCATGGCTCATGACATTGGAGAAAGGATCCTTGAAGATCCAATCTTCTTCTTGCCACTTGAGGGAAACCTTATTGCAACCCAAGATTAGCATGCACTCTACAGTTATCATAAGTGGAGAGGAGGAAAGTATGGGATAGGCCCTCTTTCCTATCATGTTCATCTATTAATCACACCTACGCTTCATGAGCCAAAGGTGGAGGGGATCTTTCATGAGTTGCCATGTCGGAGGGTGACTCCTTTTATATAGATGATAGCTTGGGGGTGGAGGTTTCACTTGGGAATGATAGTTCCCCATGCACTTCAGACTCCATGCCTTGAGAGGACCTCTAGACAACACATAGTTGTCTCCTTGAGTATTTTACTTTTTCATGATGATAGCCATTTGGGATGTACACCAAATGCTAACTTTTATGCTTGGGAGAGGCATTATGGAGTTGAATTGTTGAGACAACATCTTATTCTTTGGGAAAGATCATCATATGAGGATGCTAGAGGAAGAGGGAAGGAGAATTTCCAGTTCTATCCTTGCAGTTGCTTGAGGACAAGCAACATTTGGGAAGGGAGGACCGTAATATTCCCAAATTAGCATGCAGCTAATAGGAATATTAATTTTTGATTTTTGCACTTAGTAGATGAATAAATGGGGGAAAGGGACACATAATTATCTTGTATTAGCATAAAAGCCCTCTTGGTATGAAAAGGGGACATCCTAGTAGCTAGATATTTCACTTTCCATATATTAACAAGAAGAGAATCATGCTGATGCGGTCAAGTTGACTAAGTCAACAACACAGTATGGAGGAGTAGCCTTGATGGAGCTACAATGCAGTTTTGGAGGGAAAGTGATCATGTGATGTTGGAAACCCTAATGGGTGGGACTTGTTGGGGTTCCCATGTTTTGGACAGGTTGGCAGGACCAAAATATAAGACAACATAGAACCACTTTCAGAACTTAGGATCTAGCCCTCCTAGGTCCAGAGAGGGATCTCTCTATATGATTCAAAGGGTGTATGTCTTTGAGGCTCAAGGTTTAAGATTTTAGGCTAGTTATAGGCTCAGGGTTGTTTGTTTGGTTTGGATTTTGGTTGTTGGGAATCAGGAAAGAAGGGTTTGGTATGAGACAAGGCCAGGCAACAAGGAATATAGGAAAAGGGGAGGTAGTCCAAAGAATACCAAGTCCATTGGGAAATGGAGTCAAGAAAGGATTTACTTGCTAATAAACATGCAAGCTTTCAGTTGGGCTAGTCATCTAAAGCCTTGGATCCTAAAGTGATTGGGTGGCATGGGACATTAAGGACTGAAAGTGAAATAAAGAGCACCATCCAGTTCTGTCTATAGATCAGGTAAGAGGTCATTTAACTCTAGAACTGCTTGGACAAAACCAGAGGCAAAACAAGGGATCTTTGAAATGAAAACTGGTTGGACAAGGGTCCTTGTGGACAGGGCTAACTCTAATCCCTAGTGTTCCCAAATCTCCCAGCTAAGTCCTAACAAGAACATCTAAAAATAGCTTCATTTAATTCATACATTAGAGAGTAGGCAACAAAATCCACTACACTGGTTAAATTAATTGAAACTAATTCTCAGATAACACATATAGCAGAAAACATAAAAGGCATGGAGAGTAGAAGCATAGGGCACCTAACAAGGGTGAATCCTATACCAGATTTCTGATGCAAGCTAGAGGAACTGAAATGAAATGAAATGAAATAATACAGAGATAGAAAAACATCACCGCAGCTTTAGATCAGGATCCAAAGAAATTTGCTTCTCATATTAAACAACAATACCAATCAGGTACAACATAGCCAATAACTTAATCACTCAGTGTGAATACATCATTCTCAGCCTATCATACAATTATACACAGGAAGCTTGTCTTAAGAGAAACTGCTTTCAATTCTCTGATATCTCATCAACAACCTTTACAATATCTTCTCATGAGTTTTATAGCAGGATATGAGCTTAGGAGGTAGGTGAGAAACTAAATGTTGTATTAAACTTCTGAAAATAAAGAGGGCCGAAACCCATCCTATTTGAATTCTGAGCATTTAGTCCCTGGCACTCTTTTGATGAAAGAGTGATCTTCTTCAGATTTACATTTACTCCGGATATGACTTTGATGTGTTTTGGTTGCAGTACTTTGCTGTACTTGTGGGGAAAAAACAAATGGTAAACAACTGCTAAGGAGCCTGCTTACATAAATGTTCTGGTAGCTTCGAACTGCTGTTAAGGTGGAAATTCTTCAGGGACACGTTGCATAATAAAAGCTGTATGGGCGCCCTGTCCTTTATGAAGAAAAACATTCTGCTGGTGAATAAACCCCGACGTTACCTTTTTCTGGTGTTCAGGACCTTTTGATTGATCCTCGGGGTCTTCCAACTGGTGCTTTGCCTCTTAAATCACTGATTTAGGGCTCAATATTTGCGTTGGCATGCTCTAATCTCTTTTCCTTGCACTAAAACACTTTGTTGTTCCTTCTCTGTCTTTGTCCTTGCACTCTGAGCTGTTAATGGCATCGAAAGATTTTCACAGGGTTTAAAGTCTGCTCCTTTAATTCCAGTCTTGTCTCTACCTTCCTGGGTCATTTTCCATAAATTCTACTACTATAAATGATCTTCTTTGATTTCTCTGTCATTGTAGCAAAGATGTGCATCGTGGCGGCCATTAACTCCTAATAACCCTGCAAAAACGAAAGACTGGTTACAAAAACATATATGGGGTGGCGGATGCGATGGAGATGACCAGAGTGGCTGTATAGAACAGTGCCATGGTGGAATGATGGTGGACTGTGGTGGAAGAATGCAGCGTGAAGTGGAAGATGGAAAATATGGCGAACTACAACAACAAACGTTTTAAACGAAATAACCTTAAAAAACCCGACTTTGAACGTCATATGCAACAGAATGAATGGGTGTATGGTGGACACACGTGGTGGGGGTGATGTGGCAAGGCGGACCCAGGGAATGGTGACCAAGTCAACAGCAGGGGGAACAGATCTGGACCGTCGATTGCGGTGAAAATTAACGGCGAAGAGCGACAGGCGGTGGGCCAGGGTATGGTGGAGACAGGTTAACTGGCGCGTAGCTTTGGCGAATGATGACCATTAGATGAGGTGCTCAAGATCTGACGACTAATATGAATATCGTTGTGTGTCTGTGGTCGAACTTTAATGCGTGATGGGCCGGTGGTTTTGTAACAGTGTTGGGGCCACGTGTCAATCGCTGTATGGAATCGCTGGGCAATAGGAGAAAACCGCCCACAACGCATAAATGGTGCGATAGAAACCATCGGGTTTTGAACAGTGCGCGGTGGGGCCCATTGGGAAAATAGGTTCCGAATCGTCAGATTACAATGTATTTGGACGGCGATGGCGCGATCTAGGCAATGCATAGGGACAACGTGGGCGCTGAAGATTTAATGACCACCGTCTGATCCGCTGAGATCAACGGCTGAGGTTGCGCCCAATAAACATATGGAAAAGGCACCTTTAGAGCTAGCGGGTGGTTCTAGCGTGGGGTTTCATGGAGGAACGGGGGCGGGGATATGGCCGAAGGGGGCTATGGCCCAATATACAAAATATATGATTTTTTGCACATTTTTAATGCATTTTAGGGCCACCAAAGGCTAACGATAGGGGAATAAGGGAGTTTTGGGCACAAACAAAGGGTGTAGGAGTGATTTAGGAGGGTAAAGGTATAACTCAGGAAGGTTCGAAGGGAATTTGGACAAATAGAAGAAAGGTAAAAATGGGGGTATTTGCAGGGGTATATGGGGCAGAAATTTATAATCAGAGAGGCTTTTGAGAAATGAATCAGCAGAGGGGATCTATATTAGGCATAGCACAAAGAGACTTCAAGGAGGATGGGTTTTCAGGGGAAAGGCATTCCTTGAAGGCTCCAAAACAATCCAGCCCCCAGCTTGCTTGTCAATAATTTCATAGGGGGGCTAACAGTGGCTCCACATGGGGATGGCTTCTTCTTGAAGGAGGCAAGAATCTAGATCTGATCTTTGGAGTAGGCCAGATTCCTGCTGCTTGGCACATCCCTTTGTTTCTTCGATTTTCAGCTGCCACAATATGCTAGATACATTAATCAGCAGAAAAATTTTCCCAGCCAATCTACCTACCCAAACTATAGTCCTAACATTTTCCCTTTTGGGTGCATTTGAGCTAGCAGACCCTTTACATTTTTATTCAAAACAGAAAACAAACCTATTCTAATTCTACCCTTATTGCTCCATGAGACCAGATTAGGCTGTTGGCCTCACATGATTCCCTACCTAATCTACCACCTGCTGGGATTAAACTGTCCAACATGTTTCTTCTCTACATTCTAAGACAAAAATTGAAAATCAGTCAAGCCAGGATTACACTGTCTGACTTGCTATGGACTGAGAATGCTGAAAATTGAAACAAAAATTTGAAGACTTGAAATCTGAACTCTTGAAGTATCTTTCTTTCTTTGTGACTTAGGTTTTGAGCATATTAGAGTCACCTCCTTTTCTTTGATTCAGCTCTGGTTTTGGGCATGCTAGAGTTGTTTTTATTTTCTTTGCAGGTCCATATTTTGAACATGTTAGGACCAGCTCCTTTGTGTCTCTGAGGTTCATGTTTTGGGCATGTCTGAACCTCTCCTTTTTTCCTTTTTTCTTTAGAACATAAATACTGCAATGGTATGTACAATGAAATGGAAACTGGAAACTGAAATTTAGCAGAAGTAATGCTTGAGCATCCTGTCATTGACATGACCCCCAAACAGCTCTGTACCATCAAGTTCTTGTAAGAAAAATGCATTAGGACCCACAGTGGCTTGGATGATGTATGGACCTTGCCACAAACTATCAAACTTGCCATGTTTGCCTTTGTCCTCTCTTCTTGAGTCCCACTTCAGAACCTTGTCTCCAATTTTGAAATCAAAAGCTTTGGTTCTCTTGTCAAACAATTTCTTTATGTTTTCCTGAACTTTGATGGCTTTGTTGTAGACCTCTTCTCTCTTTTGCTGAAGATGAATTGTTTGATTTATTCTCCTCACCATACTGTGTTCTTCTGTCTGGATCTCTTGGACAAGCTTAATCATTGGCATGCCAAGACTTGTAGGAAAGACTGCTTCTATTCCATAGACGAACTGATATGGTGACATGCCAATGGAATTCTTTGTTGTAAGCCTGTCAGCCGACAAAGCATACACCAACTTCCTATGCCATGACTTTTTATTTTCTTCCAGCAACTTTTTAATGATGGTGACCAGGCTTTTGTTTGATGATTCAGCTAAACCATTACCCTAGGGTAATAGGCAGTTGAATGACCAAGTGCTATTCCGTACCTGTGACAGAAATCGACCATTTTCTTGGATCCAAAATCAGCAGCATTGTCAGTGATTATTTTCCTTGGACAGCCAAATCGAGAGAGAACGTAGTCTTCTAAGAACCTAATGATGACAGAATCGGTGGCACTCCTAGTGGGTATGGCTTCTATCCATTTGGTGAAGTAGTCTGTGGCTGTTAGGATCCATTTGTGTTGAGCAAAAGAAGAGGGGTGAATTTCTCCTATGAAATTTAGGCCCCACTGCATAAAGGGACCTTCAACAGTGATGGGTTGCAAAGGAAGGGGGAGGATTTTTCTTTTGCCTTCAAATATCTGGCATTTATGGCAAGCTATTATCATTTTATAGACATCATTGAAGAGTGTAGGCCAATAGTAACCAGCCCTGAGTATTTTGTTTGCAGTGGCTTTCCAGCTTAGGTGGCCTCCACACTCTCCAGCGTGGAACTCTTGTTTGATTCTTTCAGCTTCAGCTTCAGGCAAACATTTAAGCAATAGGCCATTTGGATTTTTCCAATACAAGTTTTCATTCAGAATGCAATAATTTTTGGCCTTTAGTTTCAAGAATCGGGCCTTGGTCTTGGATAGTTCAGGTGGGGCATTGAGGTTGGTGAGCACATAAAGGATATTAGAGTACCAAGGAGAGTTCTGGAACCTCCCCTCAACAGTGGGATCAGGCAATCCTTCCTGCTCATCCACAGTATCAAGCATGTTAATGTCAAGGGCCTGTAAATTCGATTCAGCCATTAATTGAGCTAGGCCTTGACCTTTGACCAGTTTGGTGGGTTTTATCTCAAGGTCGTATTCCAAGATTGTAGCAATCCATTTGCCCCTTTTCCCATCTGGGTCTTGGGACAAGATATCTTTGACCACTATGTTAGGTGCATAGGCTATGGTATGGGAATGCAGTATGTACACCCTAAAGTGTTTCAAGGCCTTAACCAGAGCATAGGCCTGTTTTTCCATAATGTTGTATTTCAAGGGTGCATCTCTTAAGGCTTTGCTGAAAAAGGCTATTGGCTGTTCCATTCCCTCAGGATTTTTCTGCAGTAAAACTGCAGCTACTGTGTGTTCAAAGGCAAATGAAAAGATCAAGAAATCTTTGGAGAAATCCGGGCTGATCAGGACAGGAGCTTGGGTGAGTGCCAGTTTTACTGATTCAAAAGATTGTTTAGCTCCAACAGTCCACTTCACTCCCACATCTTTCTTTAGCATGTTGGTCATATTCCTATGGTGTTCAGCCAGGTTGGGAATGAATCTCCTGAGGAAATTGATTTTCCCAATGAAGGACTGTAAATCCTTGATTCTTCTTGGGTGTGTGATTTACAGTATCCCCTCAACTCTCTGTGGGTCTATCCTAATCCCTTTTTCAGATATAATGTGGCCAAGAATTTTTCCTTCCTGCAGCCCAAACACATTTTTCTTGGGATTTAGTGATAGACCAAACCTTCCGCATTTTTCAAACACTTTCCTCAGATGTTTTAGGTGTTCTTATTCAATTTTAGAAAAGACTGTTAGGTCATCCAGGTAAATAACAATGAAGTGTCCTATTTCATCTGAGAAAGCTATATCCATTTCTCTTTGGAAGGTGGCTCCAGCGTGTTGGCAATATGATGTAGAGTGTTGTCCTTGATGGCAACCTACTTGATAAAGTTGATGGAAACCTTTTGTACTTAATGGAAACATACTTGATGAAGTTGTCCTTAATGGAAACTGACTTGATGAGTTGTTAGTGATGTAAATATGATGTATCTACAGATCAGTTCAGAAGTAGCAGAAGAAAGGAATTCAGAAAGTGCCAGAATAATGTTGAACAAGGTATGTTACAAGGCATACGTGGGTTTGTAAAGGGGAAGTTGTGTATGTACGCAGAAATGTACGTGACAAGTAGCATATGCCCATTTTCACTCTAAATTTAGAAAACCAGGGGACATTACCATGGTATTAACCCAAAGTATTGAGCGCTTGATTATCTATTTGATCCCGTCCAGGAATACCATCGGAAGTTGTGTGGTTTTGGCTCATGGTATTGACAAAGGCTAAATCTATATAAGGAGAAGAAAATCATAAGTGCAGGGGGGGTGCAAGTGTCTGGGCCTTAATGAATACCACTCTGAAGTATATCTACATGGTTGAACTCTACTCTTAATTGACAGATCTGAATCTATGATGCATCTATGAACATGATGAAGGTTCAAGATCTCTAGATCTAGAAATGGTGAATCTCTAGGATGATCTGAAAAGAAGTGATGAAGACCTGGCACAAATCTGTTGAAGAAATTGAAGAAATCTGGGTAAGTTCATAGATCTGGTTTGTTCTGCAAAGTTTATCTTTTATATATCTATACGCAGGTTCATTTCATGAAAAGCGTGTGTATACGCGGATCGGTCTAGACAAAAGTGCGTATGGGTAGTTAGGGTTTATCTGAAAAATGCACAGATGCATACGCAGGTTCGTCTCATGAAAAGCGCGTGTATACACGGGTCTAATTAAATAAAAGCGCGTATGGTATCTGAACTAATGGGGTCCCAAGGTTGAATGTGTTTCTGCATATCTATTCTGAAGTATGGGTTTTCTCTGATATTCCGGTTACAGTGGTTTCACTGTTCTAAAGCAATGGGAAAAGTATGTTTGTTGATAACTGAAGGGTTGTGTTGAAGCTGTTTGATCCAGTTTGAAAATTGATGAAACGTGGTCTGCAGTGAATCTGAGGGTTGAAGCCTTCAGTATGAAAGTGGAAGCTTTCTGCCAGTAGAAGCTGGTACTCATATCAGGAGGTAGTAGCTCCCTTCTAGGAGAGGCTGGTAAACGAGAAGCAGGGGGTTGTAGCTCCCTTCTAGGAGAGGCTGGTAAATGAGAGAAGGTTGTAGCCTTCTGCAGGTGGGTGCCTGCATGCTGGTATGAGTCTGCGCCAGTACATGGTTGTAAGAATTTTTCTTTATATAATAAATATTGAAGACTGAGATGATGACAGTGGTGGTTTTCTCCCGAATTGGGTTTCCACCTTAAATCATGGTGTTCATGTGTGTTGATTATGTGTGATGATTTATTCTGTTCTTACTGCTCATGTTTACTATTTTCTAAACATCTGATAAATGAATGATGCAATGATTTGAGTTAAATGCATAATTAGATCTCTGGGCATACGCGAGTTGTCGTAATGATATCCGCGTGTATAAGTAGCGTATGGTGTTAAAAGAAAGTAGTAAAGGTTGAAAAGGCGAAAATAAAAGTTTCCATTCCGATGCACTAAATACCGATTCACCCCGCTCTCAGTATTTTTCCAACAATTGGTATCAGAGCAGGTCCTTCTGAAAAAACTTAACCGCTAGAAGGAAGATCAAGCAAGATGAGCAATCAAGATGGAACAACATATATCAAGCCTCCGCTCTTTAATGGAAGAAATTTAATCTTCTAGAAAATAAGGATGAGATCCTATCTTCAGTCTATGGGAGCAGATGTATGGGCCATTTTTGAACGAGGATATCAATATCCAACTGTAGTACCAATAGATACAACTGAAAAGAAGAATTATGAAACAAATGCAAAGGTAGTCAATGCTCTAACGGGAAGTCTAACTGAATCAGAATTTGTCAAAGTTATGCAGCTGAATACAACAAAGGAGATATGGGACAAAATCATTCTAAGTTATGAAGGTGATACAAAGGTAAAAAGTGCAAAACTTCAAACTCTCAGAATTGAATATGAAAATTTAAAAATGCATAGTGATGAGAATATTGCCAGTTTCTTTTTACGTCTTGATGATGTTGTAATCGTATGATAAATCTGGGAGAAACAATAACCGAATCTACTTTGGTTGAGAAAATTTTAAGATCGTTAATGGAAAATTTTGAGTCAAAAGTTTCTTCTCTTGAAGAGAAATAGGATCTTCAAAATCTTACTATGGTGCAACTTCATGACATACTAACTGCATATGAAATGAGAAGAGGAGGACCATCTAAAGTCAAAGAGGCTATCTTCAAAGCTTCTACAAAAGGGAAAGAAGTACGAGAAGCATAAGGTTCAGGATATATCTCAGAAGAAGATGAGGCAAATTTTGTAAAGAAACTCCAAATATGCACAGGACGGTTTAGAGGTAAGCTTCCTTTCAAATGTTTTGAGTGTGGAAGAGTTGGTCATTATGATGCTAAGTGTCATCATAAAGAAACACCTGCTAAAGGGAAGGAAGTAGCAAGAAGGAATAAGAACTGATCTAGCACTAAGAGAAGTTACTATACTCATGAAGACAGTGATTGGTTATCTGATAGTGAGGAAGAATGTGAACAAGATCTTAGACTTCTCATGGCATTTGAATCTAGAGAAGAAAAGGATACTTTTGTGGATGCTCTAGAGGACAATGATTTTCTTGAAGAGAACAATCAACTCAAAATACACTTAGAAGAAAGAAAAATTCTCTTAGAAGAATGTAAAATTCTCTTAGAAGAAAGGAAAATAACCATCGAAACTCTAGAAAAGCAGGTTGAAGAAGCAAAGAAACTCAATGAAAAATTAGAATGTGAAGTGGTAAGTGTAAGAAAAGAGTTTGAGAAAGTAAATACTCTGAATTTTAAATTTGCTAAAGGATCTGAAACCTTAGATGAGATTATCAAGGTACAACTTTCTCCTCTTATAAAGACAGGTCTTGGATATACCAGAGAATCTTCTCAAGCTTCAACACCAAATTATCTAAAAGAAGCTACAGCTGGTTTACAAAATTCTGCCACTTAGCAAGGGAATAAAGAATCTTTACAGGTAAAGCATGATCATCTTAATTCAAGGAACACTAACAGGAATATCTCTCAACGAAACACCAATCAAATGGTAAATTCAAGTAGAAGATTTCATGATCGCATAAATTTCTTCTTCAATGGACAATGTTTCTCATGTCACAATTTTGGTCATAAGGTTGTTCAATGTGTTGCATATAAAACCATCATGACAAGAGAAGCAAGAAAGAAAAGGAATGATATTGAAGCAAAGAAGAATACCTATAACAAATTTTATCCTCTTCAATGAAGTTGAATGCGTTTATTGCAATAACTTTGATATGAGTAATCAGAATGCAGGAGAAAATTCAAATTTAAAGAGCATTTTCCTTCAAACTCCAAAGTATGGGAAAAGAAACAAATTACAAAGTTGAAAACCGTGGCATGCGCATTATTTGCAGAAGGTGAAGAAAATAAATGGTACATTGATAGTGGATGCTCAAGACACATGACAAGTGACAAAATCAAACTCCTTACATATAATGCTCTAGAAAAGGAAAAGAAAGTAACTTTTGGAAATGATTCTCCTGCTGTAATTAAAGGAAAAGGGTCCGTGTTTCTAAAAGAAAAGGTGAAGGCTAAGGATGTCATGTACGTGGATGGATTAAGGCATAATCTGTTGAGTGTAAGTCAAATGTGTGATCAAGGAACTGAAGTTGTCTTTAGTTCAAAAGAATGTGTGGTTCGTGATCTTGATACAGGTAAAATTATTATAAAAGGGAAAAGAAATCCAAGCAACCTGTATGTATTGAAGAACTGCAAAGAACAATGTTACTTGAGTCAATCTTCAGAAAACTAGCTATGGCATAGAAGTTTGGGGCATCTAAGCTTCTCTCAAATCAAAAAATCAAGAAGACTTAATGTTGTTCGTGGTCTTCCCAATATTACTCTACCTGACAGTATCATATGCAAATCTTGCCAATTTGGCAAGCAGACTAGAGTGAAATATAATGCCAAGGAAGGATCATCAAGTAGGCCTCTTGAACTCATTCATACTAACATATGTGGACCTATGAGGAAAAATTCACCTCGTGGTGAACAATATTATATCTTATTTATTGATGATTTCTATAGAATGTGTTGGATTGGGTTTCTTAAACACAAAGATGAAGCATTTGAGAAATTTCAGATCTTCAAGGCTCTGGTTGAAAATGAATTAGATCTAAAACTCAAATGTCTTAGATCTGATCGAGGAGGAGAATATACTTTAGATGAATTCCTTGAATTTTGTGAACAACATGGCATAAAAAGACAACAGTCGGCACTCCACAAAACACATGAAAGGAAGAATGAATAGA